>OU830600.1:84588970-85838970 GCA_917563855.2 Limnephilus lunatus
ACATATACTATGCAAATAAAATAACAAGACAGAGTGACAAATTTTCCAATAGTAACAGCTTTGGATTGGGGCCAAACGCCTTGAACTACAAACCAGCAGAACTAAAAAATGCAGATTATTGCAGTTGAAGGAAATTGTATAACTTCATTAGAAACTAAAGACGAACATACTAAAACAACAATCTATCATTGTTTTTATTTTTTTAAATGATTGATTACTTAGCAAATACTGTAAGTACCTAGCACAATCTCAAGGTTAAAAATTAACACATTGGTAGTGAAATTTATTTCTTAAATAATTATTATGGTTTAATTAATAACATATAACTTTGTATAAACCACTTTTTAATAAACAATATCGACATGTTTCAATAACAATGTTATCTTCTTCAGGATATGTTAATATAAGTTAATTAAGTTATATGTTATTAATTAAATAATAAATAATGCAACAAAGTTATTTTGCAAAGATTGAAGAAGTAATTATTATGGTGTTTAATTTTAATCAATCTATCAGAATCCAGCGGCTGCAACCTGTTACAAAAAATTTTTCAACCTGTTTTAATATTGATTTTCAATGATGAAAAAATTTGATGAATTGTCAAATATAACTTCTTATTAATATTATTTGGAAGGGTAATATCTATGATTTGATCCTTTTGAAGACAATGCTACACTTAATAATAATAATAATAAAAACGTTTATTCATCAATAGATTTTTTACATTATTATACATTTTGTTCTTTTATCATTGAGTCTATTGATGAAAAGTTTACTGCTCAGCTACAATTCAGGATTTATCCTGGAATGCAGCTGGTTTTCAGCAGTGCCACTTGAATTTCTGTGAAACAACCTGTACTTAATCTTCCACACAATTTGAATAGTAGGTATTCATAAATTTTGAAAACACCCCATTAAGGTTTTTATGTAATGTTTAAGGTGCTGGAAGTTCAATAACCATGGTATCCAGTTTATGTATAACAGCAGACTTGATCGGTCCACATTCAGACCAGGGTGCTGTAGTATATTCCGTGGTAACATTCGCTGACAAACTCATCACTGGACTGGCTGTGATCATTATTGAGAATTAGTAAGTTGAAGATCCATAAAATATATTTTTTTAAATTGATTGTCAATAAACCAGAGTGAGAAGAAACAAACTCTTTTAAACTATAGTTTAATAAAGTGAACTCGCACTAGACTATTGTTAGATTGATCCAATGCTGTCATTGTAAATTTTTCCCAGTATCATCAGTTGGCAGTAAGTTTTTCCCAGTATGATGATACTGGAAATGCAGTTGGCAGTATATTTTTTCAGGATTCCAATGTATCTTGCCATTTTAGAAAAACAAGCTGAATTGTATTACTTTTTCAACAAAGATTTCAATATCTGCACCCATATCCCGTGATGGGTGCTGGTCTGGGGAACGATCTTAGATGCATGAATCTCATAGTCTGGGCATCTCAAATCTCATTCTCGCAACATAATAATAGAGATGATAGATACCCGAAATCAAAACGACGCCATGATTTACCTACCTGTGTCAAACGAAAGCACCCAATCAAAGATGGGTGACGAGTATTCGGTATTTGGGTACAACGGATACTTATTTTTAAGCATTTTTTCCCAGGTGTAAAAGACCCAAACAAAGAGTGGGTACTGTCAACCCAATCACTTCACCAGAGAGTCGCTCACGACTCACTGGTTTGTAAAATGATCAAATGACCAAACTCTAGTCCTGCTTAGATCCCACAACTAACGAACTTCACTTGCATCTGTTCTTATAATCTATGTAAAAGCCGAGCTAGTGTAAAATATTAAAATAAAAATGTTTCATGTATTTTATTTTATGTTACAGTAAATGTGAAAATCAAGTAGACTGCCCGCAGTACTACAGGCAGATATTGGCGTACGCGTGTGGGGGAAGCGCATTCCTTGGCTTCATCACTATAGTAGTCAGCCGCATCATTACCTCCAGATGTTGCCAGCGGAACATATGCATGGTCACATAGAGATGATGTAGAAAACAATCAGATTTTACAAGAGAAGTTGAAGAAATTAAGTGCAGCTGTTGAGAATGTATTATTTGAGCATAAAAATTATAGAAATCAACTAGCAGTGGGTTTGAATCTAAACTAAACGTGGTAAACCCAATGACATTGTAAATACATCATATATAAATACATACATACCAGTGTGGTTCGTGAGTTTTCAGTTAGCTATAGTGCTAAGATTGAAAAATATGACGTTATTGATATTGTTGTAGCTGAAAATGAATTTTATTTTCTTTCAAAATTTCAACATTTTGTATAAAGATTTTCAGTATAATACAGTAAGTTGAAATTTAAAAAAAAAAAATAAAATTCGTTTTCAGCTACAACATCAATAATGTGGTATTTTTCAATCTTAGCACTCTAGCTCACTGAAAACTCACGGACCGCCACTGATACATACATCATATTCTCAAACACAAAAAATTAAGGTAAAATTGGGGCGACCTAAATAATTGTTTTTAAATTCATATTATTTGTAAAAAGAAAAACTTCTTTTATAAGCGGAGTTTGTCGTTAGAATTGTCACTATGTTAAATCTAATTAGTATAATGTGATATTTTTTCCCAGAATTAGTGTTGCTGATACAAAACATGGCATGAACTCAATAGGGAAATATCACATAGGTGTATTAATTTTAATTAAATTGGAACTTTAATGGTTTTTTTGTATCTCCCCCGATGCGAAGAGTTGTTTCTTGTAGTACTTAATTCATTTAAAATGAAGAATTATTTCAAATAATTTGTGTGTATTGAGTATGAAATGAGAATTTTGCCGTCATTTTATGTGTTTAAATTTTGAGAATATGACGTATTTATTTGATGAAGATTGAAGTGGAATATTATGATAAATTTACCAAAATGAGGATGAATAGAGAAATAATGTTTCTTTAAACATACTTTGCTTCTAAATTTAAAAGTTTTTTTATAGAACGATCGAAACACATGTATAATAATGAAATATTGTAGAACTATAGTTTTGGTGTTAACGATCTCACTTTCTTTTTTGACGTTTACAATTTTCTGAGAAATAAAAAAAGCATTTTGTTTACATTGACTAAATAAATACAAAGACGGGTTATAGTCATACAAATCGAACAACAAATATAGCATGTTCTTGTTTTATCTTTCATAGCTAAAACTAAACGAATAAGAAAAGGATGGCAATTCAGATAATATGTGTGAGTGGATGAAATCGCAGTACAATGGCAACTGTATCCTTGATTTTACGATCAAGCGAAAAACGAAAGGCGTGAGAAAAGGATAGCAATTCAAGGAATGTGTGCGTACGGATAAAATAGCTGTATTGCCAAACACCCCCACTTGTTTCTGCGTCCCATCTCGCTTAATTTTATTTCGACATTTATCGATTTCGGGTAGCTAAAAACATTGGAAATTGTGTTTATTTAAATTATAACTGATTTTGATAGGGGTATCCATCAGTATACGTGGGAAAGAGGAATTGAAAGATCGATAATCGATTTTGTAGTAATTGACTCTAGGTTGAGAGCCGTTACCGAGGACACAAGAGTTTACAGAGGAGCTGAGGTTGAAACCGACCACTTTCTGGTGGTGTCAAAAGTAAACCTCTTTCGCGGCTGGCGCTCTAAGGTGAAAACGGTATCAGCTCCAACAAGAGTCAAAATAGAAAAACTACAAAACGATTATGTCAGAAGTGAATATGAGAATTGTGCAGAAATGAGATTGAATGAGAAGGAAATGGACGTTCTAAGCATAGAGGAAACATGGAACCACATTAAGGTGAGTCTATGCGAATCTGCTAGAGATGTGTGTGGAATAAGTAAGCAAGGTAGGAAAAAAGGTGATGCATGGTGGGATGATGAGATCAAAGCACTGGTCTCAGAGAAGAAGAAAGCATGGTTACGTCTGATAGCGATTGGCAGTGTTTCAAGCGAAGAGAGAGATCGAGCGAAAGAAGTGTATAAGATATGCAAGAAAAGAGTAAGTGTTGGGGTGAAAGAACGAAAGAAACGCCTGGAAGAAGAAGAGGGAATCAAAATGACAAACCACTTCCAAGAAAACATAAAACTGTTTTGGAAGGAGGTCAAAAGGTCCCGGAGTGGTCCAGAGAACGGAAGCATGAAAGTGATAAAATCGAAAGATGGACAAATGTTGACGAATGAGAATGAAATCAAAGAGAGATGGATGAAATATTTCGAGGAAGTCTTTGAAAGTAACCCGAGTGGTTGTGATCCCAGCGGTGAAGCGGTTATGAACGATGATGGAGTGAATGTTACCGAAATCAGTATGGATGAAATAAAAAGATCAATTAAATGCATGAAGAGTGGCAAGGCTGTGGGTTTCGACAATATTGCTGCCGAATACTTTAAAGGAGATAGTCGTATTATTCTAACATGGCTGTGCAGACTTTTTAACCAATGTTTAAAGGAGGGTTATACGCCATTAGATTGGAGAAGGGCTGTAATCATGCCATTATACAAAGGTAAAGGGTCACGTATGGAATGTGGGAATCATAGGGCTATTAGCCTTCTAAGTTCAGTGGGCAAGCTGTATGGTAGAATATTGATTGAAAGGGTAAGAATGGAAACAAAAGATAAAATATGGGATGTGCAAGGTGCTTTTATGAGTGGAAGGGGGTGCATGGACCAGATTTTCTCATTGCGTATGCTCACTGAGAAGTTTCTTGCAAAAAACCAGAAACTCTTCTGTGCCTTTGTAGATCTACAAAAAGCGTACGACCGAGTTGACAGGAAAAAGCTATGGAAGGTGTTGTCCAAGTACGGAGTGAATACGAAGCTCATTCAGGCAATTGCGTCGCTATATAAGGGAAGCGTTGCATGTGTTAGGGTGAATGGCGATTTTACGGAGTGGTTTGACATCACAAAAGGTGTTAAACAAGGCTGCGTAATGTCACCGTGGTTATTCAATCTATACATGGATAATTGTATGCAAGAATTGAAAGAGATGGGATTGGGCGCAAAATTGAGTAATCTGGAAGTATGTTGCCTTTTGTATGCTGATGATGCGGTGCTAATTTCTAGTAGTATGGAAGATCTACAGTCTCTCGTGTCTAGGATGAACGAAGTATGTATGAAGAATGAGTTAATGATGAATGTAAGTAAGTCTAAAGTCATGGTGTTTGAAAGAGAGAGTACGAAAACAGTATGCAATATAGTTGTGAATGATGAATACTTGGAGCAGGTGGATGAGTTTGTGTATCTGGGTAGTATGTTTACGAAAGATGGGAAGGCTGATAGAGATATTGAAAGAAGGGTGAATGCCGGTAACTCCATTAATGGAGGACTGAATGCCGTTGGCGGTAATAAAAAACTGTCCAAAGACGCGAAACTAGCCGTCCATAATGGAGTGCTGGTACCTACCCTGATGTATGGCAGTGAGGCATGGAACTGGCAGAGGAAGGATGAAAGCAGACTGAATGCTGTAGAAATGAGATCCCTGAGGCGAATGTGTGGTAAAACCATGTACGATCGGGAGAGAAACGTGGATATCCGCAAAGAATGCAAGGCTGACGTAAGCGTGATGTGTAAGATTAAGAAAGGGACTCTCCGATGGTTTGGGCATGTAGAGCGAATGAACGAGGAAAGGAGTGTAAGGAGAATATATGATGCAAATGTGAATGGTAGAAGAAGTCGGGGACGCCCGAGGAAGACATGGCACGACCAAGTGAATCAGATACTTGAGTCGGGCCATGTGAAGAGTCGGAATAATAGAAGAGCATGTATGAGACGATGTATGAATGTGAACGAGGCAAAGAGTGTGTGCCAAGATCGAGTTGTGTGGCGGTCCGTCCTCTCTGCCTACCCCTGCGGGGAAACGGCGTGATGGTTAGTTAGTTAGTTAGTTAGTTATAACTGATTTGAGTGTATTTAAAAATGGAAAGAAACTCCATCGGATTTGTTTTTTGCTCGAGAATGATTTTTGCACCTCTCATAAGCACAGGAAGGCATTTTTTGACTAAAATGAGCGACGTGTTTATGGCAGCTTGTCTTATGTGAGATACTAAATACAGTAAATCCACTGAACCTAGCTCAGAGCAACCACGGGCGTTATCTCAGTAACCTATCTTCTCTCTTAATTGATCTGTTTGTTAACAATAATATGAAATTTGCATGTATGGATTTTAAATTCTCATTACGCATTTGGACATTCTAACACTTAGGTACCTAATTGGGCAGTTGCTTATGCAAATGAATTTCTTCAACAATGGAAAGTTTTAAACTAAGACCAGGCACACACATACCACTTTAGTTGCAGGCCAAAATTGTATTGCAACAGTTGTGTTCATCAAAATCAATTACGGTATATGGAGGTGCGTACTAGAGGCGACGCGACACTAGGAAGACTTTTTTGAAGTTTTAAATAGTTGCCAACATTTGCCACAACTAAAGACGATTGTGTGAAAGGTCTTACTGCGGTCAAATAAACAAAAGACGCATCGCTTATGTTATTTAGACATCGGTTACCATAGTTTTCGACCCCCATATTAATAACTGTGGGTATATTATGCCTGCTTGTTGTTCAAGAAACTTACATGTGAATATAATATTGTATTCAAATTAACAAAATTTGTGTTCCAACATGTTCTCTGAATGGCAAAAAATAACTATTCGTGCTGTCATCTAATTCGGGCAAAATAAGAAAAGGCTGATAAAACAGTTACCGTCCACAAGAAAATCAGGCTATCGGGGAATTAACTATTTGTTTCATAAACTACGTAACTATTGATAAAATATTATTAAGACATATTAAAAGAATTATTTAAACTAATCAACTTTCATTCAAACTATTTACTAATAAACATCAACTCATAAACTGTCAAACGTTTGAGCGTGACCAAGTTTTAGTTTGACAGTCAAACTGACAACCATAAATATACTAACCCTGACAACGTAACAGCAGAAACACAGACAAACGAGAAACAAGGCAAAAATAACAACATCCATAGAAAAATATACTACTTCGGTAAGTAGTGATGTGCATACGTACTGACATGGAAAGTAGGAAAATCGAAATTTTTTATTCTGAAACACACACTTCGAAATCACAAAAAATATTAACAATGTAAACAATAGTTTATAAAAAATATACCTCCTACCACGATACCGATGTCAAATGGTACATAAACATAATGCATGACACCCCAAGCTCTTGTAATTGTTTCTTTTTTAATTCTATTCTAGCCTAAAAAATGAAGAAAATTGAGTATCATCTTTTAATTTCTCTACAACCTTCTGGCATCGAGTTTATTAAAGTATTTAAATAACTCTAACATTAAAGAAAGAACATCATTTTGTTCGGGTTTCATTTTATTAGAGCTAATGAACTAAATAACTTAATAGAACGAATTAACTACGAAAGGAGTGTAAAGAAAATATATATCGCTAATGTAAATAGTAAAGGAAATTGGGAAGGCCCGAGAAAAACATGAGACCATCAAATTAATCAAATTCTTGAATCGAGCCATGTCAAGAGTCAAAATTATAGAAGAATACGTGAAACGATGTATGAATGTGAATGAGACAGAGAGTGTGTGCCAAGACCGAGTTGTTTGACGGTCCGTCCCTTTTGACTATCCCTTCGGAAAAAAACGGTGTGATGGTCAGTTAGTTAATTTTATTTCACGTCATATCAGTGTACACTACGCACATTACTTTAAGGTGATAAAGAATCCGTAATTGAATATTTTATTGGTTACTAGATTACGCCGAATTCAATTTCCGGAAAATGCAAAAAAGCTTATTTTGCTTTGTTTTCATTTTTTTGGAATAAAGCGAAGAATATTTTTTGCGAATATTTACCCGAATTCATTTATTTGTTTACAGTTCTTACTTATGAAATTGAAATTAATGGCAATATTTAAAGGAAACGGAAATCGCTGAACATTTCGCAGTAGCCGAGGAAAGTCAATATGGCTGACATCGCTGGTCATTCGGTTTACTTGCGCTGTGTTCCAACGAGTATTCGAGTGCATTAACCTACATTACGCGTGTTTATATAGTAGTAACTTAAAAAAATCGTTGTTGTTTATTATTACATGTATTTTTTTAAATTGAAATTACTGCATTTACGTGGTTAAGAAATAGTCGTCATCAATCCAAATTTTAGCACTTCACAAAATGGCGTCAGTCAGCATTCGTGAAGTGAAAAATATTTGTAACACTTTTAATCGTTCATATAGTAAAAAGGGATTTTATTAATTTGTTTTAATGAATCCGATGATATCTGTTTATCGTTTGAGTAATATTTTATCCGAATCTACCCGCACAGTTATATAATAATTGTAAATCTTCGTTCCTCTTGACACAAAATGCATCAGGTAGGTTTTACAGTTAAATGCATTAATATCTTTATTTCTAAATATTGCGTGTGCTTTTTGTGTTGTTTTTTTCGATTGTGGTAATGTAGTTTTTGGGATTTTCAACAGGGTGTGGCCCTAGGCATATGTTAGAAGTTTTCATGCATTTTGCCTTTTCTCAAGCTTGTTTACATTACAAAATTATCAATTTATCAATGAAAACATCGTTGTTCCACCGCTTTTTGTATTGGAAAATGTTAAATAATCTTTTGACTTTCATATGACCCCCAATTCATGAATTTCCAAAGTGGACCCTTTTCCACAATTTTGAGTTGAAATATGCTCTCACTAGGCATATAACCTCGATATTATTGTATTCTGTAGTGCATTTTAGCTTCTATATATTATTATAACCATCCATCTGCTCATGGCTCCCTTTAAATCAACTCTAAAGTAATTTTAAGGAACTTGTGGTGAATATGTTAAAAATACCTTATTTTACAGGTATTTTTGTATATTTTTCAAAATAGGTTATTCACGTGCAATGCCCCTTATGTGGGTTTTGTTCATTAGTCTTTAGGAAAATGTTTTAACAGCTTAAGTCAGTGGATTTAGCAAGGGCAGTGTTTCAGCCAGGCGTTTCATTTTCCACCTCTTTTTGTGAATTTTAAATTTTACACATATTTTTGTTTATTTTCCTATACTGTGACCTGACAAAATGTAATGTTTCAGCTTATTTCTTACTGAATAAAAGGATTTACACTTAACTTTGTTTTCTCAATTACATTTATGATATTCCATGTTTTAAACCCTTTTGTGGAGAATTAAACCTTTTCCCTGCACGTCAATTCTTTTAGAATTTCAAGTATAATTAAGTTTAATTAATATTCTTTCAAAATTTCTCAAATTGTATTTCAAGCAAATGTGTTTCTGTTGCTTATAATTGCAATAAAAATATCTACATATGTATTTTCATATTTTCAAAATTTGGATTCTCATTCCAATATTACGACGTTACCAATAATAGGCATTTTCATTATTATTTCAAAGCTATTAATGATTTCGAAAACTTATTATAATTCACATGCACTTCAAAATGCACAGTGCGAATGTTTACTTAAATTTGGTAATCCTAATTATTATAATTTATAAAAAAAATATTGTCGATACTGCAACAAATAGCTTACGGTTGGTTGTTAAATTAGCTTCAACATTAACAATTAATTTATTAAAAAAAAACTTTTCTTATCTTTTCACAGTAATAAAGAAAATTAAAAATGTAATATTGATATTTTGATTTAAATTATGATTATAACAACATAAAAACAATAATTAAAAAAATTCAGCACATCAAGGTGATTTGAGAGTAACACTAGTTTATTTATTCTTAACCATCTGTTAAAAATGACCTACTTTGTTGTAAGGTGTTCATATTTTTAAAATTAATGCGTATTGGTAATATTACTAATACGCTTTCACGCATATTATTTCAAAATAAATTTCTTAAATATACGCGCTGAATGATGGATAAGTTTTCTAAAAAAGGATCCTACTTACTAAAGTGAAATATTTCAGAAAGGATGCATGTCAGAATCTGGAAGTGAGTCTGGTAGCAACAATGATAGCAAAAGCAATTCTTCCGGCTCCGGTTCGGGATCAGAGAGGTAAGATGATAACAAACTCGACGGAAACAATTGAAAGCTTTCAATAAACAAATATTAAATTTACATTATTTATTTTATAGTGATTCTGGGTCGAGTTCATCTAGTTCTGGGTCTGGGTCGAGATCAGAATCCAAGTCCAAATCAAGGTCACGATCCAGATCAAGGTCGAGATCAAGGTCAAGATCCAGGTCAGGATCCGATAGAGAAAATGGTTCAATTAGAATCAATTCTTCACCGCAAAGAGATGCATCACCAAAGACAGAGAATTCCCTCGTAGGAGATCTGTCGGAGAGTGCTTCGTCCCCGGAGAAGCGGTCTTCCAAATCCATCCGGAGATCCAAGTCTGGCTCCGAACCCTGGGATGAGAACCCGGATATTTATGGCATCAGAAGATCAGCGAGATCTCGTAGAGAACCTGAAAGGTTGAAGCTGATTGAGAGTGATTCTAGTGAGGCAAAGCCAATTGTACAAAGAAGTTTTAAAAAGAAAAGGTTTGTACTTGTAATTTTTTAATCTTATATTGTCACTGAAGTAATAATTAATGTATTCTTGGAAATTTTACTTAAAAGTTGAGCTGCATCATGATCATTTATTGGCGCTTTCAGTGGATCTGATAACTGGAATTCAGCAAGTTCTGGCAGTGACACGGAGGGAAACCGCCGACCACCACCACCACCGCCCAGCAAGAGGCCGGGACAGAAGAAGATACCCCTCAAGAAGAAGCCGCCCCGGAGAAGAAATAGATACTCCAGCGATGATGAAACTAATGAGTCAAGCGATGACGAGAACAAGAGGTAAATATTTAATTTTACTTGTTTCTTTTTGCTGCAATTCTTATGCAAACATCATTGTATCTTCACATGATATGCTGCAGCAGCTCTAAAAATAAAGTGAAAATTAATTTTTCCTTAACCTGTGAAATGATTTAAGCGCTAAGATTAGGTCTACATATCGTCGTTGAAACTGCAATAGGTCGTATGACCAAAAAATGGGTATTTTGATTTTTGATGGACACTTTTTCTGATTTTTACTTCGTATGAGAGTGTTGTACGTCGAAGAACAGTATTATTATACCTACAGATTAAATGTCAATTTCTTATTTCTCAAGAAGGTCTCACCGGATAATCCAATTTTTCACTTGTCAGATGACATGCAACGTATTGCAGTATCAACGATACTATGTATTCCTCATAATAATGTTTCAAATAGACTTATTCTATGCTTTCTATTTCAAAAGGGCGGTCTCCCGTCGCATGGCCACCACTTCCAAGGTGAGCTACAAGGAGGCCAGTGAGGATGAGAAGACTGACTCCTCGGACCTCCTGGAAGTGGAGGGAGCCGAACCAGAGCCACTTCCAGAGGAGGACAAGAGCGAGACCATCGAGAGGGTGCTCTCCCACCGACGGGGCAAGAAAGGAGGTGGGTGGACCATAGTTCACGTCTTAGAAATATTTTTCATTTTTGGGATTAACTAACCTATAATTTTTGTACTACAGTCAGGTTCCGATATCCAAAGGTTTCCATCAGATCGATGTTATTTTATCTTTTTCTTTATGATTTCTCTTGTATGTTTCAGTTACGGGAAATGTAACAACGTGTTACTACGTGGAAGAAAAGGGCGATCCAAACGCCGATGTAGATTCAAATGATGCAGACAGCACGGAAGCCCAATACCTCATTAAGTGGAAGGACTGGTCCCATATCCACAACACCTGGGAATCTGAGCAGAGTCTCAAGGACCAGAAGGTCAAAGGGATGAAGAAGCTAGAAAACTTTGTGAAGAAGGAAGCTGATCTGGCGTGGTGGAGGAGGCACGCTGGACCAGAGGATATAGACTATTATGAGTGTCAACTGGAGCTGCAGCAAGAACTCCTCAAGAGTTATTATAATGTGGAAAGGATTATAGGTAAGCTAAATACATAGACGTGTTCAGATTGGATAAACAATATGCAGTGTACATCTTATATGTTTTTTTAAAATTCAAGTATAGGCAATGTAACAAACAAAGTTTATTTTTATCGCCTTTTGTAAGTGTAAAAAACAAAGTTTATTTTTATCGCCTTTTCTTACAGCCCAACACATTCGCGAGGACGAGAGTGGAACCGACTACTATTGCAAATGGGAGTCACTTCCGTACTCCGATGCTACTTGGGAAGATTCAGTCCTCATCCAACGCAAGTGGCCCAAGAAGATCGAGGAATTCAGGATGAGGGAAGACTCTCGAACCACCCCGTCGAGGCACTGCAAAGCTCTGAAATACCGACCCAAGTTTCACCAGTGCCGAGAGCAGCCCGAGTACATGGGAGGAAACAATAAGGTAGTTAATACATATTGTTTATTTGTCTTTTCAGGAAATACGATATCTAAATCTTCACTCCTTTGTGCCTGGTTTTGGTACCTGAGTCTAGTAATAAACTTTTGGAGGCCAGCCAATACGCATTATTGTGGATATTTGCCAGCTCTTCCAAAAAAGTTTCAATGTCAGGATTAGACTTTGGAGATCCCTGTAATTAAATGCAAGATTTCTGTTTTACCTTCATTTTAGTCGCTGATTCTACGAGATTATCAAATGGACGGGTTAAATTGGATGGTGCACGCTTGGTGCAAGGAGAATTCTTGCATATTAGCTGATGAAATGGGCCTGGGAAAGACTATTCAGACCATTTGCTTCTTGAGCCAGCTCTTCCATTCCCAATCCCTCCACGGGCCCTACCTCTGTGTGGTGCCTCTCAGCACCATGACCGCCTGGCAGCGGGAGTTCCAGCTCTGGGCTCCTGAGATCAATGTTGTCACGTACCTGGGAGATGTTTCATCCCGAGAAATTGTAATTACATGAACCATTTTGATTAATCAAATGCACAGACAATACCAAACTTATCCATTATTCATTAAACTAACTCCTTTGTTTAATTTCCAGATAAGACAATACGAGTGGGATTTTGCAAGCTCCAAAAGATTAAAATTTAACTGTATTCTCACCACATATGAAATTGTTTTGAAAGATCGAATATTCTTGGGTTCCTTTAGTTGGGCGGCTCTACTGGTAGATGAGGCTCATAGGTGAGGATATTCTGCAGAACTACAAATTTAAAAACAATTATTTATTATTTTTAAGTTAGTTGCCACTGATTGTGAATATTGTTTCAGATTGAAAAATGATGATTCCCTCCTGTACAAAGCATTAAAAGAATTCAATACTAACCACAGATTGCTCATTACCGGAACACCACTTCAAAATTCTTTGAAAGAACTTTGGGCGCTTTTACATTTCATCATGCCTGGAAGGTTTGTTACAATTATATGACAATTTAGTGCAAATGCATATAATATATAATTTAGGTGTAGCTTTTTAGCTCAATTTTTCTGTTTTGTTCTAGGTTTGCAACGTGGGAAGAGTTTGAGAAGGATCATGAAAACTCTGCACAAAAGGGATATGATAAATTACATAAACAGTTAGAACCATTTATTTTGAGAAGGCAGAAGAAGGATGTAGAGAAATCATTGCCAGCTAAAGTAGAGCAAATATTGAGGGTAGAAATGACATCAATACAAAAGCAATACTATAAATGGATATTGACAAAAAATTACAGCGCTCTACGTAAGGGAGTTAAGGGATCTACAAATACTTTCCTCAACATTGTGGTGGAGTTGAAGAAGTGTTGTAATCACGCTCTCTTGACCAAGCCTGTTGAATATGAAGCCATCACCTCACATCAAGATGTAGTACAGGTAAATTGCTAATCGATGTGTTCATTTTCATTTAGCCTATTACATACATACTAAGAAGTAATAATTTTTTTTTTGTTTGCCAGTAAGCAATTAATTGTTTGCAATTGCAATTAATTAATTGTTGTTTTATTGTAGCAACTCCTAAGAGGTTCCGGCAAACTGGTGCTCCTAGACAAGTTGCTGTGCCGGCTTCGTGAAACGGGCCACCGTGTACTTATATTCTCTCAGATGGTCCGGATGCTGGACATATTAGCCGAATACCTAACCAAGAGGCATTTTCCCTTCCAACGTTTGGACGGCAGCATCAAGGGAGAGCTCAGGAGACAGGCTTTGGACCACTTCAACGCTGATGGCTCAGTAGATTTTTGCTTCCTGCTTTCGACCCGAGCTGGTGGCTTAGGAATCAATTTGGCAACAGCTGACACTGTCATTATTTTTGATTCTGACTGGAACCCCCAAAATGATCTACAAGCCCAGGCGAGAGCTCATAGGATAGGACAAAAAAATCAAGTAGGACATTTTCTTAATTAAATAATTTAGTTTTAACTGTTGATTTATGTTACAATTTGATTTTAACTGTTGTTTTACGTTGGCTTTTGATTTTCTTATATCCTTAATTAATTGAAAGACATCGATACTAGAATGTAATCAGAGATTCTTCTGTACTAATTGAATCAATATTCCTACAGGTAAACATTTACCGTTTTGTTACTGCAAGATCCGTGGAAGAGGAAATCGTGGAAAGGGCGAAACGGAAAATGGTTCTTGATCACCTGGTCATTCAGCGCATGGACACCACGGGGCGCACCGTGCTGGACAAGAAGGGCGCCGGGCCCTCCAACACCACCCCCTTCAACAAGGAGGACCTCAATGCTATCCTCAAGTTCGGGGCTGAGGAACTCTTCAAGGATGATGAGGACGGGGATGAAGAACCTGTTGTACGTATTCACTAAACACTTTAAATAAACACAGCTACAAACCAACCTACCGTTTTCTCAAATTATTAACCTTTACACAAATAAACTTTTCTAAGAATTCACATTTTTTTAAAGTCAATTGAATTTTTTTTTTTTTTTTTAATGTCGGTTTCATGAATTTTTTTTGCAAAAACACTCCATAAATATAATTTTTTCTTTTTGCACATCGAGCACTTATTGTTAAAGTTTTCCCAGTGGTTGCGTAATTCATATGCTTTTGCTGACTAACTTGTCTTTTGTAGTGTGATATTGACGAAATTTTGAGAAGGGCTGAGACGCGTGATGAAGCCCCCACCATGGTAGGAGATGAGCTGCTCTCTGCATTCAAAGTGGCGAGCTTTGCCTTCGATGAGGACAAAACCAACGACCTCAAAGAGGAGGCAGATGATGAGACCAGAGATTGGGTACGTTTATGAATAATACAAAATCCAGCTTTCTTCTTGAAACTATTATTGACATACCTACATTAGACTCCCTTTTTACATGGTGGATATGTTCCACGCAATACTGTGTAAAACTAACAGATAGGTAGGCAGATAGGACAGACTGCCAAAGAACTCAGTCTTGGCACACACTCCTTGCCTCATTCACATTCATACATCGTCTCATACATGCTCTTCTATTATTCTGACTCTTGACATGGTCTGACTCAAGTATCTGATACACTCGCTTGTGCCATTTTTTTCCTCGGGCGTCCCTGACTTCTACCATTCACACTCGTGTCATACATTCTCCTTACACTCCTTTCCTAATTTCCTAATTCATTTGCTCTACATGCCCGAACTATCTGAGGGTCATTGCGGATCTCCACGTTTCTCACATGATCGTACATGATTTTATTACACAAACGCCTCGGGGATTTCATTTGTACAGCATTCAGTCTACTTTCATCCTTCCTCTGCCAGTTCCATGCCTCACTGCCGTGTTAAAAGTATACTAAAATAAAAGTAATGGTGGATAGGTTTCATTAAAAAAAAATTGAGGTTATCAAAAAATAAAATTCATTATGGTTTATTATATCTTAATTTTATTTAAAAAAAATCACTATCAGATAATACACCAACCCGTTTATGCACATTTGGTACGACATTACTTTCATCACTCTAGATAACCTGCACCGGTGGAATATATTTTTTAAAATTTTCAGGTTTATTGGATTTAAACATAAATTCTGCCATCGATCGCTGTGAATGTTTTTTTGTGAGTTCTTTGTATGACTCTTGGTAACGAGCCATACAAGCGGTCGAATCATGTCGAAATTGTAGAGCTCCTTCTACATTGTGATCGTTTGTTATAAAATGATTTCCAACACTATAAGCCAGTTGCAGGGCCTTCAAGTACATACTGAGTAGTGAGTAGTAAGTAATATAGCACCGTGTTATTAACCGTGTAAAAAAGGAGTCCAGTGTATTTCTGTCTATGTGATTTTTTTCTGTACTTGGATGTTTTAATAATGCGAGTTTTTTTTTTCAGGATGATATTATACCTGAAGATTTTAGAAAAGCTATTGAAGAAGAAGAGAAAACTAAAGAAATGGAAGATTTGTACTTGCCTCCTAGATCAAGAAAAACGTTACAGCAAATCCAATCAGGAGAAGATGGTGAGAATTGAATTATTATTATAATACTACCTTTTTTTTCATGAATGGTGCTGATGACTGGAGATAGTTTTTTTTCCAACTTCCAACAAGTAATCTTAACACCAGTCGTATTTGTTTTATTTAGGTAGAAAAAAGCGCTCAAAAACAGGAACTGGCGAGGAAGAGAGTGAAGGGGAAGGAACCGGCTCGGAGGAGGGCGGCTGGGGTGAAGGAGGGGATGGAGAGGGTGAGGGGGGCTGGGAGGGGGGACGTCCTCGCAAAAGAGGTCGCCCACCAGCCTCCACCAGGGAACGGATTAAAGGATTCACAGATATCGAGGTAAATATAAATAAATAATCTCACTATTTAAAAATTGGTAGCGACATTGCTACAAAGTGCAAATCCTCTCAATTCACACTGAGAAATTCCTAACATTTCAATGATGAAATATTTTAATGCTTTTTTTTTAATTTTCAGATTCGACGTTTTGTCAAGAGCTATAAAAAATACTCTGCGCCCCTCAAGAGGTTAGAAGACATTGCCTGCGATGCTGAGCTGCAGGAGAAACCCCTGGCTGATCTGAAGAAGCTGGGCGAGATGCTACGCGACCGCTGCCAGGCGCAGCTGGCCTCGCTGGCCAGTCAAGCCAACGTGAAGAACACGGCCCAGGACCCCACGCAGCCCGGGGGGGGCGCCGCCGGCAAGAGGAAGGCTCGCATCACCTTCATGCTTGGAGGCATCACCGTCAATGCCAAGACCCTCAGTCAATGTGAAATCGAAATGGCTCCCCTGGATGAGATGTTACCTGCCGAAAGAGAAGACAGACTTAAATGGCAGCTAGATTTCAGAACAAGACTTCCTAATTTTGACGTTGAATGGAGCGTCGTGGAAGATTCTAAATTACTTTGCGGGATTTATCAATACGGAATGAGCGCCTGGGAAGCTATCAAGATGGACCAAAACCTGGGACTAGGAGATAAAATTCTTTTCAATGATGATAGGAAACCTCAGGGGAAACACCTCCAATCTAGAGCCGAGTATTTATTAAAAGTTTTAAAGAAATTACAAGACCAAAAGGCTGGAAAAGTTAGAAAGAAAAATACCAGGAAACCTAAAGTCATATCGAAAGAAACCATTGAAAATGAGGACCCTGGCTCAGGAGACGATAACAAAAAGCCACCCAAGGTTAAAGCTGAAAAGGTATTTTTAATTTTTATAATAATCATTTTATTTTTTGAAATAATATTTAATCAGTTTTTAATTTTAAATTATAAAACAATTCTGTGTAAAATTTGAATTTCTTATTCTAATGTTGGTGACATTTTCAGGTAACAGCTGGCGAGGAACCAAACCACACAACAGAGGAAGTTCAAAATGATAAAAAAGAAAAGAAAAAGGTGAAAAGGGAAAAAAAGGAACCTAAAAGTAGAAACGCCGCAAAGAAGAAACCTGTTGGTCCCATGCATTTTACTGCTAACAATGAACCTAGAGCTTTAGAAGTTCTCGGTGACCTCGATCCTTCCGTGTTTGAAGAGTGCAAAGAAAAGATGAGGCCTGTAAAGAAAGCGTTGAGGGCGCTGGACAACCCCGACCAGACTCTATCAGAGGCCGAGCAAATGAACCGGACCCGCGCTTGCCTTCGCCAGATCGGCAACCAGATAGACCTCTGTCTGGAGAACTTCCGCGAGCTGGACACCAAGGCCGAGTGGAGGAGCAACCTCTGGTACTTTGTGTCCAAATTCACCAACTTTGATGCTAAAAAACTATATAGATTGTATAAATACGATATGAGAAAGACTGATAGTCCCAATGATAGCAAAAATAGTGACTTGAATGAGCCAAAGAGGGAATCCAAACAGGAAGCAGTAAGTTCTTATTGTTTTTTATTTGTTACTTTATTATATCTTTCTACAAAACTTTTTTTTTCCCTTTTTTTGTTAGTTTATTTTATTATAATTATTTACTGTATTTAAAAAAAATTATGATTTTAATAATACTGATATTTTTTTTACGTATTGGCTGTTTTAACCCAGTCTTTTACTAAACTTTTCCAGGAGACAAAAGCAAACAAAAACTCCAACAACTCGGGGCATAAGCATCACGATAAACACCATCACAATAACCATGCAAATAATGAAAAGAATTCCAGAGGAGACGTAGGAAACAATCATAAAAAAGAAAGAAGGGACCGGGAACGGGACAAGGACAGAGATCGGGAGAGGGACCGAGACAGAGATAAGGATCGGGATAACAAGGACAATCGTGACAGGGACAGGAGAGACAAGAGGGAAAGAGATAGAGATGCCACAACAGCAGCTTCCAATAACAATTTCACAGCCCTGGCCAATAACAAAAGGAAACTGGAGGAGGGTGAATGCGAACCCGAACCCACAGAGAATAAAAGGTAACGGGAATATATCATTTTTATAATAATTAGTACATATTTTAGACATTTCTTCAAAAATTTTATTTATTCAGTTCATTTAGGATTTTCCTTTTTTTTGTTTTCTGGCCCCATTTTCATTTGAGTGTAATTTAAAAACAAACTTATTACTTTTCACTTGCCCATCTTTTGCTTGTGCCACTTATTGTACTGGTATTGTTTGACATCAACTTGATAGTGTTTGTTTCATTTGAGGCAGCCTTGAAAAGGAACATTGGACTTGATCAATTAGTGCGTCATGTTAGATCATTATTTAACCGCTATAAACATTGCTTCCTAGAACCAAGGACTTTGATGAGAAGGAGCGCACCTCCACAAAGAAGTCCTCGGAGCACAGCGGCAGTGCGGGGCGCGACCGCGACCGGGATCGAGGAGACCGTGGCGAGCGGGATCGCGACCGCGAGCGAGACCGGGAGCGCCGCACCTCGGGGGGAAGCGGCGGGGCCACGCGCTGGGGCGGGGCGGGGGCTGCCGGCACCGCCAGTGGAGGGCGCTTCGCCGACAAGCGCTCCCAGCCCGAGCCGCGCGGCTTCGATGGAGCCCCTCCCCCTTCTCACCGGGCCTACAGGCCTGACAGGGGGCCTCGCATACATGACAAAAGAAGGTATTCACATTTATTATTTTTTTTACTTGATTTTGTTACGTAACTGTGCATGTTAAAAATATTTTTTTTAAGTGATAAATTAAATCTGTGTGATTATCTGAACACGTACAGAATATCTAATCCTCTTGAACAAATAAAAGCCTAACAATCTATGATTTCACTTTCGCCGTTTCATATAATGTTGGTGTAAGTCCAATACTGCGGAAGAACCATTTGTATAAATGTTCAGAAGGGACAAAAAACTATTTAGAGATAAACGAGCTCTCGCAAAATTAATGAATGTCTTCTTTTTTGTACCTTTCTGTACATCACATGACCATGGGACTTTCACTTTCAGATTCCCCCACCAAGCTTACATGGGCAGTCACTACGGGGGTTCGGCCGCCTACTACGCCGGAGACCCTGCCCTATACCCCCCGCACCGGCCCTACCCCCCGGACTGGCGGGAATACCCCCACGACGCCTACCCTCAGACCCGCCCTCCAGACTACCCACAGGACTACCCTCCGGAGAGGGAGCGTGAGTTCAGGAGGGAATACGACAGAAGACCTCCTCCCACCTCATAGTGCCCTCAGAGTATTTCCTGATCCAAAGTGCAATTTAAATAAGCCAGCTGCGACCCATCAAATCTAAGCCTAGTAATACAATGTTGCCATTTATTTGACATGAACAATTCTGACTGCAATTGACCGATGGACAATATAATGGCATTCGACTATACAAATACTATAAAAGCTTAATAGTGATAAAGATAATAATATTTTAAACACATTTCAAATTGAATTAATTCGGCCGATTCGGGGAAAAAACTATGTAATTATTTTATTCTTGAATATTATTGATTTATTTTTACCTCACGCTTTCATTTATTTATTGATGCCGTATTTTGCAGAACAGTTCATTGAATGTGTATACGCATCATTTTAAACATGATAGAAAGGACACTGTGTAACAACAGCAGTGTGTTATGGCTCCTAGGAACGCTCTAAGTGGAGAAGTGCAAGTGCAATGTGGGAAGACACGGGACACTGGAGGATGTGACGGTGACGGACTGTTGTTGACCAGTAGATTCTGTGATATGTATTGGTCTTGCTTGAACAGAATGATATTTCCTTGTGTGCTAGCTATAAGAAAGTGATTCTATATGCTGTAGGCATACGTGTGATAAGTGAAGTTCTGAATTATTTATAAAGATGACTATTCTCTTGATTCGTGATCACCTACCTCTGGGTATGCAGATACACTACGACGTAGACATGTAGACGTGTCGGTGTACATTGCAAATGCTCGCGCGATATAACTAACACATACTGTAATAATAATTTGACACCAAATATTATTTAGTACACTTAATCAGTAAGGTGCTAGAACTTTTATTCTCAGTGTTAATTTATCATTGGTATGTTTATCTTTCTATTTTTTTACATTTTTGAGTGATTTATTGTGAACGGATGTTTAATTTCATGAATTAGAATGGCACTCGCTAGTATTTGATTGGTCGGTCTTGGATAATGACTTACGATCGAGCTTTAAGAGAAGTTTGGCGAAGTTGCTGATATCCTCGGTGGCGCAAAAAGTTTTACTGTGTTATTTTTGTGTACTATTTAAATCCATTTTATTTTTTTACTGCGGCCTTCACTACTGACTCTGATTAAATATAAAATATCCGCATTTATTTTTATTAAGTAGGAGATGATGTATGACTCATTTAGTTAACAATTTCACTAATTATTATTGTATTAAAGACAAAACACGACCGTAAGAAACTAATTTAAGAGATATAATGAATGAGGCGTGCTCTCGTCTAATGTGGAGTGATAAAATGCGATGTGTAAAAATTTACAATAATCTTGTAAAATAATAATTTTAAATAATGTCCACTATGTAAAAATCTATTAGATTGTAAATTTGAAAGGAATCAATCATTTTAGAGCTGTAATATACTTTATATTTTATGCATATCTGTATACCCAATACAGTGAAAAATCCAACTATACAAACGTTTTTTATTTTCCCGAAGAATATGTTGAGAAGATGGCCAGTTTACTAAAATAACTTTAAAAGTGTGGCAAATTCCTGCTACATATTAGTGTAACAAAAAAATGTGTTTGCCACAGAGCCAGCGTGAGCTTCCATTCTGCCACAGAGGTGATCAAAATGAGTAATGGAGATGGGTAAGTTCTGCCTCCGAGATGTGTTTCCTTCTAAAAGTACTTGAATTCTAGGTGCACGTCCCGGGTCCGAGTTCTTTGGTGCGTACTGGGTGCTGTTGTGGCTATCGAGATGCTAGGATACGGCCAGACCCAGACCTCGGAGCCGGAACCCTCAAAAGAACTCGAACCCGGGACCTGCTCCCGACTCGCGAGTGGCTCGGTCCGCGAACACGGGGATGCTGGTGGAAGCATTTGGGTTCCAGCTCCGAGTCCAGCCCTGAGTTCTGGGTTTGGGTCCGAGTCCTGGACCGGGTTCTCTGGTAGTAGTCGATTTGAAAAAGGAGTAGGAGTGGGATCCGCTTCCTGCGAAGAACCCGAGTTCAGGAGCCCATTCCAGCTTAACCTACACATTGCTAATGAGTAATCAAATTAAATGGTGAATGCTATCTTTTATTTAATTTAATTTATTGTTGTGACTTCTTCGCAGCACTGTGAGTTTTGCTCGACGCGTAATGTCTCTGTTTGATTGGGAATTTGATCACAGGCGTTCATATATTGCTGTCGCATCGTGCAGTCCACATCTACAAGTTAGTGTCGCAATGACTCATATCAATGACTTCAGTTGGTGGCAGTACTCTATAGTCTGACAAATTCAATCATTTTGTTTGTAAGATTACTGCGGGTCAACTGTATATTGCTAACAAAAAAACCCAGTGTTGCCAGCCGTGTCTTGTAAAAAGTCACCTAAAATATATAAAAAAGTAACCTTTTTGTGTAAAAAATAACCTTTCATATTTTTTCCAGTTGTATGGTAAAAAGTTGATGGAATACATGAGGAGCTCAGTGTCAAAGTGGGACATAAGCCATTTGGATTATTTTTCAGTAGAGCGAGTTTTTTGTTTCGAATATACCGGTATGAAAACTTTAATATTTTTTCAACCTGCATAATCCGTGCACGTAAAGAATCACAAGCCATAATACATAACATTCTATAATTTAATACTCTTAGCTGTTTTATTTTTAAGTTTAAAAATACTTATGTTCGCTTTTGATACTAAAAGGAGCAATTGTCCGTTTATGAAACGCATGAACTTGTTATTGTCCAGTTTTGATACAAAGTCTTACAAGGGTCCAGGGTCCACAATATGAAATAAAAGGCCGTTCAATATATGCAATATGCATAGTACCTATATAAAAAAAACAAAAGAGCGTTCCGTTTGACGTTGGTTCTAATTCCATAGGGAATTAATTCTGCGAATTCCGAAAAATCACCTAAAAGTAACCTTTTGAGTAGTGTAACCTAAAAGAAACCTTTCGGAGTTAAAAATCACCTAAAAGGTTACAAAAGTAACCTTCTGGCAACGCTGAAAAAACCACAAGATTAGTTATAAAAGTTGTCACCAGGGATACATGTCCCATGGATGGCTAGGAGTTTAAGTTTGCAAGGCTGCAGTACATAACTGGAGAAGAGGGTGCTTTGCTATGGTTTTCGCGCCTCTGTTGGTTTTATTGGTCCTGTACTTTCGACTTTCACCTACAATATAAACCGCAGTACGTCGCTCGACGTCGCTCATCGCACATTTCAATTGAATTTTAATAATATTTTGGTAAGATAGGTGACCTCTCGAATTCTCTCATCTCGTTATATCGTAACAGTTGTGCAATTCACCAAGAGATGGCAGGGCTGTTCGTCAAATAAGTTCTCCGCCATTGAATAAAGTTACTGCAATAGTTGATAGATGGCAATGCCCTCTTAGCTAAAACACGCTTATTAGCATGCTATTTTTTAATAATGCTGCTAAAAACTTGGCGAATCGCAGGTTTTAATGTTTTTTTCTGTAAAAGAAGGCAAATTAATTTAAGAAAACAATAAAATATTCTATTTGAGATACCTGCTGTACCTACCCAACATACTTACCCAATTTTGAAAGAAAAATATTACTTCTCGCTTATTTGCACGGAGGCAGGGCGCAGGGACGAACTGACAAAAAGGATGCAAAAGAAAAATATTCTTTTCAACGGGATTTTTTTGGGATTTCCACATTCTCCATTATTTCCATTACTCCTTTCAGACAGAACCTATATGCCATAGGCGAGTTTTTGTTTACAACTAAAATGTTGTGTACGAATGTTACATTACATTCATACTTCATGCACACACACACACCTTTACTCATCCATGTATGGAGTGAATGGCTGATGATATGATTTGTAATTCTTGAAACTATCTTTTTCGTGTACTTTTGTAACCCGATTGTGTTCAAATATATATAAAACTAGGCGAAATAAATCACTAAAATGTATAGCTAAACTGGGGTTTTTATGGGTAAGCACTTTTGTTCACACCGTATCTCTATATCGGGATCATTTGGGTCTCCACATGAAAAATATTCGCTATATACGATCATTATTTTCGTACTTACGATTTCATATAGATAGTTGCCACTAGAGAAGAAATAATATTTTGGGACGGTACTAAATCGTCAAAAATGGCAATACATACCTTGAACATAACCATAGATCACAATAATAAAAGTATAGTAGGGTGAATGTCCCAAAGGTCAGCCACTTAAGGTTTTTACTTGATTTATTACAGTTTAAAAAATAGTTAATAGCAATTAAGTTTCTAACAATTACACCTTATTATAGGTCAAAGAAAAGATTATCCACTTGTCGTTCTTGGAAACACATTTGTTTCAATTAAAATAATTTAAAGGCCTTTCAAAAATTATATGCCAAAATCACCCACCATGTGCCTATCTCCAGCCTTTCGAGTTCCTAAAGTCAGCCTAGTCGATAGGTATCCAGCAGAGGGTTTTAAATTATTACATATGACATGAAATTAAACAAAATAGGTATTCAATAGTAGCAATTTTATTTTCATCTACATAGTTAGCAGACAAATATGGCAAGTAAATTCTTTAGAAGCAACTTCCGCATAAGGTGTACCCCAGTTTTGGGTACACTTGAGGTGATACCATCTTGGACAGATGTCACAGCCAACATTTTTCAGATCATCATCTTCTACATCACTGATTAATTCTTCTTCACATCCAGTGCATGAAATTTTAGATTTTATCAGATAATAATAATAATAATAACGTAATATTTGTATAGCGCAGTTTTGTGTCATTTCACTTCAAGTGCGCTTTACTATAATAAATTTAAAAATAATCCTACAGTGTTCCTTACGAGATCATTACAAAATATTTAGATATATAATAATACCTATGAAATAAAGAATATACAGTATTTACAAAACAATGACAAAAGAACAAAGATTAACAAAACAGTGCTGTTATAGCACAGAGGAAAATAATAATATACAAAAACAGTGTTATTGTAGCACAGGACAGAACAAGAACTAAACTAAAATATAATACACTAACTTCTTACAAAAAATTCAGATATTAAACATTAAAGTACAATTAGGAGGAAACCGAAACCAAACGATTACCGGATAGGTACTTGAGAACATGACTTATTACTTGTATTGAAAAGATGTTAGGATTCATGAATGGTACGATTTTTTAAATAATTTTGTTTTTAAAGCCCGTTTAAATTCTGCCAAATTCTGGATATTAGTAAGAGCTGAGGGAAGTTTATTCCAAATGAGAGGGCCAGTTACACGAAAAGAGCGATCATAGTAAACGGCTCGATTTGACCGAGAAAGTTCGATTAAACGATTAGTAACATCCAGATCTGCTGACCTTAGAGTAAGTTGTCTCTCGCTTAAGTTTTGTCGGACACATAGTTCCGATATATAGGCTGGCGCCATTCCTTGCAATGCTTTGAAGGTCATTAAGCAGATCTTGAACTCTATTCTTTCAGGACATCTAAGCCAATGAAGACGATCCCTTAGAAGCGGGGTTATATGACAGTACTTAGATTCACCAAAAATCATTCTCGCCGCAGCATTGAAGACGGACTGTATTCTATTTAATTGTGTTTTAGGTAGGCCAGCATATGCACTATTACAATAGTCCATACGTGAGACAACGAACGAATTTATGAGGGACTTTGCTCCATCAGAGGGAAGGCATCTCCTGATTGACTTTATCTGCCGTAGATGGAAAAAGCCAGAACTCACAGCTTTTGAAATTTGCGACTCAAGAGAAAGACTATTGTCTAGAGTGAAACCAAGAAATTTTATTTCTGTAGAAGGAATTATATCTGTGTCCTGAATACGGATTGGACTGAAATCTATGAGGGCTTGCCTTCCAGGAGAAGCTATCCAAATAAATTCCGTCTTTGTCGGGTTAAGTTTGAGTTTATTGACAGACATCCAACTTGAGACTGTGTTAATGAAACTAACCACCTCGTTTTTAAGGACGTCTTTTTCGTCCGGGGAGCAAAACTTGAAAATAAAAAAATCATCCGCGTAGCCTTGTGATTCATAGCCAGATGAGTGAATGAGTCGTTCGAGACGATTCGTATATAGAATGAAAAGAATGGGACCCAGGACAGAACCCTGGGGAACTCCGAATTCGATGGGAGTTTCAGGTGATGTACATTTATTGAAAGTTACTGAAGCTACTCGTCCAGACAGGTACGATGTCATCCATTGGAGAACATCACCTCGAACGCCAAATTCGGTTTCAAGCACATTTAATAAAATACTATGATCTACCGTATCAAAAGCCGCACTCATGTCCAGAACAGATACCAAACCCAACTTACCTGCTTCCATCCCGATGATCAGATCTGAAATTACCCGCAAAAGAACAGTTTCTGTTGAATGAAACTGTCGATAAGCGGATTGATTTTTGGCAAATAGACCAGCGGAGTTCAAGTACCCCACCAATTGTTTGGCAACGATTTTCTCAAGCAGTTTTGATAGAAATGGTAGGTTGGATATAGGCCTGTAATTATCCGAATTATCAGTATCAAGGTTTGGTTTTTTTAGAATCGGAGTTATAATTGATTTTTTAAGTATTCCCGGTACAAGTGAATTTACTAGTGACTTCTGGATAATTGCGGTAATTACAGGCGCTATATCCGGGAGACATTGTTTTAAAAGCCAGGTAGGTATTGGGTCTTGTGCGCATTGTTTGTTTGGACAAGACCTCACAGCACGCGTCACATCTTCTTCTGTTATTGCTGCGAAAGTAGATCATCATCTACCACGTCACTGTTTAATTCTTTTTCAAATCCAATGCTTGAAATTTTAGATTGAGTAGATGTAACTTTTAATTTTTTATTGGTTTTTCCAGCCTTTCGTCTCGGGTTCTGGTATTTGTCAGTGTTTCCTTTTCGTTTCACTTGTTCTTCCTTTCTTTTCGTTCGTTCTTCTATTTTTTTTAGCCTGTTCTTCTTTTGGTAATTTTTGGAGATCGTTGGCAACGGTTAATATGCACTATTTTTGAAAAAAATCTTTTGATTCACCTTAATTACATTAAAAGGCAACTATTTGCATTGGGGGAAGTGGAACATATTTCATTCTAAATTTTGATTACGTAAAATTAAAATTAGCTTTCGTCTTGTGAGATTGTACGCCATTAGTTCATTCTCTGTCACTTTGGTATGTTGGTATTCCTGATACACTTGAATGTATAACGAACGGCTAGAAGGTTTTGAAGGTACCACGAAATCTGGAAAGGTAATTACTAAATTATCGGAGTTTTGGGAATAAAATGACGGAAAAAAACATGTTTTTAATTTCGGTAATTATTTTTTATAAATAATACATTCACTTTTGTATCAAAAACCGTGTTACACAAACCTAGCGTAGCCGTTAAACTACTTGAAAACTGGGAAGTTTTTCTTGCCTTGACGCGAGTGGGCGTTATAAAGGGGCACTTTCTTTTGAATCACAAACCATGTTACACAAACCTAGCGTAGCCGCTAAACTACTTGAAAACTGGGATGTTTTTCTTGCCTTGACGCGAGTAGGCGTTATAAAGGGGCACTTTCTTTTGTATCACAAACCATGTTACACAAACCTAGCGTAGCCGCTAAACTACTTGAAAACTGGGATGTTTTTCTTGCCTTGACGCGAGCAGGCGGTATAAAGGGGGCACTTTCTTTTGTATCATAAACCATATCACACAAACTTAGCGTACGTAGCCGCTCAACATGTTAATTATTGTATTATTGTGTTTTTTAAATTACGCGCCGAATTCCCATGAAGTCTGCTACGCTTTGCTCTAGAACGAAAGCTAATTTCAATTTTACGTAATCGAAATTTAGAATGAAATATTTTCCACTTCCCCCAATGCAAATAGTTGTCTTTTAATGTAATTAAGGTGAATCAAAAGATTTTTTCAAAAAAAAGTGCGTTTCAACCATTGCCAGCGATCTCAAAAATTTACCCTTCTTTTCTTTTTTGTATAGCTTCTTGTATTTTTATAGCTTATTGCCTTTCAATCCTCTTCTTTACTAGTGCCTGTTTTATCTCTTCTTTTTCAGTCATGTAGTTTTTCCAAGCATCAGATGAAATTGCCATCGGCATCTGTTCTCCTGGTTTCAATTTTCTTTTTCCATATTGCAGACACTTTGGAGTGAACAAGTGATTTCTGAAGGAGGGAGATATTCCGCTTTTAATTTTGTTGGTTACGCATAACAAAGGTGTTGTGGAAAACGGTGGTGGTGTATTTACAGTATTGGTAATAATTGAGGTAGGGCTTGAGAGAAGAGAGAAATTTGAAAGATTTATCATGTCCAGATTGTCCAGTGATTCAAAATCATCGTCAGGAATAGGCAAAAATGAATTATTTCCAACATCTTCTTGGTTGCAATTTACTATACTATCAGTAATTTGGAATTCATTTGCTTCATAGCCCGAAGTTGAGGGTTGAGGATCAGAATCTGGTTCCAGAACACCACTAGAATTTAAAATGTAATTTCCAACAGTGACAACACGATTGTCTGCTACTAAAGAAGCTTCGATAGTTTCGATAATACGGAGTGCGTCAATATTCTCATCTTCTAATTGTTTTTTTATGCTTTTTATTACGTTTTGTGCTATTATGATTTCTTCTCGGTTAAAAGTCACCGCATCTTTTGGAGTAGTTGCTTGTTCATTTCTGTTGGTGTTTTCGGCACGCTCTAGTGTATTTTGAATACAGTTAGTATAGTCAACGGCATCCGGGTTAAAAGGAAACAGCCCACATTTTCTAAATCCATTCTTAATAATGTCTGTCATAACTTTTTGTAACACTTTGTTCAGTAATGGACAAAAGGTGCTCTTCTCGGAAGAATTCTTCTCGGGTCTTCCAAAAGATCTATAGCATTGATGTCACTTAGGTACTTTTTTAGATCATTAAACCATTTGCGAATGTACTCTTCAGTGACAACAGCTCTTCCTTTACTTATACCTTCTGGGACACGCTCATTCAAGATTGGATGCCTCTTAATAAATAGGTCATACCATTTTCTTCCCGGTCTATCATTTGTGAAGGGGTTTGGGCGTTTGTCATCCTTCATAATTTTTTGAACTGTGTTTAATAGGTCATCCTTTTTTCTTGAAAATCCACATTTGGCCAATTCGGATAACCATTGCACAAAGGACTCTTCTTCCTGTTTAGTTAATGTGGTATCTCTTCTCATCTTTTTATTATCAGGAACTCTGCCGTAGAGACGATCTTGTAGAGTTCCTCTGGGAACTCCATATTTTTTGCTGGCTTCTCTGATGCTAATTTGATCTCCCCTTATCGCTTGGAGAGCATCTTCGATTTTACTCCGGTCGTATTGTAGAAGGGGCCTTTTGTATCCCTTCGGTTTGACGTTCTTCTCTTTCGGCATGATGGACTTAGTTTTTATGAATACCTAGAATAAAATAAAATATATATAAAATAGAATTCACCATGCCATAAAATGTATTAGCACGTTGATGGCTGACATTTGGAGCGTTAAGTTCCCAAAGTCAGCCATGTCTACCCCAAAACAAAATGGGGCGGCTGACCTTTGGTGATTTTATTTAAAAGTATGTATTGGTGTATGTAAACTCATATTGGAATGATAGAGAACACTACTACACACTTAGATTCCATATTTGGAATAACCTACACATAGCCAAAGGACAGCCCCCCCGGCTGACTTTAGGATGCTCTAACAAAATTTGTTCCTAAAGTCAGCCACCACACAATTGCAAAATACAAACATCTTAAACATAATTTTAATGATTAAAAACAAGGCAAAGTAATCACAGAAACATAAAATAACACTTAACTCAACAATATTAGTAAAATTTAGGGTTTTTAAACTTACTTTGAAACCGGTCAACTGCAAATGTATTATGGCGCGCGGACGAATGTCTGACAGGTCTTCACTTGTTTGAAAGCAACGGTCGAATATAGGGACAGAAAATAAGTTAGAACCGCCATTTTGAAAACATGTTTGGTTCATTAGTTACTAGTGCGTAAACATTATCATAGATGGTGATAGAGTGCACAATTTTCTTATTATTTCACGAAATATTGAAAGAGGCTGACGATAGGAACAGGCTGACTATAGGAGCGTCCACCCTACGCGCCAAACTTAAATGCCGATAACTTGATACGATCCATTTTCGCGCAGGCACAGTCATTTTACTGACTTTACTATGACAGTAAGCGAAAGAGAAAGATGCGTAAAACATACGTGTGACAGAGAAAGGCGAGGGCGGGAGTCATGCTGCTTATCGGACCTAAAACTCGCCTATTGCGATGATTTCTTTATCAACGTCAGGTCAGCAATAAAGTTTGGCGCTTACTATATCTGTGACTGTCATGCTGATTCAGATTCAGAATTCAGACATGATTGAGATATTCGGTCATTAATGGGTCATAAAAATGTGTTACACAACCTTTATGAGTTGTGAGTACGGATGTTAAGTTCTCGTGCATTATTTCCTCAAAAACAAATGTCAAATAAACGTGAAATTCACAATACCTAACAGTGATACACGTTCGCTTTCAATAATAAAAATTATATTGTAGTGTTTTTTATTAAACATTTTACATATAAAACGAAATAAACATGGAACATATTCACACATGAAAAGTTAATGATTACGTAAAACAATGAATAATGATAGAATATGTCAAAATAATGTTCGACTTCTTGAACTACAGATACTACAAAACTGGACAAAAATCGGTTCCAAAATAGAACACGTCCTTTTTTCATCCCTAATTTTTAGTTCCCGACCGAAATTAGTTTTTACGGCCGAAACCGAAATTGAGTTTCGGCTTAGGTCTCAGGTTCGGCCGAAACCGAAACCGAAACTTACGAATATAAGGTCATGTTTGCGTGGAAAAAAAATTGTAAATCTTAATCAGTCAGCCTTTATTTTTAAATCATAATATATATCAATCATTCACTCTCTGATATTTGAACTAAAAATAAACATAACATAATTATCACTCCTTTTATCAAATAACGAAATTACGTAGAAAACAAAACTACTTTTTTTAAACCTAATTTGTTTAGGTACACTAAACAAGAAATACTCTTTCATCTTAAGAACAAAATAATTTCTTATAAAATTAAAACAAACACTTTGTATTTAACCACATAACAAAATAATTTCTTCTAAACTTTGGTGATATTGTATGACACTCTTTTAAATGACATACAATATAATTAAAATTAAAATTTACCTACCTACCTACAATAACAAAATATTTTTAATGCAAATAATACTTAATGTATGAAAAAAAGAAGCGTTTTCTCTCAAACTAAATGAAGAGCTTTCATCTTAAGAACAAAATATTTTCTTCTAAACTTTGGTCGTATTGCATGACACTATTTTTAATGAATTATAATATAATTAAAATTTAAAAGTACCTACCTACCTACAATAACAAAATATGTATGCATTATAGGATGGAGCGGTACATATACAAATCAAACACAAACAATTTACATATCACAAAAACTAATGATAAAAACAATAAAAAAAAACCCTACTCATATTCGTCAGAACTTTTATTCCAACCATTTAAAGTTTGAAAATTAAGTGCATTATACTTTTATCATGCAACATTACAAATTTATAAAGATAATATTCAAAATATAGTTTCACCATTTAAAAAATCTTAGACAAAATGTAAAAAAACAATAGGACAGTTAAATCATAAATATCTCGGAGTAAATTTTTTTAAATCTCTACCTGAAAAAATCAGAAACATGAACAGTAATATCAAAAAATTTAAAACTCAGCTTAAAAATTATACCGAAAATTTGAACTGAATAATAAAAAATAAAACAATTAAACCAATATAATAACACCCCCATACACACAAGATCTGCTTTTTTATGGGGATAAATCAAATATGTACACATATTATGTAATTAATTATTATATTGAATTTATTGTAATTGATATATCTTTTTCTGAATTAAAAAAAATGTTTATTGCAAGTTATACATGAAAATAAATATAGTTTTCACACGAATCAAGTCCTGACACGACTATGAGCGCGGACGCAGGAAAATGACTCTTTGTGGCTCGCAGTTCAGAGCACCGAACATGTCCGATCGCAGGACGAAACCTGCCGAGTTCAGTTTTGGTTTCGGCCGTAGTTTCGGCTGGATGGCGGCCGAAACCGAAACTAAGCCGAAACTCGTTTTTTGGCTGAAACTAGGCCGAAACCGAAACCGAACGTTCGGTCGGACACTACTAATTTTATTGATCAACTCGACACTTGAAAGCATATTGACTCGTGTGAACCTTCTTTCAACAAAGTTGAACAAGTTTATTCAAACAATTTTTGATGTTCAACCAAAGTTGATCAACTAAAATTGAATCGTCTGAACTCGCTATTGGAATAAACAAACTGGATAAAAAAAATAATGGTGCAAAGCCCGTGCAAGCAGCAAAAAATATAAGTTTCATTAATAATAGCTTAATGGAGAATTATCTTGGCTTCGTAAATAATTGTATTTTCTATTGATTAACTCCTTAATCCTATTGCGTTGGAAATTTCCCTTGAGCACCGGTGTTTGGTTCTGCAGATCTCCGGTAACCTTCCTCCAGTAACTTGCATTGTTTTATGCGAAATAGGGATGTCACAACAGATCTATCAGCGGTAGGTATCAATAAAAGTTATCCGCTTCAGAAAGAAGGCTAAATAATACGCGTGGCGCGGCGCCTCTCGTGCGGATATTTGAAGGGGGCAATGATGCCAAAAAATAAAACTAATCGCGCTGATGAGACCATAAATTCAGCTGGAACCAGCGTCTGATTCGTCCAAGTAGCCAAAATGGTCAGAGCCGCGGAAACTAAACATTATTTAGGGGTCATGATTTGGGCTTAATTCCGCACATTAAATCAGCCCCGAAAGACTGAAATTTGTTTTATAGAAAAATGGAGGGTGATTTAAGTGTATTTTGCGTACGGCCGCTGAACAGAAAATCCCTAGAAATGTGATATCTATTTTTGGAATGAAAACTCGTGACGTCAATTTACATACGATCTTTTAACTCCTGAACCCCAAACAGGCGAATTAAATCATTAATTTATCTATTAAAGAAAGAATTTTTTCAATCCCTTCACCCGCAGTAATATAAAATTGGCCTCACTTCGGTCATACAAGCACACCACAACACACTTCTTTCGGTGTATCTTTTCAGTGGGGTGGTTCGAATTCATTTACGGATTATTATACCAAATACAATGATAATATAGTCAAGATTATTATTTATTACCAAAAATGCTCGTCTAAGAAATTTTCGTCATTGTGCCGGTAATATGTACCTATATTTTGAAACTTGCGGCATTTTAAAATCGTTGAGGAGGTCGTTATAAAAATGAATGTATCTCTTTCGTTTTTTTTAATTGAAATATTATATTGATGAGATATTAGTACTATACCAGCCTCCATAATCCACATAAAAGAAATTACTGAAAAATGTCACAATTTTTAATTATTATCTTTAACGTGAATACCGCACAAGAGTCCAAACTGCTCCCGACCGTCTGGAGCCAGTGAGACTACGGCATCCCCGATTGGGGTATGTTGTGAGTCTGAAGGCAGGGGGGAGAGAGGAAGAAGGCGAGGAAGTACCTGGCTATACAGATCTAGTCACCAAACACGGCTAAAGCCATTTCTGATGGTGGTATTACACCAGGGCGATGCTGAATGTATCTTCCACTCTGGAACGTGCCGCAAATATACCTTATGTTATTTTTAAATTATTAAATTGCGAAATAACACAAATTAATAAAATAAAATCTACTTGGGCATGCTGGGATTTGAACCCGCCACCTCGGGACCGCTAGTCAAAAACCTTACCCCTACCTTCCACGGAGGTCATTTCAATTTATTCAGCAAAAAATATTATTTTGGACACAACGTTACAACACACATTGCCGATTCCCGGCGCAACGGCGTTTTGCTGCTTCACATTTGTCTGTGTTGTGTAGTTTAATTTCCCATTTGTTGTCACTTGCAATTTCGTTCTAATTTGAAAGTATTTTTGTTTTCTGACACTTATCTCTAGACATCGGATTATTTTGTGTTTGCATATTTAAAGTAGGTATATCTGAGCCTTTTTTGGTGTTTATTACCTAAATATTTCAGACATTTTAGTCTCCAAAATGTGAGCTGTTAGGAATGGTAAATATTTATGTATTTCTAAGGAAACGGATTATTATTTTAGAACCGGTCTGAACCGCTTCCCTATCCTTCATAATATAGTTGGTAACACCCTCCCCCTAGGTCCTAGGAAATAAGGTAAAAGAAATCGTTTTTTTCCATCAATTTAAAATTTTTCAAAAAACTGGTTTCCTATGGACATATTTCTGTTATGCATTATTAGTTTGTTAGTGTATATTTCGACATTGATAGTATGTTGCTATGTGCATGCATATTTCGGCATTGATGGTATATTTTATTTTTTCTATTTTTTTAAATTATTTATTAACCAACATAAATATATCGAACGTGGAATCTACCAATAAACAGCTTAATATGTCTTTTCAAGGGCCGCCCTAGAAGGAATGGTAACATCTTAGAGACGCCATACCTATTTACGGTCCTCCCACTCTACAAACACCGTTATGTGATGATTGGCGCGTGGACAATGATGGCGTCTTCAAGATACCACGGGTATATACGCCATAACCCCCACTCTGACCATCCTAGGCCAACCGCAAGGACGTATGTTGACCCCACCCCCTCCCGCTACTTCGCTCTAGAACGGCCAGCCAATCACGAAACCCGTTTTAGCCGCCATGCAATCTGCATGGGGACTCGCTCTTTTCGAACATGTTTATGTAAGATTAATATTGAATTTACGCAATGTTTGCTAAAGTTATTTCAAATAAAATTATATAGATTAAAAGGCTGGACTTGCGTCCATACTGTTAAGATAAAATTAAATATGTTAATGTTTCCATTAAATAGATATAAGGGTTTTTTTCATACTGATATCGGGCTAAAAACCCCACTTGTTAACATTGTACAATTTTTACTGAATTTAATAAAACTGCTAGAATGAAGTGGTTTACATGAGATAGAGCGGCAAAGAGAGTAGTTTTGCTTATATAATTCAATTTTATCATTCCATTCTTGTATAAGGATGGAAAAAGCTGTAAAGAAATGCAGCAACGTTCAAGGAATACTCTTGTCAAATGCGAACCACTATTGGGCACGGCCCCGCGGCAGCGTATATATAGAGCGTCAAGCTCTGTTCAAAACAGTCACATTCGAACCTTTATCGTCGCGTCAACTCTCACCGTCTCTATCTTCTTGTACCGCTTCTTCCTGCCTGCACTCTACAATTGTCTTTCACTTCCGACCTTGCACTTCCTTGGACAGCTGAATTCTCTCTCCTCGGATACTCACAGCAACCGGACCAGGCCCTGAGCGTGCACAGCAGCCCGCCGACTAGAAAACCAGCACCCGTATTTTACAGTCAATATAGAGGACATAAGTCCGATATATTGTGGTCCTTCGAACCGGATGTTCTAGTCTCCAGTTGCCAATATGACACCAATTCTACGCTCCGGGAAGAGTACATTGGAGGAAACCGGACAGGATTCTGCCAGTACAGAGCCCCCCGCTGGCCCCTCTGCAATCCCGCCGTCTGCAAATGTGGCCCCTGCGCATGATCACTCTCCGGCACAGACGCTCAGCCATGACTCATCATCAGACAGCGAGGCTTTAAATGCAGATTTACTAAAGCAACTGCAGCGAGAATTGAGAGCAGAGAGGCGTCGTAACCGGAAATTACAAGATGCCCTCATCGCTTCAATGGAAGTTCCTGTGACCAAACAAGCGCTTACCGTGGGACCTGATACCCCCTCGGAGAAAGCGACTACACAACAAGGCGCTATGCAAGGCGCCGCGCAACAAGGCAGTGAGCAAGGCCCCCTACAAGGTGCCACGCACAGCGTAGAGTACCGGTCTTCAGCATCTAACGTCACGATTCAAGGCCAAACACCCCCTCTGCAGCTGCAGCAGCCTGCCATCAACATGAACACAGAGTATTCACGAGCATCATTCGGACAACAGCCGGCACAAACCTCAGCTCAAGGGGCCCAACACATCCCCGCAGCCTCCAACCAGCCGGGTTATCCACAAATGCAGTTCGGCCATACCACAGCAAACAACACATACGCGACATTCCCGAGTCACCTTACGGAGGATGACACGGCGCGTCACACTCAAGATTGGGTGAATAATGGAGCGGGACAATCGGCCCCAGCAAATCCGTTCACACAGTTTGCAGCATTCATGACGGAGGCCTTTCGCGCCTCGCAAAACGGTGCAACCCCACGGCAGCAACCCGAAGAGGAAAATCGTCTAGCGTCTCTCATTGCACGCCAATCAAGCGCTAAGGACCTGCCACCATACTATGGAGACGCCGTGGAGTGGCCAGCATGGCGCGCTCAGTTCTATCAATCAACATCTACATGTGGGATGACACAATCTGAAAACTTAATGCGCCTTCAGAGAGCTTTGAAAGGCAAGGCGCGCGAAGCAGTGAGCCCACTACTTATGGACCCTACTCAAGTATCGGAAATAATGGACGTTTTGGAACATCGGTTCGGGGGTGCTCACACAATCGCAACCCTGATGTTTGAGAAAATAAAAAAGTTACCGCGGCTTCCTGAAGACGCATCAAACGAAGCGTTAATTGAATTCTCGGGTACTGTGCAAAATGTAGTGGCCTCGCTCGGCAGTTTAAAATATGACTATCTCTCTAACCCCGCGCTACTAAGTGAAATAGCATCGAAAATGCCCCTTGTGTTAAGAGTGTCGTGGTTGGACAAAATTGCCGATCAAATTACAAGTGCAACTATTCAACAGTTAGCAGCCTTCCTAAAGAGACTCACAAACGCAATACCACGTTCAGGGCTAGTTGATAATTTTCGGCCCCCAGTAAAACCATGACGGGAGCAAGTGTTTGCACAAAGTGATTTAAAAATCGAAAAGTGTGCACAGTGTGCAAACTCGCACAAGATACGGGAATGTCCGGTGTTTTTAGAGAAAAGTGTTCCCGATCGCTGGGAAAAGGTGAAAAGCGCCCGTCTGTGTCACAAATGCTTAGACGTAAGTCACCATACACGGGCGTGTAAATATCGCGTATGGTGTGGAGTGGGTTCGTGTCGACTCCCCCACCACAAACTATTACACGATCCGTCGCGTGTGAATTCACAGGTTACTGCCGGTACGTCGCGCGGAAATAATGACAGTCAAACCGTGACAAATACTACGTGGTGCGGACACGAATCAGTGTTGTTAAAAGTGATACCGGTAACCATATGTGGCCCAAACGGGCAAGTGTCAGTTCATGCCCTACTTGACGAGGGATCAACGGTGACTCTGCTGGACACAGAAATTGCTGACAAAGTGGGGGCAAGCGGACCGACTCGTGGTCTCCGTATTCACGGTGCAGGTGGAATGTGTGCATCAGATAAAACGTCCCGGCGAGTTAAACTTTCAGTACGAGGAGACGGTGAAGAATATGGCATTACAGCGAATACAGTGCGTAATCTAGACCTACCGCGGCAAACCATAGCCGGTCGGCGCCAAGTAAAACCACAAATATTATTGGGACAGGACAACGCTCATCTTATTGTATCGAGAGAGGTCCGTGAAGACACAGAGAAACGGATGCTGTCCCGCACTGCACTCGGCTGGATCACGCATGGAGGCATTCATCCTACGGAGCACATAACGCTCAACATAATTGGCGAGATCGACAGGGGAGACCAACAGCTCTCAGATCTTTTGAAACAAAATTTTGCCATCGACTCACTTGGAGTGACGTCAGTGGCGCGCACAGATGCCGCCACACTACGGGCAGAGGCCCTAATGAAAAACACTACCCGGCCATATAACACCGGACGGTGGGAAACTGGCCTTCTGTGGAAAGCAGATAATACACGCCTGCCGGACAACAAACAGTGCGCATTAAAACGCCTGTACTCATTAGAAAGAAAATTGGGAAAAGACGAAGCATTAGCAGCGGCATACAAGATGAAAATAAGTTCACTAATTGAACGCGGGTACGCGCGAAAATTAAATAGTCAAGAGGCAGCCATCCCTAAGCCACGAAAATGGTACCTACCACATTTTGCGGTAATAAATCCCAATAAACCGGGAAAGCTAAGAGTGGTATTCGATGCAGCAAGCCGCTGTCGAGGCGTATCCCTAAACGATCAATTGTTGACAGGGCCCGATCTCCTTTCCTCGCTATTGGGAAACATTTTGCGCTTCCGCGAAGGAAAAATTGCATTCGCAGCGGATATCGCTGAAATGTTTTTGCAGATAAAAATTAAAAGTGAGGACCAGTCATCTCAATTATTTATGTGGAGAACAACGCCGCAAGAGGAGCCAAGTACATACATGCTCACATCAATGATGTTTGGAGCTACTTGTTCACCGAGCAGTGCGCAATTCGTGCGAAATAAGGTAGCAGAGCAATATAAGGAACAATATACAGCCGCAGCAAGAGCCATCCAGGAAAAATTCTATATGGATGATTATCTAGATGCAGTGGATACATCAGATGAAGCCGCCAAGATGATACAGGAGGTGAGCACCATCCTGGCAAGCGGGGGTTTCCAGCTTACGAATTGGGCTTCAAATGACCCTGCCGCGATTGCAAAGGTACCGTTAGAAAAGCGGGCAAAATCGGCCATACCGATTAGTAGCGGGGATCATGAAAATGAGCGCATACTAGGTCTCATATGGGACCCCGCCGGCGACCACTTTATCTACAGCTTCCGGGAGGCGGCGGCAGCCGAGATAATTCCCCACCCAACAAAAAGACAATTATTAAGCATTGTAATGAAGATTTTTGATCCTGTGGGCTTTGTATCCTGTCTAACAATTCGATCAAAAATACTTCTCCAAGCAGTGTGGAGATCCAATATTGGCTGGGATGAAAGAATAAAAACAGAACATTTAAATAAATGGTCAGACTGGCTACAACTTCTCCGTCAGAGCTGCGTGACAATACCCCGGAGATGTCTCAGCAATAAAAACGGCATTTTTGAACTTCACATATTTTGTGATGCGTCGGAGTCTGCGTGTTGCGCAATTGCGTATTTAACGGAAAAATCACAGGAACGCACGCACTCGACCTTTCTGGCAAGTAAATGTAAAGTCGCACCATTGAAACCCCTGTCTATTCCGCGTCTGGAGCTACAAGCAGCCCTAATGGCTGCACGATTGGCGGCAACCATAAAAAAGGAGAGCCAACTACAAATAAGGCGAACCACATATTGGACAGACTCAACAATCGTCCTATGTTGGCTGAGGACAGACCCGAGAGCTTATTCCGCCTTCGTGGCCAACCGCCTAGGAGAAATAGACGAGTTAACCGAGATCATTAATTGGAGATGGGTGCCTACAAAATTAAACCCTGCTGATATAGGTACACGAGATATCGAGCCACCCGATCTCACGCCCACTAGTCGGTGGTTCTGCGGTCCGACCTTTATTACCCAACCAGAAGCAGCATGGCCCCGTGAAAAGGAGCCAGTCATCCACCCCGATAACCAGGCTCTGGAGGTAAGGCCTCAATACGTCGGCCTTACAACAACAATGGGAGACGGATTACCTCTCATTGAACGATTTTCATCGTGGCATCGACTCATCCGCACCACTGCATGGGTTCTCCGATTCATAAGACGATGTCGGCCGAGCTCCGAGACATTATCAGAAGGTCCTCTTCGTGCCGAAGAGACCCAAGAAGCAGAAATATTATGGGTGAAGAAGTCCCAAGCACACTCCTTTGGGGCCGAAATACACGCCACTCAAAAGGGCAATATCCCCCCCGCCGGCAGTCGCCTGCGGACGCTAATGCCTTTCCTTGGCCCAGATGGCATCATACGGATGGGCTCACGGCTACAAGCCCTTAAAGATGTCACCAGCGGAGTACAGACACCAGTCATCCTGGATGGTGACGAGACGTATGCTCGGCTCCTGATCCGCCATTACCATCAAAAGGCGGACCACCCAAGTACCGAAAAAACCATGGCGGAAATCAGAGGCAGCTTTTTCATATTAAAATTACGAACCAACCTCCGCAGAATAGCGCATGAATGCCTAGTTTGCCGCATAAATAACGCTAAGCCGATGCCACCACTGATGGGACCTCTACCGGCTGCCAGGCTCGCCCATCACGTGAGCCCCTTCACGCACTGCGGCCTGGATTACTTTGGCCCCATGGAAGTAACAATCGGCAGACGGCGGGAAAAAAGGTACGGGGCCCTATTCACCTGCCTGTCAACGAGGGCCGTACATCTTGAGCTTGCGGCCTCACTCAGTGCTGATTCAGCCATCATGGCAATACAGCGGATGTCAGCTAGGCGAGGTCAGCCGGAATGTATTTATTCAGACAACGGAACCAATTTTCATGGCGCGGAGAAAGAAATCCAAGACGCACTGGAGTCAATTAGTCAAGATCCGAGGGTGCAGAACTATATATCGACACAAAGAACGTCTTGGAAATTTAATCCCCCCCTATCTCCTCATATGGGGGGAGCTTGGGAGCGCCTCGTGCGCTCCATAAAGAAAGCCCTCAAATCAACAATGAAGGAGCGCTCGCCGAAAGAAGAAACTCTCCTCACGGCCCTGGCAGAAGCAGAGTACGTAGTAAACAACCGCCCGCTAACACATGTTTCTGTTGACCCACGAGACGAAGAACCCCTAACTCCCAACCATTTCTTGCTGGGATCAGCAGGGAAGCGACCGCATCTCTCACTATACGCTGCAAGAGAAGAGGAAGTCTGCCTAAGAAAGCAATGGCGAATCAGCCAGCAATTAGCAGATATGTTTTGGCGGCGATGGATAAAAGAATACCTGCCCACGATAGCTGCCCGTCAAAAATGGCACCAGCCAAGCACCCCCATCAAAACGGGTGATCTTGTGCTAGTCGTGGATCCCGCCCTACCCCGCAATAGTTGGCCTCGTGGGCGCGTCATTGAAACAATGCCCGCCGCTGACGGACAAGTAAGAACCGTTCGAGTCCAGACGAGCACCGGAGTGTACGTGCGCCCTGCAGTTAAAATCGCCGTACTCATGACGACACTGATCTCAGAAGAAGCTCCTTCCCGCAGCCTAGACACCGCCGGACAAAAATCCTGTCACGTTCTAAGAAGTTAGGTACAGCCGACACTGCACGAGGGGGAGAATATATCGAACGTGGAATCTACCAATAAACAGCTTAATATGTCTTTTCAAGGGCCGCCCTAGAAGGAATGGTAACATCTTAGAGACGCCATACCTATTTACGGTCCTCCCATTATAGATACATTTGTTTGGCATGTGCCACCTCACAAGGCTGAGCCTGTTCAAAGATGGCAGGATTTAAAAAAAATAATAACATCTTTCTTTGGAAAACAAACAGCTTTACAAAGATACATAAAAAATAAAGAGTGCTAAAATAAAACAGTAAGCCTTGTGATGGTTTCGCCTTTGGGCCTACGAAATAATTCTTTTAAAATTGAGAGGTCGATTTAAAAATATATTGCATTTAGTAACAGGGCTGATTTATGGATCCGGGTGACTACTAGGATAAATACGTGTGTCAAAACACTTTGGTTGAAGAAAGAATTCTGAAGGACATGTGGGGAGATGGTTTCAGGATCGGTAACGAGGATTATCAAGTCAGTGGCGGCCGGTGAATATTTACCCGTACGATGACTGACTTTAACGCGAGCAGATTGATTTACGAAACAATTATCTGGTGAATTTTCTATGGCAGTAGGGAATTGAAATTAAGACAATAAAGATTAATCGTTGGTGCATTTAAATATACTAGCACGACGCGCCGATTAGGGGTTAAAATATTTAACATATTTGTCAAAACAAGATTGCAGAATTGGTTAAGTAGTGACGCACATAGAAAGAACGAAAACTGTACAGACAATGAATATATAATAGTATTTTATAACCAATAAAGTCGACACAGGAAATCGAGAATGGCGAGTCAAGTAGGGTACGCCACTGGATTCTGCTTTGGGAGGTACTGGAATAATTTATGGCAAAATTAGTTGGTATTCTGAATTTGAGTTTAAGTCTGAAGGCTCGACAAAAAATAAGCGAACATGAAAATTGCACTGAATTCTTGAAATTTGGGATATAATGTGACAGGTTGACTATTAAACGTTGAGATATGAATATTGGGAAATATGCTTATCATTTGAAATTTACGAAATGACTGTAATAAATTAAAGAAACCACACAAAGAGATGGGTGGGAGATCAGAGGGCAGGGGGTTGGAATAGGACAGTCGGGGAAAGATCCCGGGGGCGCACGGTCGATATTGAAATGGTCGAGGTCTGATAGTCGCGAGAAGACCAGCTTGGTGCGCCTAAATCGGGGATATTTCGTTTTAATTAACAAAAAATTAGACCACGCGAATAGGACAGTCGGGGAAAGATCCTGGGGGCGCACGGTCGATATTAAAATCGTCGAGGTCTGATAGTCGCGAGGAGACCAGCTTGGTGCGTCTAAATCGGGGATATTTCGTTTTAATGAACAAAAATTAGACCACGCGAATAAGACAGTCAGGTTTAGGTCGTTGGAAGGGGAGTTGAGATTTGAGAGGCAGTTGAGGGAACGCGCTGAAATCGGTGGTTTTAAGAGGGAGTTGGGAACAAAGAATATTTCGTTTTTAATAACCAAAATTATGAGTCCGGGCGAATAAGGGACAGTTGATGTTTGATAAGTGAGAGAATACCGGCTCAGTGCGCGTAATCCGGGAATATTCCGTTAATTGACAAAATTTGCTCGAATAATAAAAATTTATAATTTGGGATAGTCAGTAGAGTCAAAATTATATTTGATCTTCGACGCGAGAATTGTGTTTGACGGCTGCATCTCGAAACAAATAACTGCATGACGGGTTGTGTTTTATAAGTGCTTGATTGAATTGAATATTATTGTAGTTAATGATTTGTGAAATTGTTTTATGCTACATGGCGAATTTGGTATGTTTGATAAATTGAATTAATTATTAACAACATTAATGTTTGGATTTCGTAAACACTAGGGTTAAAACAATAGAATCGTCATTACTCCCTGAGTATTTTAATTGGTTTTAATTGTTCGTCTAGGTTGTAGTTTTCCTAGATTTCAAACATGTATTATAGTTTGTATAGCGCCCTTGAGGTGATTTTCCATAGAAAACGGCGTTACATGGATCGTTCAAATATTAGTATTATTATTATAGCTACTTAAATGAGGCCTTTAATAATGAGCCATGTCATCTAAGTCGGATGATTTAATCGGATAATTATAACGGTAATATTTAAAAAGCTTTCGGAAAATTATCGGTAATCGTAAATAAAAGGCGTCCCCTGCCAGATGTTAACCGGCGACGATTCTTGAGATAAGACCGTTGTAAAATAATAATTTGGGATACAATGAACTAAATAGTATTTGAAGCACAAAATGCACTTTCGGGCCATAAATCTTAGACCAGGGACTTCATTTAAAAGACGGAATATTGAAACCACAAGAACAATAATGAAATCCTTTAAAAGTGCTTTGTTGGTGAACGAGAAAACTAGGTTATTGGGTTAGGTGTTGTCCAATACACAACGGGTAACATAATACATAGGTATAGAATAAAGGTGTAAATGAATGGGTAAAGCGCCCTTGAGGTGACAATTATTATTTACGAGTCTCGCAATAATATTTTTAAATGTAGCTAGGGGGCATTAGGTAATATAACAGTTTATAAAAGGTGCGTAGCATGGGCACCTTTGTTTACTAACAAAATCTGACATAAGTAAATTCCCACTCATAAAATTTCACATACCTTATTCCTAACTTTAGGTATCATAACAAACCTATTACATAGGAATAAACTTGGTTCGATATTTTATCGTATACTCACCTTTTGGTTTACGTTTAGGTATATTTCATTCGATATATTCGATTTAGCAAAACTTTTATATTTTCGGTTGAATGAAACCGTCGGTAGGTATTCATAATTTTACGCGCGATGCGCTCTACCCACCTACATAATTAGCAAACTCTTTTTTCTTCAAACTTAACTGAACGGGTTACGACTCGAGAATGGACGGTGGTTGTCGAATGGATTTACGGGGTCAGCTTTCCTATTCCACCATGAGGAAGTATCTCACGTGACGTTATATGGGGGCAATGTGATCGATTTGCAGGTGGGCTATACACTATTTTTCTAATGTGGAGGCGAAGTAAGCGATGAAGCGTATCTGGTCCGAGCAAATTGGAATCCCTTGTGATCGCATCTCGGTAACGTGGATTTCGTATTGGCTTTAGACCTGATTGAAAGCGTGGCAGTAGCCAATTCATGATGTCGACGTTTGTATGTCACAAAGGCATCGGGGGACTTCAGGAGAACAAAGGACGTGCACCCATTTCCCCCCTTCTACCGCAGTTCCGAGGTACCAGCGGATAAAAGTTGTTGTCGCGGGAGGTCAATTTGATGCAGGATGGAGATAACGATCTGGCCGGACTACCTTCGTCATAGGGGAAACGAAGTGACGAAATTTGCGTGGGCTTCACTACCTTTAGGTTACGCTTGTGTGGGAACTGCCTTGTCGGCGGAACCAAGGGAACATGACATATGTAAGCGTTTTGGCAATCGTTCAGCGGTTCTTTGTTGGAATCCGGATAAGTTTTCTTAACTTCCTCAAAACTAGAAGTATTGATCATCCAGCATCAGGTTGGGAATGTACTCTGGACGAAAGTGCAGCGGGAAAAATAGAAGGAAGGGAAGCCAGATTCACGACCTGGTGCCTTTCATTCTCGGACCCAGTACCCTGGAAGCCGAGCTTGACATTCCTTCTTTGAGCTGATATTTGAGTTTGAGCTTGGAATGCATCATCGTAGAGCAGATGCTCGTGACAATATACCGGGGACCGTCCCAGTTACGCCTGTGTTTGTTATGCAAGAGGACGTATTTTTCATTCAAATCAAATACTGATGACCATCGTGACTGCAGGCTGGCGCATGTTTCTGTAACGTGCCTAGGAAAAACGTAATCATTATTTCTACTGGTTCGAGGCAGCGTGCTGGACGGAGAACGGGACTATTGAGGACATGAGTGACTGCTAAGGCGAGGATCGGTGACATCAAAATCTTCCTTAACTAAATTCATACTTCGCAAGATCAGAGGAGAGAGCGGCCCCACTGATCTCCTGACATTGCCGTTGGTCTAACCCACCTCGGTTTAATGTTTATGCTCGATGCTTTAGGAGTTAATGGAACTCAAGTCATCGGCATGCTGAAGAACTTCAAAATCATCATCACCATCATCAATCCAGAGTAGGATGTCACGATCTAAAACCTCGTACCACCCACGCATTCCTGACATCGGCTATCACGCCATAAATCGGAGCAGACCCTCATATCAAATAGTATGAGATGACCTTTCATCATAATCATCAACACCTTTATAATTTGGCGGCGTATTGGTCGATATTATTCCCATTACCACCCTATGATCCAGAAACACACATCAAACCCTTTCCCGATAGGAGGTAAAGCATGTCGATTTTCATTCGTCGCTTGCGACCTTAACATTCTCTGGAGGCGTTGGAATTAGAATCTGATTTGGCGGTCTATGACCATCACCAGATCAGTTGCGGCTATGGAGGAGTCCAATTATTTAAACAGCACATGTTCTGTTTCATGTTAATCCAAAATACCTACTTGTAGAATCAAATTAACAGAATAAAACAAGCTAGCTAACTAACAATCTGCACCTAGAACTGTGAGAGTAGAATTAGTGCACTCCGTACTGCTTTGATTGTAAATCTTTTGTTAGAATATACATAAATGTCAAATTATTTTTATGATAGCATTTTATAGAGCCGCAGAGAGCACGTGAAATCGCATCGAAAAGTAGGACCTTCTCAATTCACCGTATAAATGTAAATTTATATACTAGATGAGGGGAAATGCGGATTACTTCAAGAAAAATAGTCGTCGACGAGCGTAGGTGTATGACAGATGCTAGGGGAGGAAGCTGAACGAATATAGATAGATAATTAGTTTATTTAAAAGTAAGTCAGACTCAGTCATTGTCATTCAAGACCTTGCAAATTGTAACACGCCATACCTAAAAGAACAAGGCTTTACCACAAATAAATTATTAATTAAATTGGATTAACTATACCAAACCGCTAAAGCAAAAAAGTACACAACGTTGTGGGGTTAATTACAAATTGATTGATTGGGAACATATCGTCACGTTTGCATAAAAGTATTGCGTGATGGGGTTGAGAAGGCGCTGCAAAAGGAATGCAGGGGAGAGACGCGAGAACAGGCGAGCTACGAGCTTATAAATTATAAAGGCAGAGTGGGAGAGGGGTTACGCCTGTAGTTGTAGCACTTGGTATAAAAAAAAAATTTAAGAAGAAAAGAAGAAGGAGATTACTTCGTAGGGGGGGGGGGGGGGTACATTACAGCCTAAAAACATGTTTTCGCCATTTTGCTAGTGCATAATAATTAATAATCCAATTATCACTTGTAGTTTTTCCAATATTAACATATAAAGTATTTCGTACCAGTTACTCAGCACGGTCGATCGATATAACCCTATATCGATACAATATTGACCAAATCCGTTATCGTTATCAGTTATCAATAAGTATTTGCGATCACGTACCATCGATACATAAATTGGTAAGATAATATATTCTATTGATAAATTTTAGCACGGACTCCACAGTATCAAATAAGTTTCGGTTAACTGTTGATATAAGCATTTATTTGAATTATTTCATGTGTTATGCAAAATTATTGGCTTATTTTTAAAGAACATATTGAACAAACGGAGCCTTTAGAAATGAAATAAGTTGTATACGCGATCCGAATAAAGACCTGATGAACCAATTAACTCCCGTTTAGTGTCAAAAAGTAAATGCGGATTGCCAAAGCATAATATATTTAGGTTAGTATTTCAATTCAACATTGCCAAATTATTAATTCTTTTACGTAGTTGATTGGATTGGCGTTTGACGTATCGGAATGTGAATTCGTGGATCCGCCAGTGTTGCCAGAGTACATCGAGTTCTTATTTATTCCATTTCAATATCGATTCGGCTATTATAATAATAATAATTGTAATAGTGAAGCTGTGCTAGGTATTTCGATATAAAATCATCGGAACTTACGCCTATCGATCCGATATTGTAAAATTATCGATTTAACATGCTAGAGTTGGTCTTCTTACATGGCCGCTGGCTGTCCGCTCCGCAAAATCCCGTCCGAATCTCCAATTGCTGCAAATCCCAACAAACTTTACCCTCGATACTCGATTTGGAATACTATTACAGAAAGGTCGGTCTCCAGCTTCATACTCCGCCGCAAAACTATTTCAGCCCAATGTGTTGTGAGCTTGCGGGAATTTCATATTCGGATGTTTCGTTGAAAACTTGTTGTTCTTCGATGGTAAAGAGGTGCTAAATTTATGTATATAAATTTTTAGGTCTGCATGTATTTCTTATGTTTATACATTGTCTCAGTATTGAAATGAGATAAGTGGTTGAATCACAAATGACATAGGGTAGTTTTTTTAATAAGGATAATATTATGTTATACTTCAACTTGACCTCTGAGATAACTGGAGGCCGAAAGAGGTTAAAGTTATATTTAAAAAAGAATGCAGCATACTGGGAACAAACGTGTAACACCAGTTTTATTCTGCACATTCAAATTCATGTATACGGCGCGTAATAATAATTACACATGATATGGAATTGGTGGGGGACTAGCACGTTGGCGTCAAATTGATATAGAGTTTACTTGGTGGACAAAATTTAATCTTATTTATGTGCTGAGTATTGAGGACTGAATTGATGAGTATTTTAATTGTAACTCCCTTGGTAACAGCTTTGTAGAACGTTAGGCGTTCCACGCGCCAATCTGCAGGCGATTCCTGCAGAATGCTACTATCAAAAGAGGTAAAATTGTCTAGCTCAGACATGAGACCATGAAATCTTTACAAGGATCGTGGGGACTATCTGGTTTCCCCTCCAGTTTGCGGACCAAGAAAATGAGTAAAAACTAGATTTTCATCGTAAGTAAAATAAGTGTATTTATGGAGGATGGAATGTACAGTGAACATACAGAGAACAAATCGTACTCATCCCGGACCGACAGGTTTAGACCTAGCTATCTAATTACTGAACACGGAGACCTGTGGAATTTTCCATCGCTCTTCTGGGGTGCGATGCCGAGGAACCGTGGAGCTCCAGCTCCGAATCCAAGTCCCCGTCCTGGCGGAGGTCACGCCCTAGAGGCGTCTGCGTACATCCTGGCGAAGGTCTTGCCCTAGCTGCTTCTCTCAATAGGATGGGTTCAAATTCCGTAACCACAATTTACGAGCTGGCAAAGTTCGGTCAAGGTGTAGCGAGGATGCCTTTGGCCTGGTGGATACAGACAGGTTTTCAACTTCAAGCGCGTCTGGGTAATAATTCATCACCGGAATGCAACCAGGAGTTCTCAAGGCATATGTAAGATGAGTAATCTCGAGCCCGATTATAATGCGAGATCACCCGTAATTTGTTCAACTACCGCACGCGGTAAACTTCCTCGAACCACCTACATCGGTGGATCGGGACAAAAACCAACCAAATTTAGGTTTAAAAGGGAAACAATATTTTCCTCGGTCACTATTATTGACACATTTCACTGTCCGCGAACCGGATTGAATTTAATACTGCGGATTATAATTGAATTTATGGATTTCAAACCGACCATGTCAAATGTACGACGCTCTTCCCCTTCGTCCCACATTCAAGAAGTGGGGAAACGGAACTCTCTCCCACCCACCTTGTCCGAAATGTTGCCAGCGTATAAAAATAAATCCTTTTTTTTTTTTTTTACAGTGAATACCACACAAGAATCTCAACTGCTCCCGTCTGGAGCCAGTGAGACTATGGCATCCCCAATTGGGGTATGTTGCGAGGCTGAAGGTAGTGGGGGAGGGGAAGGAGGTGGGGAAGAGGAAGGTTGGGAAGTACCTGGCTATTCAGATCTGATCACCAAACACGGCTAAAGCCATTTTCAAGCAACGTTTCAATTCTGAATGGTGGTCTTACACCAGGGCGATACTGATAGTATCTTCCACTCTTCTGAATTTAAGAATAATCAAACCAGTGACTAAATAAAAGATGTTATGAATTCTTTTCATAACACACAGTAGAACTTTTGTATAAATAACACGTTTTTGTAAATCAATATTTTTCATAGTTTTCAACAGTGGTCGGAGATTTCCACTATACTAAAGGCAATGCATTTTGGAATTGAGTTCCAAACATCACACAATGGGACTTGACGGTGTCCGGCGGAATCCCAGTTCGTTTAAATGGAGAAATGAGGAAATATCATAAGAAAACAATAGGACCTATTAATACGCTACACGATGTTATGTAATATATATCGATCGTCGAGTTGATTAGGCAGACATCTCTGAAAAATCAAAATTTGAGTTGAGTACACAGTTAAATGTAAAAGTGAACCCTCTATCTGGTACAATACTCAAATTACTTACTTGAAAACACTACAAAATCAGTTACAATTACAATGCAGGTAAAATTGTAGCGAATTAAATAAAATGGTGATGTTTTCTGGGTCACTAGAAGGATGTTTCAAAATGTTATATTGATGTACCGGACCGTTATGTCTCCTGGTTTTATTTTATAGCAAATTTAATGTGTAAAACCAATAAATCAATCAATTAATATCACAGAATATTTCTTAAGTGTGTGTCTTAAATCTATAATACCCTAGTATTTATTTACAAGTTAAAAAATAAAAATGTTACCAGAAATTAATGTTGTATAAATAACTTATATCATTGATGTCGCTATTCCAAATTCTTGTAATATTCAGAAAACTGTTTCTGAAAAAATAAGAAAATATACAGATTTAGGAAATGAAATTAAAAGAATTTGGCATTCTCAGACTATAAAAATATTACCATTTGTTATTTCGGCTACTGGCATTATACCTAGCTCTCTCATTCAAAATTTAGGCGTATTAGATTTGTCAAAAAATTTGTACATAAAAATGCAAAAGTCGGTCATTTTAAATACATGTAGGATTACGAAAGATTTTTTAAATATTTATATTGAGGGATCAGTAGGATTTATCGGACCAGTTAGGAGTTCATCAGAGCCGAACCCTCTGATATGAAAATATCTGGAGTCGGTGAAATATTTTCCCATTATGTTTCTGGTGGATTGACGTATTGTTCTTGTATTGTTTTATTCTTATATAAAGCACTTACATTGCGTTAATTTACTAGATATTCATTTGTGGAAAAGTGTGTGGAAGGGTTTAGTCTTTCATTTGGGAAAGATTCAACCCTGACATAAAATCTGGAGCACCGTAATAGTAGGTATTAGATAACAGTACAGTTCATTGCTTTCCAACGAGAAACTGTAACGATTTTAAGCTTTCTAAAACAATTTTATCGAGAACACAAAACAATATTCATTATAAAGGTTTTAAAATGTTCAATGAACTTCCTGTAAATATTAAGGAAAAAGTCTTGCAGTTTTTGTGGGTTATGTCTCAATGTTGTGAAGTCCAAATTTCTAGTAAGTAGATACTAGAATATTATTATAGTAATTTTAGAGTACTATAAAACTAGATATAAGATGAAAAATTTTATAGCTAATTAAAATATGCTACAAAAAAGACACATGATAATATTTGATTTGTGGTGAGTATTCTAATATTGCTTTCCTCATTATCTCAAAACTAAGTATTTGGTGATGTCTGACTAATCAACTGGACGATCAATATGTCCTTCCAACCCTGTAATTTCACGAATACATTTTTAACGATTTTTACCAACTGGAACAGCGTTCAAACAAGTAGTTTCCATCTATAGATTTGAGTGACTGGAGGTACATAACTTTACCTGAATACCCGGTGGCAATAGCAATAGAGGGAAGGTAGAGACAATCTGTATCCAAACCACGCCACTTGTCCCACTCGAGTGTGAGGAGCGAGCACCGAGCACGCCGGGTATGTGGACTTGGCATGCAGCCTTGTGGTTCCCGTCTCCATGGTAACGCGCGTGTCTTCAAAGCAGTAATTAAGGTTGACGCCGACGCCGACGCCAGGAGAGCTAAGACGCTGTTCCGAGCAGATTAAGGGTATTAAACCTGGCCAAGATTTCAGGTGGCTGGAATAACGTGGATCAGATGTCTGCAGGATAACCCGTGTAAAACAAGAGCACCCACATCTGCATACCTTTATCATTAATACAAGCGTATGAATAATTCATTATATTCTTCAGGAAACCGTCGACATTCAAACTAATGGCAGGTTAATTAATTAATAACAGTCAAAATGTGTGAGTCGGGTCTTGGCACACTAAATGCACTAAGCCGTGGCTTTCATTACAGGGTCTACAATATGTAAGTTTGCCGAAGATATTTTTAACATAGAACTTTTCATGGTGGAATTTCTTCACTTTCAATTATTACAACTAAACAATTTGTTTCTTTGTCATAGATCGGTATCATCTTTTATGTAATTACATTTTCCAGAAGGAAGTTGACAGAGCCGGGAAAAGATGTGGCCACTGATGCCTAGGAAAATCGACCAAAGAAAATTGCATTCCCCCGTGTTCACATCATGTTTTTGCTAACGTGCTCACGTGGCGTCAAAATTCCTCGGGGTCAGGCGTCAAAATTCAGTGTCCCCGAGCTCAGGTGCCGAAATACGCGGGCCTGATCGTGATCCGTAATACACTTAAGTATTTCGTGTTTTCTGTGCTGTTTGTAAGCTTCTCGCCTACTCGATGTTTTAGTCCTAAAGTTGTCTGCCACCAAATTTGTTGATACAATTAACACGCACCTAACATTAAATAAGTACCTGCTGTAGCATTAAAAAAATACCGCATTTTTTAGCGATAAGCCAAAATACAATAATAAAGGTTGTTTATTCTAGCCGTAGAGGGCGTGGTGAAAAATAATCTACAAACCAAAGCCATGGGGAAAAAACTTGTTAACGCAAATATTGATCCCTATTTAGTACTTATTTAGATGACATTTATTCCGATCTGACTTCGAATACTCGTTAAAATAAATGGATTAATATATTTCAATCAAAATAATTCAACCCTTGCATCGTTCATTTTATGTAAGCGTGTTTACAGCTTTTACCTACATAATTGTTTTGATCGCTTTGTTTTATTTGCAACATTTTCCGAAGAAAATGGTTAAAATGATACCCTTGTAAGTAGACAGGAAGTAGGCATTATTCTTTATGAGATTATGAACAAGTTTTTTTTTAATATTTATTTTATTGTTAGGAAAATTTACAGAGTATATACATGAAAAAGTTTCTATTTTTGAAATTGACAATTCATGGTGGAATTCCATTATAACATATTATAATAAAACTTATTTCAACTTTTTTTGACCGTAACCGGTTTCAGCTCGTTAAAGTCATCTGCAAACTGTTACATTTTTTTTCCTAACCTACGGTTTATATAATAACATACCGATTGGGGAGGGGGAGAGGGGTGATCTACAAAACTGTGTTGTGTAAGTAAAAGGTTGGTTAAAAAAAAATGTACAGTCCGCAGATGGCTTTAACGAGCTTAAACCGGTTACGGTCAAATAAATTAAAGTGGAAATAGGTTTTATATTTTTGTACAATTTTTTGTTGTTCAAATTCAATAGTTTTTGAATATTTGTAAATTTTCTAACAAAATGATTAATTATTTATCTGTTAGATGGTTCGATTTAATTTTACACTGCTGCAGCGTATATAACCCAATTACACAACGTATTCACTTTAAATAATATTTCCATTATTTACAACTTCTCACGCCATGTTTTTCTTCCCTGTTTTGAAATCGCCTGACATTTATTTGGCCCGGGCCTTGAAGCACCTGCATTTTCTTGCTTGGAGTTGGGAGAAAATCGGTTTCACCACCATCTATACTTCATAGAAATGGCGTCTTTTCTATATAGTTTTAGTTTCTGTTGTTAATTTTAAATTATACAATTTCTCTTTTTCGGCTTACCCTCAATTTGATAGAGTTTAATCGGAAATCATGTTTCGGGTTTTTTATTACACAAAAAAACGAGTGTGCTCATTTTTATCGTTGTTTTTAAGTTCGTTTTCGTATTTCCGAATCTTTTTATAATTTAAAATTCTTTGTTTTTATTGACCCGGACACATCTGCATTAATTTATTTCATTTTTTCTGACTTTGATTATTACATGCCGATTCTGTGTTGGTATAGTTAGACTGGTCGTAAGCCCAGTTTTAGGTTGATTTAACAAATAGAATAAAGAATATAACACTGTTTCTACAAGCGCCTTCAAACCAAAGACCAATGGAAACAAATGTGACACTGACTAAGTACCTTTTGGTTCTAGAATATTTAACACGCGATCTGTCTCTAATAGACTAGCCTGAAATTGTATTTCGCAATTCCATTTGAATTTCGCAATCATGGTAAAAAAACAGTTTTGCATGGAAATATAGGCCCGAATCGGGCCTATCATTAGATCATGGAGCACGCCCCCATGAAACTTCTTGTATTATATTTTTATTTAATGATTTAAAGTCATGGTGATAAGTTTTTTACTATTCTGACCTTACGCGCTGCGTAATAATTATACTGCTATTATAGGAAGGTACGGTTGTAATGAAGGCATGCGAATTTAAAATAGGTAAAGACGAAATCATCGTAAATCATGGTTTTTCCAGTGACTTCATTAAGAAAAATCTTTTATCCTACTTTTGTCCCACGATGGAATCAGTGCTTTGATTATGACCAAACCTCCCTCTACTCTTGCAGTAGGAAGGATATTTTTTGCTAGACAAATTTGAGTTTATAATTTTTCCGAATATTCCTACAAGACAATTAAATCGAAAGTATATAATACTAGCAGACCTGGCCACACGTTGCTGTGGCTAACTAAACATAACGCCATTACACAACCTTTATAAAATCCACACCACCCGCTTGCCAGCTGCCCGCTGCCCGCTGTCTGAATTGAATATTTGAATTTCTAGATTTTTCTCTATTATAATAAGCATGTATTATACATAGAAAACTTTCTCTTCAATCACTCCATCTATTGGTGAAAAACGCATGAAAATCCGTTGCGTAGTTTAAAAGATCGAAGCGCACAAACATTTTAAGCGACTTCATTTTATACTATGTAGTGATGTATGACTAGTTACCTGCCAAAATATGTAGGTACTAATAAAGTAGGTAGTATATTTAAGCACTACATAATATGGGAATAACGACTGCCGACAACTGTGCAGGGCAGAATGAAAATAGTGAGATTATGAGCTTCCTTAGTTTATTCAGTGCATAAAAAATATTTTCCTAGGTCTCTGATATAGGAACTCTGCAAAACTTGAGAAACTAAAAAAGAAAAACATCTATTTCTGTGGGTAGGTACCCCTTAAGTATTTACAAATCGCCAGATATTTATCCGCGGTCCGGGCCTTGAAAGCGCCTTCATTTTCTTGCAGTTGGGAGTAACGTCGGCCTTACGTCGCTTCTATTTGGGGGCAAAAACAAGTGATGTCACCACCGTCTGCACTTCATAGAAATGGCGTCGTTTTCTTTACAGTTTTTCGTTTCTATTGTTAATTTTTTCTCTTTTTGAGCTTACCCTCATTTTTGATAGAGTTTAATCGGAAATTCAGCTTTCGGGTGTGTTTTGTTTACTTGGAAAGAGCGTGCCTATTTTTATGGTTACATTTCAGTTATCTCTTTATAGTTTTAAACCATACGATTTTATTACATTGTGCGTGACAGTAATATCAAACAGTGACTCGGCCACATCTGCACTAATTTTTTTTACCTATTCCTGACTTTGATTCTTGAATTGGTTGCGTCGGTTCAGCTTGGAAATATTTAAACTGGCTAAGGCCCAGTTTTAGTCCAGTTTAACCATTCCTACATCGTGATGATAAGTTAACTTTTTTATTATTCCAACCTAACGCGCCACCTAATATTTTAAATTTATTGTTTCTTAACATATTACTATTTTAAACAATTCAATATCACTAGGACTAGCCTGTGTTGAGGTTAATAATTTTATAAAATAAAATCTCGATAATAAGTATGGAGGTAATTGTGCGATTATGTTTCCCAGTTTTCACAACTATTATTTAACAATGGTATCTTCAACTTAATTATTTTACAACGGCTTGCTTAAACCTTACGACTTATTATACGTTTTGTCAGCCAGGCAAAATGGAAGACAAATTACACGTGTAATTTGGGGAATGTTCTGAGACTGAAGGTAATGGGGAGAGTAAGAAGATTTGGAGAAGAGGAAGGCGGGGAAGTACTTGGCTATACAGATCAGGTCACCAAACATGGCTAACGCCATTTCAAGCAACGTTTCAATTCTGAATGGTCTCACACAACGATGATGACGAAAGTATTTTCCACTCTGAAACATGCCACAATATACTATATATTAATTTTAATTAATTAATTGTGAAATAACACAATTTATTCAAATAAAATTTATTTGCGAATGCCGGGATTGACCCCGCTACTTTCAGATTGCGAGTCAAGAGTCTTACCCCTCGAACACAGAGGCCCAGGCCCAGCATGGCGGTCGAAAAATTCTCTACAACTATATTAAACCATGCACTAAATGAAGAAAAAAATAATTTTATTGATATAAGTTTTTAGATTTTCACGGCCAAAAGCATTTTCGTTGTTTGTTTTTGGGGTGTTATGCCGTGTTGCGCTACCTCCTACTATAGCCGACGTTTCGGACAGCGTTGCAGTGTCCATCATCAGGGCAGATCCGGTAGATCACACACATCGTCGGATCTACCGGATCTGCCCTGATGATGGACACTGCAACGCTGTCCGAAACGTCGGCTATAGTAGGAGGTAGCGCAACACGGCATAACACCCCAAAAACAAACAACGAAAATTTTATTGATGTTAGTTTTTTTAATCGTCCTCGTAAATAAATTAATTGACACATTATGTATTAAATAGATGATTAATATCAGTCTGTTTCTGTGTATTTAGTTAAACTTTAGTTTCTGTGGATATTGCTAAAAATTCAAAATTCTGTTAAATTAAAAAAATTGTTAGCTGGTTTACAATAATTAGATACCTATTGAATACGGATTTATTTTCATTTGCAATGCTTTAAACATTTTCATGCTCCATAATTTCGGAGTGCAAGTAGGTATATAGGGTACATATTATATAATATTGTATGTGAATGTTGATGATGACATTGATTGATCTGGCGCAGGAAAGTGGTTTTTAAGTGCCTGAATATTTAAATAAGTTTACTGCCAATATAACATCTCATTGCATGAAAATAAATACAGATTATTTGCTCCCTAAATACCAAATATGAAATTGTTTGCTGAAAAGCAAGACATTTATATTTCCCCACACCAAAAAAGCTTTGCCTACTCGGTAACATCCATTATCGCATGAAAAATGTATATTATTTAGAGAGATACATGTTATATAAAAAACCAACATACAAATTTTATGGTAAAAATATCGGCTAGATAGACAAAGAAAATCATTGAAAATTCAGCGTAAAAAAACATATTTACTGGCCATTGTAAAATTTACATGTTTGAATGAATTTTATGTTGGAAAATATTGGAATTTTAAATTGGTAAATATAATCGAAAATAATGATTTTCGATGTTCATTTTTGATGGGTTTACCTATCGTATTAAAGTGCAACTGTCAATAATTATGCGCGGGTTAGTTATTTCTAAAGATATTAAAATACAAAAGCGATATGCTAGGATGTTTTCCCGACTGTCGGCGGACTACTACCTAATGGGAATAGTTTGTATACTGAAAGAGTTTGTTCAATTAGTTGCTTTTTTTAAGGTGTGTAGTAGAATTGGTTAACAGTATATTTTGAATACGGAAAGAATTCGTTCAATCAGTTTAACATTAGTTTAGTTTATTCGTTAATTATTCGTTCATTAAGTTTAATCGTCAATTTGTTAACAATATAGGCGACACCAGGAAGCACAGTCCCACCAGTAAAAACTGCGGATAGCATCTCTTATATTTCAATATCTATGGGTATTTCTATTTTTATGTTTATTTGGCAAAAATCATGTTGATTGTTGGTAGGTAGGCACTTACAAAAATGGTTTAAAATAAATATTAACGACATTTTAAATTTATAGGACGATAATTATTTTTGAATATTCAATTGAAATCGTGCTTACATAATTAGATTTCTGCACCTAATAATAAAGTAGCATCTAGCAATAAAAAAGCATCTAGTAATAAAGTAGCACCTAGTAATAAAGTAGCACTAATAATAATAAAAAACACCCATTAATAAATTAGCACCTAGAAATAAAATATAATAAAGATAGTTTTATTAAACAGTCTAGTTAGCAGGTTTCATGATATTTTCTCTACATCGGTGATTTAACTTTAGAACTCGTAAGAATGATTTTTTTCTCTCACACCCTCGAAAAACCTTCGCAATTCTGTTATATTAGTTACCGAGTGTGTGTTGTTTTTTCCTAAGTTAGTTGGAGCTTTTCCAATATTTCTCTATTTTCTTTTATTTTAGCGGACCGGATTTCCGAAGCATTAAAGCAATCTACTTTGCACCTGCGAAAGAAAATCCTCTGCCTTGCAGCGGTGTTGCCGCAAAGTGCATTTCTTACCCACAGCCGGCCGTCGGCGTCACGGCGCGGCGTCGGGGAGCGGCGTGTGACGTGTCATCCGACGTTGCCAGGACTAAGTTAATTACGACAGGTGGGAAAAGTAAATGTTTGCGGGAGGTGCCGCGGATAGTGTGGACTGGCCGCAAACACGCCAAGAACTTTAGCCGTGTAGACGTGACTACACACACACGGCACAGGAGCACAGGACACAGGGCGGCACTGGATAGTTCGAATTCCGGAGAGCAAATAATCAGTAGTAGGTGTCATTATCCCGTGTTGTACTGTACACTGTACAGGTACTGTATACTAACTTAGTGGGTGACACTGTCAAGCAATTAAGCATAGGGAAAATAGTTTTACGAAATTATGGTATGTAGCCATTGTAATTTATAATACAATGGAAAAAGTACTTAATGTACAATGCACATATTTTTTACAATAGCTCTCCACAGGAGGCCCCGAGGAAAATAATTTCATGATGAAGATTCAGGTCGAACCGAAACCGGTTGGTTAAAAATATATAATAAAGTGGAATTAAAACAAATGTATTTTATTGTATGCTACGTGTAAAAATTTTAAAAAAAATTCCCTCACCGCCTATGTCATCTTGAGTTCCTGTGCGAAGGGTCTTTTAAAGGAAAGGAAGGAGAGGAAGTTCTGGGAACGATGAGGTACGAGGGATGGGTAAGAATCTGGTTGTCAGTGGCACCAGAAGTGACGGACGTTCGAATCCATTCCTCTCACCGCGGTGCAAGACGATGGGTCGGGAGAGTCCCACTGGAGTGGTCAAATGGTCTCTCAACCGACCGATCACCAGTCCTCCCGACCAGTTAAGTAAGCAGGCAGACGCATCCGCAGCCAAGACATATTTTGTGATGGCAGGTTATGGATTTGATTCTCATTGAGAAGGTTTATTTGATTTCAATTTGTGCAATTGGTTTTATAATGTTAAATGATTGAACTACAAAAAACCGAGAAAATGAAAAACAAAGAAAAAATGCTGAGCTACATACAATGAAAAAGACTAGAAAATATTCGGGGTGCAATAATAATTAGCAAAAGTAAGTGATGCATGAAGTGCGTTATTAAAAAGAAAGTAACTTTTCAAAATTAAAGTAACCGATTAGTAAGTAGATAAAAATTCGCCACAGGAACCTGTGGAAATATGAGATTGCTAGTACCGATAGCAACAACTTACTTACCCACAAGATTAGTGGCCACGCAAAAACAGTGTTATGTCAAATTTCAAGTGGTTAAGAAAATTACTTTAATAAATTTAAAAAAATCACAATTTTCCTTTCATGTAATAAACGGGTAGTCATTTTAAAGATTAATCATTATAGCAGACTAACTAATTTAGCGTGGTAAGACAACTCCACAAGGAAACTCGAGTTACATTGAGGTATAGCTACTAACCGCAATAATATTATCGTAGATTATTAGTACGCCAAAGTAATTAAGGGCAATATAGCGTACAGCGGTGGGATACGCATATAGCCTGCTCAAATCAGACTAGACCTCTGGGACTGTCCGCGTAATCTAAATATTGCTTTGAATCTGTATGCGGATATGTACTGATGTCATAAGCAAAAGGGCAGCTAGAAATTTTCAATGGTGACTTTCTGATATAATTTTTATATGATAAACATGAGAGATCTCGTATAGGTACCTGAATGTGACCATTTAAAAATTTCTATGACGGCATTATATCTAGTTTACTGAAACATTTTGTACTCTGTAACTCTTGTAACTCTGGTTTAATTAAAAATTGAAGCTATGAAAATTATTTTAACTACTACTAAAAATAATCATAATAATAAAAAATATACTGGTTTTTCAGTTAGAAGGTAATAAACAATAAACAGGTAATAAAGTCCCATATTGTCAGTTTTCAAACTTGAAACTTTTGTGTCGAGAATTTAGACAAGCGATAAAGTAGTGTGGAATTCACACGCGGTATAATTGAAAACTTCAGAAAACTAGAGTGGGGAGGCTATGAAGCACCGCACAAAGAGGAGACTGATTATTCTATCTCTTACTTTCGCAGGCTAAATCTTAAAGATGTGTGTGTTTGTCTCTTTTTAGTTTCGCTTTTTCGTTTCACAGTTTCAAATCACAAGGTTGCTACCCTTCAATAATAAAAAAAACATTTAATCATCAATATGTTTTTATAATTTTATACATTTTGTTTAGTTATCATCACGGACGTACAAAATATATGGACATGCCCTTACGTGTTAAAAAACGTGTTATTTCCCCCTCCCATTGGAACCATTTTTCGGAACCGGCTGGGCGTGTCCGGACCAGTATCGTGCTCTCATCATACATTTTACGCACGGACGCTGTATGTCTATGAAACACATACTTAGACATCGAGATACATAGCGACGCGAAACACAAAACCGCTGTTTACTGCGTCAAGTAAATCATGAAAAATTTGTAAAAGTGTCTACGGAAACAAAATATTCCACTATGAAAATACTCTGAACCTTACTTTGCGAATTTGGATTTTACACATCTGTTCATACCGTGGCATGCAATTCGCGCTCCCATATAAAAAGGTCTATTTATTCAAAAGCAGATTTTACTATCAAGAACTAAATAGTGATATTATAGTGCGAGGTGCCTATATACTGTTAGATTGATTTATTGGCGAATCACAAGTCTCTTTCCTCTCTTCGCCCCGCCATAGTTGGTTTTTACCCCTCATCTGTAGGTTCTCGTCTAGTTATTTGTATGTCTATGGTTATCATTGATTCTAGTTACAAAAATATCACGGATTAGCTATACATTCAGTAATAATATTAATAATATTCTAATTCGTGATTTTACAATGTCTCTGCTTTTTCCATTTTTACGAAAGCGTTATTTACAATCTTTTTTATTTTTATTATTTATTGAGTTTACATACTCTACATGAATATAAACTAATAAGCACAATGTAACAATTGATTTGATACATTTAATAGCATAACATTTACTTTTAAATACATTTATTCTTTCTTCATTCTTCATACTTTCAGGCATTTCATTATACATCTTTAGTCCTTATTAGACAGTTCTGTGATTTTAATTTTTTCGTATGTGGCAATCTAAGTCTATTTACTTAACTTACATAATACCCTGAGATTTTTCACTAATCGGCAATAGTGTATAATAATGTGTATATAGGTCCTTGATGTTTACTCTCGAATGACCTTAAATGACACAATGTATTATAATCCTGGCTGGCCGATAAGAGTACACCACCTTGTACGAGTAGGTTGTTACTTGTAATTGGACGCGACGCGCGACGTGGACGATCCCAATAATAGCCTTAAAACCTTCCCGGGCCGAAAGTTGCCTCAAGTTTGATGGCTGTCCTGAATAATATCTCAGGTCGCCAACTGTTTGCCGTGACACAAGACTTAGGAGTTCTCGGGCCTCATCCTACTTCCGGTGATAGGATCAGCAAAGGAGAGGGAGGAACCCCACAGAGGGGGGAAGGAAATACCTCCCCCTCAGAGGACCAACTTACCCAATTTGTGAAAACACAAACTCGGGCGAGCGAGGCGACTGCGCCATTAAAAGTAATTAACTCGTCTAAACGAGTTTGTAAAATTGAAATGATCGCCGACTAGGATGAATATTTTATTGCGATGACGATGGCTGTATCTGCCTGATTTATGGAGATTTCAATCTCGCCATCTTTTCCCGCCGAAGGGACCCGATGCTCACTTCTTCAGATAAAAACTGGTCGAACTTAGCAGTGGTTAAAAAGTGCTGACAACTCACAAGTGCTGTAATCTCTGAGGATAATTTATTACTAAAGCGAAGAATTATTTAATTTATAAGATATACCTACTATTAATTTGATATTGGGTAAAGTGAAAACAAGCGGTGATCAGTGTGAATGGAAAACGCGTTTAAATCCGTGAGAAAACAGTACGATTCTAACATATATAATTAGTACTTTCATGAATTAACTTCGTATTTAAATTAATTTATAATTTAACACTGTTGAACAATTCTTTGTGTAACACTTCTGAATGTCTGAAAATCCTTTGATAGTTGTTATACAAAATACAGAATTTTGCGCACAACTTAAATATTGTTTATAACATAGGTAACATTCACGATTTACGCATGAATACTATACAAGTTTTATGTAAAATCTTCACTGGATTATGCAACGAATTAAACGCGCAAATGGCAAAAACCTTTATAAAACCGTTTTTTTTTCTGAATAAATAAAAAAAAATCATCAACTTTCCTTATTGATACTGTTTAACGGAGACTATGAAAATACCTAAATAATTTTGGTTGTCGATGCGTGAAATGTGAAATATTTCTTCATGAAATTATTCGCTTTCAATTAACTCTAATACCTATTCCTTAAACTTAAGTGTCGTTTTTGAAATTAGAACTGATTATTTTAAGAATAATTTAGAGGCAAAATATTAGGTACTTACCTACCGTCATAAAAATCATCATCATCACTCTTGGCTCTACAACCCCTGGTGGGTCTTGGCCTCCTCAAGAGACTTCCTCCACTCTTCTCGGTTTTGTGCCAGCTCTTAGAAGCTCTAAGGTAGATATATCTTTGAGGACGTTGTCGCTCCATTTTAATCTTGGTCTTCCCAGGCTCCTTCGCACTATCGGTCTTGAGTTCAGCAGGGACTTTGGTGCTTGATGATCGGCTATTCTCTGATCGTGTCTCTAATTTTAAAACAAAAAAATGAATATGTAAAAAAAACTGAAAATATTTGTTTTTGGAAGGTAGATCCCGAGAAAAATATTTTATAAATACTTTCGGCTTCACAAATTCTACAATTACAATATACCGCGATTTTCTTTTATCTTCGTCAAATCAAATAAAAATAATATACAAGAGTCAGATAGACTTGAGACTATTACGTTGGAGGGATATTGCCAGGTGAAGAAAATATGGCAAGAATAGGGCTGGCTTTTAAATTATACTTGTGTAGAAACCCTATCCATTTAATAAATTGTAATTTGTGCTAAGCCGGCTTTTGAGCCTCGCGACCCCCGGGACCAAAGCCGTCAATAGAATTACCAAAATGAAAGTTATACAACTCTTTCCATAGGTAATAATAATATTCTAGAGATATCATCCGAAGCATGTGTGTGCCTCGTTATTACTGATATAATTAGGGTAAGCTATGAGGAATAAGGATTACCTTTAGTGAGGGCGGTTAATTAGTTGAAGCTTTTATAAGATGGGATTTGGAGGAGTCAAAATAATTAATTGGCATTACCTACGCTTCAGAACTAAAAGATCCTTTAGAAGTTAATTCGTCCTCTGTTCTCTATACAACAGCAGCCAACAGTCTAATAAGTGTCACCGGAAGGAAAGTAATGACTGGCTCTCTGGATGGTAAAACACGAGTATTTTTTGTTGTCAAAAAGCGTTGTGGTAATTAAAATTTCGCTAACTAAATGCTAAACGACCGGGGTAATTTTTCAGAATGCTTCGAGGATCGCATTAGGGGAGAATAATATACAGTGTTCAGTTGTTTGTACCAGCTACATCATTAACTTTGCGCTCCATATTTAGCCAATTAGTTGCACTTTTAAGAAAACCCGTTTCCATAATTTGTTTTTTTTTTTTGCATTTTTTCCTTTTTAAGAGGGAACATTAAGAGAAACAAAAAACACATTTAAGGGCTATTATAATGTAAACAGAAGGTTCCTGTTATAATTATACTGTTGTGTTTGGAAAATGTATTTACGTATTATGAAAGAAGTTTGTACGATATTTATTCAATTAATTCATATGCATACATATAATCCATTAAATTAGATGTCAATATGAATCATTATAAATTATTAAAATCATTTATTCAAATGGCAATTGATTTCGACATATGTAATGAACATACATTTTTCTTACGCACATTTAATACACTGTAATATTATGCAGATGTATTTTCTAGAACACATGTATAAAACTGGTTAGTTTTTATCCCGTTTATATAGAATGTGTGTGCAAAGGTTGATATTGCGGCGAATTTGCCTCTATTGGCCTGAAAAAGCGGATCGCTCTACCAATCAGCATTAGTTTGAGCAGGATAGTTGCATGAATTAGAGGGAAACAAAAAGAAAATTCTTATCATTTTTACAATAACATTTCAAATACTGCAAATTTTTACAATAACATTTCAAATACTGCAATTTTTCACAGTAATAATAATAATAATAATATATCTTTATTGAAAAAAATTTGCAAGATTTATTAATAAAAAAAAATAAAAGTACATATTCAGTGTTAATATTTACAATGGTTTATATAAGTAAAAAGATTAACAACAGAAAATATTATAAAAATGAACAGTAGGTTGAAGAATAGAAAATAATATAAAAAAAAAGAAAAAAAAACTAAACACAAGCACTTGCTTTTTTAGGAGAGTATATAAAATATGTAATATTAGAATGAAATAAACTTATTGTAAAAAAATTTACTCAAAAAAAAAAAAAAAAAAAAAAAAAAAAAAAAAAAAAAAAAAAAAAAAAAAAAAAAAGTTATAAATTTAGGTTTTTCGTAATCCGCCTCACTAGGCTAGCCTGTGTTGAGTATACAGTATAAATTATCTTACCGTTAATTTTGTTGTGGTAAGTTGATGAAGATGACCGCTTAGATTTTACACTTACATGAAATATCACTCAAATTTGTATTTGAAAGAAATCAGAACTTCGCTTATATTACTCGCCGTATTTTAAAAAACTTAACTCTTCAATTCCCATGTCATAGTTTACATATATATGATTAAGACAAAAAAATATTTAAAAATAAATAAACTACCCCCACCCTTATTTATGGGTGTGTCACCTACAGGTGACACTGGGCATTGTGCTTCGACTCTGCCAAGACTCTGAAGAGGAAACAGCATTTTCCTTAATCTTACGTTAGGAATAAAATAACAGTTTTATAATAATATATATTTATGCAAAGTTTTATAATAATATATTTTTATATAAAAAACAGACCACTTATTTATTGTGAAAGCTGTACCAACACTTTAGATGCAAACCAATATTGCACTTGGCACACATTTTTCTGGTGCGTTGGTAACAATATCCACATCTTCGTTGAGAATAGTCGATTTGCGACTGATCGTCAGCACTTCCTGCACTCCTACCTCGACAGGCACTTTTATCTGCAGAGGTAGGCCATAATCGGATTTGAGGATCGGCGGCTTACTATATTTTTGCAAGTATTTGGTTGTGACATTTCACCGGAAATCGCAGTAGTTCCAGTTGTTTTCTGACTGTCTCTTGATCAGCCATGCATTTTGGCAAGCTGCATCTAAACCAAAAGCAAACAGAGGGAACCACCACTTCTTGCCGCGAAGAGCTACCCTCACGGAGTGAACGCTTTCGTCAAAACGGTCTACCCCACCCATGTAGGTCCTTATTGTTGTCTTTTCTCTTTTATTTCTTCGAGGCAGGAACGTTGATTTCATCTTCTTCTTCTTCCAAGTCATGTACACTATTTTCTCCAGAGGTGGAAGGTCTATTTTGGAGATCGAAACATGCGACTGGGAAGATGAAGAATATTAGCCTCTTTTTCATCTCCAGTATCTTCGTCCATCACCACACCATCATCAGGAGGAAATAAAATAATATCGCTTGGGTCCTCCCCGGCCTGCAACTCCTCCGCAATCTCATCTAACGTCAACCAGTAATACGTTAACAAATTCTAAAACACCATCACAACATAGCGATAAGGGGAAAATGTAAACCACGGGCTAGATATTTATTACCTTGAATGATTTTCGAACAACAGTCATTATACCAATAGAATAGTTATAATGCCCAGTGTCACCCACATATGCCGTGTCACCTGTGGGTGACATGGCATATTTTTAACGTTGTAACAAACATTCTATAAATTATTGAAGTAAAACTTCTTTACGCACGCTCGACACTTGGGGGGGTAAAATGATGAATACGTTACGAAAAAATATGAAACGTTACGAAAAAATATGTAACGCTAATCAATGTGAAACGCTTATCGATATGTAACGCTGATCAATGTGAAACGCTGATCAATGTGAAACGATTATTAATATGTAACGATATGTAACGCTGCTCAATGCGTAACACTTATCGATATGTAACGCTGATTAATGTGAAACGCTTATCGATATGTAACGCTGAGCTGAGCTGAGCTGAAAGTTGAGTTCCAGTTGAGTTCGAGTTGAGTTCCAGTTGAGTTCCAGTTGAGTTCCAGTTGAGTTTAAGTTGAGTTCCAGTTGAGTACCAGTTGAGTTCCAGTTGAGTTCCAGTTGAGTTTCAGTTGAGTTCCAGTTGAGTTCCAGTTGAGTTCCAGTCGAGTTCCCGTTGAGTTCCAGTTCAGTTCCAGTTCAGTTCCAGTTCAGTTAAGTTGAGTTGAGTTGATGGGGATGTTGAGGGGATGGGGATATTTTTATTCCTGTTATTGTTGTGTTGTTAATGGATGGCATAAGTGAGTGAAGTTTTACTTCAGTCTAGTGGTCTAAAGCACACTCGTTTTTTTGTTGTAAAATACATTTGTACTGTAGCTTATTTATTCATGTATTGCATGTAATAAGAAAAAAATAAAAATACTTACGGCTTAGGCATTTTTATTTCACTTTATGTCGCAAAAGATCACACAAACTCAGACTGCTTCAATTTCGCGTGAAACAAAATAATGAATTTGACAAATGGCATGTGGCTAGTGTTGCCAGAAAAAAATAACGAATAGAGTTACTACTTGCCTTTACTGTGGTAGCAGTAGAATTTAAAAAATATATATATTCCATTTGGTAGAAAAAAAAAAAACTTCTGTCACCTACAGGTGACACTGGGAATTGAAGAGTTTAGCCTACAAAACTAGCGTTATTTCAAACACGATAAAATATCATTTATTATAACATAACTAGCTGACCCGGAAAAATTCATACCGCCTCAGAATCAATAACTGTTGTTTTAACTTATTAGCTGAAAGAAATCCAGTTTTTTTTATTAAGTTAAAAATTACACAATGAAGCAATTATCGATGCGCAACTGCCCTTGTTTTGTTTTTGTCAGTATCAGAGATGGAGTTGTGTAAGGACTTATATTTTTTGTGATTTTCTTATTTTTCCACTTACGGGAATTGCGTTTAATATTTTTTATACGTGTGAGGAGGATTTATTAATAATAATAATAATAATAATAATAATGATTTATTGTCTTCCTTTCTTTAAAAATATCTAGAGATTATATTATTAATTAATAATTAATTATAATTTCTGTATTTTTCCTTTGGAAGGATGCAGACATACGTTCACCGTTTGTCTCATTTTCGACTGTTGACATTTAGTGTGTAAGAAAGAGGGGCAGAATTATATGTTTAAGAATAAAAGAAAAACAATCAGCGCATTTACATTTGACGTTTTTGAATTATTGGAATTCACTCACTAGCTATTTAATATTATAACAATCAAAATATTGCTGCAGCTCTTCCAAAAGATTAGATAAATTTTATTTATAATATTTTTTCGTGATTTTTTTTATGTGTTTTGATCCAACAAATCAGAGATCATAAAAATCGGTCCAGCCATTCTTGAGTTATAAATGGTGTAACTAACCCGACTCTGGATAAGGGCACCCTAATCACCTAGCGGTATGATATATACTTTACGACCTATTCTCATACCTACCAAATATAAATAAATAATTCATAAAAATCGAAGAGTGCGACCACAAACACCGTGACACGAGAGTTTTATATATAGATTATCAAATACGTAAGTCAATAAAAGCATCCTTTAACACAAACAAAACTAGAAGGAATTAGGAGCAGAATGAGTTAAAATTTAACCACAATTCCAAATAATAATACTGTAGGCGTTGATGTTAATAAATTGAACCCTAAATAATGTTTGTTTTGAGTTGGCTTAGATAGGTACATTCAGCAGTCTCCGATAGCCAAAAGATAATACATAATTTAATACCAGTTTAACCCATTAAGATCATCCCAGGGAGTTACGTACTTCCCATCGGTAAGGTAACTTCTCTTATCTCTATCTCCGCAGATGTACCGAACACTTTGGACCAAGTTTCCCCCCACTTAATTTGTAAGTCATTAATTTAATTAACCCTACGCAATAAATACGTAAAGATGACTCTGTGAATTTAAATCAGGCAATCGTTGGACTTTTTTCTGTTGCGAAATGAGTTATTAGGAAAAGAAATTACTCCTCCAAAGTCCAAGTTACATTTAATGTGCCAAATAATGGACGAGGATTAAGGAAGCCCTTAAAGACTTTTGTAGCCCCATTTAAGGGAGACTTATTGCTCCCTAAAATAAGAGAATTTATAAAATGTCTTCGGTGTTTGAAAATACATACTTGTGGACGTATTATAGGCAGTTGGAATATCTGTTTTTAAGAGTTTTTTTATTAACGATGTATATGTGCTCATTCATTTTATTTATTTGCACCGATTTCGATACATCAGAACTCTAAAACTAAGTTAGAAATTATACAAAAAAAAATTATGAGATATTATTAGGTGAGGGTGGTGTTTTAAGGGTGACCGGAAAACTCAGAATCATGCAACTTCAACAGTTCTTGTGAAAAGTCATTAAAGGTGATAAAAACAAAATTTAAGAAATTGATTGAATAGGTTAGGTTGGGTTATTTATTTATTTTGCAGAAACAAGCAGTACATAATTACATGTTAGAAAGTAGTTACAAGTTGTAGAATTAATACAATAATTGGTACCAATGACATGTCGCTGTTATATAAAATATGTTTTTACGTGACAAATTTTAACCTATATTAAATTAGTAAATTATTGAGGGAGAGGGGTGTGTGTGTGTGTGTGTGAGGGTGTGTGTGTGTGTGTGTGTATGTAAGTCTGCGCATTAAACAATTTATATGATTGACATGATGCTCTTTTTAAATTTGGGCAGTCAATCGGAGAAAATGTCGATGTTATAATTTAGATTAATATTATTGAATATATTTTTTTTATTTATTTATTTAATTATAATGTATTACAAAAACATGGCAAGTAACACATTATTCCCAATGAGTTGAGAAAAAAAACTCATTACGGGAAGGACAGATAGACAATAAGTACATTTTACACGGATATTACACGATTAAAAAATACAACATATTGGAAAGGAAAAAAAAATGCATTGTCAAGAATAGAGATTTTAAAAATACTGAGAGACATCCATACACATTAAACATAAAAAAAAAACAAATGTATGAAGGCGAGCCAATATTTACTGGTTTAAAAACATTTTCAGGAAATATTCTTTAAGCGTTTTCACTAATATTTTTTTGTAAGGTACTGATTGCTTAATTTCATTAGGTAATGCATTGTATTGTCTATATGCAATATATTGTAATGAGTTAATACCAAATTTGGTTGTGCGGGTAGATGATGCTAAGTGTATTTGATTTTGGGATCGTGTTTTGTGCTGGTGTATGTCTGTATTAAAGGCTGGTCTGATGTTGGTGTGTGAGGATCTATGTATGATTTGTAATATTGCACTAGTGATATTGTATTTAGGTAGAACCGTAAAAGGAAGTATGTTTGTCTTTGAATATATATGTTTGATATGTGTATCCCACGGTAGATGGTAGATATTCCTTATAGCTCGATTTTGAATCACCTGTATCTCTGATATTTGTTTTTTTAGTAATAGTGCCCCAGATACTAACTAAATAACTCAGATGGGAGTGAATCATCGCATAGTAAGTGGCACGTAGTAGAGATATGGAGAGAAGACCTTGGAGTCGGTACAGTACACCGGTAATTGGGGAAATTTTCGATTTTACATGCTCAACATGGGAATTCCACGAGAGTTTAGAGTCTATTAACAGCCCTAAATATTTCGTAACTTCCATATTTTGGAGTTTATCAGTTCCAAGTGAGATATTCATGGACACATAATCCTTATTACCGAATGTTAGGTAGTGCGTTTTTTTTATGTTGAGGCTCAATTTATTAATACGGAGCCAATTAGCTAAAATTGAGACATCTGCATTCATTAGAGACTCAAGGTCACTCAGGCTTTTACTGTGATAGTAGATTACAGTATCATCCGCATAAAGTTGGAGTTTTCCAGAGATACCACATTTAGTTATGTCATTGACATATAGCAAGAATAGCAGAGGGCCAAGAATTGATCCCTGTGGCACTCCACATGTGATTCTACCTAAGCCACTCGAGACCCCTTTGACTTCAACAAGACAAAATCTATCATCTAAGTAGCTTCGGAGGAGATTTAGGGGCTTCCCAACAATTCCCAAATATTCCAATTTCTTTAAGAGTATTTCATGATTGACCGTATCAAAGGCTTTTTTGAGATCTATAAATATGGCTGCCACATATTCACCCTGGTCTATATACTGTTGAAGGGTAGAGATAAAATCAAAGGCGGCACATTGAGTACTAGAATTTTTCCGAAAGCCATATTGTTGTGGTGTAAGGATATTATTCGCAGATATGTATTTTAGGAGTCTATCTTTGATTATGGTCTCAAATACTTTTGAAAATACCGATAGAAGTGATATAGGACGATAGTTAGAAATACATGTTTTACAGTCTCCTTTGTGTATAGGTATTATTTTCGCAAGCTTTAATTCATTTGGAAACTTTCCCGAGGACAGTGACCAATTAAAAAGTTCTGCTAGGTGACCCGCTAATTCTTCTTTACAAGCCTTAAGAACTGATGGTGTTACTCCATCGAGTCCCGGTGCTGCTTTCAGCTTTGTTTTAGAGATGATCCTCATTACCTCATCTTTGTTTGTCCTAGCCATGTATAAGGATTGGCAAGCCTTCGGTTCCACAAGGACGGTATTACAGTCATCCGGAAATGACGGAATGGTAGCTGCTAACTTTTCTCCTATTGAGAGGAAAAACTCATTAAATGCTGATGCTATTTGATCCGGATCCTTAATTTCGCAGTCATTTACGATGAGGTATTCTATTTCGTTGGTTGGTTTATGTGCTCGGTTTGATAGAATAGAGTTAATGATTTTCCAAGTTTTAGTAGGGTTATTTTGGTTTTGTTGAAAGCTGTCCGCATAATATTTGTGTTTTAGACTTCGCCTATAATTAGTAATGGTATTTCTCAATCTCTTTTTAAGTGTTACAAGAGTAATATTACCAGGGTCTTGTTTCCACTGTTTGTGAATCTGGTTTCGTTCTTTGATTAAGGAATTTAATTTGGAATCAAACCATGGAGTATTCAGTTGTTCCCGTCTTCCTAATCTTGTTTTTGGTTTGGTTGTACCTGATTCTATTGCCTTTTTAATGTGATAATTGAAACTTTTAAAGGGGTCTTCTGAGTTGCTTAAGTCAATCGTGAATTTGTTATCAAGAAGATAGGATTTTACTGACATACTGTTGATGGTAGGTCTCGTAATCCGGGATTTAGTTCTATTATTAAAACATTTTTTTAAGTTGTTCTTATAGTCAACAATAAGTATGTTATGGTCACTAAGTGGATCATCAATATTCGATATAGTAGTCTGAATGTTTTGCCTATTTGATATGAAGTGATCTATAATGGTGCTGCTTGTATCAGTAACTCTCGTGGGAAATGTTTTGTTGTGTATTGAGAAATTGTAAGATTCTAAGATGTTGCAAAAATTTAATGAAGAGTGTGTGGATATGGATACGTCAATGTTAAAGTCTCCGAATAATAATGTATCTTGTCTACTTTCGTTCAGTAGGTTTTCTAGGTGTATTAAAAAATCCTGCATGTTTGTGTTAGGTTTACGATAGATAGCATAAATGTTGACTGGTTTCCTATCACTGCTACATAGACTTATACCTAAAAAGGAATTTTCATTTGAGAATTTTTCAATAATTGCACACTTCATAGTATCAATCACGTATATTGCTACGCCGCCTCCTCCTTCGTTGGGGCGAGAAGCAAAAACACTTTTATAACCACTCAGGGAGTAAAACTCTTCCTCTCCAACGTTGAGCCACGTTTCAGTGATGACGAGGACGTGCACAATATACAGCGAATTTCTAACTTTTTCTTCGATCTCATCAAACTTATTACGGATGCTTCTCGCGTTCAAGTACATTATTCGTAGACAGTTCATCACGGGATTATAATCCTCGATGGTGAGGCACTTATGCTCATGTATGTTACACTCCATAATCGATTGTAGCAAGATCCTTTTTAAGTGCAGCTTGATAGGCCGGGCAGTTGTCCCTGTCTCCAGTGGAATGAGCAGCAGGCTTGCCAAATCTGGTACATGTAGCGCAAACTGGATCGGAAGCGGCATTTGGGCAGGATTCGCGGGTGTGATTTTTTTGGCCACAGTGCCCACACCAAGTTTCATCTCGGCAATATTTGAAGGAGTGTCCAATCCCATGGCACTTAGTGCAGACGGTAAGTCCAAAAAAGTCTCGGACGCGACACACAGTCCAATCAACAAACACTTTCTCCTGTTCCACGAGTGTTTTGCGCACAGCAGCAGGCATCTCATATACTCGATGGCAGGTATCTCCTGTACGAGCGCCAGCCAAGTGACTAAGCTTGCAGCTTGCCAGTGTTCCCTCGACGTCTTGAACATTGGGAATACCCGTTAGAGCGATCCTCAAAAATTCAGCATCAGTTAAAGCCCTCGGCACGTTAAAAAATATCAGCCTCGGGAGTCGTTTGGTGGGTAACCGGGCCTTAAGTATGCTCGAATTATTAAGACAAGTGGCATTTAATAATTTTTCCTGCTCACCTGCAGTTGCCGTGTTGAGCAATACGCCCTTGTTCCTTATTTTGCGCATGCCCGTGATCCGAACGCCTATTTCGGACGGTCGGATGACATCTTGGACCATTTTGACCATATGAAGAGCACGATTGATTGGCGAATTAGTTGCTGCATTTGTCTTGTAATTAAACGTGTGGAATAGTTCTGTATGGCGTGTACGTCTTAATGGTATGTTAAAATTAATTAGGGAAAGTAGTTCGGTGCAATCGATGTTATTATTTAAAATTTTGTGTATAATTGTCAAATCAGCAATTATTCGTCTTTGTTGCAAAGTTTGCAATGTGCATTCATAGTTATTGTTGAATTTGAAGGTAAGATATTTTAAAAATTTGTTTTGAATATGTTCTATGCTATCTATGTATAATTTGTACTGCGGGTTCCAAATTGGCGAGGCATATTCCAGTATACTTCTGACTAATGCAAAATATAACATAACTACTGTGCGCACTGCGCAGGTTACTGAATATTTTAATTATACGAAGAACAAAACCAAGCATTTTATATGACCTGTGAACGATTGAGTCAAAGTTATGGGCTACTTAAAAAAATTGTGTGTAGTTCACACGCGGTAGAAATGAAGCTTTCAGAAAACTAAAGTAGACAAGAGTGGGGAGGCTACGAAGCACCGCACAAAGAGGAGACCGATTATTCTATCTCATTATCTCACAGGCTAAATCCTATAGATGTATTCGTGTGTCTCTTTTTAGTGTCGCTTTTTCATTTCATCATTCGAGTTTTAAATCATAAAGGTGATAAAGAAGTTTACACTAATAAAAATCATAACTTTTAATGACTTTTCAAAGGGGTGTTAAAGTTTCATGATTCTGAGTTGTCGTGAATCCGTTTCAAGAACGGTATTGAATAAAACGGATATATTGAAACAGGTAGGATATGAATAAAATACGTAAGGAATTACATATTATAAATTAAAGTCCTCCGCCGCGTATGTCTGTCTGTTCTCGCGGTTTTCACCAATAGATAGAGTGATTCATGAGGAAGGTTTAGGTATATAATTTGTCAAGGTTTTTTGTAAATTGGTTGAAATATATAAAGGAGGATGTCTGTATGTGGTGGACGAGCGTGCTGGCAAGCGGGCGATGTGGATTTGATTTGTATGCAAAGGAAGGTCACTGTCTACATTTGATTTCAAAAACTCTGCGTAAAGCCCGGCTAGCTGTGAATAAAGCTCTTAAAAACAAAATGTCTAGAAATTGTTACATATTCGTATTTAATGCCCAAGAAATACAAACAAAAGGTAGAAATTCGTCAGAATTTAATTTTTAAATTTTAAACATCAATATTTAAATCCAATTTTCTCTCGACTAATTATTTAAAACCACGCTGAAATACGTATTTCACTTACCATTTATATGCAGGTGCGTAGTTTTTTTTCATTCAGAGGATTTAAAATAAACAGATTGTTTGATTCACACGCGGTAGAAGAAAACTAAATTTAAAAAAATTAGAAAAAAGGGGGGAGGCTACGAAGCATCGTATAAAGAGGAGTCCAATTAGTCTATCTTATTCTCTCGCGAGCTATATTCTATAGATTTTTTTATTCAGTAAACGATACATAAATTACAGTAAATTTTGTATGATAATTAATTACATAATATGTATACATATTTGATTTATCTCCCTAAATAAGCAGGTCTTGTGTGTATGTGGGGTGTTATTATATTGGTTTAATTTTTTTTATTCAGTTCAAATTTTCGGTATAATTTTTAAGGTGAGTTTTAATTTTTTTTATATTGCTGTTTATATTCCGATTTTTTCAGGTAGTGAATTAAAAAAATTAACACCGAGATATTTATGATTTAACTGTCCTATTGTTTTTTTACATTTTGGAGTACGAAGTATTGATGTTTGTCTAAGATTTCTGTTATTTTTAAAGGGTGCAACTTTATTATGAATATTATCTTTATAAATTTATAATGTTGCATGATAAAAGTATAATGCACTTAATTTTCTGACCTTAAATGGTTTGAATAAAAGTTCTGACGAAAGGGTTTTTTGAAATTGTTTTTATTATTAGTTTTTGTTATATGTAAATTGTTTGTGTTTGATTTGTGTATGTACCGCCACATCATATAATGCCGTAATTGATTGACAGAAAGCGAAGTATGTTGTTGTAAGTAATTTTTCGTTTAAAATATCTCTTAAACATGTAAATTTTATTTATTTTAATTTATTTTATTTTATTTAAAAATTATACATTTAAATACACTATTTAAGAAATTTTTTGACTGCCCAACTAGGAGGATTCCCGTTTTAGGACAGTCAAATTAGGATGAGTATTAACATACGGAACATGGTCTGTAAATAGTATAAAAAACAAAACAAAAATAAAAGATTATTTCAAAGTGACTGTTCTTGGTTTAGCAAAGTTTTTTAAAAATAATATTAATTACTTAGGTAGGTACTTAATTACAGAGGATTAAAACATATAGATATAGAACAAACGTGTAAGCCTTGCATATCATAGTCATACACAGATGGGTTGTATAAAATAAGAAAAAAAGAGAAGAGAAAGAATAAAAAAAAAAAAAAAAATATATATAATTATAATAATAACCAATTATCACAGGAAAGATAACCGTGGTTTGCTTAGCATAGTTATTTAAATTATCATAAAAGTAATATATACATACTTAAAAGAAAATTATTAAAACATAATAGTATCTTGTGTTTGCATTTCAAATAATACCTAGTCCTACATACACATTTTATACAATGAGAACTAGAAAGAGAACAGAAACAATAAAACGAATCAAACAATTAATAGATGGTTATTACTGTTGTTTGATTAGTATAGTATTAAAATAATAGGTATATTGTGTACTTTTAACTGGTGTTGCATTGCATAAGCCTATTAACATATTTTGTATAAATATAAATAACAAAGAGAAGAAATAGAATAAAGTAACATTTGAAATTAAACAAAATATTAAAGTAAATATATATGTTAGTTTCTTTATTCTGTTGTTCAGAATATTTATGTGTGGGGAACATTTTAAACGCTGGTCTATTGTTATGCCCAGGCAAATTCCTTTCTATGTTTGTAGATAATATATTGCATTTGTGGTTTTGTCTATTTGTCACAGAGTGGATTTTTATGTTTATTTCTTTAGGTGTTTCTTGTTTTCTAATGAAAAATGGTGAATAATCAAACCATAATTTTAGTGCATTATATCTGTATTTGCCATTTTATTTAATTCAGACCAGGTGTTTGCTTTTAGTAGTAGGACTGTATCATCAGCGTAGGAGACAATGTCTCCATATTTGGAAATATGGAATATATCATTGACATATATAATAAATAACAATGGTCCCAAAACTGTACCTTGGGGTATTGAAAAGTCGCTATATTTTGAATCGCTGATTTGATTGAGTAATTTTACTTTGAGGTCTTTGATGTAAATAACTAGTTATCCATGCCAATACTTTCCCATTAATTTCTATCGATTTTAATTTATTTATTATGTTTTTATGAGATATGCTGTCGAAAGTTTTTCAGATCTATAAATATCCCGATAAATTTTTTATCGGAATTTAGGGCAGTATATAAATAGTTGGTTATTTTTGGTATCGCGTCATGAGTACTTGTATTTTTTTTGAAGCCGAATCGGTTATCATTATTTATTTTATTTTCTTCTAAGAATGTTCAAATTTTTTTTTTACAATTCTCTCATATATTTTTGATAGAAATCGGGCGGTAATTTTGCGGATCTTTACGACAGTCTGTTTTATGAATGGGAGTTATAATTGCTCTTTTATAATTATTGGGAAATTCGCCATTTGCTAGACTTAGGTTTATTATATGTGTTATGGGGAGAACTAAGTATACATGTAGATATAGATCAAAACCTAAAATAATATCATAAGAATTTTACAATTTTTCGGATTATGAAAAATATGGAGATAAATACTAAAAACACATTGATAATATTCTTAAGAGATGAATAAAAGATTTGAAGTTTTTTTGTAGTTTAGCGAGAATTGTTTTTATAATGCGTACATACATTTAGTTAAGTGAAGATTCGCAAGGGGCAGGGGGTGGGGGGTGGTAGTGGAAGGTACTGGTAGTGTCGTTAAACACCATTAACTGCACTCCAGAGATTCAGAGTTGTAAAAGTTTCCCGGGCTGGAAATTAAAGTATTACTCAGCATAATAAAACTGTTCTGGGAAGTTTGGCAGCAAATTTAATAGCCGTGGGCTCAATTTACTATTACGGACGCTCTTGGTAACTTCATTGAAACGTCTTTGTTTAATGACTCCACGTGAAAATTAAATTAATTATTATTGGGAAGGGATCGTAGTTTATGGGAAACGGTACGGATGGTCAGTGATGTGATAATGGCCGATTGCGGCCTAATATTTCACATTCATCACCGTTCTTCTCGACTCTCGAAGTTTCTACCGTGTTTCAAGTTTGGAAATTTAATGCTTTTTGTACGTGGAGCAAACTGTCGTAATAGAAAAATATAACAAGCAGGTTCCTCCATATTCGTTTTTAGATTTTCACGGTATTTTCGTTATTTGTTTTTGGAGTGTTATGCCGTGTTTCGATACCTCCTTCTTTAGCCAATGTTTCGAAGGAGGTAGCGCAACACGGCATGACACCCCAAAAACAAATATCGAAAAAAAAGGTTCCTCCATGCTTGCAGTTAGATACTGTTTTTTGTAAACTAGAAGAATTGTTTTTTTTTTTATTTCTTTTTTTAACATAAGCTCCACACTTAAGGAAAATAATTCCCCTCAGGGCTTATGTCATCTTTTGGGACGCTGTGTGGAGAGTTTTTTGATGAAAGGTAGGAGATGAAGTTCTGGGAAGGAATGAGTTATGAGAGGTGAGTAGGAATCTGGGGGGGGGGGGGGGGGGTCAGTGTCTCTAGGAGTGACAGACGCATGAATTCATCCCTCCCACCAAAAGGTCTCCCTCAACAAGTCTATCCCGATCCGGCCTGCCACGCAGTAAGTGACAAGGCCTAAAAAACGAACGAATAAATGTCACCAGCGAACGCACGAACCACATGGGGAATCCTACGGCAGAGGTGTTCCCTGGACGGCAGTATCCATAACCGCCTGCTAAATTGTTGTAAAAGAGAGAAAGCTTCCTGAAAAAGGGTATAATGCCCGATAAGTGGTGAATTAATTTGAACAGGCCCTTTATTTATTGTCCCTCACCCCCCCCCCCAAACCCCTCTCCTTCGTTCCCATACCCCACTTGCGGATTCCTCCCCCTCCCCCTACTTCCCTCCCTGCTGCTAAATTATATGTAATACACATGATTTTCAAAAACAAACTATTGCAATTTTTTCGTGCAAACCTCATAATACCAAAATTCACCAGTATATATAGAAACATTTGCAGTCATGCCTACAACAAATCACGATGGTTTTAACGCAATCGGTTGTATCGTTTAGGAACGCTTTAGGGTCAAACAAAGTAACATTCATTTCTATATATTAAGATATTCCTGAAAGGACTATATTTAATATGTTTGGATAAAATCCGGAAAAATTCTTGTTAGAAAAACAAAAGACTCTAAGGTTATGGAAATAAAACACCTGAACGATACATCTAATAATCTGACATAAACACTAATGTACACCTAACACAACCTCATATCATATACTTAAACAAACACCCACCAACATGGCTGATTACATGGAATATATAGACTCGGACAATCAACACAACTGTGTAAGTACAAATGAATGTAATCTATGGAACAACATCACAAAAGAAAAAAATAGAATCAAAATATTATACCAAAACATTAGATTGATCTATAAAAAAATTTTGATGAATTTATAATATACCTCCAACAGCTTGATAATAATTTTGATGTCATTGTGCTGACAGAATGCTAGTTGAATGACAACTATATACCAAAAAAATCGAAAACTATAATACACACCATAGAAAGATATTCAAAAACCAAAATGATGGCATAGTTATATACATCAGTGATAAAAATAACATAATCATTTAAGAAATAAACATCATAGACTCCAACTGCATATAAATAACATATGAAAAATAAACATGTATACTAGCTATGTACAGATCTCTATCCAAAAATAACGTCACAAATTTCTTAACTGAACTTAACAATACATTAAATAATCTCAACAAACACAAAAATATCATCATCATAGGAGACCTTAACATAAACACTCTACAAAACGGACACCCACAAAACATAGAATACCTAACAATATTAGTACAGCATGGACTGGAGCCAACGATAAATGTGCCAACACGAGTCACACAAAACACTAAAAGCTGTATAGATCACATAATGATCAAGACAAAACTAAAACAGTAGTACTTGAAAGCACAATTACAGATCACTACATGAATATGATAGCAATAGACACCGAAAACACTAACTCGAACCAACATAAAATATTTACAAAAAAAAAAAATTTACTACTCAAACTTAAAAGAAAAACTCAAAAAAATAGACAGGAATACAATATACGTAATAGATAATGTCGAAGAGGCCTGGAATAAATGAACAAATACGTTAACGCAAGAAATAAATAATTACACTACAATAAAACATGTAAAACTTACACACAAAGCAAAAAAAAAATAAACTATGGATAACACAAGGAATATTAAACTGTATTCGTAAACGAGACAAAAATCACAAACAAATTAAACACACCGTACGACTTGGAACAACTTAATTACTACAAAAGATATAGAAACATCTACACGAAAATTATTAGAGTAGCTAAGGAATTATACTTCAGAGAAAAACTTAAAAAAGAAAACAATAACCCAAAAGAAATATGGAGAATATTAAAAGAAGTTACATACACACAAAAATAAAAAAAAACAGAAAAATACTATCGAACATCTAAATATTAACTCAAAAAAAATGATGCCAAAACAAATACAGAAATTATGGCAAACTATGTCAATAACTTTTTCGCAACTAAAGGGAAAGTTTTAGCGAACCGTAAAAAACATAGCACAAACACACTAACACAAACAAACAGATCAAACATCAATACTCAACCAACACAACACAGATTTATAATAAAAACCGCTTCGGAAAAGGAAATTAACAAAATAATAAACACATTAAAAAACCGGATTGCTCCTGGATTAGATGAGATAACAACGGATTGCATAAAAATAATTAAAAATGAAATATTAAAACCCATAACACACTTAATTAACCTTAGCATAACACACGCCTACTTTCCTAGTACTCTTAAAAAAGGACTAGTGATCCCTATTTATAAATCCGGAGACAAAATGGAAATAACTAACTATAGACAAATCACATTGTTAAGCTCGCTATCAAAGATTTTCGAAAGAGTACTAAAAAACCAAATAATAAAATACCTTAAAGAAAACAATTTAATCTCGGACAAACAATATGGATTTAGAGAAAAAAGAAGCACAAAAGAAGCTTTGGCAAGTACAAAAGATTATATTATACAAAACAACTTAGATCAAGGGTATAAATGCATAGCGATATATTTAGATTTAGCTAAAGCCTTTGATTCAATCTACCACAAAACACTTTTTAAAAAATTAGAAAATATGGATATCAAAGAGAAAGAACTCCAACTATTGAAAAGTTACATGAGTGATAGAACACAACAAGTCAAAATTAACAACCATACCAGCAAACCACTGCCGATTACACAAGGAGTTCCACAAGGAAGCATACTAGGCCCGTTATTTTCACCCTTTACATAAATGAACTTTGAAGAAACATATATAAAAAAACAAATGAAAACAATATATTTTGCACTTTGCCAATCAATAATAGAATATGGAATAATTGCTTGGGGAGGAGCAACAAACGCAGCTATCGATCAAGTAGAAATAGCCCAGAAAACGATCTTAAAGGTTATACTTAAAAAACACAGACTAACCGACACAGACCATTCAGTTCTGTCTGCTACCGGGCAGGCAACAGTCGTGTGTAGCTTTACACTAACGGTGTTAACACATTGAAACCAGGGAATTAAAAAAAAACTGGAACGATGGAAGAAGAAGTCGATCCACATGAATTTATTTACAAAGCTAAGAAAGAAATAGGCGAATTGACCGCATTATTAGAGGACAGTCCAACAAGAATCACCAAAGAAACGAAAATTGAAATGTCAAAAAAAAAAATACAATCATGGAAAATATTTCACATATGGCCATAGACATGGCGACATTAAAAGCAAAAAAAATATGACGCTTAAAGAAATGCTGAAAATTAAAAATGAAAGAGCAACGTACGCATCAGCATTAAGAAACAACTATCAACAAGAAACTTTCACAAAAAAAGAAGAGAATGAAGCTGTAAAATACGGAATAACAATATCTTCTAAGGATGTAAACATGGAACACGAAGAACTGAAAAAAAAGTTACAGAAGAATGTTAATGTAACTTCTCTAGGTATCGGTGTAAGCGGAATCAAGAAAATATCAAATAATCGTTTGATTGTGACATGTGACAAGAAAGATGACTCAGAAAAACTTGAAAAAAGAAATTAATAAACAAACAAACATAATCAACATAATGGCAGAAGAGGTGAAGAAGAAGAAACCACATATAATATTTAAAGGAGTTGAAAATGATATAATAATGACAATAATTTATTGGAGAGCATTTTACTACAAAATGAAGATATTAAAAATGTTCACAAAATGGATGCTACTTTACACAAAATGGAGATAAAAAAGGTAATTAAGAGAAAAAAACACTGAATTTTTGAACATCATTGTGGAAACTAGCGGAGTCATGAGAAGAATTATTTTGAACAAAAATAGTGTTAATATCGGATACCACAAAGTTAAGGTAGAGGACTGCAGTCCAATTATGCAATGCTACTACTGCCTTAAATTTAACCATTCGAGCCTAAGATGCCTAAATAAAACAAAAAACCCAGCCTGCTCACATTGCGCAGGCAACCATAAATATCAAGAATGCAATAACAAACAAGAACCACCAAAATGCAAAAATTGCATCTTAAACAACGAAAGAAGATCTACAAATAATTCAATTAATCACAGTGCAAACAGTGACAAATGTGAATACAAACAGTTTATGATGACAATTGCTCTTCAAAAAATAGACTACTAAAAATGGAAGATTTTATTACGGAAAACATTGACCAGCTGTATAAAATAAACGAAAATGTTTGTGATACTAGCGACGAGTGCAACGATGTTCAATGTATAATAACGCAACGATATAATAATGCAACGATATAATAAGTGTAAAAAATTTTTTTGCGAATTTTTAGTGCAATCAGATTTAATTAAAAAAAGCCGGGAGTTATAGTGTTCACCGAATGTCACTCCAATACCAATACTCACTTCAATATACCGAACATCGGCTGCGTTGCGACAACACTTGAAATCAACAAAAATTCGAGAATATTATTATTCATTAGAAATACATTCATAGTACGGAATATTGAGGAAGTTGCTTTTAACAAGGTAAACTGTTTACGTGTTGTTTTATGTGTAAATAAACTGACAATTAATTTAATTGCAATCTACAGGATACACTTGTCAGACCTTTCGGAGTTTATATGTCAACTAAATGAAATTATTTGCAAAACACGGGATATGTTTACGTTTTTGGTTGGTGATATTAATGTGGATATATCTGGAAATCATCGATCTAAAGGATGAATATATTAATATGCTAACTGAATTGAATTTTAAATCATGTATTAACAATTTCATTCGTGACGTCGCCGGTCAGAAACCTTTCTGTATTGACCATATGTGGGTAAATAGTAATAATACTAATAGATTTCAGTCTATTGTTTATAAAACCGGTATAACAGACCACTATATGTGCTTATTATATTATAATGCAATAGCGCGTACTAATCAATTAAAAGATAGAGAATATATTAAACTAGTGTTAAATAAAGAGCTTCTTCGGGAAAAAATCTCTAAGGAATCCTGTGCATGTATATTAGACAGCCGGGATATTTTAGAGAGCTCTCGCCTCTGCGAGGAAATTTTAACAAAACATATGGAGGCGAGCACCGTCTCCAAGTTACAGAAGCTACATTCTAAATACCGCCCAATAAAACCGTGAATTAGTCCTGGATTGGTGAAATCGGTGCGTAAGAAACAACGTTTATTTATTCTTTGTAAAAAATATCTTTCTAATATATATTAAAAAATACCTTTGTCAAATATCGAAATATGCTTACAAATTTAATAAGGAATACGAAAGAACAATATTATAAAATAAAAAAAAACAAGTAGAATATGATAAAAAGAATGTGGTCAACAATTAATGAATTATTGATAAAAAACGTAAAGGGTCGGAATACACAGACTGTCGTACAACGGTAATTCTATAGATGTAAAAGATGAGCCGATTCAATGTGCGAACTTACTAAATAATTTTTTTGCAAACGTTGGAAAAAATTTTTGCAGAACAAATGGGCCTCCGGGCCCACATCGGTACCGGAAGTTGTAAATATAATTAGTTCACTGAGAGGTGGCTCAGCGCCGGGATACGACGGAATAACAGTAGAAACCATAAAAAATCTTAAAGATTTTCTAAAAATACCTATCGTGCATATCATTAAATTAAGTTTTTCAGTTGGAAGATTTCCAAATAATTACAAAAAAACTGTTGTTAGTCCGATTTTTAAATCTGGCAACCCAGAGGAAATGACTAACAACCGGCCTATATCTTTGACATCAAACATTTCTAAAATAATTGAAAAAATAGTGAAAAAGACTCTATTCCTATTTCTAGAAGAAAAAAAAATTCTGCATTCCAACCAATATGGATTTAGACCTAATCTAGGAACTCATGATGCAATTGCAAAATTGACTTCTCTAGTTATGGGGAATTTGGATAGACGTCGGAAGCGTCTGGGAATATTTATCGATCTGAAAAAGGCTTTTGATAGTGTGTCGCATTCTAGGCTGATCGCTAAGCTAGAGAAAATTGGACTGGAAGACAAAGCTTTATCTTGGTTCCAGAGTTACTTAAAAAATAGAGAACAATACGTTAAACTAAATAATTCAATAAGTGAACCCTTGTCTTCTGAATATGGAATTCCACAAGGCACAGTAATTGGGCCTATACTCTTCCTTATATATGTCAATGACATGTTCACTCTCCCTCTTAATGGAAGTGTCATCTCATATGCTGATGACACAGTCATCATAATCGAAGGAATAACATGGACAGAAGTGAATATAGCTGCGATCTCTGACATTGACATATTGAAGGAATGGTTTGATGATAACTTACTTAGTCTTAATGTAGAAAAAACATCATATATACCTTTTTATCTTAATGATCCTGTCACAGATTCCAATATTAGCGTGATAGTGCAGAAACATATCGAAGAACATAGTGAATAAACATAGTGATACATAGTGAAGAAACATATCGAAAACTGTGTAAAAAGAATTAGAAAACTTCTAAAATATCCTAAATCTTTCAAATATTAAAATGGTTTATTTTGATCTTGTGCAGTCAGTTTTGCAGTACGGAATAATCGCATGGGGAGGCATCTATAAGAATAATCTGTATCCGATAGTAACAACACAAAAAATGATCATCAAAGTTATTATTAAAAAACGAAGAATTTTTCCAACCAAAGAACTTTAAAAAAAATTTAAGGTCCTACCGGTTTCAAAACTATTTCAAAGAAATGCTATTTTAAAAGTTTTTAAAGAATCTGAAATTTCCTCAATGCGAAGTATAAGACCTAGAACTTCTGGGAACATATATGTACCTAGATGCAACACGACAGCTGCACAAACCATAATGAATATGTAGGCTCAAAGTTATTTAACGATTTACCGGATACAATAAAAAGTGAGAAAAACTTTCGTTGTATTTTTACAGAGAAGATTGATTTACTTTTATCGATGCTTTTCAGATATATTCTGTTGCTATTATTTTTGTTGATTTCTGTTGATTTTTTGTTGATTTTTGTTGATATTCTGTTTCTATAATTATATGTAATTTTCTAACTGTACAATATTTTGTAATATTTTGCAGTATTTTTGAAAACATTATTTTGCCATTTTTGTAACTATACATATTATTATCTATATAGACTAGCTCCCCAGTTAAACCCAAGAATATTTCTCTACTAATTGGGTAACCAAAAAAAGTGATGTCTGATATGAAATGTAATATGTATTTATTGTGAATATTTCCTTTTATTGAAATAAAAAAAATAAAATAAAAATTGTGACGTACTAGACATACGCCAATTATATGTTAAAACACTACTTAACTACATTTTTTACCAAAAAAACAAACTCCAACAAACACAAAATATCACTAATAGACCGGTTAGACAAGCGTATAAAGAAAACATAAAAACTCCGACGGTAAACACCACGTTTGGACAAAGACACCATAAATACCATGATATTAAAGCATTCAACAGTCTTTCACTTAAAACAAAAATTGAGGAAAACAAAAATAAATTCAGACACAAAATAAAAAAAAATGGATTAAAGAACCAAAAAGACAATATTTCCAAAATTTTTTAACATAAAAGAATAAAACATATGCACTCAACACACAAAACCAATATAAAATATGCAACACTCACAAACACTCAAATCATAATATATGCCGATTTTCATTTTCATTTCATTTTATTTTTTTAGTTTGTTTTTTTATTTATTTTAGTTTTTAATCTTTATTTTAGTTTAAATTTATCTTTATTTTAAATGTTTTAACTGATTATGTATAAATTCTATATTATAAAATGGGGGCCTCAGCACGGATACACAGCCCAGTGAGGCCAAAATTACTGGAGTATAATATGAAAAATTGTAAAATAATGTATCAACAATAAAAAAATAAAAAAATAAAAATTTATTTTGTTGAAAAGAAACGCGTCATCGCAATTGCTTTCCATTCACAGGTAGCATTAAATAATGAAGACGAGAATGCTTATAAAATTAATAAAAGTGTAAGCGACAGAAGACACCAGTGGCCGCCATAAGAATAATAATTGCAAGATGGTATGAAATTCTGTTTCCAGCAGACAGAAATGAGAAGAGTAGAGAGGAGGAATAGAGAGGAGAAAGGAGAGAGATGGCTTCCTTTTTGCGCAGAGATATGACACGTAGAACAGATTTGTTGGAGAATTTAATTGGCAGAATTCCTAGGAGACGTGTGTGTTAGAGCTCTTTTTATTCCATTCTTCTGTAACAGTAGTCCCAGTACCATGTCTGGAGGGTTCAAGAACTTGCTCTAATTAAATCATTATACGAGCCAGACTTTGCAGATTCCCACTTTAAAATGTGAGTAGGTTTTCGAGGACGTGGTTTTAATGAAGAATTTGTAGGCTGGGACGTTAATTCCACCAAATGATTTATTGGTCTACGTATTGAATATACTTTTAACAGTAATGAAAGAACTCTTTATCCTGCACTCTTTATTATATCCCACCGTCTTTTTGAGTGAAAATTGAAACCGGGCGGCTTTTTGTTCATAAAAAACGTATTTCTCGATTTCCTTTGTGAATTTTTGACACTACTGCAAATATTTTTAATAAAGCATAGATATTGACCACTAGCATCGCCGTCTCAGTATGTTTGGCTTTTATTGAAAAGTTACTTTATATAGGAGTTAGAACCTTACAATTTTTTTTAAAATTGCCTGGTTTGAACTCCATCAACCGACGTTCAATATACAATATAGGTACAAACTAGAAAATGTATTTAAAAAAAATGCAAAACTTAGAAATATAGAGTATTTTCTTCTAATACAGATGGTAATTAATATCTTTGAAATTGGTCTGGTTTCGGAGAAGAAAAATGTGGAATACAACACCCCGATTTTTATGATTTTAATTTAGATTTTATCAGCCTGAGGTGCAGTTGTCCCTTTCGCTCACTATTCGGGGAGTAAGAACGACAACAATTTGGTAAAATAACTATTGTTTAAATTTCTCGGTGACCGGGTTTCCTCTTAAGATTGATAGTGTAAATCTTACACGTGAAATAAAAAAGACACTTGGTTTGAATCAATTTTTTAAATTTATTTACAAATAATTAAACTGTTCTACGAATACAATAAAAAAAAACTTCGCATAAAACTACAATTTTTTTGTTTGATGTTTGACGGCTACCGGTGTTGCTTGAACTGAATAGCTTCAGTGCAAGCAAAGAATCAAGCAGAAATCAGGACATCACATTTCGTTAATTGTTAATAGCTAAGTTTATTAATTCTAAATAATAATGATTATAATATTATTTCTACATATTGTAAAATGTATTATTTGATTTCATATAAGATAAAACAAATCACACGAAAAATCATTTAATTACATTTTTTTTTAAATTTTTACGAAAATAGGAATCTAATAAAAAATAACCTTTATTAGCCAACATAAAATAAATTGATAAATTTGAAATAACACAAAAACAATTAATAATTAACTAATCAAATAATAATTTAATAATAAATATAATGGTATTTGTATTTTTCTATTTCGTTTTTGACCCCTTACCCCTTACCCTTTGACCACGGCTTCCATGGCAAATGAGGTAAGGCTCTCGACTGACGATCCGGAGGTCCCGGGTCAAATCCCGACGTGCGCAAGTAAATATTATTCAATTGATTTGTGTTATTTCCAAATTTAATTATTTAAAAATTATATAAGATTTACTTTCATTTTTATGTCGCCCGGTGTAAAACCATTATTCAGAATTGAAATGTTGCTTGAAATGGCTTTTTTTGGTGACCAGATCTGAATAGCCGGGTACTTCCTCTTCCTCCACATCTCCTTCCCCTCCCCGCTACTAATTTTTAAAAATATATATTTTATTTATTTATTGTTTGAAATGTTTTTAGGCTTTACAATTTTATGTAACAAAATTATATTTCAAACACTCTCCTATTAAAGTAGATGTTTGTGCTTAGAATATGACAACTATATATTTTTAGATTTATTTGAAATTAGCATATTATTATAACTATTAGTAATTTTATAAGATAATACATACCTACAAGCCCCGAAAATGGGTGTTAATCATTAAATAAAAAATAAAAGTAATAAAAAATATAGATTAGTTATAGTTATAAATGATACAAAAGAATGATAAGCAAAACATAATAAACAACAATAAGTAAAAGTTATGAGACAAAAAATTTTAATTTTTTTTTTATGATTGTCATAGTTTTCTCCCGATCGAGTATCAAGAGATTACTTATTGAATAATTTTATGCCCTTAAATATATAGTGATGCTGTGCTGTCGTAGTTCGTACTAGTGGAACGGCCAATCCTCCAACAGAACTAATGCTTTTGCTTATATTTAATTGTCGGATATTATTTTCATTATTTTATTAAGGAAATCTTTATGTTATTGAAGTAGTGCAATTTTGCCATAAATTTTAAGTGGGGGAAACCGAATTAACATCTTAAGGGAGCGTAAAGCTTTAAAAATAATCAAATGCTTCTTTGTAAGACATATTACACATAATATGTTAAGGCAAGGCTTAACTAGAAACCAATTTTTCTTGAGAGAGTTGAACTACTTCAACAAATTGTACCAAGATATTAAGGAGAAATAAATTTATTTCACAAAAATAAATCGTTTCAACAAAATATGATTTTATAAATCTTCAGACTAAATGTTTTCACTTAGCTTAGTTACTCGTATGTTTTCAGTTGACTTTGTGAATAAAATTGAATTTGTTTTTTCCGTAACATTTCATTTAATTCGGCTCCATGTCGGAATTCCCCCCAACCACTGTTCCTCTCATTCTGTTTGTGCCGCTCGCGCTTTCTTCGGGAAGATGTATTTTACTGGCGCGACATAATCCAATATGATCCATCTTATTCGTCTATGAATATATTATATTACACAGATTTTCTTTCAATTTGGCGGGGAAATAAGACGAGCTTGTTGCAAATCTCGCCGTGTTGTGCTTGTAATTCTCTTGTGGTTTTATTACGAAGGACATGTAAGCATTCAACGTGCAAACATCCACCATGACAAAGAAAACTACGGTGGTAAAATGAGTATTTTATCATTGAAGAAGAAGAAAATACTTAACGAAACGATCGTAGCTGGGAACCGAATCCAGGACTGTGTGCTATCAGAACAACATTCTAAACGTTCTAATAGAACGTTCTAATAGAACGTTTACATATATACATACTAGCAGACCTAGCCATACGTTGCTGTGGCTAACGAAATACAATGCCATTACCAAACCTTTATAACCAACGCCATCTGTTAACATGCGTACATATCAAATCCACACCGCCCGCTTGCCAGCCTGCTGCCTGCATACATTATATATTTCAACCAATTTACACAAAACCTTTATAACCAACCAATTTACACAAAATTATATATCTTAAAACCTTTCTCATGAATCACTCTATCTATTGGTGAAAACCGCATGAAAATCCGTTGCGTAGTTTAAAAGATCTAAGCGTAGAGACAGTGGGAGCGACTATACTTTATACAATAAAATATTTGTATTTTGTCAGTAATTTTAATTAGAAAAAACGTAGTCATTTTTTAAACTTTTTCAAAGTTTTCCTTAATTTTTATATTAAAAAAATGTGTTCTTATTTTTAATTATAAAATTTGAAAGAATTTTTGATTACCTTGCAGAACCAGTTTTTGGTTCTCGGATGCATTCAGAAATATTCCATTTATATTGATTTAATTGCAAAACGTAAATATTTGATCTTCCAACAAAATAGACCCGAGGCCTGAAGGGTTAAAAGTTTATTGAACATGAATAATTTTACGCATTACATTACATGACGTGTTGATATTTCACATCACTCACATCATCACAGATAAGCGAAATTAGCATGTTTGATAATTACTTATCATTGGTACATTTATCAGAAGCAGCAATCGCACTTAATATTACTTAATATAATCATTATTCATTAGAATGTATGCATTAATAACGCACCTAATGGAAAATGCAACCTGCGTGCGGTTTGGACTGTTTATGGGCTCAGAGCGTAATGCAGTGTGAACCGGAACGATGCAGATGTGACATTTAACGCATAAATCATAACCGGAAATGGACGTTGGTCCCTTATCCAGGAAGTGGTTTTATGCCCATGAAGCCTTTTAGTACGTTATGGTTATTTAATATTCAGAACAAAAATGCAACCATTAAAAGTTACAAATTGACCTATCATAATAATATTTTGACATTTCAGTAATTTCACTTCATTACGAGTGAGTTATATACAATTAATTAAGGAAATTATGTCAGTTAGGCAGGCATTTGACATTTCACTATTGTTTGGTAACATTTCAACCATGTAAAACCTGATAAAGGATTCAATATGAGAGCCTGCTTTAAACTATATTGAATTCAATACGAGTATTACTAGAGTTTATACATGGTAATGCAAATGGCGACAAGTGTCAGTTTTGCTTTGACATTTGTGAAGTAAACAGATTCAAAATACACGTCAACAAGACATGAATCGCCATAACGCGGATTTTTTTTGAAAAATCACATTTCCGGGTGGCCTAATCTCTCGTTTTGGTGATTTGCACTGGCCGGCAAGACCGCTTTTTTTAGAGTTCCAGATTTTTTTTAGTGTGGTTTCTTGAAGTCACGAGTCAATAAGCCTCAGACTCTTTAAGCCCTCTAATAGAATATCCGTGAAGAATGCGAGAACCTATTGCCGGAAGTTCTGGAAAGAGTGATGGAAAATGCCATAAATCGGGCCCGTGGTCATCAATTCTGGCGGCGGCCACTTATCATCTATCTATCACTTATCACTTATCAGCCGATATCATTTTCTCGACTTAATAGAAAAAAATTAAGACTTCAAATAAACGCAATCCAAAAGCATAACCAATATTTTTCATTCATAAAAAAAATAACAGCCAAAGAACATCGGATGACAACTTTTGCTCCACCTTGTACAGTGAAACTTGTATTGGCGCTAGCAATCAACTCACAGCCACCAAAATTTAAGGTTTTAAAATTTAAGAGTGAAAAGATTAAGTATTTACAAAAAATTCGCTAGAAATTTACGGCCTTACTAAAAAAAATCCACAGCACGACCGACTACCTGTGTTTTTGAAGCATCAATGATACAACACATTTACACTAAAATACGAAATATTACAAAAAAAGAATTTCACTCTAAAACACGTTTTAAATTTGGCAACACTGCAATTTTTCATACAAAATTTTGTTTTCATTCATAGCCGCTAGATGGCGTCGCACCTGCACAACTTGCCCGCGCAAAAAACAGCAGTTGGTTTTCATGCATGACGGGAATATTTTTACTAAATGTTGAGATTTTACTGAATGATTTCTATTATAGTGACCAATTCCCTCTTCTAATCATGTAATTAATACATTTGCCGTGTTATTTGTGTGGTTTTACATCAGTTTTATCAAGTTATTGCACAATAAACAGTACTTAAAAGTTGAACTGTCAAAATATGGTTTTGGGTTACATAAAAGTTCAATTTTACGTTTTTAAATCTTTATTTTATGAGAATTTCTTAAAAGTGGTGTTTTTTTTAATTATTAATATCAAATTCACGTGTTGGTAAACTTATCAAAGAAATTAAGAAATGTGTTGAAATGTCAGAGATATTTTTAAGGTTATTTTTTGGCATTAAAAAAAACTTTGAAATATTTTATTGTAACAACGAGGAAAAAGTGAGGTGACAGTTTCATTTCAAATTTATTATATAAAAGGTCTGTATTTTTTAAATTTTATTATTTTTAATATTTCTGTACACTTTCATCAAAAATGTTTTGGTAAGAAATTATTTAACATTTTTTTCCGTGTTTAAATCTTAAAATATGGCAGTTTTTTAAAACTAAAGTGTATTTAAAATACACAAATCTAAAAGGTAATTTTATCTAGTTTAAAAAAAATGGTATTTGTTTTAACGGCACCTTCAAAAATAAGAAATATATAGAACATTCAAAATACTATGGAAAATTCCAAATTTCGTTCAGAAATCATCCCTAAAACAGAGATAAACTACCCCCCCAGGCTGTGTAAACGGCGTGTATTTTTTTCCAAGAACAATTTTTTAATTAGTAATGTTTTCACATCCGCGGCCGTTTGTCAATTTGTAACATACTAACTAGCCATGAGGGTAGTACACGATATTTAAATAAAAGTCTGCAATAGGAAATTAACATTTATTGTGGTGCAACATAATAATGCAATATAAGGTAGAGCAAGAGATCCTATAGCCAGGTCGTGACAGAAATAATGATATTTCTGTTAGTAATAATGTGGTAACATGTGCGTTGAAGACGCAATTAAATTATTTAAAATGCCGTCAAAACTATGATGCTTCTAACTAAAGTAAAAGGGCGCCAGCCAAGGAAGCAATCCTGGCAAAATTTATAAAATAGTAAACCCATAATCTAAAATACAATCTTAATTCATTTGTCTTACAACGCGTTCCCAAATTCCAGTTCCACCACCAGCGGCACGGCCGTAACATCCACCCTCACGAACGGTACTCTCACAACTGAAGATTGCGGGGCAAACTTGTAATCATGTTCTTCACTGCTCGCGGCTTACCAACCTCAGGATAATATAGTAGCGTCGTTGTCATAATTGTAATGCAGCAGTAGCTACCCGCTACAATACCCTCCCACCAATCCGAAATTTCCCAGGGGAAATTTCCATTAAGCCTCCTGGCGCACGAGGAGAAGTAATCGACACGCAAATCCTATGTGGTGCGATCCAGAACACTCTTTGACCGAAGATACTGGTGCGTCTCCGCAGTGTGTGAAAGAGATGTCCAGAGGAAAACGTTGAAACCCTCAGTCCATGGTGAAGTAATGACCCATCGACTGCAAGCGGCATTCTTTCAGGACCAGGTTGACCAACTGGTAAAACTGTTTCTCCAAAGTGATGTTGGTGGAGAGCAGCTACAGGAATGACTCCGGAGAACGGCCTCACAATTTGTCTTCTGCATGCTTCGCTGCAACCTAATTGTGGATATAGCCCGATAGCGTTGACAGAAGACAGAACCGAAGTATAATCTTGAGACAGCAAACAGCATCATGAGTGTCAGTGTTCTTCTTCAGAATTAAGTAATGATAATATAATGCCATCGCAGCGATGATGTCCGGGGTCCATGTAGAAACACCTGCGATACTCCTCCCAACATGAAATGCTTCAGTTCAGCAACAGCGATGCGGAGAAAAATTCTTGATTGAAGAAGCGGAGAATTACACGTGGTAAGACACTAACAGCTGAACTAAATCTTACATATTGGGTTACTGAGATACTGAAGTCACCTAACTTTATGAACTTAATAATTACAAAGCCAAAAGGACATTGAAATAGAATACAAATCTGATCCTGAATAATAAGATCTAAAACCCTGAAACCTAGAGACTAGACGCCCAAAATTAAATTTATAGAAACCTTAACTCGTAAACAAGCATCAGATACTGAAAATAAAGGATTAATTCAAATTTAAAGGAAAACAATCATTGATTTTAAATAATGTGAACTAGGATGTAAATATATTTTATGTTCACCAATGTTTACCAACTAAAACAATATTTGGAATGTATGGCTATTAATTCATTAATTATAAGTATAATACTGCCATCTGTTAAGCAGGGAATGAATAACCCGAGATCCAAACCAATACAAAACTGTAATTTACGCTGCAAACTGCAGAAGCAATGCTCATTGAATAAACAAAATTTAACCGACCAGAAATGTAATATTGCATAATGAGGTCTGGAGACGTGCCTTGAGCTCAGAGGCAGGTCCCGAAAGCTCAAAATGAAACATTAAACACTGACAATTATTATAAAACGATAGCTTATAAAGCCAAACAGAATAACCTTATTCTTATAAGATTGTAAGAAAATTATTTTTTTCCATGCAGGAAAGATTTCCTAAAATATAAAAAGTTCAGTCTCCAGCTAGTGGGAAGATTATATAAAATGTAAAATTAAAGTTTTAAGCTATTACATGCTTAATTCTTGTAAAGTTGTATAATAATATTAGACAACAGAGTATTTTTATTTTTATCAAATGACCAATTATGAACAATCTTTCGGAAAATTGACCTTGCTTGTGGGTTTCCTAAAACCCTAAATAGATAATTATTAGTTTCTGAAACTCTCGCCTGAATGAATGCAAGGAAAATTTTCCCAAAAGACTGAAATTGTTATAGCGAATAACCAGTAATATAATGTTATAATGTCTACGCACTAATGTATTCTTAAACAAGAGTAATTACTTAAGATTTAACTCCAACCACTAAGCCAAAATATCTATAAATACTAAGTACGTAACAGATACATATTAATGAGAACAATATATGGTTTATCCCCAGGGAATCGAGATAAGCCACCTTCCTATGCAGGAAGTCAATACACCTCTACTACGTACTATCATCTTAAAATAAAAAATTAAAACATGTAAACAAAATTCAATGCCCGAAGATAAGAGTTAATCATCTTCGCGCGTTAAATCTTGAAATGACACATACCCCAACACATAGGAACACATAAGAACACACAGACAAACACAAGCCCAAACAAACAACAAACACAACAATGTGAAGACACAAGTGTCAAGTCGTGTCCTCACTTTGAATGCCAAGACAATAATTGCATAACAACGGTGGAAGAAGCATGCAAAATTAAAACAAGTGTAACATACAGGAGCGCAATCTCTCTTGTAGATTTGCTTATCCGTTGAAAAAAAAATGCACCGCAGATCAACCGGTGTTTTCCGACTTCAGAATGTCTTTTATATGGAAGGTACCCAACGCTTTCCCGTTCATGTCAGCCAATTGGTAGGCAACAGGGGAAATCTTCCTTATCACCTTACTCCTAATAAATTTAGGGGCTAATTTTGCAGAGAAATGCTTACTAGCATCAGACAGAACAAACGACCGTCTCCACACAGTGTCACCCACTTTGTATTGGACATCCCTCCGACGCAGGTCATATTGACGTTTGTTGCGTTCGTAGGACTGTCTCAGGGACGTGCGCACCTGCGAAAAAATGTCATTCAATTCCTGCAAATCTTGTGCCCATGAGTCACGTTCTGAAAATTTAATTTCTTCTTCATTGAAATCAGCACCTAAATAATCTTTCCCAGAAATGATAATTTCCCTACCAAAGTTGAGGAAAAACGGAGTATAACCTGTAACCTCGTGAACCGCAGTGTTGATTGCTAATTCAATTTCAGGAATATAGTTTGCCCAAGTTCTGTGATCAGAGCCAACGTATGAAGCAAGAGCTGAAACTAAAACCTTATTGACGCGTTCCACTGGATTATTCTGCGGGTGGTACCTACAGTTGTAGAACAGGTGACGAATGTTAAATTTGCTGGCCAACGCCTTCATGTCACGAGAAATGTACTGAGGGCCATTATCCAAGACTATCGTATCCGGAACACCAAATTTGTAGAAAATGTCGTTTTCCAGAATTGACGCAATAACACTACCCGTAGCTTTCCTAAGTGGGAATAGTCTGGTGTATTTCGAAAAGAAATCTGACACTACCAACAAATATGTATAACCTTTCTTGTAGGAACTAGGATAAGGACCAAGTAAATCTGTCGCTATCATCTGCCATGGGCGCTGGACCAATTTGGGATCTCCCATAAGACCTGGAGGTAACAAATTCGAGCTTTTGTAACCTAAACAAACTTGACATTTACCAATGTATGATTTTACGTCTGCTGCCATCTTAGGCCAATAATACTTATGTCTGATCCTGTTCAAGGTTTTCAATATGCCGAAATGAGCGCAAACCGGCGGAATATGGTGTTCTTTTATGACGTTAATTCTTAACTCTTTCGGAAGTACCTCTTTCCAGTCATAAGACCTGTGGAGCGCTTCCATACTTTGGATATGTTTGAATATCTTGCCATTCGAAACCTTCCATGCCGGATATTTCACGGGATATGATAAAATTTTCTCCCTCAATTTGATATACCATTCATCAGAGGTTGCAAAGTTTTGAACTATAGAATTTACCAACAAGGGGTCACGGGATAACGCATCGGGAATAACATTGTCTTTACCATTTCTATGTATTATCTCAAAATTAAACTGCTGAAGTCTGACTGCCCACCGAGCGAGCCTTCCCGACGGTGACTTCAAATTGGTAAGCCATTTAAGACTATAATGATCCGTGATAACTTTTACCGGAATGGGAGAGCCTTCAATGTACCCTCTAAACTTTTCTAACGCGAAAATCATCGCATTCAACTCCCTTTCGGTTGTTGAGTGATTTCTCTCCGGAGCTGAAAGTGTTCTCGAAATAAAGGAAATAGGATGTTCAATCTGATTATCATCCATCTGAGATAAAACTGCCCCGAGGCCAATGCTTGACGCGTCACAGCTTATGGTAAAAGGTTTTCCGAAGTCAGGACAAGCAAGTACTGGCGCGTTCACCAGGATGTTCTTTAACTTTAAGAACGCAGCTTGCGCCTGCTCATTCCACTTAAACTTTTTACCCGCGAACTCTTTCTTCGTGAGATTATACAATGGTGACGCAATTATGGAAAAGTTAAGTATGAACCTTTTGTACCAAGAGAGAACACCTATGAATCTGCGCAGACTCTTTTGAGACGTAGGAGTAGGAAAATCAACAATGGCTTTAACTTTATCAGGATCTGTACGGAGTCCTTTGCTGTCAATTACATATCCTAAGTATTTTAAAGAGTCCCTGCAAAAAACCGATTTTTGAACATTTATGGTGAGACCGGCGGCTTGTAATCTCTGTTTAACCTGTCTTAAGAGATGAATATGTTCTTCAAAAGAGGAACTAATTACAATTATGTCATCCAGGTAACAGAAAACTTTCCCGTCAAATTGAGGCCCTAACACTTTGTCCATCAATCGCATCATGCGTGCGCTCGCCCCGTGAAGACCGAACGGCATAGTGACGAAATGAAATAATCCTCTTTTGGGGATTGTAAAAGCAGTTTTTTCTTTCGAACTTTCCTCTAACGGAATCTGGAAAAATGCATCATTAAGATCTAAAGTAGTTAAATAGCGCGCACCACCTAAGCTGTTAAGTATGTCCGAGATAAACGGAGTCGCATATGCGTCACGTTTAGAATTTGCATTTAATTTCCTGGAATCTAAACATAGTCTGAAAGAACCATTTTTCTTGGGGACTAGTACAATTGGATTATTCCAAGAGCTGTTACTTGGTTCAACAACCCCTAACTCTAACAATCTGTCTAGCTCCTTATGAACTTCCGGAAGTAGGTGCGGTGAAATCGGATATATTCTTTGTTTAATAGGAGAACAATCACCCGTGTCGATGATGTGCTTTTCTAATGTAGTTCTACCTAAATGATTACCAGAATAATCAATAAATTCACTGATTACCTTATCCAAAACAGAACGTTGAGAAAAGGAAAGGTTCTGAGCATTTTCTAAACCTACAGCATCCGTTACACACTGACTGCTCCCCGTCTCCTTACAAGACATTAACTTTGAAATCTTAGGACAAATATTAAATATTTTCCAGAAGTCGCAGCCTAATATAATATTTGCTTTTATTTGTGGCATCACAACGAAATTAAAAATTTTCTCCACTCCATTAAGACAAACCGGAAGAGAAATCTTGTATGAGCAAATCACTGAATGCCCTGTAGCAGATACTAGAGAGAAATTGACATCCAACTTCGAAAGATCAAAACCTAAATCTAAAAATTTTTTATGATAACTGTTACCTAGAATCGAAACATGAGAGCCTGAATCCAAAAGACCGGAGTAAACTGATCCATTAACTTGAAAGGAGATGTAAGGACGCCCATCCCTGTCAGGCGCTCGCATCTCCTTCGCAGTTCTTAAATTTAAATAAAATTTTCTTACGACCTCGAGCCAAGAAAACCATTCCCCGGAAGTGACCTCGGCAAACGACGGCGTCCCAGCGTCCGCCGACAGGATCTCCCGGGTAATCAGTTTTTTGCCTGACCACGACAGCCGCAAGCAGGAGCCCTCACACCGGGCCTTCCGCATCGGAAGCAGCGCACCATCCTGAAATTATTCCTCGACGGGCTAAGATTATCATTGTTACAATAACGTTGATTATTTCTGACATTGGGATTTACATGAGCAGAATGATTATTATCGCTCCGTCTCGCAATATTATTAGAATTCCTAGGTTGCGATGAGCCCGGAGAATTTCTGTCCCCAGAACGGCTGTCAGCCAGTTCAATCATCTTCCCAAGCCTCTTGAGAGTAAGAATATCAGGAATCACAGACAGAGATAATTTTTGGATATATCTAGGTAACATATTACACTGCAATATTTCTAATAACTCTACCTCAGGTAATTTAGCAGACAATCGATTGTTTAGAACAAGAATACGAGTTATGAAAGCACTTAGATTCTCTTTCTGTAACTGAAGAGTTGACCTGAGTTGAGCCAACAAGCGTCTCTCATGATCGAGGAGTTCAAACTCTTCCTTTAAAGCAACAACAATCTCTTTCCAACTCGCGAAAGACGAGCGATTCACTCTGTACCAGGAGAGCGCATCACCTGCAAACAACTCTACCGCAGAAGAAAAAAGCGAAGCGGTACTTACGTTTCTTGCTTGTGCAAGTTCCTCGACCCTCTCAATGAAATCACGGACACTAGTCGACCCGTCATACGTCAGGTTCCATTTGTGCACCGGAACGGATGCCGATGAAGAAGGGAGAGAAACTGGAACAGAGGTAGAAGCCGCCTCTCCTTGTTTCGCCATTGTGAGTAGTGCTTCAGTCTTGCTTCTAGTGATTATCGCATAATCCATACCCTAACTTATCGCAAGATAGGAAAAAAAATTTATTAGAAAACATGCAACAACACGAAAATCACACCAAGATTGCGATCTGCAATCACCATGCTAAAATAGTTTAAAATAAAATCTTATATAAAATTTGAAACGCGCATCGAACGCCAAATGAGTTGGAGAGTTTTACAAAGCTGTGTTAAGATTATAATTAAGTTCAATCCGAACGAAGTGTGGAGGTCACACCCGTACCGCCAGTACCGGAAATTGCACGCGTGCAAGACAAATGAACAAAACGATTATGGGAATACGATACATCACAGTCCTGAAGGCATAAAAAATTGCAAAACAAACATAAACCACACTATCACTAGATTCCCGTACAGATGGGCCGCCATTTTGTAACATACTAACTAGCCATGAGGGTAGTACACGATATTTAAATAAAAGTCTGCAATAGGAAATTAACATTTATTGTGGTGCAACATAATAATGCAATATAAGGTAGAGCAAGAGATCCTATAGCCAGGTCGTGACAGAAATAATGATATTTCTGTTAGTAATAATGTGGTAACATGTGCGTTGAAGACGCAATTAAATTATTTAAAATGCCGTCAAAACTATGATGCTTCTAACTAAAGTAAAAGGGCGCCAGCCAAGGAAGCAATCCTGGCAAAATTTATAAAATAGTAAACCCATAATCTAAAATACAATCTTAATTCATTTGTCTTACAACGCGTTCCCAAATTCCAGTTCCACCACCAGCGGCACGGCCGTAACATCCACCCTCACGAACGGTACTCTCACAACTGAAGATTGCGGGGCAAACTTGTAATCATGTTCTTCACTGCTCGCGGCTTACCAACCTCAGGATAATATAGTAGCGTCGTTGTCATAATTGTAATGCAGCAGTAGCTACCCGCTACAAATTGAATAAATTTTTCACGGGGTTTTTTAGTAAGGCCGTTATTGTTCAATGCAATAATGCCTTTGGAAGGAAAATCGCACTCTAGTAGTGCTAAAATACATCGAACTCAAGCTTTTTCCATTCTTTGTTTTTGGGGTGTTATGCCGTGTTGCGCTACCTCCTTCTTTAGCCGACGTTTCGGACAGCGTTGCAGTGTCCATCATCAGGGCAGATCCGGCAGATCCGACGGTGCTTTTGGCCGGGAAAATCTAAAAACTTATCCGAATTCAAGCTGGCCATAGCATTGAGCTGATTATAAAAATAATGATCAAAATAACCACATATCCCAAAAAAATTTTTTTTACACTATCTCCACACAGGAGGCCCCGAGGAAAATAATTTCCCTCAGGGCCGATGTCATCTTTGAAGATGCTGTGTGGAGGGTCTTTTTGAGAAACGGAAGAAGTGAACATGGGTCAGCCGAGCTGTCGAACTCAAGAACGAGTCGTAGAAACGACCCGTTCTCATGTGACTAATATCAACCGTGTACAAATGTTGGACCCGTGTTTGGCGTGTTTCCCGACTATGCACCGGTGCCGAGAGGATCAATGACGCTAGTTCCTCGGAGCATCTTCCATTGTAATACCGGTAGAACAAGGACAGCATTCCCACCTGACGCCTGTGCTCTATAGATTGCAATCCGTCTGTTAAGATGGGAGAATCTATCAATCGGACCGCCCGTTTCTTCACAGATTCAAGGATTTCTTTAGGTATTTTGGAGCTCCAGACCAGAGGTGACTGCCAAATTCAACCGAGGGGCGCACTTCAAATTTGTACAGGGTTAGCAGTTGTGTACTATTAAAGTATCTGCGGGCCCTGTAAAGTACGCCCAGTTTCTGAGAGGCTAACTTAACTCTGGTTTCGATGGAGCCCCCATACCTGAGCTGGTCACTTAGAGTTACACCAAGCATATCATTGGAGGTCCTGTTCAAAGGATTGCTTCCGTTGAAGCAGACTAGATTATCATTTCGATCCCTTTAAGACGTTATCAGACATGATTGGGTCTTTGAAACATTAAATTCGACGAGGTTATTCTTACCCCAAGAGAAAACACTCTCGAGGTAACCGTCCATTCTTTGCTTCAAAGCCCTCAGAGCTATTGCGGTTTGTGTGCTCTTTGGAGGCTTGTCAAACAAAAAGCTATCATGGACTGTACTGTTATTCGCGTAACAATGAATCGGTGCACATTACAAGAAGTCGTTGATATGCAACAGAAAAAAAGTCGGAGACAGAACCGATCCCTGTGGGACGCCAGCATTTATCAAATGCGAGGAAGAGGTGAAACCGTTAGCAACCGCCTGAATCGACCTCCCTTTCATGGGACCTTAAGGGATATCAATTTGGGAGGCGTTAGGACATAAACATAACATAACATATACATCTGTTATAGGTCACGTCAAATGGTTCGCTGCGTTTGGTGACTAAGCAGGTTTGCCCAGGTTCATGGGGTGAGGTTTGCCTTGGCGGCGGATGCGTCTGTCTAGTGCGTGGCAGGCCGGGTTGGGAGAGACTGGTAGAGAAAGACCTTTTTATCTCTCCAGCCGGACTACATTTCCTGTTCAAATACAAAAACAAAACTCTCTTACAACACAACTACAACACCAGAACAATAACCAAAGGACACTACAATGTACCAACACTACACACCACTACAGCTAAAAGTCAATTTTTCTTCCTAGCTCCTAAAATCTTTAACCTTATCCCTGAAAACTTAAACACGTTGAGCCAACTCCATTCCTTTAAAAAACAAATAACGAAATGGATCCTTACACATGGAATACATTACAATTTTAATAACCATTCACTTTACACTATATCGATTTAATCACCTTTCAGACAAAACATAATATATCTCTATTTTCTAAAATTGCGGCATTGTATGTACAAGATTAATTAGTGTGATCTATATCTAACAACTCCTCAAATTTTTCATTTTCTAATAATTCTCTAACTTCTTCATCTTCTTTTTGTAACCCAATCTAACTATATATCATATATATCTTATTATAGAAGATCTGTGTGCATAGTATTAAGAGCAGGCCAAACATAATATTTTTTTATTTACTATCTAAGTAGCATTGTATATATGCATAATATTGATTACTGTGATTAATATACCAATAATTCCTTGATATATTAATAATAACTTCTCTTTTCCAATAATTCTTTAACTTCTTCACCTTATTCATGTAATCCAATATAACTACATAAACTCTCTTTTTGTAGAAGAATTTATGTGCATTAATTAGTGAAAATTTTCAACCTATACTAATGAATGTATAACCGCAAACTGTAAACTTCAACTGCCATAACACAGGGTCATCCCTAGCATGGGGGGTGAAATATCAAAAAAAACTATATTTAGGTACTTTGGATAATTTATGTATTAAATAAATAAATACATAAAAATCCGTCAACTTGCACCGCAGTTGGAGGATGGATTCATACGCTTGTCACTCCTGGACACACTGACCCCCAGGTTCTCAGACCAGGTCCCCAGACTCATACCCTTTTCCTTCCCAGAACTTCCTCTCCTTCCTTTCCTAAAAAGACCCTCCATGCAGCATCCCCAAAGATGAAAAAGGTCCTGAGAAGAAATATTTTCTTCGGAGCCTGCTTTGCGGAGCTAATAAAAAGAAACATTAATATTTTTGTGAATTTTAGAAACTGAATTTTTTTTCTCCATTTGGTTTCTAAAGCGATATCGAAAAGAGAAAAGCTTATAATTTAATATCTTTATTCGTTACTCATTATTTAAAAAACGTGAATAAAAATAAAATATTTAGATTAACATTTTTCCATGAATTTATTCCATAAGCGAGATAATAATATGAACGCGAAGTAAGAGCTTATGACCGTAATGCCCGAATGACCGACCCGTTAATTTATTTTCATACAGGGTGTTCCGGAACTGTAGAATTGCCGCTATCGTAGGAATATGACAAAAAGGGGCTAATGTTACCGCCCACCGCGACAAGGCCACTAACACGGGGCGGCAGCGGAACCCTGGAACTATGTGGAACACCGTGGAGCCGTGTGGAACAATGCCAAACGGATATTTTAAAGGTCCTAACTTATAATGGAATATTATTGGGGTCAAGAAAAAATGTTTTTCTCTCGCAGATTTCAACCACTTTCAACAAAAGAGAAAAAGCGTATTTGCCCACAGTTGCAAAATTATCGCCCCCATTTGTATACCATCAGTACGATATCAATTTTAATAATTATAACAAAAGGGCTGTTCAGAGCCATTAAAAAATCACGGGATAGTCGGAATTCTTGAAAAATCTATCATTCTTGACAATTAAAATAATTTTCTGTTTAAAATGTTTTATTAACATGTAAGTACCTACTTAGAGCTTATCTGAATTCTACACATAGTCAGTTAAAGTTTTGAAAATTACACTTAAATTCAAAGCAATTGCGAGTTCCAGTTTTCGTTGAACCAGAGTTGAGCGGGACATATGCACAACGAATTTAGTATTTTTAATAATATTATGACGTTACAGTACATCTAGACTTGCCATTGTCTCACAAACTTAAGATATAATGCGACAAGTAAAAAGCAATTTTATCTTTCCAGTAAATTAATTCATTCGACCTTTTATCATGAATGACAAAGATAGACATTCAAAAAAATATCCTTGTATGAACGAAGGTGAAACCGGGCGGCGTTTTCCTATTCAAGAGTTCCGTCGAATACTACTTCAAGACGGACTGGAGTAGGAGGCCTGGGCGCTTGAAGAATTTTGAGATGTTAAGTATCAACGATAGCATTCAAATGGCGCGATTGTTGTTTTGTATTCGTTGTTATTCCTGATTCGTGTATTGTTTTCCAGAAATTAGACTATAAAACAGTTGAGTTCACTCAGCGATAGCACTGACTTCGTAATTTGGTTGCTGCACGCCCAGACCTTACACTCCAGTAGGCCTCGCATTCGATAATAATAAATAATTAATAAATAGTTGGTTCAATTTGGAAGGCGGGTATGGGCACCGCCGCTCTGGAAACCATTTTATTGGATAACCAATACCTCTGCCATAGGTCACCCCAAGTTGTTCGATAAGTTGAGAGACTTAGCAATGGTGCCCGGGTTCATCGCGTGAGATGTGTTCGGGTTTTGGTGGCAGATGCGCCCATCAGCTATAGAGACATTTTGACCTCTCGAGCTCTCTCGACCCATCGTCTTGCACCGCAGCGGGAGGGATGTATTCATACGTCCGTCACTATTAAAAAAAACTAACCTCTAGATTCCTACCCACCCTTCAAAGGTCCTCTACATAGCATCCATAAAGATGACATAGTGAAATTATTTTACTCAGGGCCTCCTGCGTGGGGTTGATGTAAAAAAAATCGTGTATTTACAAATGAAATTTTATTCTTTGACGTTCATTGGTGTTGCCGAGTAATGAAAACATTTTCTCATCATACACGACCTTACGGTTTAGTACTAAAACTATGTTATAGAAACACTACAATTGTCTTGCTTTTGGCTTACCACTTTGAGATTTCTACTGCACGTCTGCATAATATTGTACGCCATTGATTATAACGATTTTCACTCCGGTTCTGTTGAATAAGTATTTTTTCTAATTGCCTGACGTGGGGGTAACTATCGACTCCACCTGATTTGGGGAATGTAATGCTAATAGAAGTGGGAAGGATAGAGAAATGGATGGTGTGCATCCAGCTATTCAGAATTGATCAATGAAAACAATTAAGGCTATTTATGCAATTTCCTTTCTGGACAATGGTGCTCACAGAGCGATCTGGGAAAAAATAAATTTCTATTTACACCTAATCAAACTGAAAGTAGTAAATAAAGAGATCGCATATGTGTGTCGCATAGCCATGAAGGGAGACTGACTTGACTATTATATGACCCGTCCACAAGCCTCGGTTGGCAGTTTGGTTACCAATCAATCTGAAGAAAACGGAGACTGGAGTAGATCCCAGTTTTATCGACCCATAAAGTGGAATGTGATTGCTTCGACTCTACCGAGCGAACTGTTTATTGAGTGTTAATTTTGTATTTTACATTTAACGGGTCAGGTTCTTAAAATTTTATCTACTGGTAAAGATTGATTATTCAAGACTTTAAGGGCGAATCAAGTCTTTATTTTGATTGTAAGAAAATCGTTTAAAACCCTTTCTCTACCTTGCAACGATTTATTATTATGTAAAATAGTTTTAAAAATTACCAACGTATGGTTTGAGTTTTTTTTTTTTTTTTACAGTGAATAATCTAACCGCACAAGAATCTCAACTGCTCCCGTCTGGAGCCAGTGAGACTATGGCATCCCCAATTGGGTTATGTTGTGAGGTTGAAGGTAGTGGGGAGGGGAAGGAGGTGGGGAAGAGGAAGGTTGGGAAGTTGTGAGTGATTGATTTTTATAATTTTTTTATCATTTTATTTTTATTTAAACAATTTCAAAATAGAGCAAGGTATAATTTGACCGATTGATTTTATGTAATTTTTAATCTACTTGTCTTATTTGTATAACTAGCTTTTGCCCCCGGCTTCGCACGTGCCCCCCCTCCCCCCAAAACCCTCTTCCCCCTCACCCACCCCTCCCCTCACACTCCCCCCCCCGCCCCCTCACCTTCCGCCCTCAACGTAACAACCAAACGCGCGCTATAAATCTTAACTATTCAAGGGATCTCCATAGCAACCTAAACAAATAACAACATGACAGCACATGTCAAAAAATTACGTAGCAACGCTTCACTTTTCGTCTGGACAATAAATGTATAATTGTATACAAATTTCATAATGCCAGAGCTAAGTTATAGCCTATAGACTATTCTGATGTATGAGCTATATTACTGTAAAGTTTCATTAAAATCCGTTCAGTATTTATTGCGTGAAAGAGTAACAAACATCCATACATCCATCCATTCATCCATCCATACATCCATACAAACTTTCGCCTTTATAATATTATTAGGATTAACTGAGTTTTAATAACTTGATTGTTCTTACGTGAGTGAGAACAATCAGTAAAAATCCAGAATAATTAAATAAACGGTTAAACATAAATTTATGAAACCACAGTGCAAAAGTTTGAAAACAGCAAAAAAAATGCTATGAATAAAGTTAACAATTTAAGAAGTTTGTGCCTGCTTGCATGTCAGTCAGGCTTCAAACTTACATGATCATCCAGCTATAATATACTGTCAATCTTTTTACATATATACGTCATTAGATAAATCTATCTGATTTCGGGCTAAGGCTCCCACAACTGTAACGTTAATTTTTAAACTTTTCGTTGAAAATCAGTAAATATTTTGCGAGTCGGGTATGGGTACCGCCGCCCCACGGACCATTTATTGAAAACCTATACCCCTGCCATAGATCCTATTGGTTCGATGCGTTTGGTTACTTAGCAGGGGTGCCCGGATTCATGCGGTGAGATTTGTCTATATCTTGGCGGCAGATGCGTTTGCTTACCTACTGCGTGACGGGCCAAATCGGTAGAGACTGGTTGAGGGAAACTTCTCCAGCCGGACTCTCTCGATCACCTTGCATCAGTGGGAGGGATGGATTCAAACATCCGTCACTCCTGGACACACCGACCACCAGATTCCTACCCAGCTCTCGTATCTGTTTTTCTTCCCAGAACTTCCTTTTCTTCATTTTCCTTAAAAAGACTTTCCAAACAGCATCCCTGATGATATAGGCCCCGAGGGAAATTGTTTTCCCCGGGCCTCCTGTGTGAAGCTAATGTAAAAAAAATAAGCATCCAATTTTCATTAAAACAAACTTTTTAATCAACATTATTTATGCCAAGCTTGGAATTCTAATTATTTTAACAAGATACCACCGAAACGACAAAAATCTTTCAGAAGAAAATGTCCCAAGTTCTCCTCGTTCCTGGGATGTTTTCAGAATGCGGAGGCGGTAGTGGGACTGCCTGTTATATTATGTAGAACGAATGTAGGTGGCGTTGTATTATGCAGCATCAACTGTACGAGTATGTAGGTTTCATAACACGTGGCCCGCACTCGAGGAACGCCCCGGGTCCTCTCTACCGCGGGAAGGCTACTAGCTACGAGGCTACGCGGCTACGACGCTACGAGGCTGAGGGCTCGTACTTCCAGTGTTGCGGTCTAGTATAAACTTCTGAGTAAGACATCCCGGCGACCGCACCGCTGGGCGGGGAAATTAAACTATGGAATTTTGCATGGCTTAAGTGCAGCTGAGCTTGAGATCAGAGAACCTAATTGCTGCCACTACTGGCCGGGGTCCCACAAGTAGGACGCGTGGGAAGACCCTAAATTGGGAAATTAAAAGATCAGCACCATTAAATATGACGCAATCTTCTACCTAGCTGAGATACTTTTTAACTTTATGTTAGCAATTATAATCCTTTACGTTTCTATAATAGTTTGAAAAGCACACATATTTCAGTTTTAGAAAAGGTGTTACTGAAAAGGTTAGTTGTTTGGTTAGGATCTCAGATATTCAAACATTGAACCTTTTACTCGAGTAAAGTATTGTTCAAAGCCTACAAATAAAATTGATGTATTTTCTGAAATATTAAAAGCGTTTTTCATTCAAATTGCCGTGGAAAATTTTGCCAATTTATTTCCAGAAAAATCTTTATAAAAAAAAGCCTCGTAGTTCAAGGAGTCTGTATTCGTTCCACACAGAATATACAAAACTTATTTTATTAGCGAGTAACTTTCAAATATTTATGATGCTGAAAAGAAAATCGCGAGAGCTTTTTCATTTTAAAGAATACCTCTTTTCGAATAAAACACGACACAATGAAAGCATTTTTGTGTTTTACAAAGTTATCCTTTTGAAATATTCATTTCCGATTTCTACGGAAAGCATTTTCTTAAACAGACTGCTTTTGTAAAGTGGGCGATATTTCGCCGTTCTAGGTAGATGGCGGATTCATCATTTTTTCATCAACGGAGATCGACAGTAACGGCAAGTTTAGAAATACCCAGTCTACAGAAGTATACAGAACTGTTCAGGGTAAAGGCTACAGGCTACAGGATCCGCCTGGGAGAGGATTAGCACTGATCCTCGTCAGATTGGCCGGGATTTCCTTCTCCCGACCAACCAACTCTTCATCCATAGAACGTTTGTACGCCTTATCTCGCATTTCAAGGTCAACTGATTATTCCTTCGCGTCTAAATAATGGAAGATTGAGAGAAGCCGCCAGAAACTATATCAGTGCGCTCACTTAATTGGATTTCCAATTGTGTTTACTTATTACAGTTCGCACGTTTACCTATTGATATTTTTTATGTATCTTATTTTTATTTGGAAAATTAACAGATTGATCATATAAAAAATTTTGTATGTTCTCCGTGAAACGGTCGTAAACCAATGCGAGTATATCACGGAGAAGATTACAAATTAAAAAGGCATGGGGCGGTTTTATTTTTTGTGATATCATAAGATAGTTAATGAACTGTCTGTAAGTGGCATTGAAGATGACGATGGTCGATGCAGAATCGTTAAGCAGTTAAGTCGCTCTAGTTATTGGCGCATTCTGATAGGCTGAAGTCCTCGCTTTCGGTGCATAAAAAAGTGTGTGGGATCTCCCACGAGTATACTACATAGGTCAGGGACATATAAGTTAACCTTTTTCAACATAGGTGGATTGGGCACAGTTCCAGAGATTAACTTGTAAAAAATTTTACCGAAAAAAATTTCGGCAGGCTTCTAAGGCATTCAAATCGAGCATTCCTGTTAATCATAAGAGTACAATATACGTAGACAAATATCTGTATTATAAAAAATAAAAATAATAATGTCAATTAACAATAATTATTTTTATATATCGGAAAAAAAAATAGATATATTAATCTACAAATATAGATGAAGTGATAAATCTGAGATTATAAACACAATGAAAAATACTGAAGTGAAAAAAAAACAATATATCGATATGTCAGACATCTCCGAATAATCGAAATTTGTGTTGAGTATGCAGTTGTATGCAAAAGTGTGCCCTCTATATGATACAATACTCAGATTGCTCATAAACACTACCAAATCAATTATAATGCACGAAGACTTGTAATGAATTAATCAAAATGTTGATGTTTTCTGGTTCACTAGTAGCATATTTCAAAATGTTATACTAATGTACCGAACCTCTATGCTTTCCGGTGACATTTTATAGCATATTCAATACGTTAAATACAGACACGTGTAAACAATATTTTTGATTTATTTATTTATTTATTTAAACGCCATAGACTGGCTTTTACATTCCAGTGATAGGTACATGATGTTATAAGTATACAGTGGTACAAAGGATATTATCAGTATTAAAATAATAACAAAATATGAATGTACATTTAACAAAGTATATGAGTGATAAAAGCAAGTATTTAGGTATAGGATACTAGTACGTGTTACTAAACTAATAATCAATTATTTAATTAATTTATAATAATAAAAAACCATTTTATTTAGTTTTATTTAGAATAAAAAACATGTCAACAAAGGGGACTTGTCAGAAAAGTTGTCAAAAGTATTAAATTATTAGACACTAACAGCGTTACTAAAAAAAACTACAGCACGACCGATGACCTGTGCATTTGCAGCAACATGGATAAAACAAATTTACACTAAAACACGAAATCCTACCAATAACGAATTTCACGCTAAAACAGGTTTTAAAATCTGGCAACAGTGCAATCTTTAGTAATGTTCATACTAAATTGTTGTTTTCAATGTTTTCATTCATGGCCGCTAGATAGATTATTTGTGTGGTTTTACATCAGTTTTATCAAGTTATTGCACAATAAACAGTACTTAAAAGTTGAACTGCCAAAATATGGTGTTGGGTTACATAAAAGTTCAAATTTACGTTTTTAAAGCTTTATTTTATGAGAATTTCTTAAAAGTGGTTTTGTTTTAAAATAATAATATCAAATTCACGTGTTGGTAAACTTATCAAAGAAATTAACATCTTTAGTGGTGCAAGAAATGTGTTGAAATGTCAGAGATATTTTTAAGGTTATTTTTTGGCATTAAAAAAAACTTTGAAATTTTTTATTGTAACAACGAGGAAAAAGTGAGGTGACAGTTTCATTTAAAATTTATTAAATAAAAGGTCTGTATTTTTTAAATTTTATTTTTTTTAATATTTCTGTACATTTTTATCAAAAATGTTTTGGTAAGAAATTATTTAACATTTTTTTCCGTGTTTAAATCTTAAAATATGGCAGTTTTTAAAAACTAAACTGTATTTCAAATACACAAATCTGAAAGGTTATTTTATTTAGTTTTTAAAAATGGTATTTGTTTTTACGGCACCTTCAAAAATAAGAAATATATAGAACATTCAAAATACTTTGGAAAATTCCAAATTTCGTTCAGACATCATCCCTAAAACAGAGATAAACTTGCCCCCTAGGCTGTGTAAACGGTGTGTATTTTTTTCCAAGATCAATTTTTAATTAGTAATGTTTTCACATCCGCGGCCGTTTGTTAATTGAATAAATTTTTCACGGGGTTTTTTAGTAAGGCTGTAGTGTTTACAAATATTGTAAGCTTACTTCTCTGTCAAAAATTAAAGTATTTTAAATAAATAAAGTTCTTATGTGCCCCCCCCGTACAGTGTAAATCCAGTGGAAAGTTATCATTGTTTGGAATTACTAAGCAGGTATTGCTAATTATCTAACTCTTTCAGGTCTGTCTGATTTATGGTGAGCATCAGAATATTGCTTTCCTAATTATCTCAAAACTTTGTATTTGGACATGTCTGACTAATCAACTGCAAGCTGGATATATACAAATATAATATTACAATTATATATAGGTTTATTGAAAGAGGGCATTAATTTCAACATTGTATTCCGTCAACCTCAATTCAAAATATCCACAGAACAATATTTATAAACAAGGCTATGAAGTAATACCAATATGGACGGTTCAGCGACAAAGTTGGTATGAAATAATTCTTCATGAAATGGAACTATTACTACTGTATTTCTAGTAGGTACTCTAAATACTTGTTGGATTATTGTATAAACATATTTGTGATTAAATGATTTCCTTAATCCATTTGTTGTAAAGCACTCCAGGCAAAACGCCAGTTCATCACAGGCCTAAAAACCCACGTATTTTTGTCAGATAAAATTAAATTATTTTGAAAAGGGTTGCTTGAAATGTGTAGCCTGGTGGCATTTCGTTTTTGAATGTTATTGAAATACCTTTACACAAGATACTTTTCATTTACGGCGCACAATTTGTGCTTCAGAATATGAAAGCTGTCAATGTACAAATGTATCCACAAACACGTAAATGTAAAGTATGCGAGGATTTTATGCAATTCATAAAATGCGGAAAAAGGTCAACCAATTTGAGATTTATGATATTATGATTTTAAATTCCCATGTAGATACATGTGTTTTCGTACGATCAAATGTAAACATTTAGGCCCATTTCATTTTGCAGAAATTTAAACAAAAACGTAATATTGTCATCAAATGGAAATTCAGCGCCATTTTCTTTTTCCGACATTTTAAGGAACATTTCTGACATTTATTCATAGTTTTAGCTGCGTTTCAACTTTCTATCAAATTCTGATAAGCTGACAAGCTTAACAACTTTTCGGCTGAACACCATTTGTTTAAAAGCTGAAACGGACTCAGAATCAGTATTTAACGGGAATTTTTCACTTTGTCAAAAAAAAATGGCGCTTAATGGCCATTTTGATGTGGTTTGATTAAATATTCATTATGTTAATGTAGCTACTAATAATATCTTCACAATTTCAAAACATTTTATCAAATTTGTACATGGAATAAATTGCATTCCTTAGAAAATAATTAAAGCGTAGCACATTTTACATAAATAAATCATTAAACATCCAAATTATTATTTATAACCAGAAATCAGTTTCTTCATAACTAACTAACTAACCATCACGCCGTTTCCTCGCAGGGGTAGGCAGAGAGGACGATGCCGCCAAACAACTCGGTCTTGGCACACGTTCCTTGGCTCGTTTATATTCATACAACGTCTCATACATGCTCTTCTATTTTTCTGACTATTGACATGTCCCAACTCAAGTATCTGATTCACTTGATCGTGCCATGCTTTTCTCGGGCGTCCTCGACTTCTTCTACCATTCACATTTGCGTCATATATTCTCCATACACTCCTTTCCTCGTTCATGCGCTCTACATGTTCCTTTCTTAATCTTAACCATTACGCTTACTTATTTATTTATTTATTGTAAGAAACAAACAGCAATTTTTATACAAGATGAGTTATATAAGAGGTTAAACACGAGGTAAGCCAAAACAGTTTCTTATGCTAATGTTGGTTATTATGATATAATATAAAATTGTAATTGGTAGTAACCATTAAATGAAAATGAAAATAACAAAAAAAAAAAGTATATTGGAAGGAAGAAGGAATAGGAAAAGGCAAGAGGCAGAGGAAGATGGGATGGGGATAGGAGATGCTCATGCTGTACCTTTCCTATAGTTGTGCAATAATCTAATTAACATTGTCGTACGCTTGACTTCGTTTCGGTATTTCACAAGAGTATTATTAAGAATATCGATATTGTTAAAATGCGTTTTATATTGCGCGCTTATACGGGGGATTGGAGAATTTTTTCTTACATCAGTCTTATTCTTTGCGTATCTCCACGTTTCTCACACGATCGCACATGGTTTTAACACACATTCGCCTCAGGGATCTGATTTCTACAGCATTCAGTCTACTTTCATCCTTCCTCTGCCAGTTCCATGCCTCACTGCCATACATCAGGGTAGGGACCAGTACTCCATTATGGACGGCTAGCTTCGCTTCTTTGGACAGTTTTTTGTTGGTGCCAACGGTGTTCAATTCTCCATTAATAAGTTACCTGCATTCACCCTTCTTTCAATATCTCTATCAGCCTTCCTATTTCTCGTAAACATACTTCCCAAATAATCAAACTCATCCACAAATCAGTTTGAACGCTTGAAAATATTGATTTTCAAAACGTAAAGGCAACAAGCAAACAAAATTCAGGGAGACAAAGCTCAATCAATATAAAGTTTAACAACACAAGTTAAGACCTACTGGTGTCGTAATATTTGTTGAATATTATAAGTCTCTAGAATACTGCAAACAACTTAGGAGCACAAATTAGGGGGCAGGTTGCGTACGACCGAACTAAAATAGTGTCCTGCCTATGATAGCAAGGTACCAACCTAAATTAAATTCGCGAGGATGTATTTTTGATCAGTGGCAAATCAAGGATCAAATAACAAAAACATTAATTAATCACGATCAATGAGTAAATGAGTACACATATTTGTATGAATAACAAATATTATAAATACATTTCCTTACATTCAAGCAAACGCAATTTACTTTTTTGTTATTTTGAAGTTTTGTGCTACTTTCTTTTTAAGCCGACGTTTCGGACAGCATTACAGTGTCCATCATCAGGGCAAATGTGTAATTATACATCTGTCGTGATTATGAACACTTTAATGTTGTCGGAAACGTCAGCTAAAGAAGGAGGTAGTGCAACACGGCGTAATAACTAAATATTTATTTATTTGTAACGGTGCTGTGCTCCAGATTTTATGTCCGGGTTAAATCTTCCCAGAGGAAAAACTAAACCCTTTCATACACTTTTCCGCAAATGTTTATCTAGTCAATCCACTCTCCACTAAGTGCACTATATAAGTATAATAAATACAAAACAATACAAGAACAATGCTTCTACCAGAGACCAAATGGGAAAAAATATTCACCTCCAGATATTTTCATATCAGTCGGTTCGGCTCGATGGAACTCCTAACTGGACCGATAAATCCTACTGATCCCTCAATATAAATATTTAAAAAATCTTTCGTAATCCTACATGTATTTAAAATGACCGACTTTTGCATTTTTATATATAAATTCTTTGACAAATCTAAAACGCCTACATTTTGAATGAGAGAGCTAAGTATAATGCCAGTAGCCGAAATAACAAATAGTAATATTTTTATATTCTGAGAATGCCAAATTCTTTTAATATCATTTCCTAATTCTGTGTATTTTCTTATTTTTTCAGAAACAGTTTTCTGAATATTACAGGAATTTGGAATAGCGACCTCAATGGAATAAGTTTATTTTTTAAATTTTGTCATGTAAAAGGATGTGTGTCACAAAATCGTCGGATCTACCGGATCTGCCCTGATGATGGACACTGCAACGCTGTCCGAAACGTTGGCTAAAGAAGGAGATAGCGCAACACGGCATAACATCCCAAAAACTAACAATGAAAATTCTTTTGGCCGTGAAAATCTAAAGACTTATCAATGATATAAGTGATTTTTTTTAAATTTTGTCATGTTAAACTATTTCAAGTCTGTTATGACTGATTGTTCTGTCTGTAAGTATTGTTTTATCGTAATAAATTTTTTAAAATTCATTTTCTTTAAATGAATTTGGTTTCATGATATGGTACACGGCAGTCAATCAAATTATGTTTAATTAGCAAACTTTGGTGAATTATTTTTAAAACTTGATTGTGCCTAAATGTATACTCGGACGGCACTAATACAGAACATCCTGATATAATATGTTCTATAGTTTCCGGAAAAGCCAAACATTTTCAACATAAATCATCAGTTTGATTTGTATCTTTGATGATATGCTTCCTATAATTTTTAGTATTATTGACTCAATCTTGAATGGCAAGCATAAATCCTTCTATTTCTGCGCTCAACTCTCCAATACTCAACCATTTGTTTGACGAAAGTTTGTCAACATATATGTTGATTGAGATTTAATTATTTACTTATTTAATTATTTAACAAATTAATTATTTGATTATTTAATTATTTAATTATTTAAATATTTAATTATTTAATTATATAATTATTTAATTATTTAAATATTTAATTATTTAATTAATAAAGTGAAATAAACTTAAATAAATACAAGTGAATGACCGTCATGTGTTGTAAAAGTATATTTTGTTATTTGGTCATGGTTTGCGCAATGCTATTGTTTGGTGCAAGTTATGAAATGGATGTGCGTAATGTATTGTATTATACAAAACGGTAACTGTGACTTTTTATTTTGTAAGAATCTCGAATTCAAGACTGTTCGGCTAATAATTTCTTATGCCTTTAACATTTAAAAAAATTGTAAGCTTTGTTTTTAATTACACGTTTTTTCCATATTTATTTCTTCGGAGTAAAGTTTCACATATTTGCAACATAATTAAGACGGGAGAGAATCATTGGAATTATACTCAAGTGTGTTGACCATTGGCTCATAAGTTTTCCCGAGGTTTTGCTGTTGCAAGCAGCTTCAACCAAGAAATGTGTACAAATTCATTAGTCTAGAATTTAATTCCTAGAACTAGGCTAAACCGGTGGGTTCAGGCTGTTTGTTGGATGTTTAGGGCTTGCTCTTAGCTGTCCAGAGTCCAGACTAGACACAAGTCCGGAACTGTTACCCGCGGTCTCACTCTCCGGTAATATATTCCAAGGTATTATGTAAGACCGTCCATGACACTTGATGTATGTACTTTCCAAACTTCCCCGTTACGAACACGTACAATGTTCCTATGTATATGTGTACTTTACAGAATATAGAATCTAATATATAAATGTCAGAAGCGAGGGAGAGTCGGATCGAATTTCGTCTTCGATATAGGCGAATTAGCATTTGAATGCGCGCCTTTAAGAACTGTGCCAGATAGAGATTGGATAAGTTTCCAGCCTCATGAATAATAATGTATATAATATTGATTGAAGAGTTCCGAAAAGTATTAAAACGGAACGCTTTATATAAGAAACAAAATAATCGGATTCTACTCTTGACCTTGCGCAACTGAATTTATTAACCATTTTTTATAACATTATTAATGACTATCTTTTTATTTAATACAAAAATCAAACTAGTTTCAGCATAACCGTGCCTTCGTTCAATGTAAGATATAAAATCGGTTGGCATATTATTCATGTATATAAAAATGAATGTATGTTTGCTAATTGCTTGCTTGTTTGTTTGTCCTTTATGTATTGCTATATTAAGCTTAGGAAATGTTTGAAACTTTCAAAATATTTTCTTTCCACCCTCGCGATGGTTTCTGGATTATTACAACCAAATGAAAATACATCTGAAAAGTTTTAACTATCTAAAAAACTCTTGCGATACTGTCAACCATGTCACACTTTGATATTGTTCTTAATCAAAATTCAATTTTCGAATTAACTCTTTAAATTAAAGAATTTAAATGAAGTCCTCACCTATATATACTCAACCAAATCGAATTCTTTGAATCAAATCAATAATTATATGTATTTAAAATAGGTAGGTAACAATAATATTAGGTACCAAATTTGATTGATTGTTCTTAAACAATAATATTTAAAAATAATGTTTCTTTGTTTATTCCTAATGCGTTCCTAAATCATTCAACCGATTGCGATGAAACTTTGGTTATTGTAGGTTAGCTTTCTATATAATGTAATGGTGAGCTCTGGCGTTATGAAATTTGTATAGAAAGTCAAATAAATTACAACAGGTGGCGCGCAAACTGTTTGAATGATGTGTTTATTTGATATGGTTTAGCGAAAGGGAGGGAGGGCAGGAGGGGGATCTGGAATGGGGGAGGTAAAATAAGGAAGGGATGATTCGCAGGAGGGTGATAAGGGAGGGGAAAGCATGGGGTACGCGGGAGGGGGGATGTGGGAGGGGAACGGAGGTGGGAACGGGGATGAATGGGAAAGGACACCACGAAGGGTGAAACAATTTAAAAAAAAATTTAAGTGGCATAGTAACGCACATCGGGAACTCGCTAGCAATATAGATTTTTGCATGTTCTGCCGTTTAGAACTCCGTTGTGACCATTCTTTGTTGTGTACCGTTCATAAGGAAGATGAAGAAAATATAACAGAGCTCACAGCCATTACAGTGAGTAACAGTGCTTCATATTTGTATAATAGTGACCTATCGAAAGTTACGTAATTAAAACTATTATTTTCACCTTCAATTTAAATCGAATCTTTGACCTTGCTGCGAACTTCAAATTCAGCAACTCCATTCTCAAACGCATTGAGTTAATGCTTCTCTTTCAAAGATCTATTTGAATTGAATCTCCGCCCTGAACCTGGTGACTGAAGTCGTTCACTTCATTCATTAACTTGCGAGGAATCGACTTGAAATGTTGATTGGAATTTTTTCAGCACTAACTTTCCCAGCCCATTCTTGTTCTATGAAGGGCGGGCCGGCCCAGTATTGATTACAGTACTTAATTATTTGAAGAACGTATCTGGTATAGTACAAATCACCGAGTCGTGATGTTTCTACATTTGTAAGCTTCCAGAGCCGCCCATCCAATCGAGAACGGAGAATATGAAACGGAACGAGTAAACAGTGTAAACACTGGCAAAATGAAAATGATGTCTGGCTTTCTTTAGTTTTCCAAGTACAAAAGAATTTTAGAAAATTATTTTGCAGAAAACGATCAAAATGTTTTAATCGCGAAGACTTTTCAAAGCACTATGCCTATTGGCTATTAGTATAATTAATATCGAAATATTCACTTGGAAATGTTAGATTTTGTAAATTATATCGAATCTACGGAGGCGTCTACTAATATCTACAGGAATTCCAAAAACTGAACAAATCGGACTAATATCTATGAGAACCAAAGTGAGGACGAATATCTACAGCTCAAACTGCTGACTAATATCTATGGAACAGGTGATGTCGACGAATATCTACAGCACTGGCAGAGGTTGGATTTGCAATTTTTGTATAGCATATTGGCATATAGTAATATTGCGTATGCAGTTTAAAAAACTTAATTTATGTTAAGTTAGGTTAGGTTAGGTTAGTTTAGGTTAGGTAAGGGTAGGTTAGGTTAGGTTAGGTTAGGTAAGGTTATATATAACGCATTATTACGTTATGCCAATATCCTATACAAAATTGCAAATCCAACCTCTATATTCGTCGGCATCACCTGTTCCATAGATATTAGTCAGCAGTTTGAGCTGTAGATATTCGCCCTCACTTTAGTTCTCATAGATATTAGTCAGCAGTTTGAGCTGTAGATATTCGTCCTCACTTAGGTTCTCATAAATATTAGTCAGCAGTTTGAGCTGTAGATATTCGTCCTCACTTTGGTCCTCATAGATATTAGTCAGCAGTTTGAGCTGTAGATATTCGTCCGACATACAGGCTGTAGATATTAGTACCTGGAGTCCCTATCTACCGGATGAATTGTATGGATAGAAGTTTTTTTTTGTTAATTTTGATTATCCACGTTGTGGAAAGAAACAAAAAAGAGCCGTTAATAACTAAAATTAATCTAATTTCCTTATAAGTCACCTTTGTATTAACTTACACAAATACACGTACCAAAATTCTTTCATAGCTCTTTTTCTCACACTCATTCCTAGATTACGTAAAATTATCCCAGACGCGTGAAAATTCACAGGATATTTGTGAAGCTGAAAGTATTTATAATACACTAGCTGGGTTACCCGGCTTCGCTCAGGACAATAAGATAGTGTTCTGGAATGTTGCACAATGATGTTCCCGATTCCCTATTCCTGATCATTCCATGACATACTCCGCCACTCCTTCCATAACTTTCTACAGCTCTATGGAACCTTCTAGAACTTTACGGAAGACTGTTCTAGAAATTTCAAGAGGGCGAAAAATCTTTAAAAGCCCGCCCTTTAGGTAAAAACGGATACCCTTATTCCCTAGGGGGGATAGAGATCTACCACACCATATAACTCCCTTGATCGAACCGGGACTCGTTTCTGAGTTTTTGCGAGCTGCACGTTTTTTTAGACTTTCTTTTATAATTTATGCCATATACAAATAAATAAAATGTTACTCCTTACATGCCCTTTCCCGTGCGTTTCCCTCCAGCGTTCCACTTCCACCTTCCCCACCACCGCTCTCCCGCTCCCCCGTCCCGCCAACCCCCCTGGCACTGCATTTCTTGACTCCTCTCCCGCCCGGCCCGTAGCCGAAACTTTTTTCTAATACTAACAATTTTAAACTCGTGATATCTTTCTAATTAAATATCCGAATTGAAAAATTCATAAAGTTAAATAAAGGTATTGAAGTTGTCTTGAATATGAAGTAATTTATTTTGATAAGGATTAAAACCAAGATACAAATAAAGAGCCTTTTGAAGCGGCGACATTTAAATTAAATTTTTAAAATAAAAGAATACTTATTGTGGCGTAACCATAATAGTTAGACATATGCTGTCGCGGCCTTTTTTGTAAATAATGATGTGTTATATAAAGTCGTAGTACATTATTTTATTCTATCATCAATAGTTTTCGCAGCGCACGCGATTTAAAAGATATTTTAGGTAATTTTTTTTACACCCTGGGTTACATTATTGAAGTTTTAGTAAGGATGCCTATTTTTTTTTTAAATATAGTATAGCCTATGTCACCCAGGGATAGTGTAGCTTCCCAACAGCGAAAGAATTTTTCAAATCGGTTCAGTAGTTTCTGAGCCTATTCGATGCAAACAAACAAACACACAAACAAACAAATATTACCTCTTTATATAGTGTAGTAGATAGTAGATATATTAGCCTCATAATCCATGTCTTTCGAAGACAAATACAATTATAATATTATAATTTTTTTGTTGAGAAATTAGAGAGATGGTCAGAAATTTATGTTTCGAATAAAATCATTTAGTAAAGTGGTTACTTACAAAGATATTTAAATATAAGGAGATGTGCTATCCGCCGTTTTTACTACGTGAGACTGCGCTTCCGGTTGTCGCCGATGTTGTTTACCAATTAAGGTTAAACGTCACGCACGTTATAATCTACGCATTCACAGATGGCGCCAATCAAATTATTTTCGGTTTTTATTGCTTTTTGCACGTTACGCTTTAAAATATTAAGGTAAATTAATTGTTCGCGCACGTACATGTTTAATTAGAACATAAATAAATAGTTTTGTCCATAAATAAACCCAAATCTTTCAAGAAAGGCTGAAAAATTCAATTTTCTATCGATGACTCAATCCAATAATGTATTTTTCAGCCTTTCTTGAAAGATTTGGGTTTATTTATGGACAATACTATTTATTTATATTCTAATTAAATGTGTACGTGCGCGAACAATTAATTTATCTTAATATTTTAAAGAGTAACGTGCAAAAAGCATTAAAAACCGAAAATAATTTGATTTGCGCCATCTATGAATGCGTAGATTATAACGCCCGTCAAGTTTAACCATAACGAATAAACTTAACAAACGCTAAACTAAACGAACAAATTCTTTCCGTATTCAAACTATATTGTTAACCAATAATACTGCACACCATCAAAAAATCAAGAAAATGAAAAAAAATATTTTTGTATGCAAACTACGTGCATTTAGGCCGTAGTTCGGCGACAGTCGCGGACGTCATAGCATATCTCTTTTGTATTTGAATATCTTTGGTTACTTACCTAGTAGGTCAATAATCCTTAATTGAAAATGGAAAAAAAAACGTTGCATTGAAAAACCATCAAAAAATCATGAAATCTGACTTTGCTTGTTAAGATAAACCCTAAAAATTTTAAGTTAAGAATATACAAATTTCAAATATGAAAGAGAAAAAAAAACTATAATATTATTGGTGGTATATGTCTAATTCTTTCATATAATTAGTTTAATTTTTGAAACTAACACTTAAATTAAAAGCAAATTAGAGATCATTGAATCAGATTTCAACCAAAACTAATGCACAAACAACCAAAATTAGTATTTTTTGTACTCTGTAAAGGTCACCTAAATAATTTTTATATAATTTTTTAAATAGGCAATTCATACTAAAAAGAGTGCTTTGTATTTATTAACGATCACGAGAATCAAGGTAGGTATCGCGATCGTGCAATTTCAAAGAATCAAGGGTATTTTGGTTTCAATTGCAAATTTAAGATTTGTATGAAAAAAATATGATTTAAGCAAAATTTAAGAAAAAATATTCGGTCTCAATGAAATTTTATGAAAAGTAAGTTTTTTTTTAATGAACAGGGTGTCAAATGTAACTACACTATTAATAAAATTTTAAAAAATATATAAAAACATAGCTCCCTCATTTTTTAAACATTTTTTTTTATCTCCTAATATTTTTAAAGCCACATAAGATATTGTTTGCGTGCAACGACGGGAACGTAAATCAAAATTATTATTTTTTAGTAAAATTTTATAGAAAAAAAACATTAAAAACTTTGATATAATTACCCTTTCCACTAAATTTGTACGTCATCCCCAGCTACTGAACAGCAGATCCCTCCCGCCCCCGACTTCACAGGAAATTCAATTACATATCAGTGTAAATATAATTTGGCGGACAGGCCGCTAAGTTGTATAATTGTTTGGGAGAAGGGCGGTGGGCGGAGGTGTAGGGCGGAGGACGGAAGGCGGAGGGCGGAATAGTATAAACACTAAACACCTCGTTTCAGTTCGTTTGAGTTCCGAGTGAAACATCAGTTTGAGTTCGGCTGCCGCAAAAACAAATTATTTATGGGACTCGTGTTGCTTTAATACATAATATGAACAACCTAAACAGAAATGTTAATTTGTTTCCGAGAGTTTTCTTTGCCTAACTTTGGGGTGAATAATTGAACGAATTTTCAAAATGTTTTGCTATTAGACTAAAGGTATTTTAAGCAGTTTATTATTAGATTGATTATGTAAAAATTAACTCTGACGGGAAGTTGTGAAAATTGCATGCAAAATTTTAAAAGAGAACTTTAGCATTAAAAAATACTTCATTGTTTAATAATGGCTCATTGTCTGAATAATATTCACGTTAAAGTTTCTAATATACTTATTTATTTAGGGAGTCATAAAACATTTCATTTTGAGTTATTTAATATTGCCTATTTCAATCCAATGTCTCGCATGCGTAAATTGTACAACGCCATAGAATGCGACGATGTAGACGTCTTTATGAACAAATTTATATATTTAAAAAACCACCTGTTAATTTTATTAGCTAATATGGCATCATGGAAAATATTTTTTTTTTCACAATTAATTTATTTATAAAATAATAATAGGTACATTTACGGCACGTGCCAGAGTGGAAGGTATTCTTAGTATCGCCCTGGTGTAAGAACACCATTTAGAATTGAAACATTGCTATAAATTGACAGTGACCAGATCTGAATAGTCAGGTACTTTCCCACCTTTCTCTCCTCCATCTCATTCCCCTCCCCACTACCTACAGTCTCACAACATACCCCAATAGTCTCACTGACTCCAAATGGCAGCGGGACTCTTGTGCATTCTTCACTTAAAAAGAATATAATATTATTTCTGATATTTCACTAGTAGCATCTACCAACCCCTAATAACATCTAAATCTTGATTTACGCATGCTGTGAAAATTTTTAATTAGAGTGTTAACATCTATTCACATCTCAGTGGAAATTTCATTTATGTTATACTCGTTATTGTTAAAATACTCTGTAAAGGTTTAAAACAATAAATAAATAAACAGCTTTCTCGTGTATTTTATTACTAAACTGTGTTTTATTAATATTAATTGAACTTTCGAGAGGTTCCCTATTTGTGAAAAAACAGAGGAAATAGTCCCACTTCGATTGGGCGATTCTATGAGGCGCGTAAAAGAAGGGATTGTCAGAAAAGATTTGACGGATTGAGTGTGAGAAAAATACAAAGAGCAACAGCTAGTTCTACTTGGGTACCGATTTATATAAGATTCAGTCGAAAAAATTACCCGATCTCATGGTGCCGACATCAACCATCAACGTTGGTGCACCGATGGGCAGAGGATCAATGCTTTTGGTAGACACATTGTTTACAAATATTTGTCCGTATGCCACAATACGTTTGAATAAGGTTGCGTGCATACCGTACACGATTTGTCGATTAAAATGGTGACGGTAGATTTTACCGCCCCAGTTAATTTTCCACAATTAACAATTATTTTCACCTCATTTCCACCCCACATTACCTCGCCCGCCCTACCTTTAGGATTGCTCCACACCCACTACATGTTTCCCACCCAATAATCCGCGTGTCAAAACCAATTATTTTTCTTTTGTTTAGTATGAATTGGAAAACATTCAAATGTAAAGGGAAAATTTCACCAGAAAGTACTTTTTCGTACCTACCACATGTATTGGCGGTTGGTGTTTTAGAGATAAAAGTATTGACGACCTGCGTGGTCGAGAGGTATGTCCCTCGACTAGCGATACCGGGTTCAAATCCTGGAGGGCGCAAGTATATTTTATTTGCTTTGTTTGTTTTATTTCACAATTTAATCATTTACAATAATACGTAGTATATTTGCGGCATGTTCCAGATTGGAAGATACTCTCAATATGGCCCTGGTGTAAGACCACCATTCAGAATTTAAATGTTGCTTGAAATGACTTTAGCCGTGTTTGGTGACCAGATCTGATAGCCAGGTTTCCCACCTTCCTCTTCCACATATCCTTCTCCTCCACATTACCGTACCCTAATTGGGGATACCATTGACTTCATACTACAGACTCCAGGCAGAACGTGCGGCAAATATATCTTACATAATTTTTAAATGATTAAAATATAAAATAACAAAAAATAAAATAAATAAAAATTACTTGCGCACGCCGGGATTTGTACCGCCGACCTCCGGATAGTTAGTCGAGAGTCTTACCCCTCGACATGGAGGCCGTCAAGCACGCTACAAACACAATCAGGCCTGTGTTCGCATTAAGCACATAACTTGTCGAAATCATCGCAAGTGCATTTGGTAATTTCCTTGTAATTATGGGCGGGCTATCAGCAAGAATATGTCGACATTAAATCCTGCCTTTTTAAGGTGAATATACTCGTACCTCACTGGTTGTAGAGAAGGCTTAACTATTTTTTTTCTTGTGGGTACATTAAAACACAGCTTCTCTAATACACCCTTCAATATAATTCTTCTGTTTGGTCACCTCACTTCAAAATCCACTCCGATTCCATTGAAAAAATTCAGCATAAATTCTTAAAATTCATTAACTATAAACTTGGTCTACCAATAGAATCAATAAATTACAATCACTTGATGAAAGAATTAAACTTACTCAAACTTTCAGATAGAAGACTGGTTTCCGACTTGACTTTTATTTTTAAAATGTTAATGGTATTATAGACAGTCCTGATTTATTAAACCTAATTACCTTCCACATACCTACTAGAACTACTCGATCCAAAATACTTTTTAATTGCAACAAAAATATCAGGACTGAGTCATTTAGATACTCGCTTATACCTAGATTGCATGCAGTTGGCAATGCTTTCTCGGACAAAGATGTGTTCAACTGCACCGAATATAGTTATAAGAAGGCTATAATATCATACCTCAATCACAATAATCAATGTTAGGTATAATAGTGTTCGTCTGCACGGCGTCTATATCATACTCTAGATAATATAGATTCCAAATTACGTACTTACTTCATTTATATTAACTATCAAGCAGACTATTTAAGTTATAGCTATTAAATGAATAATGTTTTTTCAAAATTATTATTTTGAAACAAAATTATTATTGAATCTCTAACTGACAGCCCTGAAAAACAGAACTAATTAGCAGTACCTTTAGTCATTTCAAACTGCAGTATTTTCAAACTGAAGGTAACAATAATATCATGTACTCCATTTTAGCCAATTCGTAGAATCCAACGATATGTACAAATAGAAGTAAAGTATATTATACTTGATGTTGACAATTTTTCTAAGAAGTCACCTTTATTTACTTATTTGTATTCTGCATAAAATGTGTATTCTATATACGAGCTCATATTCTTTTTATTTGGTTGTAAAACATAATTGTATCCTATAACTAAATACTAGTGGTTATCATACGTATATGTGCACTTGGCTTAATACACATTATTATTTTGTTATCATTATAATTACCCTCCTGTGTACCACTATGTATCATGTATCACCGGATTGTAAAAGCCATTTTATGGCGTTGAAATAAATAAATAAATAAAAATTTTGTATACAGTATATACTCATCCCGCTGAAGGAAGTTTGAACGAGCAAAAGTTTTATTTACTTTAAGTGGAGCGATGTTGGTTAACAGGTTAAAAATCATAATAATACAGTTTTTCGATTAAATACACACGTTAAGAGTAAACGATAAAGTACGCTGTTCCCCGTTGCATTTTAATGCGTCCCGTGTCTTCATTGAGCCAAGATTGCATATTGAAAGTGCTTTTGAAGCCAAGTTTTATGAAGGATTTAAAAGTTTCATTTAAGATGACACAATTCAGCCACGAGTGAAAGAGAGCACATTTCCTGTTCAAGGGATTATCGAACAATGGCTTATTTTGCCTCTGGAACAGATTGAAAATTTTCACTTTAATGTCGAGTGTTCCCATTGTCGCCATTTTGCTCCTTCAGTCCTTTGTCGCAGGGACCGCCGTCAAAATAAACACTTCTTTGTCGCGACAACAAGAATCCTCGATGCCTTCACGGCTTCACGACTTCACGCCTGAGTTGGCAGGCGAGGAAAAATGAAAATGTCAATCCGACGAAATAAAGCGCTTAACAGTACGCGCAGAAAGCTTTGCTTGTGATGTACGACCGAGTTTATCTACTGCCACACTTTCCTCTACCACCGCTTCTCTACCATCGGCTACACATTTGTCTTGTAACGTTTGCGAGCTTTTTACACTATTTAATTCTTCGCTCGGTTGAGTCGACATTAGAGAAGTTAACTTCGAAATTATTAGTGGACTTTTCAGGGAAGTAGCGTGCTTTATGACAGCTTTGTATAATCAATCATTGAACGACCTATTTTAGATATCACGCGAACTTACCTGTTGAATAAGTATCAATAATGTATCATTCGTTTTATAAATTTTAAAGTGAGTATTCCAGCAAGTATGTTTTTATTTTTTTTTTATTTAGTAAAAGATTATTCATTTATATACATTATTTAAGAAATTTTTTGACTGCCCAACTAGGAGGATCCCCGTTTTAGGACAGTCAAATTAGGATGCGTATTAACATACGGAACATGGTCTGTAAATAATATAAAATAACAAAACAAAAATAAAAGATTAAAACAAAGTGACTGTTCTTTGTTTAGCAAAGTTTAAAAAAAAAAATTAATTACGTAGGTAATTAATATTATTTTTTAGTAGGTAGTTACTTAATTACAGAGGATTAAAACATATAGATATATTGAACTACAACACTCTTTTAAATGACGCGATAGGCTAACATTGTGATTTACATGACAAAAAATGATTTTCACTGACTTGGTACTTCTATATAAAATTTCAAATGATGTAGTTGTCGGGTCAGAATTACTTGGATTGATAAGCTTTCGGATTCCACTAATTATTTTACCAAATCAGTGGACATCTTTAATTTAACACTAAACAAATACAAAATGTTCACATGGACGCATTTCAGTTATGTATTATATGCACTGTAAAATTTTTACTATTCAAGAGACTGAATTTAAACACAATTTAAAAAAAAATGAAACTGAAACCATTTAATTACATCAGTTCTGCTGACATAATTGTATTCAAAGTTAAACCCATAATTTTTTTGTTTTACCATTATAAAATAAATAAGATTTATATTAATAAATTTAGAGTGGCTGGTTTTAAACATACTTTCTATAATAATTATTGTAAAATACAAAACACACCACACATCAGGATAACTTGATGAAAGTGAATTGTGGTCAGGTAATTAATAACTCAACTAGTTAATAACTCTCGTCAGGTAATTAATAACTCTGGTGGAGTATATGTTTTACTTCAGCACGGGTAAACCACCCAGTGAGGCAAACATCATTGAATTTCGTGTAAAATGAAAATATATTTCATCAAATAAATAAATAAATTCGCAAGGAAAAACAGAAAAAAAATATTTTGGCAGTGCGTTAGATAAAATAATTTTTTTTTTACGCTATACGAACAGCAAAAATAATAACGCTTGAGACAAAATCCATTTTAATACATATTAATACTAAACAATAAGTCATAATGTGTGCTTATATAAAACAAAATAAAGAGGGAGACAAAATATAGAGGGAGACAACATGATACAAATATAACAAACACATCGACGGCCATAAAATACATTAACCTAAATGCAGAAGTAATGGAAAATACCGAACTATAATTATGTGACTAATGGGTTACAGTAATACATTTGGAGAAACAAAGCATCAACTGGCATGGTGGTAAGGAGCACTGGGAATTTTTTATTAAGGGTTTATTGGACTACTTGATATGTCTAATTGATTATTAAGTACTTGACTTTTGGTTTTTACAGCTTTTTTAATTTCTATAGTTCGGTATTTTCCATTACTTCTGCACTTAGGTTAATGTATTTTATGGCCGTCGATGTGTTTGTTATATTTGTATCATGTTGACTCCCTCTATATTTTGTCTCACACTTTATTTTGTCTCCCTCTTTATTTTGTTTTATATGAGCACACATTATGACTTATTGTTTAGTATTAATTTGTACCCTGATGATGCTTGAGTAAAGCGAAACCAGTCGGTTCAAAAAATTAATAAAACTCGTGGTTTTAAACAAAAAAGTATTTAATTTTTTTATAATATGTCAAACCACAAAGTGATTGCTTTCTACAATAATATAAAATTTAATTTTTCAATAGAAATTACACGAGAAAATATGTTTACTTGGGTCACGATGCATTGGAATAGTACTTATTAAAACACTAATTTAAAGCAGCACTAATTATCGTACCTTTTTATACCACATAACTGGCATTTTCACTTTAACAAAATACAAACAGAAAACTAAAGCAGACAAAGTGGAGAGTGGGGAAGCACTACACAAAGAGGAAACTAATTATTCCATCTCATTCTCTCGCAAACTCAATCCTATAGATGCGTATGTTTGTCTCTTTTTAGTGCAGCAATTTCGTTTCATCGAGCTTCAAAACACAACGGTGCTAAAGAAGTTAGTATTTCAAAAATTAGTTTCAATATGTAAACAAGAGGTACCACAAATTCACAACACAATCTCAACCAATAGAGCAAATGCGCGCCCTTGTACCGTTGTACACAACACCTCGGTTAAGGAAACAGTGAAATTAATAGCTTGTATTAAAAAAAAACAATGCCAAAATGTTTAAAAATCACCGGAGAACACTACTACGCGTAAAACGATTTATTAAAACGTTGTTTTATCTGTAAAAAAAGACAGCTTGACAGAGCGCAACTCTTCGTAGGTGTTGTACGTAGGTAAAGTTTCATTCTCATTCATTCATTCTACTCATTCTCTCGCAGGCTAAATCCTATAGATGTACGTGATTTTCTCTTTTTTCATATCACAACGGTGCTAACGAAGTTTTCAATTAAAAAAATCGTCATTTGAACGTTGTTTATGAAGCTTTTAACACGTGCAAAATTTGCATAAGTGTATTATTACGCACTTATGAAAAGTTCACGCATGTTTTCCGTACTTCGTTGGTTTACACTCAAATCGGCCAAGAATGAAGAAAAGAAAAGCACGTGGCGTTCGTCTATTGCTGCCTACATTGAATTAGTTTTAGTTGGCTGGCTTTTGAAGTATAGTCCATTAGGGTCTAACAATACGCGGGGAACTCACGCAAAGCACCCTTCTCTCGCAGTCAGCCAGTCAGGCAGTCACGGTCGCGCCGGTCATTACCTTAGAGACTTAACGCTTGTAGGATATTTTTCTCGTTTTTACCACTCTTCATACATAATATGTGTATTTTGAAATTTAATATGATTATTTAAATTTCCTCATGTTGTATCCGTAGTAGACTAATTATGGAACAAATTTATTTTTATGCTTTTTATTTTTTGTTTATTTAATAACATAACACATGGAAAAAAAATCATGTCACTCAAAGTTTATATAGATAAATAAAAAATGTCATTATTAATACAAGCGTAAGGAAATAAACAAATTAATAAAAAAACACTGTTATTAAGTTTGGCATTTATTCTAGGAAGTCAACAGAAAGTCTTAAATGAATACAAGCTCTAGTAGAATATAAAAGTAGAGTAGGAAGAAACAGAAGATTTTTAAATTTTTTATTTAATTTTATTTCTTCTCTTCTCTTTTTTTCTTATTTTGTGCAACTCATAAATGTAGGACTATAATTTGCAATGCAAACACCAGTTACCTTTATGTTTTGATCCTCTGTTATTAAGTATATAAGTATGGTTGTTATTTTTTAAAATTAATATTATTTTAACTATGCTAAACAAACTACAGTTAATAGGTTTTATACTTTATTTTTTTTTAATGTATTTTATATAATCAATTACATATTTTTATACATTAAATAAAGTTTTTCTTTAAAAATACATTAAATAATACGTTTTGCACCCTTTTTAAGAGCAAAGCTCGAGTTAAAAAGGCGGATAAACGCATGTTAACTACAATTTAGCCAAGGAAAAACAATATTTTTTAATATTATAATATAGTAAAAAACATAGTAAAAAAGGATATTTAATATTATAATTGAGTTGTTATGTTGATAAGTTGTATATAAAGTATAACACGACCACCATAACAAGGGCATCAGCCTAGCATGGTGGTCGAAAAATCCACTAATAATGTTACCATAAAAATGAATAAAGAGAAAATAAAAAAAAGTGTTTTTACTGAATTTTTTAATTTTTTGTAATTTGTTTTCATTTATTAGTTTCAAGGGTTTTTCTTTAAACCATTTAACTCCAATATATTGTGTAGAATTGTTGGGCTGTGGTGATGTAACATTGCGGCATAGTCATTGAGCCAAGGATATTTGTTCTATTGCTGTTCGAAAAAAGAGTTAAGCTCACATTATTGAAACAATCTATGTGTATATGTAAAAGCGCATTTTTTTAATGCGTACAAGTAAAATGACTTTAAATTCTTGAAATAATTTGATGGTAGGTAATCGTATGGCTATTATAGAATTATTTTTATTAATATTCTTTGGATAATTTCTAAAGGCAAAACAGAGGTTTTTGAAAGCACCACCCCAGCCAACAATTCCATATTGTAATACTGATTGAATTTGGGAAAAGTGGATGGTTAATAATAGTCCAATATTTAATATGTTTCGCATTCAAATAAAAACGTTAATTAATTTTCTTAACTTTTCTACTGTTGTATTGATTTGTAATTTCCACTTTATGTTACTATCTATAATTACACCGAGGTATTTAACATTTTTTTTAACAGTGAGTATAGAACAGTCAGGTTCACATAGTATATTATTTCTCTTCTTTTTATTTTCACCATTTTCTTTTTCCTTGTACAAAACATGTTTGTACAAGAAAAAAGATTTTTTGTTCATATAATTTGTTCATATCATCCTAATTTGACCACCACAACACAGGCATGTGCCTAGCTTGGTGGTTAAAAAACCCACAAATTATTTAACCATTAAAGTAATGAATGAATATATATTTTTTTTAAACTGAAAGCATTGTATTTTGATTGAAGTTTCCTCAAAATTAGACACACAAACAATACAACGCAACGTACATAATTCCACGGCCCCTGCATGCTCCGCATTGAAATGAGTTTAATATTGAGTTAAAAATGAGCGCAACGCGCGAGTATGTGGGTCGCCGCTGCAGCGAGTCGTGTTCAAGGAATGAAAATGGAAAATGGGAAAATGGAAACAAATGCAGATTTTAATTGCTGTTAATGCCCGGAGCCCTGAGATGAATTTGCATCTTCAAACGTCCATCAGCCGGTTGTGAGTCTCGCCCGGCGGAATCATCTCCCGGGATAACTGGAGATAACTCCACTTGCCCCTTTTGTTGTTCATTAACGGGCGGAAATATTTGTGGAACGTTGTATGGAAGCTGCACTGTCAAATTTGGTTAAGGCGAAGCTTAATACTGAATCACTATTCTTGATTAATCTTTACTACAAATTGGTTTAGAGTTTAGATTATGAATACCAAAAAAATATGTTATCTGTTGACTGAACTTTTTGCCTTCGTTTCGCTCGAGTAGGATTAAAACAAAATTGTTAACTATTCAATAAAAAAATATAAGCGTAAGCTAGTAAAATTTTAATTTTTCATTAGAAATGTATGAACGCAAATAAGAATTTATTTTTATCTTATGGTTTAGATTCTCTTTGACAGTTTCCCTCGATTAATTGTTATTCTTTTTTCACAAAATGATTAAAAATCACCTTTGTACCTAAATCGACCTTCAGCCGTTTTCTAGACAGCTACTAGCAGGGCTAAATCTGGAAAATCCAAGCTTCTAATAAGTACAGCTGTAAGTGGCCTGTTTACACTTTGTAAAACCTTTTGATTTATTTGTGTTCGCACCAGACCAAATACAAAAAATAAATCCCATGTATCTAAAAGCAACTAAATAAATAGAATTTTAAAAAAATTGAGTTACATTGCAACGCGTTCCGAGCACTCGCTAGTTTGTAATAAAAATAATTTGATAGTATTTATTCTTTATAAATTTTCTTCACACATACACATCGAGAGATTTTATAACGTCATTCTGATTTTTTTCGTATTTTTAATTAAAAAATCTGGCTCTCTTTTTATTATTACACTAGCTGGTTGCCCGCATGCATTGTAATGACATATTCAAAGAAATAAATTGTTTCTCCCTGCTTGTCCTTTCCCGTGCATCCCCGTCCCCCTCCCACATCCCTTAACCACCCGCGTTCCCTTTCCACCTTCTCCACCCACCCTCTCCCCTCTCCCACTACCCCGTCCTGAAAACCCCCCTCCCGCGTTCCATATATTCAGTCTCAGTACATTCAGTTTTCAAACACCTCGTGTGCCACCTATTACAATTTTTTTAATTGAAATTTATAATATTCAATATTCCTTTTTGTGTATTATAAGAACAATCAATCACATAGGTACCTAATTAAAGTCGTTCTGAAGTTATGGCTTGACCAAGGGAAACAGGGATTCAATTTTATATGAATAGATTTATACATAAATATTTTCCAATGCAATTTATTAATGGCTACCAACTTCTAAGGAACCGACGCCGACGTCAGAGTTTCACACCAAACGTTCAAAGGCGAAATAAAAAACGAATATTTTATCAAACAACTGGCGATACTAATTATTTTTTGATGGTTTGTAAAGACACAACCAATGAAAATATTTCATAAAGTAGCTGAAATTTTTTCTGTTTTGTTTTATGTAAAAATGATTTTCACTAAAAGGTATAATGAATCCCTTAGTCCTTTCAAGGGTGGAGTTTGGAAATTGTCAAAAGAAAGCTGCCAACCTTTGACACGGGTTGAAAAATGATTCCAAGGGCCACAACTTTTGAAGGAAATGGGATGCATGATTCTATTGAATAGTCGGTTGACAAGCTTTGATTTTGTGGAGGGTGAAAATGTAATTACTTATTTCATGATTTGATAAATTTTACAAAAGTATTTACTGCCAACAAGGCTTTTACAAAGTCAAAATAACTTTGCTCAACTTTTACATCCCCCTTTTAGACAATTACTTCGACCAAGCTCAATCTTAAACATCGTGATAATGAATTAAAAGAAACACTACAGTTCTCTCATAAAGTAGGACCTCGTACTGGATCATGTACGCATGTCTTCAGAGTTCCTCCTTCTGTTCGTCACTCCCTCATTCGCTTCTCCAAACTTGCTATGGACTGGCAAATACATACCGTAAGGGACTGGATTGACAGTTTAAAATGTGGACACTGTCAACTTTATGGCCATACAGCGTCGAAATGTAACGCTGACACACCTACCTGTTCTCACTGTGGAAAACTTGGACACAATCGCGACGCTTGCCCGACTCCCGAAAAGCCACCAGCATGTGCCACATGCAAATTTTTCAGAAAACCGGCCACTCACAACACTGGCTCCCCTGACTGTCCTGCCCGCCAAGCCGCTGAGAGACGCGAATTATCTCGTGTCAATTTTTTAGGCTAAATCAGAATCGACACCTTATTAATACTAACTTTTCGTCATATTATCAAAATATTCGTGGTCTCAATACCAAGCTTAACTCCTTTAGATGCTCCGTTAATATATGCCCTTATGATTTTTTATGTCTTTCTGAAACATGGCTATCAGATAATATTGCTTCAACCGAACTTGGACTACACGACTACAATATTTTTCGCTGTGACCGCTCTTCCTCGTCTAACAAGCGTAGAGGAGGAGGGGTAATGATATGTATTAAAAAAAAAATACCCTTGCCACTTCCTAGAATCGTCTAATAATGTATCTGAACAATTATTTATTTGTGTTCTACTTGGTTCCAAGAAACTTGTCATTGGTTGTGTCTACATTCCTCCCTCATCTTCAACAGAAATCTATAAGTCACATACTGAAGCAGTTGAGCGTGTTTCCATTAATGCCGATTTCTTATTTATTTGTGGTGATTACAATCTACCTAAAATAGTGTGGCTTAATGATAGTCAGGGTGTGAAAACTCTTAATAATGTTTCCCTTCAAGCTTCTATAATAGTAAAATTCTATGCCTACTTGAATATGTTCCAATTAAAATCGATCAATAACTGTGTAGGATACTGTCTTGATCTGATATTTACCAATATGCCTAGCGTTTGTGTATGTGAAGCTACTGACTCAATATTACCAATAGATAAATATCACCCACCACTCGACATTAACTTCTCTAATCCTTTCAAAAGTGATACTCTGAAGTCAACAGCTACATACCACTACAAATTTAACAAAGGTGACTACACTGGCATGAACAGGTATCTTGCCCAATATGACTGGACTTCTATGTTATCAAATACCAATATTAACGATGCTGTATTTAAATTCAATGAATGTTTAACTCATGCTATAGACTTGTTCGTTCCAAGGGGAACCTATTTCCAGCCTAAATTTCCTATTTGGTTCAGTGTGAAATTAAAGCAGTTGATTATTGAAAAAAAGAAAATACACAAGCTATTCAAATTAACGAACAACTTAGTGCTTTATCAAAAATTTTCTCATTTAAGAGAATTATCCAAAATTGAATCTGCTACATGTTACAAATCGTACATTGAACTCACTGAGACAAAATTAAATCTTAACCCTAAACAATTCTGGAAATTTGTTAAACAAAAACGTATTGTTAACGATCTCCCTTCAAGTTTATTCTTTAATGAAACTCACGCTACCAACGATCTCGATATTGCCAATCTTTTTGCTAAACATTTCTCCTCCGTCTATTCCGATAACAAATGTACCATCCCTCCACTTAAATATGCCAATACTATTGACCTTAATAATTGCGAAATCACACTTATTGATGTCTTCAACTACTTAAAAAATCTTCCCAGCAAATCTAGCACTGGTCCTGATGGTATACCTGAAATATTATTGAAAGAATGTAAATCTACTGTATCTGAGCCAATTTGTTTATTATACAACTTATCACTATCATCTGCCACTTTTCCGGATTCCTGGAAGGTTTCCTATATAAGACCTATTTTTAAATCGGGTAATAAGTCGAACGTAGAAAACTATAGACCTATATCGATTTTATCTCATATTCCTAAAATCTTTGAGTCTATAATCACAAAGAAAATAACACCTATTTTCAAAAATGTGCTGATTGAGGAACAGCATGGCTTTAGATCTGCTAAATCTACCACTACAAACTTACTCACCTTCACCAATACCATAATCAACGGCCTAGAAGATAAATCACAAGTAGATGTTTTATACACCGACTTTTCTAAAGCTTTTGACAGAGTAAAACATGCAATCCTCATGGCCAAGCTATATGCTATAGGTATACGAGACCCATTTCTATCCTTTATTAGTTCTTATTTAAGTAACAGAAAACAAAGAGTTAAAATAAATAACATTATGTCTATTATTATTGAAGTTACATCCGGCGTACCGCAAGGAGCACATTTAGCCCCGCTTCTTTTCAACTTGTTTATAAACGATATTATTAGTATTTTCTCACATACGCGCTTTTGGCTCTTTGCTGATGACAACAAGATCCTAAAAATAATAAATAATTACCATGACTGCCTTCTTTTACAATCAGATATTGACTCCCTCAATGACTGGTGTAAAATTAATTGCTTGGAACTAAATGTCGATAAGTGCAAAATTATGTCCTTCTACAGATCTAAAAATCCGATCGTTTTCGAATACAAACTAAATAATAATTGCCTAACAACTGTTCAATGTATTAAAGACCTTGGTGTCATTCTTGATAGCAAGCTTTCTTTTCGGGAACATTTAAATGTGATTATTAATAAATCTCTCAAACTACTTGGTTTCATCACTAGAATCACTTCCGACTTCAAAAACATAAATACCTTAAGAACTCTTTACTGCTCCTTGGTTCGCCCCCATCTTGAATATGCTTGTGTTATATGGTCTCCTTTTTATGCTGTCCATATTCGTCATATTAATCCGTTCAACATAGGTTCCTAAAAGGGATTGCTAGGAGGCTAGGATTAGAGCGAGGCAATTATTTGTATGCTGAAATTGAAAAAACTCTAAACCTTTCTCCTTTAGAAGACCGTCGGAAAAAATCCGATCTCATCTGTTTCTTCAAAATTATTAACTGCATAATCGATTCACCTACATTACTACAACTCATCCCATTCAATATACCTTCTCGTAGACTCAGAAATAAAGACCTACTCTTCCTCAATCAGCACTCCACTAATTATGGTTACAACTCACCACTGTCCAGAATGTGTAGAATGGTCAACTCACGACAAGACCTTGATTTTTTTGGTATAAGCTTGAATGAATTCTGTCGCTCTTTAAATAAATGATGATATTTTATATTTACTGTAATTTTTGCAAAGTCTTGACTTGACTTGACACTTCTATTTTCTGTTTGTCTTTGCTCTCATGTACCATTTTCACCCTTACAATGTACATTCCCAATTTTTCGTTATACTATGTTGTAAATTGGACGTAAGTCCGTAAATAAATAAATAAATAAATAAATAAATAAATCGTAGATCTGTTCAACAACAGATGAGCCTTGACTCTGAACAGTATGAGCCAGTGACGTCGAGGATATAATTCATCGCTTTTCATCAATATATTTTTCAAGAAAGTGTGCTAAATATCGGTGCAGAGCCTTGAAACAGTGTCAAAGTTAAATAGTTAAAAATAAACAAAAAATTTAACAAAACAAAAAACGAATAAAAAAAAACACTAAAAAGTAAAAAAATTATTTCGCACGATTTTTATTTTTGGAGTCTGTGTCAGCCAAGGTAACTACATACATAGGTAGTTAGTTATAGGTGAGATGTGGAGATCTTGGCTGCGTACGAAATTCTTTTTTTACTTTTTAGTGCATTTTTTGAAGTCGTTTTTTGTATTGTTAAAATTTTTGTTTATTTTTTGTTTTTTAGTGACGAGCGTGCGTTAAGAAGTTTTACTTCGAAAAAAGAATCATCGAAATCTGTTGGCGTATTATTTAGTTATTCGTCCATTTGTCGCGCACATACTTATTGCAAATTTAAGACATATATGGTTTTCTCATGGATCCTATAGTCAGAACTGGACCAAATTAAAATGGGACCACACGGAAAGCACCAGATTTCGAATAAAATCATCAATATCGGTTCACCCAATCGAAAGTTCTGAGGCAACCAAAATAAAAATAAAATAAAAAATACCGTCGAATTGATAACCTCCTCCTTTTCGAAGTCGTTTAAAAAGCGAAACCAATAGCAATGGTACCGGGCTACAGTCGAGAGTATCCACCACTTTCCCCAAACGTTTTAAGGACGATGGGTCCCTCTATCGGTTCTCACGTCAAGACTTTACTTTTGTTTTTAAGACGAAGCTACTAAAAAATTCTAAAAGCCCCCAACCGCCCCAACACGGCATACCATACATTCATATATATTTTTTTAAAGTGAACTCATCAAATTTTTTTTTTTTTTTTTTACATTAACTCCATACAGGAGGTCCTGAGGAAAATAATTTCCCTCAAGGCCTATATCATCTTTGAAGATGCTGTGTGGAGGGTCTTTTTGAGGAAAGGAAGGAGTTAACATGGGTCTTGAAGAGACTCATGTTGTAGGAGGGAGGAAACACAGAGGTCGGTAAATCGTTCCACAGCCGAGCTGTTGAACTCAAGAACGAATCGTAAAAACGACCCGTTCTCATGTGACTAATATCAACCGTGTACAAATGTTGGGCGCGTGTTTGGAGTGTTTCCCGACTATGCACCGGTGCCGAGGGGATCAATGACGCTAGTTCCTCGGAGCATCTTCCATTGTAATACCGGTAGAACAAGGACATCATTCCCACCTGACGCCTGTGCTCTAAAGATTGCAATCCGTCTCCTAAGATGGGAGAATCTATCAAACGGACCGCCCGTTTTTGCACAGAGTCAAGGTTTTTTTTAGGTATTTTGGAGCTCCAGACCAGAGGTGGCTACCAAATTCAACCGTGGGGCACACTTGCGATTTGTACAGGGTTAGCAGGCTGCTGAAGAATCCAAGGGACCAAGTAACTTACTCCAGCAGACAGGACGACAGGGGAACTGGAGGTCACGGTCGAAGGGAACCCCCCCTTTCACTGCTACCGCTATGTCAGGTTGGCGCAATGGAAAGTGCAGAAAACTAAGTGCTTACAAAATTTAGAAAATAAGGGCACCACCTGTCTCAGGCAGGGACAGGCTATTTTTACTATTCACCTCCCGGTGATTTAGGTTCCAGGCAGGTGTAATTGCTCCTGGCGTCCACGGTCACCCTTTTGCAATATTTATACTACTACTACTGCCCGGATATAAAGCACTATATTTTCTGTTATTTCACACTAAAACTGTTTACTCATGTATCAAGTTTTGTATTAATATGTATCATGTTTTCTTAGGCACCATCTTCAACAACATCTTTAACATCTAAAATTTGGCTATTACTTGTTTTAAATCTTTATTTTTTTTTCTCGTTTTACTAGACATTATCAATAGCCTTAGCGTAACCTAACTACACTTGCATTTTTCTTGTATTCTTTTTCTAAATCTAGGATACATACAACAAGTTTTTCGTGTCTGGATTTGCATCATTAAAGGAGCCGGAACTGAACTACCATCTCATTTTCGTATTGTCCTACACCCCATCAAGGGGGTGGACTAGACCTATATCCGTGCAACAACCGAGGAGATGACTCCCAAGGTAGCCGCTGTATAACCCGCCCGCGCCTCCCCCGTCGCCATGAGCGGGCCTGAAGACCAACCGTAGCAGACCGGTGCCCTTCCGCCCTGCCTCCGGTGACCCGATGCTCACTTTTATCCTTAGTGTCTTCAAGTATTTCCCCCTTAATCCCAACACTTTCTTCGAGGGCCTACCGGGAAGTCGGCTTAGGGGCGCGGACACCGAGTCTCGCTTGCAACTGGACTGAAGGCTCCGCTTATTGTTGGCGGGACCGCCGGACGACTGCAGCTCAGCTGCTTTGGTTAAGTCAAACAATCTCATCTAATATGATTTTTTTTTCTTAATTCTATTACCTTTTTTCCTACATAATAATAAACTTTTATTTCAGCTACATCAAGTGGCGGAGATGAGACGTGATACTATGAAATAAATAACTAACAACATGTACGCACTCGCATACTGCCTGCTAACAATGTATGCCCGGACATTGGTGGTCTAGAATCATTTTAAATAAAAAGTAGCTTCTTTATATAAAAAAAGTTAGAGTCCTGAGGTGTACGGTGAAGGAGGAAACCATCTGTTTCCTTAGAACACCGTGGGAAAGTGGTTGAGCAACCTCCAAAGTATTCACCTCCCATTTGCGTAGAAGACGTACCGTGCGAAAGTACCGTGGGAAATGGTACTGGGCTGTGCACATTACTCGATGCAATGGAGGTGAAGTGCTAGAAAGGAGACATTGAACAGGCCGTAGACACCCTGGTAGACCAAAAACCCGCTGTTCTGTCAATATTAGATAGGTAGCCGACACAAGGATATCGGTAGGAAGGGGTGGCGACTCAAAGGGAATGTCAGTGTATCAGTGAGAAGATGCAATATGACTGGCGATAATGCTGAAATGTCACTCTGCTTGAGCAGTTATGTAACGCCTGTAAACTGCAATGACTGGATAATAGGGCTTGGAAAGACCTTCACATTGTTAAAGATCAAACACGGTGGTTGGAAAATGCATGCACAAGTGGGTTCCATGATGTTCGCACCGTTTTTTGTCTTCGTTTTTACAATAATTCCACACGGGACACATCGAGGAATTAATTTCCCTCAGGGCCTTCGTCTTCTTTGGGGATGCTGTATGGGTGGTCTTCTTTAGACCCGTTCTCATGTAACAAATGTCAACCGTTTACAATTGATGTGGGCGCGTTTGGAGTGTTTTACCGAATATGCACCGATGCCTAAAGGATCAATTACGCTGTTTCTTCCAAGCATCTTCCTTTGAAAACCCGTTAGAATATAGACAGCATTCCCATTGCACAGAGCTAGAGCTAGTATGCACGCTAGATTATTGGGTCAAATAAAAAACGGTTATTTATTTCCTTGACAGCATTTTTGAAGTAAAACTTCTTTACGCACGCTTGACTTGGGGAGTATGCTAGTGAATACGTGACGAGGATTACGAAAAGTGTGATCGGGCGAGGCGAACGAAAGTTGAGAGGGAGATATAAGTTAGTGAAGATAGAAAGAAAGAGTGTTACTTTTCGTATTTACTGTAGGGCCAAGAGAGAGAGGTGCGTGCACACATTTCCTTTCTCTGTTTCTCTCATAGCCATTTCGTATATCTAAGACACAGTGCAGGCCTATTGTCTGTATCACACTGTAGGAGCAAGAGAGAGCGGTGCGCGCGCACATTTTCTTTCTCTCTCCTTTTATAGTGAAGTTTTACTTCAGTCATGTGGTCTAAAGCACACTCGTTTTTTTATCATAGAAGAAGAAGACAAAAATAATAATCTAAACGAAAATATGAAAGAGAACAAGACACAGAAAAACAGAAAGATTTTGTGGTCGCAACTGGGACACGAACCCAGAACCTCTCGTCTCGTGTCTTTTTTTCTTTCAAATTTTCGTTTGGATTAGTATTGTATCTTCTTCTTCACTGATATATTACATTGATGGGAATTACATTAAAAATATATAAAAAGAGAGTTTTTCTTAAAAAAAAATTGTACTTTTTAATCAATTATCGTGATTTATTTTTGGGGTATTATGCCGTGTTGCGCTACCACTTTCTTTAGCCAACGCTTCGGACAACATTACAGTGTCCTTAATAATGGGAGGATGTGTAAAATACGGTAATTACGGTAATTGATAAAAAATATAAAAATAGCCGTAAAAATCTCAAATTATACCAATGTTTATCAAGCTTGTAAAATTAATTGAGATTGCGTAATACACAATAACACACATATTTGGGAAAATTTAGTTAGGTTTATTTATAAAGTTGGCTTTATGAAGTATGAAGAGTTTATCCTCGGCTTGGATACTGAACTGTCATTACTGAAGTGGGAATGATCGGGGTTCTGACAGTCCTAAATAAGCTCGTGACACTCTGACATTTCTACTAACATACTTACAGAATCCTGGAGCCCTACTTACAGCTTATGAGGGAATGTCAGAATAAGCTTTCTTGGTAAGCTCTGAGCTTTTTATTCCATTAATTGAAACGGCTTAGAGGGATGATTGCTTACACAAAGGCAGTGCTTAATTTTACAGCGTAGATCTTTTAATCTTGTAGAGATACGAAAACACGACATAAATAATACATGAAATATATTAATATACTAGTAATATTACAGTAGGAGTAGAAAGAAAAGCATGAAAAAAAACTGAGTGTACAATTCACATATGATAGAAGTGAAATCATCAGAAAACTATAGTATTCAAGAATGGGGAGGCTACGAAGCACCGCACAAAGAGGAAACCGATTATACTATATCATACTCTCGCAAGCTAAATCTTATTGATGTATGTGTTTGTCTCTTTTTAGTGTTTCTATTTTTCGTTTATATTTTTTATTTTTTATAATAGTCGTATATTGTGAGACTGAAGGTAGCGGAGAGGAGAAGGAGATGGGGAAGAGGAATGGGGGGGGGGGAAGTACCTGGCTATTAAGATCTGGTCACCAAAACACAGCTAATGCCATTTCAAGCAACGTTTCAATTCTGAATGGTGGTCTTACACCAGGGCGATACTGAGAGTATCTTCCACTCTTCCGTATCTTTCATGGAGTTTAAAATCACAACGATGCTGAAGAAGTTTTCACTTCAAAAAGCTATTTTTGAAACTGGCAATTCGTGGTTAAATTCCGTATAATAATATGTTAAGTAAAATATAAAACCTTTTTCCACTTAATTTATTTGTGACCGTAACCGGTTTCAGCCTATTGAGGCCATCTTAGGCTGGTCTGAAGAAGAAGCCATCTTTGACTGGTCTGAAGAAGAAGCCATCTTTGACTGGTCTGAGGATGGCCTTAACAGCCTAAAATTATGTGGAAATAAGTTTTATATTTGTTTTAATATATTATGAAAAAAAATGTACCAGAGAAAAATACGAAATACTATTAATTTCTATCGAGGATTAGTGTTTAAAAATGCAGGTAATAAACCGTAATAATATTTATTTCTTGGCATTTATTAGATCCTTGTACGTTGAATGGTTCCAAAATCTAAATCAAACCAATTTTCATTGATGTCAATTCCTCACAGGAGACTGCGAGGATTCCTCGGTCCGCTCCGCGGGGAGCCTCGACACAGGCTGGAGGGTTTTGAATTTAAATCTTTAAGCCATGTTTTAATATCATTCTCAGTATTTATAATATCAAATAGGGAAAATACAATATACAGGTCTCAAGGAAAAGTTGTTAAAAAGTTTTTTGTTAACCAAAAATATTTTCTTTAATCCTTTTCTTTTCTTCCATTTTGCTCCACGAAATTCCTCAATGTGGGAGATGTGAATGGATCATGCAATACAATGCAAATGTAATTTGTCATAGTCCTAGTGACTCCGGGCAGAGAAAATCTGTTTGCTATAATATTAATATCTCAATTTTAATTTGAATACCTCACAGTTGCTCCCAACCGTGTTGATCCAATGAGACTTTGTCACCCCCTAATGGGGTGTGTTGAGAGATTGAAAGTACTGGGGAGGCGAAGGAGATGAGGAGGAGGAAGGTGGGGAATTACCTGTCTATTCGGATTAATTAGATAGTTAGCCATTCAAATAATTATTTAAAATCACTAGATATAATGTAATGCGCAAATAATGCCGGTCTTCGTTTTATTTATCTCCGTTGTTTTGATTTATTCAAAATTATTTTAGTATTTTTTACTATTATACATAATTACACGCCTGCTTGATAATTTTTTCTATTTATGCTCAAAATTAAGCATTTAAAGAAATAAAACGCCAACGCAAGCAACCTTTCCATTCTGAATTAAGAAAAGTAAATAATTTCGAAGAGTGGTAGATATCTACTGTTGCCTCTTGGTAGGTAATCGCACCAGTGATATACCACCATTCAGAACCGAAATGTTGATTGAAATGGTTTTAATGATCAGATCTGAATGAGTAGGTACTTCCACCTCATTCTATTCAGCCTAAAAACATACGCCATTAATAATTGTGACCCCCCTTTTCCTACTGGTTCCGGCACTTGGGACGGGGGTTGGAACTCTTGTGCTCTATTCCCACAAGGAACAACGATATACGTAATATTAAACAAATCATTTACTAAATATAAACTAGTCAAAGTAGAATTTATATGGGAAAGAAGAACAACAAATTTAATTAAATACACTGCACAGCTCTGCTCGAATTATTTCATCTATGTATTGTGCCTTTTCCAGTCTACTGTTGTTACTTTAATAATTTTATTTCGTTTTCATTTTGTTTTTGATTTTCTTATGCTCATTTAGATGTTTTGAAATAAAAAAAATAACATATAAACGTCCCCTTGGGCGTGAAATTCAAAATGAATAAAGAAATTTCCTCTTCGATCTAAAATCCTTTTATCAGTTATCTTTCTTTCTCATATTCCCCCTCTCCCGTGTACAAATAGTCAATGAATATCCATTGAAATCGTATATAAAATGGACGTTTAAGGTTTAACAAAGCGTACTTACTTGTTTCTTTCCCGGGAAACTAGATTATGTGGTTTTCGATTCAAAAGAAACTGCAAAGTCGATCTTTTGTAAAGGAAGTCCAGCGGTTGCATTCCTATAATTGAGTTTGAATCAGTGATTCAGTACAACTTAGAATGATATGATGAAGAAGAAAACCTACATTGGATTCCTTTCAAAGAAGGTAATTATGGCTAAACCATACAGATGTAAAAACTCTATTTATTTAGTTTTATTTCACTTTATGTTTCTAAAAACTCTATTTATTTAGTTTTATATCACTTTTCTCACAAACTTTACACCTATTATTACAATGTATATCATTAATTACACTTACACTTTGTAATGGGGTGCCACTCTTGGCTTTCGACTCCAATTGTGATGAACCCTACCTAGCTGATTTACTTTTCTAAGCTTCTACCTCGTAGTTTAAATCTCGTAGCTCCTGTCTCGTAGCCACGCTCATAATTCTACCCTTATGTCCTACTGATCACACCACTAGGTATGATGGCCTAACTCAACCCTCCTTTCGGTTTATTTCTACCTCAGGCTCGTGATTTCTAAACCCCTATACCTTATAATCTAGCTAAACCTACCCTATCTTCTTAAATCCCTGCGATTTTCTCACAGTAATCAAGATTTAAGATTTTTGTTCACATTATTTCTATAATCTGCGTTGTGTAAATTTTTTGTTTTAGATTTTACATCTGTTTGCATACTTAATATGCACACATATGTAGAGAAGATAATGTATTACGTGTGGTAACCCATAGATTCTTTTAGAGGAAGGGTGAGAATTTTCCGATCAATTTATTTATTATTATTTTAGAATATTTAACCGAGTTTGATAAACTACCCCCGCCCTAAACCTTGTGTCTATTTGATTTCCATAGGAATTTAGTGTGTTTATTTAATTCTTCCTATCACCGCTGATACATCGATAACATAAACAACAGTTAATAAATTAAACATTTCAAGAAAGCAAACCTTACCTTAGGATGATCGAACTCGAAGGTCCAGTTTTCTCAATTGAAGTCCTTGTCTGCAACTTCTCCTAACATAATGTGTTTGTAGTCATAGTTAGTGCTATTGGTGAGTATTCGCAAAATTGTTGAAAGAGCAGGAATGGAGGGATATGGGGAGGGGATAATATGTTTGCTTTAAAAAGTCGGCACCTCCGCTAACCAAGTGAAAACCGATGAACAACAATTCCAAACCGGATTCTCCCAAGTACGTTTGCTAAGCTTATCCTTAAGTCCGAGTTTTACTCTCTTCGACGAGCGTCTCTTGTTACGAAAGGGACTCTTCACGCCAGATGGGGGAATACCAAGTCTTCATGCCGTTTTTCTGCCTCACTCCGACTTCCATCTCCGCCGGATTGAATTTAACTCTACTGAGTCTAGAAGGGGTATTTCATGTCTTCCCTTATCATGCCTCTATCCGTTAAATGTGGCGTAAGCTTGTGACGGGCAGATCCTTCCTCCCACGTAACCGACCCAGCGTTACATTCCACCTCTGACTAGCTGACATAAAACTCACCTCGTGAACCTTATGTTTGCTTTCAGGTTCGACAAGACTCACGGTATGCAAATAACCTGTGGCTTTAATGCCGCGTCAGCGTACTGTCCGCATACGTCCTTCCTCTTCCCCGCATGCCCACCTCGACAATACCGCCACAAGATCAAAGCCGTCCGTTCGAGAAAGGTTGACACTTACATTTCCAGATGGCTCATACCTACATACAGAAGCCTTGAAGTTTACGTTCGAAGACAAGTTAGGATTCAGGACTGTATGAGTATTTGAACACCAGTGTTGTTTAAATGAGGTCACTAGCTCCTCGTGTGTTAGGTATTTAGGATAATGGGTATTTATGGGTTCTTGGATACCTACTTCCTATAAGAAAGATTTAAAAATGAGATAAATCAAGTCGACATTGAATCAATGACCTCCTGAATAATTGTGATGTGCTCTCTTAGAGTTTGAAGCTAGTCGCAGTACTTTACTTTGCGAAATTTTTGCATGCTGAATCAATGCTACCTATTGGCGATCGCTCTAGTAAAATCAAGTCGTTTAGAATTGAGTGAATTTAACGTCAATGTCGCCTTCACATATTGACCGCAGATTTCATCTCAAGCTATAATTGATAAACTTGTCCCTGACGTTAAGTTTTGTTTTGTTTATTCGTTAATGAATTTAGGTGACTGGGTCAATGGATGGCCTTGAACTCAAATCGAAATTTTTGTACACTATCGAAGGTCATATAACCATACCCTAATCGTGCTAGTGAAAAGAAACAATAGGTATTTATCTTACAAATACGCTAAGATACCAAAATTGGTTTAGTGATGCGTTTCTATCTAATTATGTGTTAAGTATTTGTTTAGCAACATTTCATTCCGTATGGGAGGTGTGACATGCGAATGCTAATAAATTGGTTAGTTATTTATTTACCCTTTCTTGGCGTTACGTCCATCAGTGTCAGGATATCCACAGGAACCTGTAAAAGCTTAAATATTGTAAGGACTCACCAAGCTCTAATGTCTTAATTTCAGCTCCACCGGGTTACTATCATCGGCGAGAAACTTATTAGAGCATCCATACTACCTGTGTAACTACTCATCTCCTTCCTTTCTCCTTTGAATAGATCTCTGATGTAAAAATCCTCACGTTTTCCTTTAATATCTGCCGTTACTATTGAAGAAGAACGATCCTATCTAATTATGTTAAGTATTTTCCAGATTTCGGATCAATTATTATTATTGCGTTGTCACCTAACGATAATTAATATCTCGTAATAAAATTTCCAACTTTCGACCTAAACGTAAATTTTTTATTTAATGAAACTTATTAGACTGTAATTTTCTTTATATAACCTCGGACTAAATAACTCTATTTTAACCTTCATAGAACAAATTTAAAGCAATTCAAACACACTATATTAAACTCCTCCCGCATTGAATTTGTAATTAATTAATTAATTATTAGATTTTATTGAATCGGAAATTATTGCAAACACTGATTTTAGATTTATTATAAGATCATACACTCCGTTAAATTGCACGATTAACCCTATCCGGGCACTTCACTCCCTGTTTTATCAAAGTATAAACTGATTGTAGACTCTATTTTACCACTGAAATTTTTAAGTATAAAAACTGATTCTAGATTCTATTAATTAATTACCAGGGTAATTCTCACAACATGCGCGACGTTTTAATCAACCTTGCCAGTTGTCGAAGGACCCCTTTTTTTATTTTAATGATAAGTTGAATTTATAAATAGATATATTATTATTCAATGCTGTTATAAAATTCTTTAAACACTGTTGTTTCTTTTTAAATTCGCTACACTATATAAACCTTTTATTTTAATGACAAGTTGAATTTATAAATAAATATATTATTATTCACTGCTGTTATAAAATTCTTTAAACACTGTTGATTTTCTTTAAATTCGCTACACTATATAAACTTTTTTATTTTAATGACAAGTTGAACTTATAAATAAATATATTATTATTCACTGCTGTTATAAAATTCTTTAAACACTGTTGTTTCTTTTTAAATTCGCTACACTATATAAACTTTTTATTTTAATGACAAGTTGAATTTATAAATAAATATATTATTATTCACTGCTGTTATAAAATTCTTTAAACACTGTTGTTTCTTTTTAAATTCGCTACACTATATAAACTTTTTATTTTAATGACAAGTTGAATTTATTGTAAAACTATATAAAACACTTTATTTAATTTTCAACACTCCACAGATTTAATCACGACCGTAATTTTTATAAGTCCCAGAATTCCCACTCCGAATTTTTCTAAGTCTCAAAATTTTACAACACTTAAGAAATTTTCAACTAATAACCGTTTTAGACGCTACGTCACGTAACTTCCACGTTTTAACCCGACGATTGGTCCCCGACGACTCCTTCACGACAACTAACACCGAAAACTGATCCTAGACTCTATTAATTAATTACCAGGGTAATTCTCACGACACGCGCGACGTTTTAATCAACCTTGCCAGTTGTCGAAAAAGCCCTGAATCATCCCCAACACGCTAATTTATACCCATCACAGCTCCAAAAGGGCATAATCGTATATTCCTTGACGAGGAATTATAATCTGTAATCACTCGAAATTTTTTGAAAACCCCATCTCGTTATTGTATGTTCCTACATAAGCCCTTTCGATTTTGCCTCTTCCTAAATCTCGGTTCGTCCCACAACTTTGTCTCGCTTTCTAAGGTTTTTAGTCCCGGACTTAGTAAGCTGCCATCCAGTTTGCCCATTTTCCACATGTCTTCTGTCTTCATAATATGTTTTATAAACATGGTTTTAATCTTGTTTTTTTTTTCAATTTTGAACATTCCCATAAGTGATCTGCTAAAACTGTGTTTTAATTGGCATAAATATTAGGGAAAACGTAGATTCTTCGGTCTCCTAGTTTTAAACGCTAGTTGTCCTGTATAAATTTCCACGAAAATTATTTCTTTTCCCCTAGTCTACGTAAGCAATTATGTCTCAGAACCGTATTTCCATTATTTATGTGGCATATTCAACTTTTCCATTTTCCCACCTAATTTTCCTTCAAGTAACGGTGTTTTAACAACTATTCTTAAATGATTTTCCCTTCGTTGTTAATAAGGAATCATATCCTGGTTCCGTATCTACTCTACTTATAACGTTTTGAGTTTTTCCCATTTCCTTATCTGAGTTTTCCGGTTATGTCGGTTTTCCGTTCTCTCCCCCCACTCCTAACCCAATGATCCCTTATTGAAATTTGACGTTTGCCTTTTTGCCGTGATTCCATCTCCCGCTAAAACCCTTTTTTCCTTTTTTGATATATTATTTATGGTGTTTTCCGGCCCACTAACTATTCCTATCCTGGGATATCTGTCAAGTTAACTACTTCGATCAAATTCCGCCCAATTTTCCATCTCTCTCTTGTTCAAAATCCCATAAACTGCAAGCCCTGACGTGTGTATACATTACGATTTCTACATACTTGGCGATAAATCCATTTTAATGTGTTTATAATTAAATTTTACGGAAATTCTATAATCTAAATACTAGGTAAGAGCAATGTTAATTTTTATGACCCTTTTTAATGGATAATGGGCCTTAAATAAACAAAAGGCATGTTCGAATATTCCTTGTTTATATCAACAATATACATGTGGGGTCGACAACCTTTTTTTACATCAATTGCCTCAGCAATTTGTTCTATCGTCTATAGTATTTTCTCATAGCAAATGACGTAAAAACGATCCCTTCCTTTGAATTAATCTAACGTAATATAACTAGAATAACCATCCTATTTCAAATATATAACGATATCTATTTAAACTCGTCTGAAAACGCAAAATTAAGTCGAAATCTTATATTGTTCAATAAATACTTCCGTTTAAATGTCCGTTTTTTTTTATTAGATTTTCTTTTCAAATCGTTTTCCCTGACCGTATTGCTTCATTTAAAGGTGACATTCCTAATTTCCATCGTTTTTCTTTCTTTTAAATATCAAACGTACGTTTTCCTCTGAATCTGGCCTCCTTTTGTTCTTCACGTTCTCGTTATGCAATTGAGTATCCCTACAGTAGCTTTTCCCACGTTTTCCAGGTCTTTTCTTTAATCTTCCGTTCATTATATTTCCTTGCTATTTTATTGCATCATTTTTTCAACATAATATGGATTTATTTGTTCGTTAACTGCGGTTGTCGATTCCTCTGTTGTACTCAATATTTACCTTTAAAAGTAGGGTCATTGTACCAAATGCACCGAACGTGGGATTGTGTTTATCTTAAAGCGTATTGATCTCTCGGGTTGATGATGATTTTTACCCCATAAATATCAGACTAATGGTCTAGTCCAAAGTCCATCTCTTTGTCTTGAAAAAAGGTAACCTCCCCCTTCTCTGATTGGTAGATCAATCTTAAGTGTTTATAATTGGATCCCTCTGTGTTCTATTTATCAAAACTTGACATTAATTTAATAATTATAGATCTCTGCAGTCTCCATGGCCCAATCAAACTTAATCAGCTAGATGTCGCTAGTGTGTTGATTTCGTTATAATTCTGAATTATTATTTATTCATTCGTAAGGTGGAAGCTACTATATTTTCGTATCCACTGCGATTCATCACAACTTATTTAACCGTACACTATTGTATACACTTTTTGTACAAAATGTTTTAAACAATTTTTATTTTTGCTTTATATACCCCTGTTTGTTTTTTTCTAGGTACTAAAAAAAAAAACTTTTTTTAAATATATTACCCACGCACAGGCTGCGCCTTAGTGGGTTCCCACATTATTGTTATGATTTTCAAATATGTAAATATAAATTGTAAAATATGGGAAAAATAAAGGAATTAAAAAAAAAAAAAAAAAAAAAAAAAAATGGTGCAATACGTGAGTCTATATACAATATATTCATAGAAAATCTTCTTTTAGTACTTCAATCAACATTGTTAATATTTTGAAGTAATATATTTCTGAAGTTTTATATTTTACCGGTTTTTAGATTGACAGTTTGTCAGATTTAGTGTAAAACAGTGGTTTAACGTATCGTAATAATATTAACTTGGTTGTGTCAGTAAATAACGAAAGCTTAGAAATATATCCCTAGCTGTCTAATTCCATTTTTCTTCCAACAACATGAATATAAGTCCTGTTGTGATAGTAGATGACCCATCGCGTGTCTTAGCTCGATAAATAACAAAACTGTTCTGAATCCGAAGAATCCACAATCCACACGAATATCAAATTTAAAAAACGTTCTGTTGGATTTTCCTCGATATAAAGTACATTTTTATATAATATGTAGTTGAACATAACGTTTTGAGTTCTGCCTTTATTTATTGCAAATGCACAAGTTATCAACACCGCATAAATCAAACCTAGATGTTGCCGGCGAGTTTTGATCACGCGCTGTTCCAAAAAATCGATTTTTTTTATTGTTAAGCGTGGTGCCGCTATGCATGTTAAAATCTCCTCCCACAACATTTTTAATATATTTTTGTGATGTAACTCATAAAATATTAAAATTTTTACGACTGTCGTAGTTAGTCGCGATTTTTAACAGATACATAAATCACATACATATTATAATAATGACAATAAAATAACTTTGTTAATTCCAATCTATTGTATTTTTTAAAACAAACCGGTTTCGGTCCGACCTGAACCTTCCTCAGGGTGAATATATTTAATAAAATACAGGATTACAGCGTATTTAAATGAAATGTAAGAGAGGGAGAGACAACATCAACTTTGGTTGGGGGCAAGGGGGAGGTACGTAAGAGGAGGGGGTAAAAGTAGGCGGTAAAAGTATATGACGTTAAATATCATTATGTTAAAAATGGAGCTGTTTGACTAATCTCTTTATTTAGTAAATTGGTTTAATTAATTTTCAATGACTTTTTATTATTTCAAGAGCTTTTAGATCAGGGATGGCTAACCGGTCGACCGCGATCGACCGGTCGATCGCGGCCATTAGTCCAGTCGATCGGAGTCACGGTGTTATGAAAAGAATTCATAACATCTTTTATTTAGTCACTGGTTTGATTATTCTTAAATTCAGAAGTCGTTTATAGGGATTTATTTTGATACGCTGGCAACATTTTGGACAAGGTGGGTGTGAGAAATTTCCGTTTCCCGACTGCTTGAATGTGGGACGAAGGGCAAGAACGTCGTACATTTGACATGGTCGGTTTGAAATCCATAAATTCAATTATAATCCGCAGTATTAAATTCAATCCGGTTCGCGGACAGTGAAATGTGTCAATAATAGTGACCGAGGAATTATTATTTCCCCTTTAAACCTAAATTTGGTTGGTTTTAGTCCCGTTCCACCGATGTAGGTGGGTCGAGGAAGTGTACCGCGTGTGGATCTCGCATTATAATCAGGCTCGAGATTTCTCATCGGCTGTACATATGCCTTGAAAACTCCTGGTTGCATTCCAGTGATGAATTATTACCCAGACGCGCTTGAAGTTGAAAACATGTCTGTATCCACCAGGCCAAAGGCATCCTCGCTACACCTTGACCGAACGTTGCCGGTTCGTAACTTGCGGTTACGGAATTTGAACCCATCCTATTGAGAGAAGCAGCTAGGGCGAGACCTTCGCCAGGATGTACGCAGACGCCTTTAGGGCGTGACTTCCGCCAGGACGGGGACTTGGATTCGGAGCTGGAGCTCCATGGTTCCTCGGCATCGCATCCCAGAAGAGCGATGGAAAATTCCCCAGGTCTCCGTGTTCAGTAATTAGATAGCTAGGCCTAAACCTGTCGGTCCGGGGGTGAGTACGATTTGTTCTCTGTATGTTCACTGTACATTTCATCCTCGATAAATACACTTATTTTACTTACGATGAAAATCTAGTTTTTACTCATTATCTTGGTCCGCAAACTGGAGGGGAAACCAGATAATCCCCACGATCCTTGTAAAGATTTCATGGTCTCATGTCTGAGCTAGACAATTCTACCTCTTTTGATAATAGCATTTTGCAGGAATCGCCTGCAGATTGGCGTATGGAACGCCTAACGTTCTACAAAGCTGTTACCAAGGGAGGTACAATTAATACTCATCAATTCAGTGCTCAATACTCAGTATACAGATAAGATTAAATTTTGACCACCTAGTAAACTCTATATCAATTTGACGCCAACGTGCTAGTCCCCCCTAAAACCATATCAACGGGTCCGGCCAAGGACTCGAACCCAATAGAACCCGCACCCACACAAGAACTCCGACCCATAGCCGGACAAGAACCCGCACAAGAGCTGCGCATATCATCTTGTGCGATTTTCAAATGCCAATCCATCATGTCATTGGACGAATTAATAAATTTTCTTGAAGAGGGGTGATAATTAACAGAAACTGTGTGATTTAGACTGGCAATGTGATTTAGCTATATTTATTTTGAAAACTGAGCACATTAAATTTGGAATTACAAGGCAAGAATAAATCATTAACAGAAATTATGATTACTGTTGAAGCATTCCAAAGTCGAACAGTGTCTATGATAGTCGACATCGAAAAGAAAAAAATATTACCTACAATTTCATTCCTGACAAGTAGGTAGACATTAGAAATTAAGGCAGTGGTATCAGACTTCGTAAATCGCTTTAGTGATTTTGAGAAAATTGGGAAGTTTGTGAAATTCATCAGGTATCCGTTTAATAATTCCATTGATCACAGTGATATTTATGAAATGACTAAAAAAAATTGCAGATGCTTTTCAAATGGACCACATGATCCCGTGGCGTAGCGTGGTTATCAGCCGCCCGGGGCGGAGGAAAATTTTGCCGCCTCCCTATTTAGGTTCTTCAACAGCAAATTTTCAAGTGCCGGGGGGGGGGGGGGGGGGGGAGGGGTTTATAACTGCTCTCGGAAATTGAGAATGGTATCCATGTAATAGAATTTCGCATCTCGAATTTTTACACTGTGTTTAGAACACAAGGCAAGTTTTAACTTAAAATTGATTTTGTGTAAGAGTCTCAAAATAATAGTTACAAACGGAACAGTCAATTTCTCAGAATTTTGCAGCATGTAGCATGTAACTCAAATGTAAAGCTTCACTCCGTATATGATAAATCATCAACTTGTTTTCAATTTATCGTTATATTCTGAACATAAAACTGGTTGAAATTAAATCTGTATGGGATGAATTAAAACTACATTCAGAACATGAAAATTGTTTTTCTTTGATTCTGGCAGCACACACATAGTCTGCAGCTAGAATTTTATCACCGCACTTTGAATAAGAGAATGTTTTTCTTAGAAATGAGTCAGCAGATGAAATCACTACAGAAATTTTAAATTATGAATACAAAACTGGTTTATATTAAATCAGTATGTAACGAATTAAAACTACGCTCAGGACAAGAAATTGGGTTTTATTTGATTCTGTCTTCACATACATAGAGTCTGCTACTAGAATTTTATAACTGCATTTCGAATGAGAGAATGTTTTCCTATGAAATGTGTCAGAAGATGAATCCACAACTGGAACTTTACATTCTAAACACAAAACTGGTTTTAAATTGTTTTAAATGTGCGTATGTTTTCTTCGAATCACGAATTTTGAAGAATGGTATGAAACAAAAATTTTAACTACACTCGAAATATTAGAACGATTTTCTTCGAAATGCGTCAGTAGATTAATCAGCTACTGGAATTTTGACATCTCACTCGGAACATGAAACTGGTTTTAACCTAAAAGTTAATTTGCACGCGAGTCCTGGGCTTTAAGGCGTCGCATCCGCGCTCGAAAAGAAGAAGATGGAGAATTATGTAATTAAAAATGCCAGAGGAGTTCGCTTATATTTAAAGCGATCAAATCGATGTGAAAATATTTAATAAAACACGACTCATTAAAAATACAGCAAAAATCTCTCGAAAGGCGTCTTAAGTATCGTTTAAAGAAACATTGTCAATTTTTTCACAATTATGTATAACTTGTAAAATAACTGAAACAAACGTGTTTATAATAATAATTTTCGGAGCATTGTTTGGGATTTTTTTCTATTGAGGGAATTTCATATAACTTGCATTTTGGCGTGGAACGCGTCTAGATATTATCTTCAAAAATAACATGTACTTTTTTAAGAATTAAAAACTTAAAATGTTTAAGGGATATATGTAAGAAATCGATAGAAATTCGGGTAGCGGCGGCTTAATTGATACACAGAACACGAGAATGGTTTTCACCCTATTTTTCTACTTTGAACACATGGATGGTTTGATGATCCCTAGAAACACATCGATCCATGAAATTAAACAACACGTATTTCATAGGAAGAGTACTGCGATTATAAAAATTGGCATAAAATGAGGTGGTAATAAAAAAATTTCCATGTAACCTACCTCCCCCCGGGAATCTGCGGTTGAAATACCCAAAAAAGGGAGCGGCGAAATTTTCCTCCGCCCGGGCGGCTGAAACCCACTTTACGCCACTGGGTAGATCACAAAGAGTCGTAAATGAACGGTAGATCTTGGGTCTAATCAAGTTGGCCACCCCTATTCTAGATTATTAGGGCGTAGTCCTATCCTATTTCTTTGTAGTAAATTTATAGCCATTATTATAATTATGTTTGGTTTTACCCACAAACGCATGTAAAAAAAAATAAAGTAATATAATTTAAAATTATTCGCAATAAAACTTTATGTTGCCTTTATCATCCAATTATTACTATTTACTTGTATATCTACATTATGCAGCGAAGCGTGATTTTATCGAGTTTTATTACAACTAAATGTATTTTTATGTTGCAGGGCTTCAAAACCAAACTATAGCACTCGATCTCCGAGAGAACCGTTTCAAATTATGGAAAAGCAATACTGAAAACTGAATTTAATTTTTATGAGTTTCAAAGACTACTTTAATTTTTTCCCCTGCCTAGTCGTTATTATGTTATCATCCGCAGGTATACGTAAATACCTTAACCATATGTAATATATTCTTAAACCTACTGTTATTTTTAATTTACCAACCGTATCTCCTTATTTATACCAGTGTGCGATATATTTTGTAATGTATTTTTGTTCTTATTTATTGTAGGCGTTAAATAAGATATAAAGCAAAAGGATGCCTCTTTTTAGAGAATGACATTTTGGATATTTAAATGGTGAGTGCAGAAATAGAAGGGTTAGGCAGACGATTGGTACATTATGAACTGATCTGCATTGAACCGTTAAATCCAGTTAACTCTGAACTGTGCGGAGTCTGCCCGTCAGAAGCTGAAAGCTATTCGTCGACAAATAATTCAGTGTATCGAAGCGACCTAGCTAATTATATGAGACCTACTTCCAAGGGTTGGATTCGGGTCTCGGGGCTTGATATTATTATAATGATTATTATTTTATAATTTCTCAGAATTAGAGTTTTCCGATGGAAGCTAGGTTGTTAGTCCGACAAGACGTTTTGTTATCAACACTTTAGCAGCGCGAAGTCCACACTTCAATTATAATTGAAACTTGAAAAAACAATGAATTATAGAAATTTTGGCGGAAAATCTGTTTCAATCTATAAAGTAATCCATGAATTATACCTACTTATGACCTTGAAATTAAAATGTAATACAAACAGAATTGCGAGAAAAAGGACTAATGAAGACCGACCTGAAAGAATTGAAAATATGAATAGTCAAGTGGAAACAATTATGATGAATTTAAGTTTCGGAATAATTTCGACTGCGTTAATCATAATATATACCTACTATTAGAAAACTTATTAATGTTGTAATTGACAATAATTGTCCATTTTTCTTAATAAATTATTTACATCGACCGCTGAAAATGCACAAAAATTGGTAATATTAGGTACCCTTAATCTGTGAGATGAAGGGTTCCACAAGGAACACTTCCCGGTCCATTATTGTTCCTAATTTATGATGTATGTAATATTATTATTACTCCGGGAAATCCATTTTTGTATGATGATGATATAGCAATCACGGTATGAGGTAACTCTTTGAATGAAGTGCCAACTAACCAAGCCGATAAATGCACTCACATTGTTAAAGAATGGCTCAATCCAAAACTCTTTAACTCCGAACTGTGAAAAACCATTTATAATCCATTCTACAATACCAAAAGCGTGGCTACAAATTTAACTACTGTTCAAATTCTTAATTATGAATTAACTTGTATTTGTATTGAATTTCTGATAATACAATTTTCTTTTATTTATTAATTAATGTATTTGAATTTATACGTAAATAAAAGAAAGTTGTATAAGGATATAATTATATTAATATGTGCATTCCATAATAAAAAAAAGTTATTCTGCTTTTAACTAATTCTAATAAAAAGATGCACTAGCCTTGCCTGCGTTGGATTCTTTTAATGTTCGCATTATGCATAAATGAAATTATAGATGTATATACACACATATATATATTTTTTTCTTTTTTTTCATAAATTTATTTTTTAAATATTTTTTCCTTCAGATACTATGCAATAAGACTTTACAACGTTCTTCCCGATAGAATAAAAAAATGTGAATCACAAAAATTTTTCAAAGAAAACAAAAAAATTGATTAAAAGTAATGATAGAGCCTTCACTGGGGCACTCATCCAAATGTATTGGTTGTTGTTATTTGTTTATATTCGTCTATAATATTACGTTTTTTCCTTTTCTTGCCACTTGTAGATAAGGCTTGTTTTTTAATCCATAAATCAATATTTGTAACAAAAAAAAATCATCGTAAAATTTGGACGCGTTCAAACTCTTACATTATATCTAGTCTTCTAACATCTCTTCTCTTGTTTTTTTTTTAATATTTAGTTAAACAATTTAAAAAAATTGTGTTTAAACAATTTTCAAATCCGTGTTTACAAATTTTTCATTTATATCCTGGTTTTTTTCCGAGGTCTACAGCTCTGCTTTTTGGTAGGTTTTTAGCTGCCATCGGCCATTAGGGGAAATCCAATCAGAGCTATCAGCTCACATTGTGTTGACCTGCAAAAATACCAAACTCCAGTGAAATTTCCCTCGTTCAGTCTGAAAGTTTTCATGTGTCAGCCCAAAGCGTTGACCGTGACAAAATCCGAAAGTTTAACGCCATAAAGATTAAAGTAATAAAATATTCACTTTTTCTGAATAAAATGTTAAAGTTTTTAATTAAGGGTGATTTTACTCTAAGCTAAGTACCTACTTCCACCATGATTATTTTTTAAATCATTAAATTAAGCTTTAAAAGAAAGCTAAAATGGAAATAGGGGATGATAGCTAATAATACATAGTTATATAATCTCAGAAGTAAATTGTTAGTTGAATTTTTTAAATTTATTTATTTAATATTTGTATACAATAAGTATACAATTTTATATGTCATACGGTGTTACAAAGGAATATAACAATAGACTTTACTCACCATAAAGAAACAAAGCTCTTCTTTTTGGGGAGGGAATTCATGCTAAATTATATGAAATCATGTAAGTAAATAATAGCCAAAAAGATAAGTAAGAAAAACTCAAGATTTATCGATAGATTTCAAGATTTAAAAGAAATAATGATAATAAAAGATATGAACTCTTATAGGAGTTTCAAGTAGTTTTTCGATTTAAGCTGGAATTCATGATTATTTTGGATCATTTTTAGATTTAACGGGATGTTTTTCAAATAGGTTATACCTAGATAGAGATAGGTATTTTGAATGTGCTTGATATTAAATTTGCAGTGTATTTTTTTTTAAATGATTGATTTGAAGTTGAATAATTTTAATGGTACGCTATATAAATGCATTCTATAATATCGTATATTCCTTTCTATTATTAAAACATGAAAAGATATAGCATATGTTTGTTGAAATAATTTATGTAAAAAAATATGCTGAATGTAAAAAAAAAAAAAATTACAAAAATTGTTGCTGTAAATATCTTTAATAAAAAATCGTATTACGCTGCGATTCCCATAGAACCCCAACCCCTCGACTCAACATCAATTGTTTGTACCCTTACACCACTGAAATCAAAACATAATATTCTTAGCGAATTTATGAGATGTGTGCCAAATACAATGCTCAAGTGTTGGCTCCGAGGGTTTGCAGCGGTATCCGAAAACTGTAAACTATTCCATCCGTAGTTACAGCCGTCCATAGAAATTAGTTCTCACAGTAGTGCCAAACAGAGCGGTAGGTACTGTGGGTTGTAGAAACTAGCTAGGTACTGTTACTGCCACTAGCGCACTGGCAAGAACGCCGCTGTAATAACAGATACTTTTTCTGCTCCATTTCAGAGCTGCAGCGAGCTGAAACTGCTGCCAACAAGAACTAGATCCTACCGAAGGCGGCTGCCTCAAAGTGAAATCACTCTACAAAAGGTAGACCCGCGTCTTTGAGCTTTTATGCGGCGGAGCTTTGTTTATTTAATGCCGACAAACGGCGCCGGCATGCGCGTGACTTCAACGGAAGTCTTTTGCGAATCACATTCGCATAATGAAGAAGGCATTTGCCGTGTGTGCCTCGTGCATTCCTGATACACTCAACCTTCAGGCGCAGCACCGTCTCGTTTGTGAACGGATCCCTTCAGTGTTCAGTGTTCAGGTTCGGCTGAGCGACTCAGTGTCGGCGGTTCGGTTCCTACATGTAATATGTCGTCACTCGGCGCATTGTGTTAATTAGCTCACAAGAAACAGAGGATCAGTCGGTGAACAATGTCTCCGAATCTACGTATATGGAAAATTTTAAAATGTATCAACAAATATCGCTCACATACTTTTATAATCATAAACATATGATTTTGAGAAAATCAACATTATGAAATATTAATATTAGTAGGGCAGATATATAAAACCATTGAAGTATTATTATTTATATTTTTCAGTGAAATTGCACTTACTCAACTAAAAATACCTCATTTCACAAAAAAATATATTAAATTCATAATTTACTACCAGCGATGAATTTCTTCGACGACCATAAGTTTTTTATTAAATTAAATTTGTTTTTACTAGTCTAATTAAAATAGGGTTAGTTGGTAGGTATCTACTGAAAATATATAATGATTTTTTGTCTTCTGATAAAATGTTTATAACGCTGTAATTTTTTCTCAATTTATACTTTTTATACTCAAGGTAGTCAAGGGATGAACGTTGAACTTTATATCATAAACATAATAAAGCCTTCATTCTAAATTCAACAGTTATCCAAGTTAAGGTATGGATTATTAGAAAAAAAATATTCAGCCGCGGCATTATCAATCCGTCAAGCGATACTTTGATGGGAAGAAAATTGAAAAGAAAACTTTGACTGGAAAAGGGGGTGATCGTTTTAGGGATGGGGCTAGGGGAGGGGAGTAAGAAGGGGAGATAAGGAAGGGGAAGGCTGGTGTTTGGCCGTGGATCCAGTAACTTAATTATCTCCAAAGAAGAGCCTCGGAACCTGTATTGATTTATCAACTCAGGTGTTTCACTTTTAAATTTGACTTTGTTTTTCCTTTGACGTTATTAAATCCTTCATTTATGGAGCGGTATTGTTTTCTCAGTATTTGAGTAAACATTGAATGTACTTCAGGAAGTTCCCAGAAACTCTTTGGACATTTCAAGTTTAATAATAAAAGCTATTCCACTTGATTAAATTAAATTGTAGGTATTCTTAAAATATTTTGCCACAATTTTGTGACGATTGTTTGTAAGGGAAATCGTAGATTCCCCCATTTTAAGAAGTCCTTCAAGATGTTTTAAATTTTGTTTTGATAATTACATAATTCCTTTCTTCTTTAAATCGACGATCTCTGGTGGATTCTCATTAAATACAATAAGTCGTATTTTGTATTTACGTCATGAAACTTGTAGTAAATATCAACATTCACATTCTATTCTATTACATTTCTGGGGCTTACTTATAAAAGTGCCAATGTCTAATTATAGTCTCTATCAACCAAAATACATGCCCATAACTTCCATATTTCGGACCTAAAAATCCTGTTTGAAAAAAAGATGTATTTGATTATGTACTAGGAAAAAATTGGTATTGCGTAGTAAATATTATACTTTAGTAGTAAGATACAACAATTTGGAATGTTGGTCATTTACCTTAATATGGCTAACATAGGTCACTCCAAGTAGTTCCCTGCGTTTGGTGATTTAGCAGGGGTGCCCTGGTTCATAGCGTGAGGTTTGTGCGGGTCTTTGCGATGGATGCATCTGACCACCAGCTGCTGGTAGGCAGGATCGGGAGAAAATGATTGAGGGAGACCTTTTGACCTCTCCAGCAGGACTCTCTCGGAACAGGACTTTGCACCGCAATGGGAGGGATGGGAATCCTGGAGACATTGACTCTTAGATTCCTACCCACCTCTCGTATCTTTTTCTTCCAAAATTTCATCTTCACATTCTTTTCCTTAAAACACCCTCCACACAGCATCCCCCTGATATTGGCACCGAGTGAAAGTATTTTTCTGTGTGAAGCTAAATAATATAAAGAGAATATAATTTGAGAATTACGCCCGGCAAGGCGTAAGTCCCGGTTCGAGTCCCAGATGTGACCGTTTATTTTTCTGATTTTTCTGTTTTCAGATTTTTGATTGGCTTTCGCTAATATTGCCTTCATAATTAAATATAACAATTTGAGGTTTTACTTAAGTTAAAAATAGAATAAAAATATGGCTTTAGCTAGGTTTAGTGACTAGATTTGAATAATCAGGTAGGTTTTTCAGGATCTTCCCTTACCTGATTCCTACCGATTTACAAAACCCTAACAAAACATTGTAATTCTATCGTTTCTCTACTAGCTCCGGACATTTAGAAGCGTTAAAAAATTGGGACGATTTATGGTAATTTTGTATTAAGAAATATTTTCGCGTATTTTTTTAGATGAAATAAGCACACTTATTGGCAGCGGTTTCGTTACCGTCCACAGAAAGCGACGCGAAACTTCGACGTTAAATTTAAAAATCGTTACAAGCATTTTAATAAAAGATAAACGAAAACACAATAACAAACCGAATAGATGAAAATACCGAGGAAAAAATCTGGTGTTCGCGTTATTCCCAGCTCGCCTGTCACAATTCCCATTGTAAAAATATTTACGCTGTACTGGTAATACGGATTGGATGTTCCTAGTTTGCAACTAGCGCTAGGGACACTATAACTACAACCTGCACGTGTACTGCACGTATACTGCACGGGTGTTCAGGCGAGTTTACTGTTCATCCTGGATTCTGATGTTTCAGTTTACCGAGCAAGACGCCTTTACGATGAATGATCTGAATGTGAAAAATATTACAAGAATTTAATCAAATCTGTATCTGAAACGGGAAATGCCTGTTCAATGGCACTTGCCAGTTTAGGAAAAATATTGATTTTGGGTGTAAACTAGAGGGAAAATTTTCCGAGCATTTGAATGAAAGATATGCGTTTAACCAAATTATGTTTTTGATATGAAACACTGTAGCTTTGCGTACAGGTCTTTATTTTATCAGTCAGTGCTGATAAAAACTATTCCTCTACGTATCTTCATATCTATTTTGATAAAGAGGCAGTTATACCAAAATCCACTGGAATATTTATGTTTTTATTATTTTATTATCAAATTGTTTGTTTTTTGTTGTTTTTTCATATTATTGCTTTAAAGTTTTCAACCAGAGATTCTGAATACAAATTAATATCTTGGAAAAATATCGAAATATTGGTTCCATATCAGTCGATCCGCTGACAATTGGCCTTCCGGCATTCTAATACAAATATGGAATCCGTTCAGGGAAAATACTGTGTACCTAATTACCCAAAATATAATTAAATAGAGAGGATGTACCGCCAAATAACAAAGCATAAAATATATTTTAATTGGAATGCATCAAGGAAAAATCTACTTGTCTATATTACTGTATAGACCAGCTCATTAGCACAAAATAATAATCGATTCTGTTTATAAATTCGTTTGATATTCAACCCAACTTGTTATTAAGGGTATTTATAAATTGAAAAATAAGGAATTTAAATTAAATTAATGTTATTGTCAAGTTCTGCAATAATTTTTGTTACAGCTGTTTCGACTTACAAGGCCAATTTCAAACTGTTTGAACAAAAACAAAAATAAAAATACTTGCGGAACTTGATAATAACATTATTAAATTAAATGTAATTAATATTAAAAAAAAAATAATTGGAGTTCTAGGAATCAAACACACAAAAAATTATTAATATGTATTTTTGAGACCGATTTTACGTTTGAAATTAGTAAATAATGCACAAAAAATTATAATTTTATAGAAAAAACATTCCCCGGGGCCAATTTTCGGCGGAAATATTGTATGTGTGAATTTTTTTTTATTTTATGAATCTAGAATTTACGAGTACCTTTTGTAAAATACATTTTTTTATTGTGTAAAAATCGTTTGAATTGCTTATAATATTTTTAATTTTTAATTGTTTTCATGCAATTATTTTAAAAGTCTTCTACTGAATCAACTTATTCCTGAAAAAAACTTCAACAATGTATATGTTTAATTGTTCAGATTATTTATTTTACATTGGTTACTTTTATTATTATCTGAAAGTTTTTCTGTAAATCAATCAAATGTTCAGATGAAAAGCAAACAAAAAATAACAATCACATGTGAAGCACTCAAAGTTAGAGTGCTACAATAAATATTTACAGGCAATAAATACACGGTTGCACCGAAATGCACACGTAATAAACTTACTAGGAAAACCATTGTTTGGTTTGCTTGTGTGTCATGAGCATTGTTTTTTAATTACTTAGATTTTTGATTGCTACGAATTTAATTACAGTAAAATTACAGAACTTCGTAAAAATGGTATGTGGATGGGGTAAGAGACCGAGGGGAAGTGTTTAGATTTAGATTTAGCTCAGTAGTTAGAGCAGAGCCCGGCAAGGCCAACGTTCTGGGTTCAATTCCTAGAAGCGAACGTATCTTTTTCTGTTTAAATTTTTGTTTCAGAAACGCTAAAACTGTCTTTTATTATGAAATAGTAGGTACAATTTGAGGTTATACTCATTTAGTTATTCCAAAAATTAAAAGGGTTTATTTTCAAAAATATATTCGTAATAGAGTTGGGTAAACTTGGTGGTTTTTATATTGGAATCGGAAGCAATCTGATGTATTTCATGCAGCAAATATGCCTGTAGGGAAACCGATAGAATTGACACTCTTCCCCAACGCTACGTCGTTTGCACGATATTGTTCACATAATGCGAAATCCTTTATATTTATTTTTTTAAATTAGTTCTACGTAGAAGGCTCTGAGGAAAATATTTTCCCTGAGTACCTGTGACATCTTTGAATGCTTTGTGGACGATATTTTTTAAGGAAAGGAAAGAGAAGAAGTTCTAAGAAGGAAAAAAGGTATTAGGGGTGGGTAGGAATATGGGGTCCAATGCGTCTAGGAGTGACGGACATACGAATCCATTCCTCCCACAATCCAAACCCGTCTTTCAAAATAAATGGTCTATGGTCAATGGTCCAAAACGTGTGCGCACAGACAACTACATGGGATGCATTTTGAAATAAAAGGTTGGATGCACAACAGAGTGCTTGATCTTACGTAAGTATGTCACTAGGTCGGCTATGAATCCTTAAGGGAGTATTTACATGAATTAGTCGTCAAAAGGGTTTACTAATTGTGAGGCAGAGATTCAGATCATTCAGAATTGAAATTGAAATGACATGTTTGGTAACAACATTTGAATAGTCAGTTACTTTAACCACTTTCATCTTCCCATCCCCTTTCACCCCCCACTACCCTCAGCAACAAAACATGCCCCAATTTTATTTTTTTTAAACTTTATTTATTCCCATTTCTTTGTACATATAATGTATAATAGCAAATATTATATAATAACATAATATATAATAACAATTAGTATGAACAAGAAATGAAAACCCACTAAGGCACTGCCTGAGTGTGGGTAATATAAAAACAAAATACTATATTTCCAAGTACCCAAAGTATAAAATAGACTTATAAAAAAACATATAAAATATAAAGTTAGTATAAAAGGTTAGTATAAGTTAGTATAAAAGGTTGGGGACGATATAGTCCTACTGAACCCGATAGTTGGTAATCTTGTGGGGTATTCACTAGAAAAGAGATTCAGGGAAAATTAAATATTCAACGCATAAAGAACTAGCATCACTTCAATGTTAAAAAAATATCGCTTGAACTATGAGAAATGAGTCATACGGTATATTATTTCTTTACCATAACTTTAGAGACAAGTTTAAAAAAAATGATAATGTGACAAAATGACAATATACAAGATTTCCAAACTATGGTTAAACTACTTTTAAACGACTTATTTATACGATTCTAAAATTTCAATTTTGAATGTATCTAAATTGATTTAAAAACGGTCAAACGAATTTGCTGAGAAAATAATTGAGACAGTTGATACTCTATTATGTGGGGATTTTGAAAATTGTTTTCCTCGCAATAAATGTTAATGTGTTCTTAACAAAATTCTATGATCTACCACGATTCGTTCTACGACAATTCTAGGACAGTTCTAAAACGTTCTACGAAATTCATTTATAACAAAATGACTACCAATAATAATATTTCTAGAAGTACCATTCTATAATATCATTATAATCATAACCGTCTCAATATTTTAGGTATAGATTAAATTTTTTGAATTTGGTTCCGGATAACGGTTTTTTTTTTAAAACTGTATTAAAAAATAGTAGGTGATGCTTTAATGTACGTAGGTAAACGCTGAAATGCATTTGTGAAAATCCCCGGTAAGATGTATGGTATATCTGTGTATTCAAATGAGCGCACAGACGATATTTCAGTCTTGTAATTCTAGGAGCATTTCCTCGGAGATTCCCACGAGAACAGCTCCCAGAATATCTGCAGCGACTAAAAAAAACATACCTTTGCCTTATTCATTACCTTGTGTCAGAACAAAACTTCCCGTGATAATGCCGCGGACTCTGCGCGCGCACTGAACATCGGACCAAAGTTGAGATTACTCCTAGATGTTAACTGATAACACCGCGTTGGGAATCGGACCGCTGATCACGAATTCGAATGCCGCATGGAGTGTTTTTTCCTACTTATTCACACTGCGAATATTGTCTCAAGATGGTAACATTCATTTTTGTGGTACGAAAATGCACTTTTATGAGAAATGTTTTTAGTAATAGAATCATGAAAAACAACATGTAGCTTTAAGAAAATTGATTTTATGTTTTCAGGACAAGCGAAAAAAAATTCTAATCTTAATTACCCATGTATTTTGTATTGTATTTAAAAATATATAAAAGTGACATGGGTGGACTATGGAAGGCCACTCTAATATATAAAAAGTTATTATTCCTGTATTTATTGGATAGATGAAACAAACAAATTATTGAGTAACATTTTGATTTATTACGTAAGTTATAAAACCTTTTTTTTATTGCAGAGTTAATGATTATTTATTAAATTAAAGTTTTATTAAACTCATCCAACTGCCTTGCAAGTAACAAGGCTCCATAAAAGGTCGATATAATAAGTCAGTCGTTTAACTTAAAACTAACGTTATGACAATCATAAAACAATTTTGTTCCTATACAGAGTGATAACGGACGAACTTTACTTAATTTAGCCAGTGATTTCTGATATACTTGGGAGTAAAAAATGTAAATGAAATTTTGGCCTTCAGTGACATTTTTATGTTTTTTTTTCTCAACTGAAAACATTAAAAATCAGTGGATATTGAACAGTTAGTCACGGAGTGAGGGGTTGGTTGGTTACTGGGCTGAGTGACCAGTGACGACTTTTTGATTTTTGATAGATGTTTTGTTGTTATTTGATTTTGAAGAAAAATATTTTGAAAAAAAAAGACATCAAAAACGTCACTGAAGACCAAAGTTTCATTTACAATTTTTTACCCCAAATAATGTCAGAAATCACTGGTTAAAGTAAGTCATGTAAATTCCTTAACACCCTGCACGTTAAATATTAAATTTATAGGCTTGTCATCGTCATTTTGAAACTTTTCTAATATTTAATAAATGGGGTGGCGGTTTCTCCAAAATAATATTGTTTATATCCCTAACGAAGCCGTTTATCCAAAAAAAATATCAGTTTTTTGTTATTGCAAAAATTACAAAAATACACCGGTGGTTTTCAATTAAAAAAAATTATTTAGATTTTTCTGACGCCTGCTGCAACACGAAAAGTGTGAACGCATCATCCTATCATAATCGGACATACGACACATTATTCAGAATACATTATCGGCTTCGTGTAGATTTTTCAATATTATTTCTCAGTTAGGTGTCCCGGATATGGTGCGACACCCCCATCCCACCCTCTCCACCCCTGGGCATTCTCGCGGCTCAATATTACATTGCAGGATAGGAGTCGACAATCCTAGGATAGACTTTTTTAATATGGGCAAGTTTTACGAAAATTATAATTTACCAGGGCTCAAATAATGAAATTACGTCTTTGTTGACATATAAATGGGTTTCACTGGTTATTATCCTCTAAACTTTTAAATTTAGGCTTAAGTCAAATTCCTACAAAGCAATTATTCCACAAAGGTGGCCAATATTATTTTTCTACTCTTTTGATCACCAGAACCAACACTTAACATAAAAAGCTGACACTAAACCAGTTTCGGAGATTCCTCAACCACTAACTAGATTTGTTTTCCGTCAACCCTTATTTTGCTGAAAATTATTTAATTTCGGAAATGAATCAATTTAATCCAACTTTAAAGCAACTATTTTTGGGTGCAATCACAATTTAATAAATAACCATCCGCTCATTGAATTCCCACATAAAATTATTTAAATGGTATAAATCAATCGTAATAGAGAGAAAAAAAGAGTGTCAGGAGGATATACGATGGGCAAATGAATAGAAGTAGAAGACAGTGACTAACCGACGTGGCTTAGTGAAGTAAACAAATTCATTTTGAAAATATTACGTATGGGTTCCGCCTACCCCTTCTGAGAATTTGAAATCTCCATAATACCATTACAAAGTTTTGTAAAATTGAAGCACGCAATATGGTGAAGAAATAATGTTTGACTAAATCCAATTTTCAATTTGGGAGGCGGGTACGGGTTCCGCCGCTCCAGGAACCATTTATTAGATAACCAAGACTTTTGTCATAGATCAACTGGTTCGCCAGTGGTTTGCAAGGCTTGGTGACTTACGGGAGTGCCCGGTTGTATGGCGTGAGGTTCATCCTGGTCTTGGCGGTTGATGCATCTGCTCACCAATTGCGTGGCAGACCGGATCGGGAGAGACCGATTGAAGGAGACCTTTTGACCTCTCCAGCGCGACTCTCTTGGAAAATCGCCTTTCTCCGTAGTGGGAGAGTCACTCCTGACAGCCAGATTCCTACTCACCCCTCATACCTTTTAACTTCCCAGAACTTCATTTCCTCCATTTCCTCAAAAGAACCTCCATTTAATATCCCCAAAGATGACACAGGCCCCTAGGGGAATATTTTCCCTAGTGTAGAAAAATGTAAAAAAAAAATAAAAAAAATGTCATGGTGGAAATCCGATGGCCATAACCACTCGGCCACAAGCCGTTCAAAAATTAATTGAATCAACCAACAAGTGTTTGTTGTTTTATAAAATATTATATTTTAATATTTATACAATTGTCGAGTGTGTTGTTAAAACATTTTCTTCCAAATAATTGTGAATAAAGTTCTAGAATACAAGTAAATAAAAATAAATGATAGTAAATCGCCAGTAACTCGGCGATTTTTCAAAAAGGTTCGGAAATGTATCATATAATATTATTAAAATCTGTCACATAGGATAGGAAATAAGGGTCTTTTCAATACCGTCTGCTGGAAGAAAAATGTATCGTTATATTTGACAGAATTTTATTCCGAAGCGCGCCTTCGAACTATTGAAAAAGCAGACCCTAAAACGCTGTACAAAACACGTATTATTCCTCGAAGAATTCGCAAAATTCATGGAGCCACAATAGGTATATGAAAAAATAAATTTTCTTTCAAATTAAATTCCCGTTTATATCAATGAAAAAGAGAAATTAAAAAATTTTTGGTCAAAAAAGAAATGGTGGTTTCCCGTTATACCTAATACCTAGTATTTGAAAACCTGTTAGTAAAGTACACGAAATATAGAATAAAATTGCGTCCTTAAGAGCATTTAACCAGTCAGCGGCCGAAAATCCAAATTTCGTCGAAAAATGTTCTTACGATCGAACAGGGTGGTTTCAACGAGAAAGATTTATTACTCTCCGTACCAGCTTTTTAAATTATAACCCAATATCGATTTTATTTAATTCCTTTGCTTTTATTTATACCTACATCCAAAAATGCTGAAAGGCGTGTTGATAAAACTATTAAAATTATGTCCTTTTTGTAATTATTTTTTGATCACAAGTATTTATCATTTTTCAATAATGTCTGAGAAAAATAAGAATGTAAAAAAATCTGAAATATCCTGTAAGTGCGCAAATAAATACACAAACGGACCAATTTTCGTCAAGAAACACATTTTTTTTAAATATATTTATTTATTTTACATTTACACAATATAAAATAATGTAGCATTACATATTTTATACACTCTCCTAATAAAGCAAGTGCTTGTGTTTAGGAGAGGACAACTTATTGATAACTTTTTTTTAAAAATCCTTTAACAAACTTAAGAATTTAACTTACCAAGAGATTTAGACTTAATAACACATTTTTTAAAGATTATAAGGGTAATTAAACAAGATATATATATATATGATGTACATAAAATCTTTAGAATAACAAACAGTCAAAAACATATCTAAGAGAAAGTTAAAATTATATGGTGGTACTACCAAAATATGATTTAATTTTTTTTTATATTTGTCGAAATTTTTTTCTGTTCGCATATCGGCGGGTAATTGATTAAATAATTTTATTCCTTTATAAACATAGTGATTCTGTGCTGTTGTGGTTGCAATAAAAATATTCCTTATGCTAATATTTAGCAGTGGGGTAGTATTTTTATTAAAGATATCTTTGTGTAGCTGAAGTTGTGCTATTTTTTCGTAAATTTTTGTAAGTGGGGGAACAGGGAATTCTTGGAATACGTTAATTGTTGGTTTTTTTTAGGATAATTTTTTATAAGAATTTTTTGAATTGTTTCGAGTGGGAGAAGGGATGATTTATATGCACCCCCCAAGCTATGATTCCACATTGTAGTACAGAGTGCGCAATTGCAAAGTAAATTTCTTTTTATATTTTTAATGTGATAGTATTTCTAAGTCTGAAAAATATGTATATTAGTTTTCTCATTCTGTCTATTGTGGAGTTTATTTGATTTTTCCATTTGATGTTATTTTCGATAACTAATCCGAGATATTTTATTTGTTCTTTACTACTAATATGTATACAATTTGAGTTACAGGGTGTGCTTTTAAGTAGACAATTTCTGTCGTGTACTTTAATGTTTACATTTATGTTTGAAATATGCTCTGTTAGGCTCAGAGGGAGAAAATGAGTTTTTCAACATTTAAATAGAGAAATTTTTCGTCAAACCATTGTTTAATGATATTTATTGCATTAGTTGCCGATATTTCGGCCTCTTTCCAAGAGTTTTCTTCAATCGTTATTACTGTATCATCCGCATAAGATATAATCTTTCCGGTGATTGGGAGTTCAAAAAGTTTATTTACATATAATAGTGAATAGTATTGGGCCCGATACAGTTTCTTGTGGGTTTCCAAAATTATTTTTTTCTATATCACTTAACTCGTTGTTTACTTTCACTTGCTGTGTTTTTTGATATAGATAACTATTTATCCACAATTTAGCTTTGTCGGTTATTCCTATATTATTTGGTTTGTTGATTAAGCTATGGAAGGTGTTGTCCAAGTACGGAGTGAATACGAAGCTCATTCAGGCAATTGCGTCGCTATATAAGGGAAGCGTTGCATGTGTTAGGGTGAACGGCGATTTTACGGAGTGGTTTGACATCACAAAAGGTGTTAAACAAGGCTGCGTAATGTCACCGTGGTTATTCAATCTATACATGGATAATTGTATGCAAGAATTGAAAGAGATGGGATTGGGCGCAAAATTGAGTAATCTGGAAGTATGTTGCCTTTTGTATGCTGATGATGCGGTGCTAATTTCTAGCAGTATGGAAGATCTACAGTCTCTTGTGTCTAGGATGAACGAAGTATGTATGAAGAATGAGTTAATGATGAATGTAAGTAAGTCTAAAGTCATGGTGTTTGAAAGAGAGAGTACGAAAACAGTATGCAATATAGTTGTGAATGATGAATACTTGGAGCAGGTGGATGAGTTTGTGTATCTGGGTAGTATGTTTACGAAAGATGGGAAGGCTGATAGAGATATTGAAAGAAGGGTGAATGCCGGTAACTCCATTAATGGAGGACTGAATGCCGTTGGCGGTAATAAAAAACTGTCCAAAGACGCGAAACTAGCCGTCCATAATGGAGTGCTGGTACCTACCCTGATGTATGGCAGTGAGGCATGGAACTGGCAGAGGAAGGATGAAAGCAGACTGAATGCTGTAGAAATGAGATCCCTGAGGCGAATGTGTGGTAAAACCATGTACGATCGTGAGAGAAACGTGGATATCCGCAAAGAATGCAAGGCTGACGTAAGCGTGATGTGTAAGATTAAGAAAGGGACTCTCCGATGGTTTGGGCATGTAGAGTGAATGAACGAGGAAAGGAGTGTAAGGAGAATATATGATGCAAATGTGAATGGTAGAAGAAGTCGGGGACGCCCGAGGAAGACATGGCACGACCAAGTGAATCAGATACTTGAGTCGGGCCATGTGAAGAGTCGGAATAATAGAAGAGCATGTATGAGACGATGTATGAATGTGAACGAGGCAAAGAGTGTGTGCCAAGATCGAGTTGTGTGGCGGTCCGTCCTCTCTGCCTACCCCTGCGGGGAAACGGCGTGATGGTTAGTTAGTTAGTTAGTTAGTTGTTGATTAATTTTGAGTGTGAAACACTGTCAAAAGCTTTACGGAGGTCAATGAATATACTTAAGCATTTTTTCCCTTTATCCAATGCTTTATAAATAACTCTAGTTAATTCCGCTATTGCGTCTTGTGTGCTCATTTTTTCTCTGAAACCGTATTGACTAGGATTAATACACTTTTTTCCACGTAATCTACAATTTATTTCTTTATTATTCTTTCGTATATTTTAGCTACATTGGGTATTAACGATATTGGGCGGTAATTGTTTATTTCTTTCGAATCTCTGGATTCATACACAGGTGTTACAATGGCTTTCTTGTAGTTTGATGGGAATATTCCATTTTCAATGCTTACATTAATTATATGAGTAATTGGTTTAGTTAGTGAGTTAGAACATTTTTTTAGGATTTATGTAGTTAAACCATCATATCCAGGTGCAGCACCATTTTTTAGTGATTTTATTATGTCTTCAATAGTTTCCTCCGTAATCGATTAAAAAACTGATAGATTGTTATCACTTAGTTTATCTTCATGTATATCATCTGGTTGATAATTTTGATCAATTTTGTAAGCAAGTTTTTGTCCGACGTTTACGAAAAAATATTGAAAATATTTGCACACTTTTTTGATTCGTGGATAGCATTTAATGTGGTTCCATTGTTGTTTATAACATTTATAGTTGATTTATTTTTATTCATCATTTCGTTTATAGTGTTCCATGTTTTTTAGTGTTCTACTTTGTAAGGGTTATTTTTTCTTTGTAATATTTTTCTTTCGTGTCTTTAATAATTTTTGTGAGTTTGTTTCGAAATATTTCATATTCAGTTTTGATGTGATTATAGTTTGGGTTTTTTTTGTTTGAATGAAGAGTTTTTCGTTTTTCCGGATAGTTATAATTAGACCTTGCGTAATCCATGGTTTTATTTTCCTTAACTTAGCATTAGTTTGGAGATTAATATAGGTTGTACAGTCAGCGATATTAGTAATTAATGTTTCTTCAAAATAATTTGCACATATATCAGGGTTTTGGCAATTTAATATTGATGTACATGATTCATTTGGACAATTTTTTATTTAATTTATGATAGTTCACTTTAGAAATGATTTTAAAATTTTTCCAGAATCATAAATTTCTGAGTTTTTACATAAATCATAAACAAATATTATATTCCTATTATGATCTGTTATGTCGTTTTTCCATATGATAGATTTAATTTTATATGTCTTTTTAATATCGGTCCCAATATGATCTAGGCACGATGGTGCTTGTTTTGCAATTTCTCTTGTGAAATTATTTATACATGACATAAAATTCATTTCAATACCAATAAAGTGATGTAAACAAAGTTATTTGTCTTTTTATTAAAATTCATTTCATTCATCGTGTTTATGTAATCCATTTTATTTTTACAGTGATCATTTGGGCCAATATTAATATTCATGTCACCTATTAATAAACAATTTAAAGTATTCTTATTACAGAGATTTTTTTTTAACCCTTCTATAAATAGTGGTACATTTGAACTGTGTGTGCGATACATAGCGATTATATTAAAGGGCCTATTGTTTACATTAAAATTGCTTGACAGACAGTTTACGTTACATATGGGTATTTAGGAAACGTTGATATTGGTAACATGTACTTATATATATTTTTAATGATTTTATTTAAACTAAAATTTAAATTCTGTAACATACTTTAACCAGATAATGTATCGATTTATTTTACTGCATAAATATATGATTTGAAATGGTTGTTGTATAATACAAAATCCTTTTTGAAAATTTAACAAATCTGCCAACGACGTATGGTATATCCTTATTATACTAAAATTAAAAAAAAATTCTCAAATTTTAAAACATGCTTTTACTAGATAAAAGAACAATCTTTGGAAATCAATTTATAATTTTGTTGTGGAAAAGAGGCAATACGTCTAAACACTGATTTAAAAATGACATATTTCTAGTTTTCTCTTGTTATACGCTCTTAAAATGAACGACTTTATTTATGTAGATGCTATTTTTAAAGGGTCTGCATTAAATAAATTTTTATCTTCGACAACACATTTTTTAGTTTTTTGTTTTGAAATTGGTCAAATAAATATGTCTGATTGCAGATTGCAATCATGCTGGGCAATCTTGGTCGAAGAATGATACAGTTAAATATGTCCGAATCGGATAGGGACACATTAGTTCAGTTGGTAAAGCACTGACCCGGCAAGTCATAGGTCCTGGGTTTGAGTCCTAGATTTGACCGTATCTTTTTATGATTTTTCTGTTTCAAATTTTCGGTTGAGTTTCGCTAATATTGTCTTCATTAATTAAAATATTGCGGTTTTACTGATTAAGTTAAAAATTAAAATAAATGTATAAACACCTTTTCATTTTATTTATTATCGTATATAATGTCTTTTTGTACTCCATACTGTTTTTACTATTCTTGTAATACGTAGATATTTTATTGTACTGTCCGTGGGTCATATAGTTAAATGATATTTTGTTGTGCCTAGGAAAAACAAAACAGTGGGTATTAAGCAAAAATATTATTAAAATTTTTCTAAATAGTTTTTACAAAAAGGGTATAAGTGAACAGTGTAATAATAAGTGTAAAGTTTATGTGAAAAAATAAAAGTGATATAAATTATCACTTTATTGCCTGTAAAATGTCTTAATCACACTTTTCTTATTGGATTATAATTATAGAACCTCATTTAGGAAGATAAATTCTACCAAAATCCTTGTACCGAATATTTTAAAATTTGATTTTCCTTCCCTAAATACGTTCATTAAAGAATAAATAATATTATTGAAATAAATACCAGGATTAAATAGTGGCATTTCCAAACACGTGTTTGAAACTATATCCTACGCGTGCAAACTGTATCAAAATTTCTCTAATCAACAATAAAATCTGTGTTAATCTCAAGTCGTATCCCAGGTAAGTATGGTCCTGTATATTATCTGCTTGTACAGAACATTTATGGCAGCATCACGTTCATCGGTCAAAGGCTCTTTGTACATATAGTTGTGTATTAGTGATCGACGAACCTTTGGATGCAATCAGTTAGCTCCCTGGAGGTTATTCTTCACAGAAACAGCGCTGTACGAATCATCCAAATTGTATTATTACTAAAAACTACGAAATTATTATAAATTATTTGGTTTATCGTGCGTCTGTTTCACAATTTAATTGTCATATTATGTAACTGTTTGTTTCCTAAATATAATTAGAAAAAAATACAATATGAAAGTCTTGAATAATTACATAGTAAACCTTTTTATTGCTATTTCGATGATTTTTAATTTTTTTTTATTTATAAAAAATTGCGAGGTGGGTATGCTCTGCCAGGTAATCCTAAGTTGTTCGCTACGTTTGGTGAATTAGCAGGGGTTTCCGGGTTCATTGGGATGATACTTATCCGGGTCTTGGTGGCAAATGCGTTTACTCACTGACTGCGTGGCAGGCCGGATCGGGAGAGATTGGTCGAGGGAGACCTGTTAACCTCTCCAGCAGAACTCTCTCAGAACATCACCTCTTACCGCTGTGGGAGGGATGGATTTGACCGTGTTTGTATTTGTACCTATTTTGAATTTGGTATCTCACCAGGGCTGTCCATGTCCACTTTTTTGTACTAAATATCATATGCCTCACTAACATGAAATACTGTGTACCGTTGTCAGATTTAAACACTAAATTTATCGATATGGAGTCATGTTTGCTAGCGTTTTGGCAAAACTGTTTTACTTACTCGGTTCCCAGCCAAATAAATAAAAAGATCACGCGGGTCGGGTTCACAATACTTTTCCAGAGCAAGGTCGCGCGGTTGGAAATCCTCATTGTGTTATTACCGTAAATTAAAAATGTTTCGCAAACTTGCCGCCTAAAGGGGTGTCGCTTTACAAAGGCAGAACAATGATTCCGAGTCATCAATCACGTGACATTAGCATACGTCATGACGGTCTCCGTAGGTGGCGAAATATATGTTAAGGGATAGATGAAACAACCACCACGTAAACAGGGAAAAATTAACTACTTTACAAAAAGGAACCAGCCTCCTAGCTAGAACTAAACGGTAATTAAAAGCTTTTAATGTGAATTTGCTGCACGTTGGTGAGTGCTGTGGGGGTTGCCTTTGGATCTCTGGGGTGGTTTTGTTCGTTGATTGTTATACGAGTCCCGTATACTGCGAGTACTAGGGATAATTGCGACAAGGAATGCTGCGGTGTTTGTGTGAGGAATTGTAATAAAAATATGTCACCTGGAAGCTTTTCTTTATGAGTTACTGGACCCTTATGGAAATCGTTTAAATTAATGTTTTCACGTTCTTGGAATTGTTTCCTTTATGTTACGCAATAATGTACAATGTAAATTGAATATGCAAAAAAAAAAGTTTTACGTGACAGGATAACAAAATAATTCCTGTCTAGAATATCGAATTTCTATTGTGATAGTTTTGAGTATCCATTTTTGAATGCTACTTAATTAAATTCTCAAAAACTCTGACCTAAGCATCATGTTCTGATTTTTACATTCAGTAAAAAAGAATTCGTATCGTCTTCATCACGAAGCAGAAAATTTATTCAGAACTCTAGCAGAAAGTAACGAACTGTCAAACTGACTAAAAATGACACAAGGAAACTTTATTAGTTTTTTAATAATATAATAAAATAAATATAAAACTGATTAACGCTTAATTAATTTGTGACCGTTACGGGTTTTAGCCTGTTAAGGCCATCTTCAGGCTGGTAGAATTGTTTCTTAATCTACAGTTCATTACATAAAATATGGGAAAATAACTAGAAATCCTATAATCGAAGACGACATTGCAATAAATTTGAGATAACCATATAAATTGAATAAAATCCTTGTATTTTTTTTATTTTTTATTATTTATTTTATATATTCAATAATTTTATTATTAAATAACAGTTTGATAATGCCCTCTGAAGGCGAAACAGCTGTCACGCGTAATAATAATTACCAGCAGAACTTGTTTATAAATAAACTGTTTTTATTAATTTAATAATAAAATTATTGAATATATAAAATAAATAAAAATTAAAATGGAGTTCTACAAATTAAACTTGATAACAATAAATAAAAAAAATCCTTTTAGACTAACCCCCTCCCTCTCCCCCATATCTTATTTACATAAACTGTAGATTAAGAAACAATCGTACCAGTCTGAAGATGGCATCAACAGTCTCAAACCGGTTATGGTAACAAATGAATTAAGTGAAAATAAGTTACATATTTGTTGTATTATATTGTTATAATGGAATTACCCCATGAATTGTCAGTATCAAAAACAGAAATACTTATTTGTAAATAAATACAGTATTTTGTTCTGTAATTTATATGTAAACACAGCATTTTTGATTCTGACAATACTGCTCATTAAAATTACCGTTTTGTAAAAATAATATATTTTTTTCGATAATCCAAAAGATTTTAAAAAACTCGGGCACAGCATCTAATAGGTAGTAGTTTTATTGTTAACCAGGCAACAAAATTACGACCAATGAAAATTATGATTTGAAAAAAAGCATCACTGGAGAGACGAAAAACCACTCTCCACTAAGCATGATCAGTTTTAAGAGGGAATACGATGGTGCTCGCTGTGATATTAGAAATCGATCTATCCGATTTCTAGCCAAAACCATCGAGCCATGAGCCATCACTAACTTTAAAGTGGCGTGGTATGGTTTGAAGATTTCTCCATTCTGTACGTTCCTGATTTGAATGGGTGAAAATTATTTATTTGCCTTTCGTGGTTCCAATGGTTGCATAGCTTCCCAATGGAAATCGACGAGCGACTACTGTGCTATTGTTCCAGAATCTATTCAAATAATAATTGGTTTTACAAATGCGAGAAGGTTCGATTACATGTAAAATTTGATTGAAGAAAAAGATAACTAATAATCTAAAGTTGAAAGTAAAAAAATATGAAAGAGAACAAGTCACAGAAAAATAAAAAGATAACGGCCGCAACAGGTACTCGAACCCAGAACCTCTTATGTAGACTTTTACAAAAAGGTCAATAGATATTCCATATAAATAAAATCGGAAATATTTATCCGATACACTATCTAGGTTGTAAACCAGTTCGTCGAATGATTGTTTCTAATGAAAAAGGTAGTTGCCAATATATTAGATAATATTGTTAATTCTGAAATTTGAGATTGACAAATATGTACTATGATTAAGCATGATTTTTGGATTGGGCGCTGCTGAATCCAAAGCCGAATGTCCAGAAATCTGTCGCTCAAAGCCTTTCATAGTAGAGGAAAAACTACTAGAATAAACCTCTTTATAAAAATTGTCATCGTCTAAAATATCAAAATTTCTATCAACACCCACTCTCCATATTATATTAAATAGCTTACAGCAATTTTGAATGCTGATTAAAATAATGTAATAATAATAATATAACTTGTAGAATAAATTTTGTATATTCTATAATATTTATTCAGGATTTCCGTAAGAAAGAAATATCGTTACATGAAATAATGCGTTTTTTTATTTGCAACACTTTGTATAAACTCTCTCGAAAGTGGTCCAGAGCGACTACGGTTTATTTCCTTTTCCTTTAAAAAACTTTTAACGGAACACAGACAGTAAAGGGAACTCCATTAAAACTTGTAACCCAAGTCCAAACTTTCCCCAAATAGGCTTTTAATTGACTAAACACCCAGGCGGGGTTTATAGCACCACAATATTCTAAATTATTTCTTGTAAGGAATCGATACTTTAAATAACGCGCTGATAGTTTAGGTTTTACCTTTGGCCCATCGTACGTCCCGGGCGTACAGGCTGTTAAGAGATGTAATGATTCCTGACATTATTTGGAGTAAAAAAGATATGAATAAAATTTTGGTATTCGGTGAAATTGTTTTTTCAATAACAAACAAAAAACAAAACTTTCACTGGTCACTAAGTCATGTTACCACTCTACAACTCCTAACTGCCTTCGTTTGATACCAAAATGTCATAATTTTTTACTCCAAATAACCTCCAGAAAAACTGGTTAAAGTAAGTCACATACATTTTTTAACACCATTTGTATTCTACATACATGCATATACTAGTAGAAATATTGCTGTGTGAATGCATTACAAACAATGAAATTTTAAGTAAAATATTTTTGTAATTTTTTTTGTTACAAGAATAGCATGCTCTATGTTTTCGTGCCGAGGTCCCCGTTTTTCGACTTTGCATGATTCTGCATTCTGCAGGATAGATAAGGTTATTTGAATTTATGTAATTCTGTTTTAGTTATGTAAAGTAGAAGCATTGGTTTTTTTTTTGGTTCTGCGACAACTCATTAAAGTGGCATTTCAACACCTTTTTGAGAAGTCATTGAAAAAGAGTACATAATCAAACGTAACCTATTTTTTTTTTTTTTTTTTTTTTAATTCCTTTATTTTTCCCATATTTTACAATTTATATTTACATATTTGAAAATCATAACAATAATGTGGGAACCCACTAAGGCGCAGCCTGTGCGTGGGTAATATATTTAAAAAAAGTTTTTTTTTAGTACCTAGAAAAAAACAAACAGGGGTATATAAAGCAAAAACAAAAATTGTTTAAAACATTTTGTACAAAAAGTGTATACAATAGTGTACGGTTAAATAAGTGTAAGTGTAATTAATGATATACATTGTAATAATAGGTGTAAAGTTTGTGAGAAAAGTGATATAAAACTAAATAAATAGAGTTTTTAGAAACATAAAGTGAAATAAAACTAAATAAATAGAGTTTTTACATCTGTATGGTTTAGCCATAATTTTAACTCTTTTACGAAATGCGGAAGTTTTGTTGCAACTTGAATATGTTTTGGTAAACTATTGAAGGTACGAGGTCCTTAACCATTTTTTTTCACCCCTTACAACGATTTTTCAAAGGAGGTGTTGAAGTTATATCGTTATGTTAACAATTAACGGTTACCATTTTCTTAGTGCACATTCTGTATGTACGACAATTTTTTTTATCCATCAGCTTTTTTATCACAAAAAGAAAGAAAAATATTTTTTACTTATTTGATATCAGGTGCGAGATTATTATAATTCTTTACATTATTAGTTATTATTTTTACATTAGCTCCACACTGGAGGCCTTGAAGAAAATAATTTCCGTCAGAGCCTAAGTCATCTTTGGAGATGCTACGGGTAGATGTTTTTTCAAGAAAAGAAAGGAGAGAAAGATCTGGGAAGGAAAAGGTATGAGAGGTGGGTATGAATCTGGGGGTCAATGTGTCCAGAAAAAAAATTGTTTGAATCCATACCTCCCCTGCGGTGCAAGACGATGGGGCAAGAGTCCTGCTGGAGAGGTAAAAAGGTCTCTCTCAACCAGTCTCTCCAAATCCTGCCCGCTACACAGTAAGTGGGCAGCCGCATCAGCCGTCAACACCGAAACAATCATCACTCATGAACCCGGAAGTCTCTGCTAAGTTACCAAACGTAGCGAACCACTTGAGTTAAAATGCTTTGATTGCGTGGATTAGCGGTGTCATTGTTTAGAGTCTGTAAAGGCTGTTGGGGTTGGTTTGGATGCCAGTAATTTGGTCTAACATTATTATGGTTTATTTGTGGGTTTAAAACTATTTCTAATAATCAAGGGTTAATAAATGCAATTAAATTCATTACACTACTAAACACATCATAATTGCATAACAAGTATAATTAAAATATGAAAACAACTAGAATGATGCTTATTAATTTCTTTATATTATTACTTTCTTAAATAAACAAAAAAATTAACAAAACAAAAAACGACGTCAAAAAATGCACTAAAAACTAAAAAATTATTTCGTATGATTTTTATTTTTGGAGTCGGTGTCAGCCAAGGTAACAACATACATAGGTAGTTATAGGTGAGATGTGGAGATCTTGGCTGACACCGACTCCAAAAATAACAATCGTTCGAAATTATTTTTTTAGTTTTCAGTGCATTTTTTGATGTCGTTTTTAGTTTTGTTAAAATTTTTATTTATTTTTTGATTTTTAGTGACGAGCGTGCGTAAAGAAGTTTTACCTCAAAAAAAGAATCATCGAAATCTGTTGGCGTAATATTGAGTTATTCGTCCATTTGTCGGGCACATACTTATTGCAAATTTAAGACATATATGGTTTTCTCATAGATCCCATTGTCAGAACTAGACCAAATTAAAATGGAACCACACGAGAAGCACCAGCTTTCTAATAAAAAAAGAATCATCAATATCGGTTCACCCAATCGAAAGTTCTGAGGTAACAAACATAAAAATAAAAAAATACCGTCAAATGGATAACCTCCTCCTTTTCGAAGTCGTTTAAAAAAAAACATTCTGATTTAACTTATACGGTTTGAATTCGTTGTTGCTGAGAGTTAAAAAAATAAAAATAAGTTGTGGAAACGTAATCATTTTTGATTTGTTAAATTTTTAAAAGGTGATTTCCTTAAAACTACATTATTTTGACTTGCGTTTTTAGTGCATTAACACAGCGATATTCGCCTGAACGGATTAGTATTTTATTTCAGTAAATGAAGGAAAACGGATCCCTTTGTAATTTGACTAAAATGAATCCCGCCCCAAATGTACGCTGATGTAAATGCTCTGAAAGTGAGAGGAAGCAAGTTAATATCCCTTCGGTAAGCGTTATATGAGTAGCTAGCGCGCATTATTAAAAAGTACATATCTTTTTAATGTTTTGCAAGGGTTATTTTAGATTTTCTTGTGATTCCGCCACTCACATTCTGCAGCCCAGTTGTGAAACCATAACATCACTCTAATAATAATAATTGCATAATTTGCTGAGCACCGTCTTTGTGAAAAATCACCTGAATGGCGCTGTTCAATTTATTAGATACGAGAAACCTTAGACTCTATCAAATTTAAGACGAACACACACAGAAAACATACTTGGCAAGTCACTTTTATTGGATAGTTTATGCATGGAGAGAACACGATTTTTCATGCAGAGGACACTATATTCAAAATACTGGACATTGCGTGGTTTTACATTTGGTACCCTCTATTGCTGTTGATATAATTACAATTATTGAACTCTATCAAAAAGTATTTTAGAGAAATCATCAACGGGAAAACTGCTTCCCCCATTTTTCACATGAGAAAAATACTTATTTTCTTCTTACTGATTACATGCATGTTTGTGTCTTTTAGTTAATGGGTCTCGATTGCGATGTGTTTGTATTAGCTGCACCTATATGTATGAAATACGTGACTGTAGTAACTGTACATATATGAAATGTATTAACTGCATTATAATAACTGTACCAATATATATGAAGCACGTGACTGTATTTGTACATAGATATATGAAATGTAAACTCTTCTTCCTCCCACAAGCAAATGCTTTTAATGGAAGACCAGTATAATGATATGTAGCACTTTAAAAATAAATAAACAAAAAAATTATATTTGTGGGAATATTAGTGGCAGAAGTACATTTGGTATTTATTTTGAAAGGATGGAGAATTGGAGACACTTTTGGACCTGAGAATTTTAATATAATGACCTTAAAAAACTTACATATTTGTTTACATTTGTATACAATTAGTCATGTATAATGTTGCGGGCTGCGAAAGTAAAGGTGAGAGCTTTATTACTTTATGAATGCAACTGCTTGAAAATATGAGTTTAAGGTTTATGTATTTGGAATCATTATGAAGACCATAGGAAGTGGGGTAAGGAAAATACTGGTTATTCAGATCGAGTCACCAAATGTAGCTAAAGTAATTTCAAGCAACTTTTGCTAATCTGGCTGGTGGACACTCCTCTTCCTTCTGGTCATTCCTCTTCCGGGCGATATTGGAAACATTGTTAGCTTTGGAATGAGGTGCAAATACGGTGTAGGTAATTACATCTTCAATTACAACTCAAACAATATATTGAATCACCCGAAATCCCTCAAAAAATCAGCCAAAAGAAGATTTTGAAAAAAATATTATCGTTTTCACACTTGGGTTCGCTCGTTTAAGTACTTGAGTTCGGTGTTTTTAATACTTGAGTACGGCCATAACTTCGGCCTTATGGCACCAACTCGACTAAAATTTTGGATTCTTACTAAGAATAATGGTCTGTACACGAATCAATCAGAAAGTCTTCCAAAAGAAGAATTTTAATTTACTTCATACAAAATTTTCGTGGTTTTTTTGTCAAACTTAGGTTCGGCCATAACTTTGGCACTATGGCACCAAATCGACTGAAATTTTTGATTTTTACTAAGAATCATGGTTTGTACCCGAATCACTCAAAAAATCAGCCAAAAGAAGATAGTGATACCCATGAGAATTTAATAAAGTTGTAATCATTGATAAAGATAATTCAACAACTCTCGATGAAAATATGAAAGAAATTAAAACATAAAACAAAAAGGTAGCGGTCGTATCTGATGAAACTCGAATCCAGATCCTCTAGTCCTCTTTGAGAAATTGCCACCTAAATAATTCTGTCAGTTTTATCAATCATATACTTCTAAATTTGAATTCATAACAATTTTTCGAAGAAAACTTCTTCGGAAAGGTTTTCACTGTGTGATGCCATTATTTATTTTAATGAAAAGACAAATAACTTTGTTTACATCACTTTTATTTATATACAATCAAAATGTTTCATGAACGATGTTGATTGTATATAAATAAAAGTGATGTAAACAATGTTATTTGTCTTTTCATTAAAATTAATAACACTTACGTTAATTATTTCCTCTCAATTATTATTATTTATAAATATTGGTAGATTCGCCAATCCCGATAAAAATAAGGATCTGGCTGCGAGTCCCAGTTGCAACTGTTACCTTTTTATTTTCCTTGTCCTTATCTCTTTCATATTATCATTGAGAGTTGTGGATATTTAAAAAATTAAACTGAGGTTTATAAGCTTCAATCAGTTAATAAATTGTAAATAAATTGGTATGCGTGAATCCATAGCCGTGGAGCTACCAAGGTCGTCTAAAGAAGAAGAAAAAAAACAACAAGAGAACTGGATTTATTTTTTGTTCCCTTTTTCTAGTTGGTCATCATCTTCCGTTGGATGCATTAGTCATGGCCATATGTCGCCCAGTTTGTGAGCAGGAATTATATGGAGAGGGCAGAGTTCAGGCAGCCTGCCACGTGGAAAACACACAAAACACATCCAGATCCACCCACACGTGTACGTGGCATGTCTGTACCCCGCACGCGCACATACTCCGACTCGCGTGCGTGGTGTGTCCGTATAGCAACACGCACACTCAAATGCAGACACACGAAATATCACGTTCTAAACGGAATGCTCAATTCGTGCAAACTAAACGAGAAATATATTCTTACAAGCTGGAACCACAGTCAACTGCGTACAGAATTTTATGTTGAAGATTTGTACAAAGGGTATTTTCCGAACTCTAAAAAGATATATGTTTTGTTTATTTCAATATAAAAAGGTTGTAACAGAATAGAACCTTTAAACAGTAAGTTGGTTTAGTTACTAGATTTAAAAAAAAAACGAATGTACGCCAATAATGGTGTCCCGACAGTTGGTCTCCCAACATGATATTTTCTCTAAAATTATAATTTTTTGTGCAATATTTACCAATTTTTAACGTAAACTCGACTTTAAAATGCCCCTAATAATGAGTCGGGTGAATATCAAACGAATTTATACACAGTTTTGATTTATTGTACTTATGCGCTGGTATACACAGTATATAGAGAAGCAGACTTTTCCTTGATGCATTTGAATGAAAATATGTTGTATACTTTTGTTATTCTGCACATATTCGGGGTCACTTAGCTCTATTCTGTGTAATAAAGTATACAGTATTTTTCCTAAACCGACTGCACATCGTATATAAATACGCCGCCCGGGGGAAATTATCAGCATATAAACCATCATGGAACCGCCAATAATATTGGAATTTTAAGCACTGAATATTGTAGCACTTGATAAATTTTATTAATCAATTATTACATATATTGGATACAGGCAGCATTACATATTCTGAACACCGTGAGAAAATTGAAACCATTTGTAATATCAAAAAAACTAATATCGGTTATGGGTCGGTTGGTCTGTCTTTTGGTCTGATTGTGACTCTGGTTCAATGAACTGGGATTTGGTTTAAATTTAAGTTTCTTTAAAAACTGGATGATTATGTGAAGAGTTAAGACAAGCGATTAAGTACCTACCTTAATTTTAACTGTCGTTTTCAAAATTGAAAGGTCATTTTATTAAAGTCACTACACGATTCGCCGAAGTTAGATTTGTTGGTACAGTACGGATTTAATTTATTTTTCTATGTAAAGTTTAAATACACATGTTTTTCGATACTTTTCAACTAGGATACACCTGTATCGAGACAGACTTAAAGATACATGCGTACAAACAGAGTTACATGAATATTAAAGTTTTGTAACCATTTGTAATATCAAAAAAACTAATATCGGTTATGGGTCGGTTGGTCTGTCTTTTGGTCTGATTGTGACTCTGGTTAAATGAACTGGGATTTGGTTTAAATTTAAGTTTCTTTAAAAACTGGATGATTATGTGAAGAGTTAAGACAAGCGATTAAGTACCTACCTTAATTTTAACTGTCGTTTTCAAAATTGAAAGGTCATTTTATTAAAGTCACTACACGATTCGCCGAAGTTAGATTTGTTGGTACAGTACGGATTTAATTTATTTTTCTATGTAAAGTTTAAATACACATGTTTTTCGATACTTTTCAACTAGGATACACCTGTATCGAGACAGACTTAAAGATACATGCGTACAAACAGAGTTACATGAATATTAAAGTTAAATACATTTTAATTCAATATATTAAAAAAACAAAGGTAATTGGAAGTGTTGGTTAATCCTATAAACATTATGATCTTCCAAATGTAGGAAGAAGAGGAAGTAAAAAAGATATTAAAATAAAATCTTGTAAGTATATGATTGTACAATATTGATATTTTAAAACTCTATAAATTACTATAAAATATCTTAGAAAATCTAAAAAATAACGTTGCATAGTACCGAACTCTTTAGATAGATGTAGTGGCAGGTACAAATTTAATGACGCCAAATCTCACCCTTCGGCAATTTCTGTTAGCATTTTTATAGATAATTTTATACTAGGCCATTGCTTAATAAAATGATACCACGTGTTTTAGTATGCTCAACGCAATTTCAGGGCAATGCGCTTTATTGCTTTTCATTGTGTTTTATTGAATTTTATTGTGCTTTTCTTAATAATCTGGTATTTGTTAGAGAAAACAATGACTAGGTAAAACCGTAACGTAGAAACAATTGATATTTCCTCGTCCTTACAAGTTTATAAAATGATATGTTGGTGAATTCGTTGAAAGAGATCTGCGTTATTCAAGTCACGCGGGTTGCAACGTCAACGAATGCGTTTACACCCCCCGAGGATGAGATTCAGCGAGCGACTTGAATGGAATGGAAAATCTCCGATAGGGGGAGCTTGTTTGCCACCACATACCCTCAGATACCCTGCTCACCGCTCACTGCTTACTGCTCACAGCTCCCTGCTCACTGTTCAGCAAAGTATTTTTAATATAACGTTCTTCTTTGTGAGCACCCTTCAAATATATTAAAAACTTTTTTGGTCGAATGCAAAAGCACGTTGTACATTGTTAGTTATTATATTATGAGTTTTAAGGATGACTAGAAGCTTAAATTCTGGTTTTGGCTATCATTTGAGGTCCTTTGTGGACATTTTCAGAGTATTAGGTACAACGTCGAAGAATGGACGACAAAAAATGCTTTAAATTAATTTTCATGCTTATTTATAAATAACTTACCAGAGCGGTAAGGTTATGTTTGGTTAGCTTAGATTTGGTTAGATAAGGTTAGCTTTTACCAACCATCATTTTACCATCACCAACCATTTTTCGCTTCCTTCAATCTTACAACTAACCCAAAAACGTAATCTGCTTAAAATTAGGCGTCAGTGCACGATATTGAAAAATTGGTTACTTTAGATTGAAAAATTATAAAGATTAATATTTAATCACCGTTGTACAAATAATAAAGCATAAACATTATCAGGACTTACTTACGATATATCTTAAATCACGTATTCCATCAAAACTCTGTTCAGACATCATCTTCCAGGTATACGTTTTTGTGCAATTTGTCATTGCTTTATTCAGGTGTAGAAAGTTTACAAGTATCATTCTCTTCTATCTCGTTCACGATATATATTTGTTAGTATATGATGGCAGTCCGTAAACAAAATAAAATAAACTTCAGTTGAAGTTCCCTTTACAGAAACAAATCTTGAACCATTAAAAAATTAAAAACAACGAATAATGTCACTAAAATGATGTGCAGTTATTTACAGAAAGAAGTATTTCTCTTTCAGTCCATATTAACCGAGTAAGATGTTTGCAAGAGACAATCCTCATAATACACTGGAAATGCAACGAACAGAAAACATGAGTTGCAATCGCAATAATGCACTTTTCTTTGAGAACAATAGGAAGGAAGAAAAGCTGATCTTGCAAGTGAAATGTCTTATTCCTTTAAGCGGAAACGCCTTAGTCATTTATTGTATTTTTCTCCCATTATATTCTTCTTTAGAAAATCATATGTTATTGTTATCTTCTGAAAATAATTAACTCGTATGGAAGAATTTAAAGTTTTCATATATTTTATGTCAAAGTAATCAAATTCATTGAAGCGAGGCATATTGATTTTTTTATTTTTTTTTTTATTAGTGACTATTTAGTTACAGGTTTGATGACAATTACAAGATATGATGATATATATAAATATTTAATCCGTTTGTTCTTAGTCCTCCCACTAGGTGGTCCTGTGCTGAGGCGGACTGGTAGATTTCTTTGATTTTCCGTTATTTAGTTTCTATAATGTTTTTAATACATTCTCTAGTATGTCTGCATTAATTTCTTTCACCCATGTTTTGAATTTTTCCTTAAACGTATTTATCTTTTCTATCTTTTTCAGACTTGGAGGAAGGATGTTGTAAAGTTTAGTTGCAAGATATATGTGGTTTCTTTGGCCAAAACTTGTCTTGAATTTTGGAACATCTCGTATATCCTTTTTTGAGGTTCTTGTGTCATGTATCCGAGTTTCATTAGGAGATTTTCTGTTTTTAAAATGATGTATAAGAATATTCTTGGCATATATTTGTTTTAAATTAAGAACGTCAAAACACTTAAAAAACAACATATTTGGATAACAACACTTTCTTTTATAATAGTTAATATTGAAAACTTTTCAGAAAATTAACAATTTTTTTAAGTGAAAATTTCTACAGCACCGTTGTGATTTGAAACTCGATGAAACGAAAAACGACAATAAAAAGATACAATCACATGCATCTGTAGGATTAAGCCTGCGAGAGAATGAGATAGATTATTCGGGCTCCTCTTTGTGCGGTGCTTCGTAGTCTCCCCGTTCTTTCTACTTTAGTTTTCTGAAGTCTGTGAACTGCGAACTTGTATTTTTGAAGTGAAAACTCTTTTAGCGCCGTTGTGATTTGAAACTCTATGAAGAAAGCGACACTAAAAAGAGACAAATCCATACATCAATAGGATTTAGCCTGCGAAAGGATGAGATAGAATGAAACTGGCCGGTTTGATTATGAGCCTACTTTTTCCGGCTCCTATTGGTTGTGATTGTGTTAGTGAAGATGTCACTTCTACCACGACGTGGTAGAGGTGACAGTGGTAGTTCACACGTCGCGTGAACTGCACTCGATTTTTTTTAAACCTTTCTTATCCTCAGCAATCGGTAAAACGTCATATATTTTTATTTGAATAAATTAATGATAATGGTAGTTCAGTTTTTTAGGGGAAAATAACAACCGCATATTGTATACTATCATTTAGATTTTTTTGTTATTGTATGCGTACGAATTGTTTCTTCTTCTTTGTGTGCCTTATCAGGTCCCCCCGACGTTGGCAATCACTCTTGAAAATCTCTCTGTCTTGCGCTGCCCGGAATAGCTCCTCCATACTTCTAATGCCGGTCTACTCTCGTATATTTCGCAACCATGATATTTGTCTCCTACTAGGCCCTCGACGACCCTCTGATACTTCTCCCCTCAAAGTATAAGACCCAGATACGAAATTTTCTTGATTTTAATTAAGCCGTTCTCTATCTGCTCTAGCCCACCTGAGAATTCTGTGTTGGTGATCATGTCGGTCCATGGGACCTTGAGCATTCTCCAGTGAAGCCACATTTCAAAAGCCTCTAACCTGTTCATGGTATTTATTTTCAAGGTCCATGTTTCACAACAATACAGCAAGACCGACCACACACAACATTTTAGCATTCTCTGCCTTAGTTTTAAGCTGATATTGACATTGCAGAAGAGGGATTTCATTTTAATGAACCCAGTTCTTGCTGCTTCAATTTTGCACTTAATTTCTATATCTGGGTCAAGAGTCTCCGTGAGAATACTTTAATGAATAATTACGAATTGTTTAAGTATGCAAAAAAATAAGCACAATCCGAATTTTGTCAAATTTTGTTAAACTATTCCGAAAGCTCTCCAAATTGAAAACGTTCCAAAAAATTCTTTAGGATCATCACATACTTCATCTAACATACTGCTTGCAAAACTCAATATTAAAAAAAGTCGTTCGAAATATTTCAATTAGTTTTTCCTTTTTTCCGAAGCGCTTAACGTTTAAACAAGAATGGGCCACGGCTCCGACATTATCCAATTGTGCGCATTTAAACTAATATACCCGGCGAAATGGGAAGCCTCGCGCCCTTCCTCCACCCCCCAACCCCCCTCTTCCCATCTCCATTCCCATCACCCTACGACCCCTGTGAGGGAATCAATAGTGATTTAAATGTAGCTTACGCACAAAACCCACCTTCGTACATCCGATCTGTCTTTAGTATAGCATCCGCGAGTAACAAATTTCTGGAAAGTATACGGCGTATTAATTGCTCCGTGTAAAAAAGAAATAGCATTCGTATCGATTATATTAGTAATTACCAAAAGAACTTCTTGCTTTTAGAAAAAATACCAACAATATTAATTCACTGATTTGCAAAGGTACGTTACAGGACAATTTCAACCGTTTTCCTGAGAAAACGGTATGGTTACAGGACAATTTCAAGCGTTTTGCTGAGAAAATGGTATGGTGACAGGACAATTTCAAACGTTTTCCTGAGAAAATGGTATGGTTTCAGGACAATTTTAAACGAATAAAGAAAATTTTATGGTTACCGGAAAATTTTAAGCGTTTTCATGAGAAAATTGTAGGGTTACAGGATAATTTATAGCATTTTCCTGAGAAAATGGTACGGTTACAGGACAATTTCAAGCGTTTTCCTGATAAAATAAATAGTTTTTTAAATGGGTGTATTTTGTGTGCTGCATCAAAAATGAACTATGGTTGAACCTGTTACTTTTCACTAAATCTGTATTATTTGTACTAAGGTAAGTTATAGTTGCAATTCGTTTCCTAATATGATGTTCGTTTAATCGAGCATAAGATTGTAATACAACAAGTGACAGGATTTTTAATAGGATACCTTTTAGATTTTCACGGCCAAAAGTATTTTCGTTATTTGTTTTTGGAGTGTTTTGCCATATTGCACTACCTCCTACTTTAGCCAACGTTTTGGACACTAACACTGTCAAATAACGAAAAAAAGGATTTTTAATTGTTTTTATGACTCGACAGTTACGCTTAAATTTCGACCAAACGTATTTGTTTTAAAATCGCAGTTTTGAAATTTTAATTTATTTCGTTTTTTTATTGTTGGCGTATAACATATAATAGGTACATGTGTAATTAATGGGAAACCACCAAGGGGCTGTCTGAATATGGGTAATATAATACAACAAAAATAAGTGTATAACAGGATCAGTTATAATTTAATTAAAGTTATTATATTAAGCTCCACATAGGGGGCCCCAAAGAAAATTAATAGGGTTGCCATATGAAGGGTCTTTTTAGGGGAAGAAAGGAGATGTAGAAAAAGCATGAGGGGTGGGTAGCAATCTGGTGGTCAATGTGTCCAGGATTGATAGACGTATGAATCCAAAGATGAGTCGGAACAATCTGGCTGGAGAGGTCTAAGTTAGGTCTTCCTCAAGAAGTCTCTCTCGATCCGGCCCGCCACGCAATAGGTGGGCTAACTCATTCGCCGACAAGACCTAGACAATACATCACCTTATCAACCCGAGCACTCTTGATAAGTCACTAAAGGTAGCGACCCACTTGGGGTGACCCATGACAGGGGTTATCCAATAAATGGTTCCCGGGGCGTTGGTTCTCAAACACGCTTCCCAGCTTGATATAAAGTACACGATGTTTGCATATATTTAAAATAGGTTTAATTTATTTCAGTAAACTGAAAAAAAATTACAAACAGAATGATTTTATTTATTCCATTAATTAGTATACTCGTAGGTGCTATGTTCCTGTCTTTGAAAAAAATCGCCGTCTTATTTCTCGTGAAACAATCGCAAAATGAATCTTTATCGAAATACTTATTTATGCTGAAATAAAGCGAGGCCCACCTACAGTTGAATCAACCAATGGTCAGCATTTTTAAGACTTTGTGGAATGCTTGAAAAATGTTAAAATAAATACGAGTTTATTAAAAGTTGGGCGAATAAATTGTAGTATAAATTTAAACGCCGCAAGAGATAAGTAAAAAAGAAATATTTTAAAATGAAAACAATTATTGATTTTTACACAACGCAAATATTTTTAAAGATCGTTTGAAAAGCTGCTTGTTCCAATATCTTGTAATTTATTATAATGTAAGATTCACATCATTATTGGAAAAAGTTTAAAGTGTGAATAAAGGTTGTTTATATTTGCATACTTAGAGTTTCTTTATATTTCAACCCTAAGCAATTTGGGACCCTTGAAGTTTTTCCTCCGGCCTTTCTGCGATCAGCAGATCGTGACTTTAAAGTGGCAAATCTGTTTGGAAAGTTTAAGGCAAAAAGTCTATTGAAATAAATTGCTCTCCCAACACTTCCCTATCTTTGGCATTGGCCACAAAACTTTCTTAATATGAACAGAAACAAATCCTCGATTTTTATACATTCTTTTTATTTGCTTTATTTTTTCGGAATTTTTCAATTGTGACGACAATCGTTCCCCTCTCCGTGTCACTCGTCTACAAACTCGTTTAAGTTTTTGCAGAACTTTGAATTGCTCGCGTTATCTGAATTTATTTTTAAGCAGACGTTTTAAAAACTTTGTCCCCAATCATTCCGTATCGTTTTCCTTTATAAATGTGAATAAAGTTTCCCGCTGTATCCAATGTCCTGTACAGATTCAATCTTCCGATCTTCGCATTTTCAGGAAGTTCAGAAAAGTCGAACATATCATTTTTATTTGGTGATAATGTTTATACAATTAACCAATAACTTGAATGGTAAATGTTAAATATTTTATAATATGACAACTCTATTTTATATGTTTTTTCGTGAAACCTTGCAGCAAATTACCCATATTGATCTGTAGTAGAAACAGGGGATGAATAACTCTTCCCCAAGGGATGAATTTGCGAGCAATCATTTAGTATATTTTCGCTAAAAAAAAATCTGAAAAAGAGGTAAAAAAACTTTGCTTCCATTTTAAATATTCAAAAAAATAAATGGTTAAAAGAGGCACCCCTTGTTTTTCAATTTCATTAATAAATAAAGGATGTTCTTTAAATAATATAAATTTAATTGATATCGAAATCCTCCTATAAAATATAAGTTTTTAAAACCGAGTGCTTTTGATAATAATATCAAGTTTCTTAGTTTATAAAGTTGTAACTAGTGCGAAAATGAAGCGACTCTAACGGTGAGTGAAAAGTTGAACCCTTGGGGGAGTTGACTCAAGAAGCTGTAAGTTAGATTTTAATTAGTTTACACTCCACTCAATGGGGTAAGCTATACGGTACGGGTATTCCCTTACCCGATGTGGTGAACCTTTGGAAAGCCGAGAGTATTTACTTATGCCCTCCTAACTTCCAGTATCATTCATATTAGATTTACTCTACACCGAGATACAAACAGGAGATCTTAGGAGCTACACGACGAATTCAATGACATTTTTGGATGCGGTTTTCAGAGACGGATTTACTTGAAAATAATTTCTTTTCCGAGAAAAACAGTTTTTTTAATTTATTTTTTTTTTTTTTTAATTACAGAAAATAGGTTTTTTTCTTGTTTACATTACAACCTGCAAAGCTACTGCAAGTAGCTTGTCGGCAGGAAAATAGTGTGGACAAAAATATAATACAGTATAAAGTCTTACAATAGAAGAAAAAAATATTGTAATTTAATAGAATACAAGTACATAATAGATAAATAATAATAGATAATAATAGATGGTATAAATAAGTATAAAAAAATAAAAATATGAAGACAACGTCTAAAAAAAATTAAAAATGCACGAGGAGTCAGTTAATATAGAAAATCTGATTCCAACAGCCATGTTTTTAACAATAGTGCAAATTTAGGTGTCGAGCAACATTTTTTCAAATCATATGGCAGCATATTAAATATAAGTGGTACAATGTATCCCAAAGTTCGCTGGCCATGTTTATTAGAAAATCTAGGTACTATCATACCTTCATTTTGTGTAAGCCTAGTATTGTGCACGTGATCCACCATTGTTTTGTATGGGCTATCTAGGATATGTTGCATACAGATTTTATGCCAAAAAAGAGCTCTAATAGGTAAAACATTTATGGATTTATACATTCTAGTGATATTTTGACGCTGGTCATAAACTGCTTTGCTGACGAGTAATTTGACCATGGCGTTTTGAATTGACTGTACATGTCGGATGTTTGTCTTACATGAGTGCCCCCAAGAAGTTATACCATATCTCACATTAGATTCAGCCAGGGACAAATAGATTAGTTTCATAGTTTTGATGGGCACATAATATTTAAGTTTATAAAGTTTGCCTACAATCGTTCGAAGGCGTTTACATAGCTTAACAATATGGATATCCCATTTCATATTACAATCCACCGTCACCCCTAAGTAGACATATTCTTTTACTAGGTCAATACTTCCACAGACGCAGGGCTGTGTACAGTTATTATGTATGCAGTCAAAGTTATGTGATACTATTGAAGGTGCTATTGTATATCTGGCATGAGGCGATCTTATGTGCATTAGTTTTGTTTTTTGTGCATTTATAACTAAGCCAGAGTCGTGAGACCATTTTAGTAATGCTATGAAATCCTGCTGTAGCATATTCATGGCCGTGAGCAGATCCCTATGTGAGATGACAAGTGCTGTGTCATCCGCGTATACGTAGTGTTTGATAAAAGAAAATACTTTATTCATAAGAGAGACAAATATTATATATAGTGTTGGACCTAGGATAGAACCCTGCGGCACACCAGTAGACAATGTTCCCACTTTACTCAATTTTCCATTTATTTTGACCTGAATTTTACGATCACTTAGGTAGTTTTTCAAAAGTTTAAGAAAACGTCCTTTCACCCCTATCGCCTCTAGAACTTAAATAATTTTGTAGGATCTATAGTATCAAAAGCTTTCGAATTATCTATGAACAAAACTAATATTTGTTTTTTATCGTTTAGTTCGTTATTTATATAATTTGAAAAATCTTGAAGTAACAGTTCTGAGCTCTTCTTTTTTTGAAAGCCATATTGGTGTGGATCTATTATTGAGAAAGACTCGAGGTATTTATTCAATTTTATGGAGATGTATTTTTCAAGTATCTTTTCTATTGCAGGCAATATACTGATCGGTCTGTAATTTCCTATGTCAATATGTCTGCCACTTTTGTATATAGGTCTTATAATACTACATTTAAGGTCTTCTGGTATTACGGCTTGCATTAATATTGTGTTAATTAAATGTGTCAAAATCGGTCCTAAAATATCTATGTGTTTTTTAATATCAAACATTCTGATGTTATCTATTCCGGGTGATTTTGAATTTTTTAGAAGTTTTACAATATTCTGAATATCTAAAAGTGTAGCACGTGGTATATAAAGACTATGTGGTAGCTGTGCTGGTTCAACATTTGATGCTTTAAGATCACATTTATGTACTAGTGAGTTTATACTGTCCGAAAAGTAGTTGACGAAGTCGTCTGCCACTGTTTCTGCAGATTTATCTTTTAGTAAGTACCTTGAGATTACTTCATCGCAATTACTCTTAGATCTACGTCCTAATATTTTATTTATCTCATCCTATGTATTCTTCGTATTTCCAAAATAATTTTAGAATTTTTCATTAAAAAAGGTAGATTTACATTTAAATATTAATTTAGTTACAATATTCCGAAAAGATTTATATTGTTTTTAAGATAATTCGAAGATTGATGCTTTCATGCTATTTAATGAATTTTTCTCTAAAATTGATTATATTATCAAACTGAGACTTACCTACACAGCGAATAACGGTTTATACGGCAAACGATTTCATTAAAAAAACATCTTCATTAACATTTCAAAAGCAGTGAAATTCCTTAAAGATAATTTTGCGATCTTCCAGGATAAAATAGTGTTAGGTATGAACAAAGGTATATTGGTATTAATTGCGCACTATGATCGGTTCCGCCCATATTGTTTAGAACTGGAGTGGGCAAACTACGGCGCGCCGGCCGCAAGGCTTTTCGGTGCGGCCCGCGAGCACTTTTGGTGCGTCGTGCTGAAGCAATCGTAAAAAATTACATTTAAAATGCAAGAATGGTTTTCTTTCACGGTATAATATCTGATATATTTTGAAATTAGTGAATTAAATTATACAAAATTAATCCTCACATGACATATTATATTATACTATGAACTAGTCCTTGCCGAAAAATGGAATTGGATTCATGAAATAAATCTGAACTTTTCTGTGCAAGGAAAAAAAGCCTTTTTCTTCTCATTATTGAGTTCTTAGAGTTAGGCTTGAAAATATCTAAAAGTGTAGATATTACAATCAATTTTATTTCAAAAACCTTTGAACATATTACATTATGTTCTAAAACTAGGAGCCGTAAATATTGAAAAAATGGTTATTTGTAAAATTATTTTTTTTAGCCATTGTTGAACATTTTCCTTGTTTCTAATTTTACTGCTGAATTCAACTCGATTTCGGGCAATTATACTCATGTGGTCTCTTTGCAAATAAAAATAAGGTTCAGGTCCAGACCAGACCATCCCGTTCAGACCATCCCGTTCTAAAGACATTGTCAGTCTACATACACACTGTTACACATTTTATTTTGAACTCTGAAACTTTGATTATTCTAATGGCTTTTTTTAAAGTTTTAAATGGGCTACACAGTTTTTTAATTCTTTAGCTCCTTACAAGAGGCCCTGAGGAAAATAAATTCCCATGTCATCTTTGGAGAAGCTGTATGGTGCGTGTTTGGAGAGAGATGAAGAGAAGGTTCTGGGCAGGAAAAGGTTATGAGACTGAAACTCGTAATGCAAGCGAGCAACCGGTGAGTCTACATCACCTAGAGAACCCAAAAAACCCTATTTTTCCAAAGTTAGCATATCATGTATTTATTTAAAATAAACGGGTACACGCTTCGACTCATTTTAAAATACACTAAATAGGTGATATAGCCACATTACTATTTCGGATTTGATTTATTTTATAACGAAAGCTTAAATAAAAAAATTATTCCCACAAAATTGACTCCAAATGAGATATAGATTCACCAGTTTTACTTTCTAACTACCGTGGATGTAATAAAAAACAATCATTGAAAGAACTAGACCAAAGCTACATTATTTATAATAAAAAAAATCCTCGACTGAGAATCGAACCTTAATCAACTATTTGGAAGGCAAAATCTGCTGACCGTTATACCATCAACCATTGTAGAAACGGGGGCTTAAATTCACTATGTGTACTGAATATACGTTTTTTACATGAAAGCATTATGTTTTTTTTGTTATTTTAAAATGTAACTTACACACAACTGAAGTTATATTGAATTAATGAAGACAATATTAACGAAACTCAATCGAAAATCTAAAAACAGAAAAAGAAAATCCCGTCACGTCTAGGACTCGAATCCAGGACCTATAACTTGCCTGGTCAGTGTTCTACCAACTGAGCTAATTAATGTTTCCGATGCAGACCAGCTAACTTATCCGATTTGGTCATATTTAACCGTACCATTCTTCGACCAAGAACTACCATTGGCTGCTATCTTTATGTATGATTGCAAGAATTGCAGAACCAAATGCTATCAAGATAGTGTCTTGGATAAATTTATCCATTTTTATTTAATATGCGACATCTATTGACATTTCTGCAAGTCTAGGATGAATATTCATTTATTTTTATTTTTAACTAAATGAGTAAAACCTCAGAACGCAGGAACTATGAGGAGGTGGAGCAATGACCCGGCAAGTCATAGGTCCTGGCTTCGAGCCCTAGATGTTGCCGCATCTTTTTCTGATTTTTCTGTCTCCAGATTTTCAATTGAGACTCGATGAGTTGTCTTCATTTAATTAAATATTGCAATTTGTAGTTTTACTCAATACATAAAAAAATGATATTGTGTAATCAAATTAGTTTCCCCTTTTTTTAAGTCTGTCGATAAATCAGCATTAGACACAAAATTAGTATTATTAGGGTACCATATTTCATAGCATAATTTCGCACCGAAAATATAATAAAAGATCGGGGGCAGGTCGACGCGCGACGCCTTCATAAATAAAGATAACTCCTTGATTTGATATGACCATAATCACAATCACGCCTAACAAATAGTCCGCCCTAATAGCCGCCTATCTCCCGCCCGCGCCGTCTGCCGCCCCGCTCACTCTGCCGCCCTGGGCCCGCGCCGCCCCCGCCCTCACCCCGTCCCTCACCATGCCTAGGCACCCTCAGCCCTGAGCCGCCCAATGATTGATAAGGGTCGGCTAACTGATTACTCTATTTTGCCGCCCAGCGTAACATAAACTCGTATAAGTTCATTATTCACAGAAAAGAAGGGTAAGGAATCATGTTGTATTTTTACCATTTTTAAGTAATTTACAAGGATAATATATATCACGATTGTCCCAAGTCAATTTAATAAAAAACACAACATATTTAGTATTTTAAAATACAAATCCCTTAAAAAAATTTCGATGCAGTTTAAAATTTTAAACAATCAAATATAATGTAAGCCTTCCGCGAACAATGTTATCAAATATTTTGGTAGAAAGTAGTAACTTTGTGGTTTAACATATTAATTAAAATAAAACAATAGATAACCTTGTTTGTCACCACGATTTATTTTTTTAATACCGACTGGTTTAATTAATTAATTATTTAATTAAACTAGTTTTAATTAATTAAACTAGTTTAATTTTATACCCTGAAGATGCTTTTGTTAAGGCGGTACACAACCCTAATAATTTTTATTTGCCCAAAACTCACATTTTAATGATTTCCGGCGAATTCATAACTATAACAACAGAACACTGGTGATGTAAATTCTTTGTATTTAAGATTAATAAAAACAATACCTAACTATAAATATATTTTACGTATAACGATTTTAAAACTTTATAACCCGTTTTTCCACTATAAAATTAGCAGTAAGCAATAGATTTTATTTTTCTCGATGATGAATTAATAACTTCTGGAGTGAGACATGGAGACACATTTGAAATATTTGTAACACGTTCTTCAGAATTAATGAACGAAAAATGAAAAATGAACGCGGCGGAAAGGTCGAATCTCCAGGCCTGCTAGAGTGAACTCGACCGTACGTTCGTCGAATACGCCGTGCCTTAGGCATATATTTGTTTACACGCTTTCTTTACTGACGTCGCGCGTCGTTAAGATTCCCACATTATTTGTCTTCTTCTTCTTTTCTTTGATAGGGAAAATTTGGCAATAGGTCCGTCCAATACACGGGTCGCTAGTCGCAATTTGTATACACGGCTTCTTTACTTGCGTCGTTAAGATTTTGAATAAATTTTAGGGTACATTGTCATCTTTAGCGAAACCGGTCGATATTAAAAAAAAATCGTGGTAACGAACAAGGTTATTGTTTTATTTCAATATTATCAAACATACACATTTTTGTCGTCTGTCCGTCCCTATGAAATCTGGTAAATGAACTATAATTTGTTGAGAACTAAAGTGTCATTTTCAAAATTGAAACTGATTGTGTGAAAATAGTTCAGACAAGCAATAAAGTAGATAAGCACCTAATTCCTACCCATCAAGTAATATTTCTGAAATTTATTTTAATTACCTTTACTTAGGTTAGGTCTGCCTCAACCAGTCCTCCAATCCAGCCAGCCATACAGTAGGTGAACAAACGTATTCTCCGCTAACACCTAGACAAACCTCACCTCCATGAACCCAGGTACGCCTGCAACAAATATAACGAGCTACTCGGGGTGATCTGTGACAGAACTGTTGGTTAGCCCAACCCAACCGCCTCCCAAATTACTACAATTATACATCAAACTACGATATAAATCGACAGGTCGAATATTAAGCAAAAATAAAATGTTATTTAATTTTACAAAAAAAAAATTTTAAGTATCCAATATGTACAGAAAAAACTGTTAATAACATTGCGAATTCATCGTGAAACAATCAAGAAACAAAACACGGGCGAAGCCGGGAAACGAAGTTAGTTAAATATTGGGTAATTATTTGATCTGAGTAGGAGCCTAGATTACGTATTTTCCACGCGTGTTCCAATGAATCGTTATTACAGTAAATGGTTTCCCGAGAAAATCTCCGTCGGTGTATCTGATTTTCCTTCTTAGCAGCTAAAGACTGCTATAGTATAATTGTCTATTAATGGGATTTCCTTTGCTCCATGGATTTTCCCGGAAGATGTATAATGTGTTTCAGTTCGTAACGCTTTATCGAACCCACCACATATTCGAAAACTCAATTAAGGCTGGATTGAAAAGGAACTCATTAATTTGTATTATCCCTTTGTTTACATTTAATATTATATTTAATCTAAACATACATATATTATCATTAAAAATTTATCGTAGGTACTCGTGATTACTACCTACCCGGCTTGTTCCGAGTTTCAACAAAGTTATTTAAAATCCGTTGTTTTTAAAATTGAAAAATCATAAAAATATGAAGCAAACAAAATGGTTAAGGTATTTATGAACAGTTTTATTTAAAAATAAATTAATTAATTAATAGGTTCTGCGAGTATTTTAGTTTTTTAGTCAGCTGTTTAGGTTAACAGGGCCATTTTCAAACTGTGATTAGACCTCTCTGAGACGACTTATTTAAATGATTCTAAATAAACTTAAAACTTAAAGTGGTCTAACCACAGTTTGAAAATAGCCTTGCAAGCTGAAAAAGCTGCCACAATAAGAAAATAACTAAAATACTTACAAAACATAATACTAACGTTAGTAAATTTAATTTAAATATATATTTTTTTAAAACTAAATTAATTCGACGAATTAAACACAAAAATTAATTAATAAGAGTTTGTTGCATTTCACAAAGATTTACAGCTCATGATGGAAAATACAATGTGGATTAAAAGAATGATTGTTTTAATTTTTCCGAATTCAGAGCTCACTGTTTGAGAGTTTTTGGTTGGGTATCCAAACCGATTTTCCGCAGTGTATTTAAGGTAATAATGTATCATAATAATTACCAACTGAAGAGATAATATATCTTAGAAATGACTTCCACATAGATTTGAATGAAAACCTATATCGCAACTGAACAAGTGCCTTATTAGAATTTAGCACGTGATCTTTATCTCTTACACTTGTGTGACGTCGTGTATCGCCATCCCATTTGATCGAAATGAAAATTTCATATTTATGACGAAAGATAGTTCTCTCTTTAAAATTTAGGCAAATAATAATCAGACTTTTAGATCACGAAACACACCCACAACACATTTCTTGTGTCCATTTTTATTCTATGGAAATGTTAAATGAACTTTCTCAACTAAACTGAAAATAAACCATCAAGTTGCAAGATTAAGCTTTTAAGATGCATTAATTATATTTTAAAACAACTTAAAAATATATTTTAAAAGGTTTCTTCACAAAGTTACAACTTTCTAAAATATGAAATTTTATTTAAAAATATAAAGTTTGTCCTCATCCAGTGCGATTGTACCTCGTAACTGTTTTCTAAACTCATTTCAACTGCACCGTCCTCGTTTTAATCGTAATTTTGAATTTTCGTGTCTCGGAGTTCTAAGCGCTCAGATTTTACATTTCCTTGTTGGATAGTGAAAATATATATTCTTTGACGAAACTTTAAATTTCCAAAGGGAAAACTGTGTAAGAAATGGCAGCCTTAATGAAAACTTTTCCACTATCACTCGGCACTCTGCCGGTAGCCGGTAGCCGGTACAGCCTTACTTACTTTCCTATTCGGGTTCTTATCATTTACCAAGACTAAGACTAGTTGGAGTAACGGTGCGGTGGGGTAAACCGACACTCTAGTGAGATTAATTTATTAATTTTCAACGCCCTGATGGGCTTTTATCTAATTATAAGATGCATGATTATGATGCAGAGAAACAACGCTTAAATAAATAAATAAAACTTAAAGAAATTAATATCGTATATGTTAGGTATAAAGGTGTATTTAAGTGAAAATAATACATGAGGAAAAAAAAAGTTTTTAAATTGCAGATGGCATAAAATAATAACGTTGTGTTGGTTAGTAATACAAAATTCACAGCTGAATAATACATCATAAAATGCATGGTACGCTACGTTTGGTGACTTATCAGGGGTGCTCTGGTTCATGGGGTGACATTTGTACGTCTTGGCGGCGGATACGTCTACACACCAGTTACATGGCAGGCCGTATCGGGAGAGAATGATTGAGGGAGTCCCTTTGGCTTCTCCAGCCGTACTCTCAGATCATCGCCTTGCACTGCAATGGGAGGGTGGATTCATATTTATTACAGATTCATATACGATTCATATATAATACAAAATTCAAACAAGATATTAAAAAATGGATTATAAGTATTGGACGCCTCACTATTACAAACATCTGTAAAATAAATCACACATAGACAAAAATAACTATGCACATACAACCTACCTAACCCATATAAAATAAATGAAAATAATGGAATCCTGTCAAATTGACCTTTAAATAGATTAGGCAGAATTTACTTCTCTACTTCATCTCCAACATTTATAAAATAACTCTCTTTAAAAGATTTATCACCCTTCCAATCACCTTTCTGTTTTAATTATATTCAAAGTGATATGTATTTTACCTTAAATATCCTTGTAACTACAATATTCATTTATATACCTGTACGCCTGTCTCGACACAGGTATACCCTAGTGAGACAGGAATATACATAAAACCATTGTAAATATATTTTATTATAGATAAATAAATAAAAAAATAAAATCTCGCTGACTGTGTCCTCCTACAAATCGATGTGAACTCTGTCGCAAACTGGGCTAAAATTAACTGCTTAAGCTTCAGTGCCCTTAAAAGCAATGTAGTCTCTCTCACAATGGCAAAACAGACGATTGTATTTGAATATTCAATTAACGGTAACATTTTTCATCGCTTAGTCAAATAAAAGATCTATGGGTTACTTTTGACAGCAAAATGACACTTATGCAACAGAGCATATAAACTACTGGGCTTTGTCATTCGCAATTCATGCTCATTTGAAAACAGTCTAACAATTAGGCTACTTTACAACTCACTGGTGCTAAGTGTACTGGAGTCGAACTGTATTATCTGGGCCCCATTTGAAGCATCCTATATCTTTAACATTGAAAGAGTTCATAAAAAATTCCTTCGTTTTTTATTTTTACGCCTCTATGGAACATATCCATTTTTATATCCATCTCTAGAAACTCGTAGATGTTTTGCGTTGCTAAAATACTTTTTTCAATTAATCAATGGCCTTGTCTCTAAAGGTGAGATTCTGGCGCAAATCAATTTGTACCAGAGTCTCAGTCTCGGGTACGTCGCCATAACATATTATCTGTACCCAAATTTGCCCGTGGGAAGAGCGATCCGCTATTTAAATATATTAGATAAAAATTTCGACATATTCTTCGAAAAATTCAATGAGTTTGTAAGGTTTTTGGCGCTACATTCTCACTGTGAAAATGGTACTATTACAATTAATTAGATAAAATATCCGTAATGTTGTAATTTTTTGTACACAAATAAAATAAAATAAATAAAAATAAAATAAAATAAAAATATACGTCCGTCACTCCTGGACCCATTAATCCCCAGATTCCTACCCACACATTTTCCTGCCCGGAACTTCCTCTTCTTCCTTTCATTCCATTCCTAAAAATACCCCCTACACAGCATCCCCAAAGATGAAAATGGCCCTGGTGAGGAATTATTTTCCAGGGCCTCCTGTGTGGAGTTAATGTTAAAAAAAATGATAGGGAAAGAAAAGAGAGGTACAATTTTTACATTATAGATAAATAATAAAAACAATATTAAAAATATGTGCAATAGCTCCTATAAAATGCTTCTTAATTATAAAAATATACTATATAAAGATAGCATTCGGTTATCTCTTGAACACTGGTGAAATTATTTTGTTGATACATTTTTATTAATAAAATGCTAATTACAAAATTAAATTTTTTCGGTAACATAATCGTTAAATCGATTTTTTTTCTTATGTATTGTTTTCACTTAAATAAACCTGTATAACTTACATATACGATATTAATTTCTTTAAGTTTTGTTCTTTATTTTAAACGTTGTGTCTCTGCATCATAATCTTGCATCTCATAATTATGTAAAAGCCCATCAGGGCGTTGAAAATTAATAAATAAAACTCCCTAGAGTGTCCGTTTACCCCACCGCACCGTTACCCCAACTAGTCTTAGTATTGGTAAATGATATTAACGATTATGTTATCGAAAAAATATAATTTTGTTATTAGCATCTTATTTATAATAATGTATCAAGAAAATTAGTTCACCAGATAACCGAAGAACTATATAAAGATATTATTCGGTTATCTCTTGAACAGGGTTCGAGAGATAACCGAATGATATCTTTATATACCTAGTATATTTTTATAATTAAGAAGCATTGTATAGGAGCTATTGCACACATTTTAAATATTGTTTATATTATTTATCTTATCGGTAACATAATCGTTAAATCGAAAAAAAATTAGAAAAATATTCAAAAATTAATAAAAAAAACTATGAGATGGTCGAAATGTCCGTTGGCCCCACCCATTTGGGGAAACTGGACATTGGGAAATAACATAAATTATAACGAACCAATTTATTAAGTTTTATTCACTTAAGTCACTAGTTCTCACAAACAAAAAAGGTTCATCGCTGTTAATAAAGAAGAAACTACGCTATCAGGACTTGGCATGTAAGCCTGAATGAATCCAATCCTCGATAATCTTGTGCATCATTAAGCGTTTTTTTTCGATTATTTTTTCTCTTGCAATTTTATTATTTCCATTTTATGTTCATCTTATTTCAGCATTTTAAAAAAAAAATTTCAATCAGTATTTTCTATCCGTTTGCGTTACGAAGGTGGCGACTCCATGTAAACAGCTGACATATCAATTGATTTTTGCCCCACGTCCGTTCGCCCACTATTACCCTACTAGGCATGAATTTATTATAAAACTGAATAACTCTTAGGAAATTCGTATCCGTACCTAGGATTTATGAATTACCAAAGTAAATAGGTTAATCTCGAAGTAGAAAACCAGTATGTCCTACTAAAATCTCTCGACTCATGCCCTCTGGCGCAAAGGCGGTCCCATCTTCAGTGCATTTGTGAAATGCACTACCGCACATCTATGCACCAAACAAATTAAAATGAAATTACCCTCCATTCATCTTTACATATAAAAATCAAAACATGCTTGCTTGCGTGAATATATATCATGTGTTACAACAATACAGAAGTATATTAAAAATATAATCTAGCCCTGTAACGCAATTCACCTTAAAAATACGTATCAAATATAACATTATTTTTATATTAAAAAGCAAACTATTTCTCGCAAGGACTCGCTAAGGTAAGATTTTTATACAGCCGTGAAAGTTTCACACAAGAGGATATTGGAAATAATGGACTAGCTTTTTCCGTCAAATGATATATTGACATCTTGTGACATTCGGAAAAGATTGCTTCTTTGAGTTACCCTTAAGAGTGGAAAAATAACACTATTATTTATTTGATTCAGCCAGGACAGGTAAGAAGAATAAAATATATAAAATACTTTTCCCCCTTTAATCCGAATCACAATTTGAGTCTTTTGTCATCTCCTTCATGCCGGGACGGTTTAAACAGTCGGAGTGGAATACAATGGGGTAATTAGTGGTGTTGGCAAGATAAAGACCACAAAACATACCGAAAACTCAGCGGAACAAAATAACAATAAGAATGAATTGAATATCAGAAACGCCATTTAGCAGAACAATGGAGACTAAATGCACGTCTCGGGAATGGAAATATTTCTGAATGAAAAAGCAGCCGTATTAATAAAAAAGGTATTTTCTTGACATTCTTTGTTCTGGGTGAAACGTTTAACCTTAGTCAATAGCTATTTATCTAACGCTAGCATAGATAATATATAATTAACTAATTAATTAAGTACGCTGAGAGCTCCTTGCTTTATTCACATTCATATAGCGTTTCATAAATACTCCTTTGTTATTCTTATGGTTGACATAGCCCGAGTCAAATTTGATTCACTTGATCGTGCAATGCTTCTGCATCATAGAAATGATTGCATGTTGTAGGTTTTTTTAGAACAGTTCGTGATGATTTTATAAATGTAACAAATTCAACAAATTGTCGCCTTAGTTCTTAATTGTCCAAATGACCATTTCAGTTTTTGTTCAATCTCAACTTTAAAATTAAAAATAAAGTAAAAAAATGTATATTTAATCTCTTAACTATGAATTATTTAAACTAATGAGATCTTTACGGAAATACCTTCATCTTAAACACCTATCATACATAATGTTGATTGAAATTATTAAAGAAAACCTTCTCCTCCTGTAAAAAAATCTAATGGAGATTTGGACAATTAAGAACTAAGGGGAAGAAATAGAAACGTAGAAACGTTAAAAAAAAGTCTCCTGAAAACAAGATAATGTAAAAATTGGATTACCCCGTAATGCGAGCAAATCATCACTCTCTAAGAGTGGTTTATAAGCAATTTAGCGAAATTTAGGTAGTAGAGAGTAAGTCTGACGTCAGTGGTAGGTACTCAGATGTCGAGTAATAAACCTGAATTATTAATTCAACGTTGAAATGATTTCAGTGTGTAGTACATGAGTTTGTACGCAGAGTAGCGAGCCCTCTGCAGTCAGCCATGTGTCTATTATTGCCTGAAGATAATTTTCTCTAGGGTGTAATGAGTAAATATGTCATAAATTTCACTCGGTAGACGTGTCGCTCTAATGGCACATCCATTACCCGCGGGAAGGTGGCAAGGGCCATTTTCCGAACCATCCTGTACCTTTTAACATTAAAGGTGTACGCAAAACCGGCAGCCTTCTTCAAAATAGCTCGCAAAATGAGCGCTTCTCAGAAGAATGTAATAAATTTCCCAAAACCATTAAAGAAATATGACCGCCTTCCGACGAAGTGCCAAAAAAACTGGTGATCATAATAGAATTTTGAAAAATTTACCATATTTAAGTGCCTCAATAAAGTAGTCTCATAAAATGAGGCATTCTGTAAAAAATACATTAACTTTTGTATCGAACTTTAAAAGTGAGCGTTTAAAGGAAAATGCTTTTTGATTTAAAAAAACGGAGCTGTTCGAAAGGGAAAATTGCCGTCGGGACGCCCATACTTGAAGGCAAAGGTTTAATTCAAAATCCTTGAAGGCGGTCTACGGCAGGATTTTCAATTTGTAAGGTGAAACCGGCGGCCCTTTGAGAGGAAATTAAAACCTTTCCCGCGGTATTGAGACGGAAATCACTGCCAAAACAGAATTAAAAGGTTTTATCAATACTTTATAAGCCTATTATTAAAACCATGGTTGGATTCTTCAGGCTTAAAAATCTTATGAAATTCCAAGTGATATAGAAAATGGTTATGCTTCATTTAAAAAAATATATTAAAGGTTTTGCATGCAAAAGTTAGTATATTTTTAAAATATTAATGGATGTATAACATTTATTTATAATTTTAATATTTTGCTTTCACGAAATAATGGAATACATGAACTAAAATAAATATACAACTATAAAGAAAAAAAAAAACATTTTAAATGTTTGAATAACAACGTAATAGACTAACCTAAAGGATCCCAATGATCTATATAACTAACTTATCCTAGTGAAAAAGTACTTTAAATCGAAAAGGTAGTGCTTACTTCGTATTATAGTGGTCACCTGTAAAGATCTTTTTGAAATGACCGAACGTAAATAAAATGCCTTTTTAACATCATTTTATATCATTTATCTTCAAAGAAAATGTATACTTTATTTTATGTTTTATTTTTAAACCTCAGAAATGTGTTAATAATGGCTACAATACCCACGTACAAGCTTTACCTTTAATAAACCACACTGTATTTTTATTTTTTTAACTGTTTCAAAAATTTTAATCAAAACTAAGAACCTAATAACCAACTATGTTAAAGTTTTTCCATTTCCCCCTACGTAAATTGCAGCTGTTTCTCGAAGTAATTAATTTGAAACGAAGTGTTATTTCAAAAAATTCTGCGTATCGTGGATAAAAAACATAAAAGTGGAAAATTACAATTTTACCAATTATTTTAATATAAGGTCGAAATACCTTTTACTGATTTAAAAAAAGTTAAATTAGAATTAATCTACAATAAATAATTTAAAACTTAAAAAAAACTTGTGTAAAAGATAGCCTCCGCGTTCGAGGGGCAAGGCTCTTGACTAAAAATCCATGATTCGATTCCCGGCGTACGCAAATTAATTTCATTCGAATAATTTTGCAATTTTTTCATTAAAATATAATACACCTATAGTATATTTGCGGGAAGTTCAGAAGATTCTTTCGGAATCACACTGGTGTGACCACCATTCAGGATTGAAACGTTGCCAGAAATAGCAAGGCTTAGTTACCAGATCTGAATAGCCAGGTACTTTCCAACCTTCATCTTCTCCATTTCCTTCCACTTCCCTAAGACCTTAACACTCGTAACATATTCCAATTGTGGATCCCATGCTCTCATTTCTCAGACGGTTGGGAGCAGTTGAGGTGCAATTCACATAAAAAATTATTAATCTGTAGGTACGTATGGTTTTTATGAGGTTTTTGCATACTATAATTAAATGATTTTAATTAATAAAGTTGGTTTAATGTACTATAAAGTTGGTAGGCCGAAAATAGTTTTGATGATAACACCCATCAAATTTCCAACTTCCAAACTAGAACATACTGAATTTCATAAGCATTGAAATAATGATTCCTGTTATTGAATTGGATACCGCTACGTAAACGATATTACCCATTATAATAATGTTATTTGGTTCGATGAAATATTACGTTAAACATCAACATGTTAACAAATTAAATTCAATTATTTAAATTTGCTTTCAGCCATTTCTACGTTCAATCCCAAAATTCAGAGTTCGAAACAAGATGATACTATTTATAAAGAAAAATAATCTCTTTTAAAAATACTAACAGTTAACTTTGTGATGTGAAAATCAAAGGAGTCGAAAGAGCAGTAATGGCTTGCTCAGCTTCTGTGACACACCATTATGAAAGAATATGTATTTTTTGTCATTTCAGTAATAACACTTAAATTTGTAAAGACGGAATTTCTCTCTAAAATTCATCTGAATGCAGGTTTGGCGGTGGGTGGGTATTCGTATCATGGAAGGCGGATAGAACATTTATTATCCAATGTTGAAACCTCCCCGGGACTCCGGAGTCGAAGCCTGGGAGTCAAGTCCTCGTAGCTAGAGTGGAAAAATGTCTTTTTAATTTCATTTATCATCGCCGATACGCTATGAAAATTTAAGTGATTTATCCGAGTCTCAAACGGCATAATGCGATTCCCTCCGAACAAAGGGAAATAAATTATTCGACGTTTTAAAAGAAAAGCCCAATTTAAAAGTTTCACTTACACACTCGAACACGGTCGTTTCGTCCGCCTGTATAATCTATAAAGTGAATCCACTATTGAGTAAATTGGTCAGTTCTAACGGCATTGAATTCAATTAATATCACGCTGCTAAAATTCATACCTATCGCAACAGTACCTCAAAACTAACTAGACAAGTTTCAAAACACACTTTAATAATTTTGTTAAAAGTTTGTGGAGTGCTTTTATTGAATATTGTCAGAAAACAAATCCATACCAACAATATTTTCATTTTAGATACCTTCGATAAAAATAACTTCAGACTTGTAGAGTCTAAAAGTTTCCAAGAACTAAACAACATTAAAACCCCCCTCCTATGTATTGCCGTTTCAATGACACGATGGAGCTCCAATTTACTAGCTGGTATCTCTGAAGGGACAATTTTCATAGGCAGATTTTCCATTACGCTGTTTACTACGTAGCGGAGGCGTTATAACTGAAGTTTGTTATTTCAGTGCCGTAACATTATTTTGTGTCTATTGAGTTTATAATCTATTTCTTCGATAAATAGTACACCGTTCCCGGATAGCCGGGGGCTGTTTGGTTTTCATTAAGGAGGAGCAGTTACTTGTGTGCTTAATGGTAGAATAAGTGAACTTCAGAAAGTATTGAGCGCGTTCATTGAAGTGTATGGAGGTGTTATGGCGGACGCCTAGTATACTTGTGCCCATTTCTTTACTAGGAGCAGCGAGACTTGGTCTGATATATTATAACAGCAAGAAGGGGAAATTTTCTTTTATATTCGAAAAAATGATCCATATACTTTAATAAATCTAAGCACTTAGTATTTAATATCGTAACAGTTAATATGAGTATAGTTAAGAGGTAATATCAGTGAATAGATTGTTGGTAAAACTCAGTGTTCATTTAAAATGAGGAGGAATTTTAAAATAATTCTTCGATAAACATGAAAGGCATATATCTTTTTTCCATTCTAATTGGTAAATTTAAAAATGCACTTGGCAATATGAGATCTAATCGAGAATAGGTTACTGAAAGCGAATACTTACGAAGGTTATCTGAATATATTGGATAAATCGTTACTGGCCTGATCCATGAAAACTATGAGAATGCTATGTGACAATTATGAAAATATTTGTAATGATTGTGAAATTATAGTAAATTTTAAAAATGTTTTTTTCGCTTTACTTTTACGCTTTTGTTTGGTGGCACATCTTGGAATAAAGGGAATAAGAATTCCGAGCTGCAGGCCACAGGCGACGGAGTAAGCATTTCCTCGGTCGCTAGGTGGTAGCAATTAATCAAAATAAACAATTTGACGGGTTTTTTTCCGTTTTATTAAAAAAAACGTGGTTTAACCTTTCAGGATGTTACGATTACCAAGCAAATGCTTACATTATGGTGTTCCTTGCATAGCTTTAAACATGAAAAATACATTTAATGATAAAGTCGTAATCATTTTTTGCGTGTAAAGGCAAAATTATAACAAAAACATTCATCTTTCTATACTATTTCTGCTGTCCCTTGAAAATGTGATTGTAGTATTTTTTTCAGTATTGGATTGAGTCCCCTTAGTCGACGTAGGCATAAAAGCTACTTTAGAAGAGTATTAACGACGACATCGAGCGACGCCCCCCCTAAAACTCGATGTCCGGACGCCCGAAGAATCGACGCCGATCCCGATCCGAGAGGCGTGCGCGGAGATTCACCCTATAGCCTGATAGACGGGGAATAGGAGAGTAGAATAGAATAGAAGAGGACCGAAAAGAGGAGAATAGAAAGAGAATAAGGCACTGGGACAACACGGGTCTACGTGACTCTGCTGAAATTAAAATTGGCCGAGTTTGCAGGTGGAACTGGCGAAACGAAGCAAATAGAATCTTCGGGGAACTCGTGCATAGTGCATTAGTGACAAAGCTTAAACAAATTCCTTTTTCGCTTTGTAGCTTTTTCGATTTAGTACGTTTTAGATAAATCGTATTTTGCTGTTTCGCTTGCGAGACCCGGACTCGATAAAACAATTTAAATCTCAGGGCGGATTATATTGCGACTTTTTAGTTTGAAAAATTTGTACAACGTGCACTAAATGTTAATCCGAATCAAAGATTGTAAGTGTAAATAAATAGGTTATTTATTTGGTAAATTATTTTAGTGTAAAGTTCAAATAGCATCATGGATTGCAATTAACAGCACTAAGTATGCTATAAAGTCCAAAAAATTCCCTTTTTTTTTAAGTACCCACTGATGTAACTTTTTATTACGTTTATACCAGTACAGGCCCATTATTAATCAAATGAAGAAAAAAACCAAACAAAGCAACGGAAATTTTCCAAATTTATTGACTATCAAAAATTAAACAGGCCCTAGGCCAATAGGCCACTTGCATGGATTTCATAACGACTTGGAAAAAATCGTTTGGATAGAATTTTTTACTAAGATTACGAAAATATTAGTAAAATTTTTTAGAAATATATAGTTTTTTTTTTTAAATAAATTAATCCACTATTTGAGCTCGCTATTCGTGTGGAAAACGTTCTTTTTTTAAAAATTATTTTCGGCTATGTAATTATCGTTTCTTCGCACCCATAAAATTATTTCCCGTCTTTCCGATTTATAAAAAAATGGTCTGATTTTTCGGATTGAAATTTTCAAAAAATCGCCAGTGTTTCAAAATAACGATAAAAAAATACAGAATGTCTTAGAATATTTGCCTAAACCGGAATTTTTTTTTTAAATGTGATGCAAGTGGCCTATTCATAGAATTCGTTCGACTTATTGAAATGGTTTATATTTTATGGATCAAACGACGTATTGTTTGGTATTGTGATTTGTGAAGTTAATTGATTTCTGATATTAAAAATAATATTTGATTTTACATTCTATATTGAAATATTTGTTGGCTGAAAGCAAATATTTTTTTTAACAAAACACTTCCGGGAAGGAAACGTTGGCTGTATATCACGAAATAAAATATTGTTTCCACACGAAATGAAGTCATTACACAAATTTCAATTTTTCAAAGGAAATCGGCAGAGGGAACTCGTATATTCGGATATGATCGTTCCAAAAATTTAAAAGTTCCCGCATAGGGTACCACCGGAAGTTTCGGACGCACGGGGTAATATCCGCTACCGGTTCCACGGGCTGCCTAATAAATAAAATGTTTTTAAAAGGTAAAAACAATCACAAAACGACTACATTTGAAGGTATGAAACAGACATTTACGATTTTTCTCATTTCTTTATACTAATCCACTTGATGGACATTATAAAAAGTGTTTGAAACTACAAAAAATACCTCTAAATTGTAACTGAATATTACGTCACTACCTGTTTGGACCCAAAGTAAATTATACAAAATAAACAAAAATCAAATTCACCATAGCCAAAACTAATAAAAGTACTTACCTACCTACTTAGGGAATATTGAAATACAAACAAAACGTTTGGGATTTAATTGTGAAAACGCTCATCAAATTTGAAAATGTTTTATGAAAAAACACTAATATATTAGAAACAATTGACAAAATTTTTATAGTAAGCGCAAATTGATAGTAAATATATCGATTATATATAATACTGTGAAGTTTTTCATAAATGTCTCAAAATACATGAATTTCAATACAAGTGTCATGTCCAGAATATGTCTCTTGTGTACCGATGGACCTATTTTCAGACAACATGATTTAGGATTTGCAAGAATTGGGATAAAATAAGCGTCGAGTGACGTCAGAACCCTCCCTCGTCCTGGTGTCCTCTAACGAGAAAGATATTAGGCCACCGATAGATGTCATCAACAGAACATACATAGAACGGAAAGTAAAATAATACCATCGAATAAAAAGGTGTTAAATATTGATATCGTCATTTTTGATTAGAGTGGGTTTTGGTGAAACTTTTTTTGCTATTCGGCGAATATTTCGATTGATCATGATGGAGTAATCACACACGTCCATACATCCACCAAGTGAGCTGCGACCAAATTACCGATTTTGTAGAACACTAGTATATTATTTGTGTATTTTATTTAAACATCATGAAGTTAAATTGATAGATGAAGACACTTTTATTTTGATGTTCCATTATTTCTATTAAGGAATTATGTTATTTGGGTGTAGTGATAACTGACGTTATTATAAAAAATCAGAGTATGCAATTCACACGCGGTAGAAGTGAAACCATCAGAAAACTAAAGTAGAAAATAGTGGGGAGACTTAAAAGCACCGCACAAAGAGGAGACCGATTATACTATCTCATTCTCTCGCACGCCAAATCCTATAGATGTATGTGTTTGTCTCTTTTTAGTGTCTTTTTTTTTCGTTCCATCGAGTTTCAAATCATAACGGTGCTAAAAAAGTTTTCAAAATTCTTCAAAAATATTATGTATTAATAATGTGTTCATGATATTGATTATACAAAAAAAAAATAAAAAAAAACAATTTTTTCTCGATCAACTCTAAATATCTACATATTACTTCATCAGTTTTTGCTAATCCTCTCTGTAGCGTTATTTTGAAATAAATGAAAACAAATCACTTTTTAAAACTATAAACTAAATTTTTATTAAATAGTACTGTTTTACTAGGTGATTGGTTTTCATTTAGTTTACATATTGATTAATTATAATTAAAAAAAAAATTGTGGTGTTTAAGAGGCAGTTTTTATTAATGAAATTTCACGTAATAGAACGTAAACGTATTAGAAAATATATAATCTTTTCCTTAGTGATTTAAGTAAGTCTACTTGTGTGCATTTCTTTACTGGGTATACAGATACATTATAACTGCAAGAATACTTAATTTTCTTTTACAATCGATAGAAGGTGTTCCATTTACTCTTCGCTTGTTATTAACCATGGACGTGTGCTTAATAAACCTAAGCACTTAGTACTTAATATAAAAACAGTTAACAAGAGTGTAGTTGATCAGTAAATTTAGTAGATTGTTGGTGAAACTCATTTGAAGAGGAATTCTTAAGTAGGTAATTCTACGATAAAAATATCATATCGGTGTAAGTTTTTTCTATTCTAATTGGTAAATCTAAAGACATTAAAATCACATTTTAAAACATAAATATATCATCGTTTCCTTATTCATGTCAGTAATATTAACGGAATTTCCTTAGTAATATTAATGGAAGTCAATTTTTTTCAAAATTAAGGTTTGAATGCCACCTTTTAGCATTTAAAAATTACATTTTTCTACGATAATCTTATATCAATATAATATATATATGTTATAAATATCAAATATCGTACGAGGTAACAGAAATAAAATAAATAAATAATGTATAAAAAATATAACATTTTTCAAAGCTGATGTTTTGTAAATAGCGATGTAAATAAAATTATTTATTGTATTAAAAACTTAAAATGACGACACGAAGTAATTTTGCAATAATTCGAAGAAATAAATAATTAATAAAAAAAAATATTTTTAGACGGAATAAATATTTATGTTAGAACAGCAAAGCTTCACTTACGATTTATTTACCATTCATAACTTTGATCTTCGGTAGATTCTGAACAGGTTTAAATTTCACTTCTTCTAAAACAGCATACTTATTTTGAGGTACCATTTTAATTCAAATTCAGAAATTACTTTGTTTTTACCACTATAATTTATTATAAAAAACCGACATGTTTCGTAAGCCAAGCTTACTTCATCAGGGTTTTAAAAGTAATTTATTCATTTGAGTTTTAAATTTAATTATAACTTTTTTTTATTCTTAAAACTATTTTTTTTTTAATTACATAAATTTATAACGTGTAAAAATTGAACGGATTGATGAAGCCTGCAACAAAGAAGAAGAGACTTGTGTCTTGGAGGTAGGTCCAGCAGAAGCGAAATCAAGCAGCAAATCTTTGGCACGTCGAAAGGTCTTCAGGAAGCAGGTTTTTCCGACCACTGTTTTTGATGAGAGAAACCGTTGCCTTCTTGTGGCCCTCTTTTCATAGTGCCAGCTCAGATTGTTTTACAATATTTCGAGTTGGGTAATACAAAATAGTTTTTATTTTGGAAGTATTACTCATCTCACGTTGAAAGTGTTGCGAAATTGATATTTCGGTGACGCGCCGTTCAAATCTAGAATATTTTGTATTCGTTAATAATGCATGATATGGAGAGTTGGCCTCGTTTCATCTAGTCTGCACAAAATGTTCGGTATAAAAATAATAACATTGCACGTAAAAACGTACAATTGTTGTAATTATTACATTTCTTAATTAATTAATGGAAAATTTGGATTTCCATCGAAAGCCATAATTTTATAAATTTAAATATAATTTTCAATTACAGTACATTGTTAAAAGATAATTTCACACGCTACAGCTGGTTGAAGTTAAAAATTCATTATGATAATTAATCATTGAAGATAATATAAATAATTCTCACTTAAAATTTAAAAAAATATTAGTAAAACATTAATAAGTGATTCGAATCCAAATCCTTTTGTCTTACAGGGATCAACACTCTAGTCCCAGTTGTGATCTACTCTTCTAACAGGGACCTACACTCTAGTTCCAATTGCGATACTACTACTAGTCTGAACACTCTAGTTCATGTCGCGACCGTTATTTTTTTTTATTTTGGTTGCCATCTATTGCCATATTTTAATTGAGTGAAAAAATAAATACTTAAAATTACTTTGGGGATCAACTGGCAGAGTGATCAACTACCGAGAGACGAATTGTCAGGTTATCAAATATTGGTGAATCAACTGTTCCTGATATGGTGGTGTTCCTAAATGTTTTTACAATTATTTAAAGCTTAAATATTAAAAAACATCTTCGGTCATCCTTTGATACTTTCAACGACAAAGAAAATGGGAGGAAAAACTAATAAAATTTTCTAAAGCACGCTTTTAATCTAATCGAAACGCTTCCTCGGGAGAACAAAAAATATTACATCCCAAAAGATTCCTTCCTACGGGCTCATTTCCAGCGACCTATTCCCTTTATAATTTTAACATTAACGTTAAATTAATATCCTTGACGCGAAAATAATTCGTGGATGTCCCTTTTTATATCTGAAAATTGAGGCAGCAACATTTAATTAAACGCGGTGGTTTAAATATTCGAAATTATGACAACGCGGATTGACGTTCTGTCACGGATTTCCAACGAAAAATAATATGGTAATATTCGGAAACACAGCGCTTACGAGTTTGTGGTTTTTGTCAGTCGAGGGGGGGAGGGAGGGGAGGGGGGGGGGGGGAATTTAGTTTTTTTGGAATTTTACCAGTAGAAATAATACATTTTGTGAATAATTTAATCGATTTATTGAGGTTAATGTATCTGAAACTGCTCACGAATTATAGTTTCAGAGGTAAATGCTTGAAACCAAACGAGACAAAATGGTATTTGCTGGAATTAGATGATAGTATAAGTAGAAAATAATGGTGCGGAAGGAAAAGGGATAACCTAACACCTACCATTGAATCTCTACCACAATATAGGTATACAGTTCCTCCTTGAAACCTTGTGGTAAATATCGCCACAACAAAACCATTGAATACAAAATGATGTTATGTACTTCCAAGACGGTCTAATTTCTTCTTTTTACTAAAAAAAAACAGATTACATACACGAAAAACACAAACAACTTGCTTTTAAGGTAGCCCCAAAACTTCTTCTATTTCAAAACAAATGCACCCAAATTTGCACTGTTTTTCTTTCCATTGTTCCAAATTTGAAATACTTTTCAAAGATTGGTAGGAACTGGATAATGGATAAAACTGGATAAATTTCTATTCAAAACCAAATGCTTATTTGTGATTGTAATTCTGCAGAAAGGTGATATGTAAGAAACCATAAAATATAATTATTTTGTCAATGGAAAACATCCTCCTTACAAAGTACGCCAATTACGATGTTAACAGTAAAATTATCCCTTATTAAATTTATTGACTTATAAATTAGACAACATTTATTAGTCTATTTATCGTCTAGAGCCAGTGAGACTGTGGCATACTCTATTTACGTATGTTGTGAGGCTGAAGGTAAAAGGAGGAGAAAGAGGTGAGGAAAGAGGAAGGTAAGGAAGCTCATGGTTATTCAGATCATCTCACCAAATATAGCTAAAGCCATTTCAAGCATCGTTCCAATTCTGAATGGTGGTCTTTCAGCAAGGTGATACTAAGATTTGGTTCCGTTCAGGAACTTGGTGTTAAATTTATAATTGTGAAACAACACGAATTATTTAAGTTAAATTTACGAATTACTTAAGTTGAATAGAACCCGTGACAACGACCACGGAGACCATCAAGTTTTATCCTAAATTTCTATCCTAAAATCTTTTTCAATTTATTCTGACGAAAACCAATCACCGAAATTTCTGAAGAAAAATTATTTACTTGAAGTGTTTATGGTATAAAATTGATTTCCAATATGATCTGAAACTTAAACTTCACAGAAAAGCAGTAAAATTTTACATAATTAATACATTTTTACCTCAAATTATCCATATTTCATTATTAATGGGGATGTTACGTTTATACGTGAAATCTAAAATAATTTGAGAACTTAAGATGAAGCCAAGCGAAATAATGCAAAATCATTCAAAATCATGTGTTTTTTTTTTTAAACGCTTAGAAATATTATAGATGACCGACCTTGGAAATAATCAAGTTTTTTGATAAGACTTTTTGTAAGAATGAAAATAAATAAAATGTCAGGTCTATAAAAAATATTTATAAGGGCAAAATCTCCCTTTAATGAACCGCTTTTCGGATAAAATTTTGTTGTATATTGTGGCAAATTAAATTCTTTTGAAAAGATCGGAAAGCATTTCAATATTTATACCAGAATTTAAAAAAATAAAATAAAACAATTTCGCCTTGTTTTTCAGGATTAAATCAAAATGGGCGGCGTTCAACGGATTTCGAATTGCGAATTAAACCTTATGCGGTTCGGCGTAAGGACTGTGTGCAAATTGTTTCAGTTAACGCCCCATTGCGGTGACGAACGGACATTCCTAGACTCTACGTCGCTTGGTGCCATGAAATCGATTTTAATTTTCCTTGTTATTATAATAAAAAATGAATAAGAGTTAATACTTTTTACAGGCTTTTACGAAATCAATCTATAAAAAAACCACTCCCAAAAAACCTCACCACCTTTCCAAAAAAGTCTTTTCAAATATATTTAAATCCCTCCCAAAAAGGCGCAGGGATTCCGATTTTGAATTTTTCAAGGTCTAGTGAATCACCTTAATTGTTTTATTTTTTCGCACTTATGACATTCATTGATTGATTTAAGTAACATATTTCGATTCTGTATAACGACACGAGATGCGTATTTCCAAAACCTATACCGGTTCAGTCGCGGTAGCCACGATTTACATTTTAAATACACCTCTATATTGGTTATTTTTTTATCACTTTGCAAAAACAAAAATTGTTAAAAAATCTAGATAAAATACTCTTTCTAATTTATATATTAGAAATTTCGATATTGAAAATGTAGAGTGAACCGATATGGGTTTTGGAAATACGCACGCGAGACACTATGTTATACAAATGAATTATATAAAATAGATTCCTTAAAAAATCACAGGGATTAGATTTAACAGAAAACAGGTTGACATTATATAATAATTATATGTTTTTAGTGTAAGAGTTTATAAATATAAGTGCTCTATTTCCTATTTAGAGTTTGATTACTTACACCTGCAAGTTGGTTGTTTCTCAGCAGTTTTCATTCGAGTAACGTCATATCCTTCTTTGCTTGCAACAGGAAATCTTTAACCCCTGCCACATGAAGTTGTTAACCCTCTTTGCAGTTCCAAAGCCGCCATTCTCGCCGGTTTAACCGCATTGCATTAAAAGTTACGAATCTTTAAGAATGAAGTTTTGAAAGTTTTATGAAGAACGGCCAAAGTGGCTAAGTGCGCGCAGAATCCCTCCGCACCATTTAAGGGTTGCTAATTTTAAATTTTCACGAACGCAACACGATTTCGCCATTAATGACTCATTATAATTTTTTAAAACTGCGTAATTATGGTTGATCGCAGTATTTTTGGGCGGAAATATTAAAAATGGAGTCAGATGATATGATTTTAACATTTTTGATAAAAAATTCTAAATCGTATAAAAATTTCATTTACATTTGCTCAACTCGTGACATCACACCGAAAATTATAAAATATCCGGTACCGTCGTCTCACGGAATAAATTTTTATTGTATTAAAAAATGATTGAGGGGTAAGGCTCTTGACCCACAATCCGAAGGTCGCGTGATCGAATTCCGGCGTACGCGAATAAATTTTATTTGATAAATTTGTGTTATTTCATAATTAATTCATTAAAAATAATATGTAGTATATTTGCGGCACGTTCTAAGTGATATATACTCTCAGTATCGCCCTGGTATAAGACCACCATTCGAAATTGAGACATTGAAATGGCTTTAGCCGTGTTTGGTGACCAGATATATATAGCCAGGTACTTCCCCGCCTTCCTTTTTTTCCATTTCCTTTCCTACCCAGTACCTTCAGCCTTACAACATACCCCGATTAGGGATGCCATACCACTGTCTCCAGATATGAGCAGCTGGGACTTTTGTGAGGTATTAAAAAAATCCAATTCTACGCACATTATCAATGAGTTGGCATAAAATTTGTGTGTATGTCTATAAGCAAAAAATGTAACGGTGAACTCCGGTATCATAGTTACTAGCTACTAATTCGGATAATTATTTTTTTCGAGATTAATCAAAACGATTCATTAATTAATTTTCATCTAATACATCACGCCTATTTACATCTACTTTTGGCTTTGTTTTATTTTCTTTTCTACTTAATTGATTTATTAAGATCACTTCACGTAATAATATTTTCTTTTCTTATAATTGTTATTACCTATATTGTTATTGGTGTTACTATATTCATACACTTTATTGATTTTTTTTTATCTGCTATTAAACCAGTATACAAAAACATAACGCTATCTAAAATAAGCGAACATCAAAGCACTCGATAAAGAAGACTAACGTGAGACCGTGGATTAATCGTATTATTTTGGAACCGAGTTCCCGTAAATTAAACAAATATTTTATTGCCATATCATTCTCTCACAGGCTAAATCGTATAGATGTTTGTGTGTCTCTTTTTAGTGTCGCTTGTTTCCGTTTCATCGAGTTTTAAATCACAACGGTGCTAAAGATGTTTCCACTTCAATAAATAAATAAAAATCTACTTGTCGTAATGCGGAAAAACAATCTTATGTATGTAGGTAATCTTAAACGACCTTGCTCCTGGTATCGGCATTATTTTTTAGAATTAATAACAATGCAACATTTATTTAACTTTCTCTCGTCACGTAAAATAAGATGACACTGGATTTTTTTTTTCTTATACCTATATCAACCGCCAAATAATATATTAAGATTTCGAAAAGAATCTTTAATAACGCGGGAACGCGGGTAATAATCAATTACCACCAGTATTTAATAAAATAATTCTAATTTTTTCGCTGGCTCCCTGCCCAGCATCCCCAGAAGAAAAAAACTGACCTTTTCTCCACTTCATCTCAGCTCCGAGTTCAATGGAGTTTTTAGTTGCGGAATTCTCCACCATTTTTCTATCCCATTTCCAATTAACAGCTGTAATTCACTCGGTTCTCCTGCCTTAATGACGAGGAATAAATTAATTCCGAAGAGTGAAGTTTATAACTATTGCTTTGACAATTTTACTGCCAATTAATATTTCCGAGAAATTTTGATAACACAATTTGCAGTGTACAACAAAGCTTTGAGTCACATTTATAATTATTATTCATATTTCCACGGTACCTGAACCCCTATTCAAAACAATACCACAAACTCATACCTATTTATTTATAAGTTTCTCGATTTCTAGAAAAGTTTTTTTTTCAAAGTTAGATTTTTGTATTTTGCCAGGTACTTCCATACCTTTATCTTCCCCATCGTCTTTCCATGTATGGTGTCCAATAGTCCTACTGATTCTAGGCAGTTGGGGCTCGTGTGCGGTATTTGAAAACGATCTATTAAAAAAGACAGTCAGATGCTTTTTTTACATTACCACATAGGAGACACTGAGAAACATAATTCCCCTCAGAGCCTATGTCATCTTTGAAGTTGCTGTGTGGAGGGACTTTTTAGAAAAGAAAGGAGAGGAAGAAGAAAAAGGGAAGGAAAAGGGATTCCCTCAACCATTCTCTCCCGATCTGGCCTTCAGCATGCAGCTGGTGGGCAGACGCATCCGTCGTCAAGACTCGGATAAACCTCACGAACCCGATCACCCCTGCTAAGTCACCATATGTAGCGAACCACACGGGGTGACCTATTGCGGAGGTGTTGGTTATCCAATAAATGGTTCCCTGAGTGGCGGTACCCATACCCGTCTCCTAAACTGACAAACAATCAACTAACAAAGTTAAAGTAAAGTAGGCACCGATGGCGCATTTAAGTGGTTCTTAAAAGCACCACCAGTGGTTTTTTGGCATGTTGCATTAATTCATTTTTTCAACAAGTTGGTGTTTGATGTCACCTACTATACCTCCCCTTTGCTCACCACCAAAGTTGATGTTCTCTCCCATCTTTTACTTTTCATTTAAATACTCTGAAATCCTGTATTTTATTTAATATATTTTATTCACGTAAATACAATGTGTTTTTTGTTGTCTAGTTTTGAAATCACGACCCCTGGGCCCAGAGCCAAGCCTCTCACCACTCTGTTGCAGAGGTCGTCGACTTTGGATCGAATCCTGTGAGAAACCGCAAAAGAAATTAGAATGCAGTTCCCTCTGTGAATTATTCCGAGTGGAGAAGCCGTCTCCCACAGTGGTATAAATTACCTAACTTCTATCGAGCCTCGGCCGGGTACTTTCTAAGGAGGTACCAGATATCTGAAAGGTGACAAAAAGATCACAAAGGAGTGGAATTATAAAGGTATTTAGACCTAAAGAGATGACTGTTTAAATTTTGTCTCATTTGTCTACTTATAATATAAATCAACTTTTGCGAGACCTTTTTAACAAAGATAATTTTTTTTTATATTTGACCCCAAAACTGATATTATTTGGGAATTCGCAAATGTCAAAAATAAATAGACTTGTTTTTGGTTGCGTGTTTGATCCTGCAGAGATATGAAATATTAGAAAAATAATGTATCGATTATTTTCTATCATAACGTTATTTAAATTATCACGTGTTGATTGTGGCAGTAGGAAAATTTTATTAACGTTTATTCTAAAGATTATTAAGCAAACAGGATAACCCTATTATCAATTCTTTCAGCAGTTCAAGCAGATGTACCCACAATTTTAAAAGACGTCGAACGAGCATAGAATAGTTCAACGATAAAAAAGCGAATCGTATTATTTTCTTAACAACAATGGTCGTATCTAATGATCTAGATTTAAACAGTGAATTTGAAACCAAGCTTATCAGAAATCATTATTACAATTCAATTTATTTAAAGTACGTATTATTGTTATTTTGAAAAGCAGATTCCATCACTGTCTCATGACTTGCTCCATTAAAGGAATTATATTCGTTTTAATAAATGTCCAAAAGCTTCTTCATTTCATTTTGATCCATTTGTAATCTCCATCTTAAGATTCTTTCCCCTTGGCAGACAGTAGGAGTATCTCTTCTCATTATCCAAGTTGGTTTATTAAAGAAATTTACGAGAATAATCAAAGGAAATGCCTTTCCATTTTAGGATTTTTAAGATTACCTAAATCCGTAACAAAGTTCCCATTCAAGGAAATTATTGTATACGCATTTTGCGTCTAATTAATTGTGTAATAATATCTTAGCATTTAGATAAAATAAACACAAAAGCTTTCTTGTCTTTCGTTGGCATGTTTTGTAAATATCTGTCAAATGTTTTTAATTTTAGTCTAGTAAATATTATAATATGCCCTGACACTAAAAATTGTTGCCCGCCGATTATAAGAGAAGTATTGTCAAGTTATAAACCACTGTTATTAATTAATTATTAAAATAATTTTTATTAATCGTAGATATGGCGCACCATTTGATGTCACAATAAGTTGCTGCATTATTTTCTTAACCCCTCAGGCTAATTTGTACAGTTTTCGCAACAACTCATCTTGGTCTCATAGAAATTGTTGTGCCTCTCTTACTATCATGGTTAGAAATATGATTTAAACGGTTTTAGAAATAGAAAACACCAAGCTTTATGTTAAAATCTAAAAATTAACCGCAAAGTAATTAAAATGTGCAATTTTGTATTAATTACTTTTTCATCAAACAACAAAAATGTTAGTTGACGATAATGTTTATAATACATTTGCCTAATAAATTGTGTACCTCTTTTTATGTAGTTATAAAAAACAAAAGATAAGACAATATTAAAACTTTTTTATGTTTGCTTGAAAAAAAATTATATTTCAAAACTTACGAGTATGTTTTTTAAGTAATTATAAAATTTAAAAGCGTAATTTATCACCTTTCCAAAACAGTCTTTAGTTTTTGAATACATTCAGAAATGTTTAATTTATTTAACTTTTATTGCAAAACGGAAATATTTTGACCCTCTGACAAAATACGGTCGAGGCCTGACGGATTAAATAAGAATCCGTTTATCTGGAATTATTTATTTTTAGTCAGTGCTATTTTGACTTTCAAAGTGTTTTTACTTTTCATATGTGACAGTTGATCAAGCCATAAAAACCTTAAGAAAACATATATTAACAAGTGATTTACACCAAAAGTACCGACAAATCATCATGTATTCTGTATCTATTTCCTACAGCTCAAACACTTTAATGCGGTGGTTGGTTACCTTACCAAGGTGTAATTTGGTGGCAAGACTTTACGACTATCATGCCAGTTTGCCGAAGTGCTGATAATGAAAAGTTGTAGTAAAATTTCTATAACTTTGTTGCACGTTTGCCGGGAAGATGGTAGTTGGTAGGTGCCTCGCGGAACAAATTTAGAAGTTACAAGTATCGCGCATGACGTATAAGACATATTAGCTAACAACAAAGTTCTAGTATTATATTCGGTTTCTTTGTAATTTATCTGCCAAGCTGTCTTGTTTGATACGTTGACTCTGATGATTTATGGAAATGTGCTGTGTGAAATTTACGAACAGGCCCCGGAATGTCTTATGTGAAAAGAACAAATAATGTCGAAAGAATTATTATGGTAGCTTTTACCAAGAAAACAGTCGAGAGCGAAGATGATTATTTTAATCCGAACAGAAAAAATAGTACATTTTTAATAATGTAATACTTGGAATAGAGTTCATAAATGTAATATCATGAATGGAAAAATAAAAGTAAAAATAAAAACCGTTGAAACATGAAATATTTAATAGTCGATAACTTTATAACATCTACCAAAGTGATGAACAAATAAAAATAATTCACTTAATATTGAGCATAAAATTTTGTCTTTAAGAATAGATACGTAAGAAAAATCTTTTTATTTTGGGTGGCTGAATCAAAACCTCGAAGAAATACTAATGCTCTTAAACACACAGTTATAATATATGTGGCTTGATGTATTTAAGCCTATCGCTCGCCATATATTCCAATTGGGAATGTACGGCGAGCGGTATGCCGAAATACGCCAAGCCACGTATATTATAGCTGTGTTTATTCACAGCTTAAAGTTTGCAAAACAGGAGAAATCGTCGAATATTATTTTATACCAGTGTATATTAAAATATTTTATTAAGTATATATATATATATATATATATATATATATATATATATTTTATAGCCTAGTGGAAGTACGAAGCTCGCTGGCCACACGAAATACGCTCGCTGGCTGCTTATGGCCCGCGGGCCGCGATTGCTCTTCTATAAAAAAATTGTTACGATTTGAAATGAATCAGAAGATTATCGATATCATTGTGTGGAGTTAAATTTACAACTTTAGACTTTAAATTCCCAATTAAATTTACCGAAATGAAAATGTTTTGCATAAAGGTTTTGGGCTGAATAAATCATTTGCATACGGTTTAAAACACTCGAAAATGGAATTTTCATAGTCATTACGCGTAGATAAAAGTTTACCGTAGCAATTTATCGCAAATGCTGTAACAGTTTTATAGGTTATGGATTTCCCTATCTATTTTTGATTTCTGCATTCGCGGCCTCATTGTATGGCGAACATCGATTTTATCTTTTTACAAAAAAACATACCCAACTGGTATTATATTATTTGTTATATATATTTTTAATATATACTTTATTTTATAGGTAATATTAATATTTAATAGGTCAATTATTTGTTCATAATCAATTTTTTATTCTAGTTTTATTTTTATAATCTGGGAGAAAATATTTCATGAAGTGTATTTGGTTTTCAGTGAGTTTAATTATTCGCTTAAATTCTTATTCATCATCAAATATTTAACTGAAGAGGAGTCGCTGACTTAATGTCTGTCATTAGTCAACGGAACCTTTTTTAAGTCAAGCAATCCGAGTTGTTGCCTTTTCTCAAGTATTATTTTTGGTCGAGTATAATAATATCCAGAAGATATAATGAATCAGTTTAAAACCTTGTTGAAAAGGAAAAAAGATAAATAATTAGAATTATTTACTTATTATAATGAGTTTTAACAGATTATGGATATTGTTTCAAACCTGGTTAATAACGGAAAAAATTCAATTATAAATTTAAAAAAGTTATTACAAAAAAAAGTAAGACGAATAAAACGACTGAAAGAAAGAGAAGAGATGGAAGAAATACAATACAATCAAGCAGAATAGAATACAAGAAAAAAAATAGTAGGGTGAATGAAGTAAAAAAAAAATGGTGGTTTTAGTTAATTAATTTAGTTGAGTTCATTATTTTTTACCAGTTCGGTCCAATTTGTTTGGTTTAGTTATACTTTGTTATTAATAGTATTATCTTTGACATTTTATTAAAAGGTTTTAACGGACATGAATAAAACAAAACCTAAAGAAGAGGAATTTCAACTCAAAACGAATGAAGGAAATCATTCCTCCTTACTTTAAAGGAAAACTTTTCAACAATAAAATTTCTAAAAACATTAAGGTGTGTTCCTTGTCAGATACGTCATAAATAATTTTGTGAATTTATATATAAGTTTTAGCTAAATACAATGTTTTTTAAATCAATCTACAAATATAGAACCATCTTATAAATTGAACAACATTTTTAATAGTAATTGTAGCTTCATGTATTTTATTTAGAATCCGTTTTATAAAGGACACCCCTCGCATGGTTGAATTACGCAAACTTAATACCAGGGGAACATGCCAAGAGGGAGATATAAAACACACAGACAGTATTAAATCTGAGCGCAGTTCGCAGGGACAATAATATTAGGTACAACACAACTCAGCACACGTTCCGTATCTCCTCGAAAAGCTATTTTTCTGGTAGCGGCTGAAAAAATATTCGCATTAATTTGCATTTCAGCATCCGATTTCCATTCCATGAGAGTTATTGTTTTAACTTTTGTGATAAATAATTAAGTTTTTTTTATGAATAAAGCCTGTTTGCTCACTGCCTCTATGGCGTACGCATTTGACTTCAAGCCGAAAATTAAAGATTCCTTCTTTCATCCACCACCTTCAGTATCTATCATTCAGCCATTTATCAGATAATAAATAAAATACGGATGCATACAAAATATTCATTAGCTGTTCTTTAGCCACCTTGTGATTTACTCAAAGTTTAGTGTATTGGAATATGTAGGTTGTTTTCATAATAATTGTATGGTGGTTAATGGTTAATTTTGAGTATATTTTGAATGTGCAGTTTCCACTCTGATTTAAGCAGATGACATGACATCAATGATGGAAAATTATTTTTCGAAGGTCTGCCCTTTTAATTTTTATTAACATAGTAGGGAATCTGGGGGTTAATGCTAGAAGTACTTATGTCAATTTTCTGAGTTTCTCAGAGATAAAGATTGTTTATCGATTTATTGACGTAAAAAACGCTGAATCAAAATATTGACTTCTACATAGGCTATAATTTCATCAATCTAGAGTATATGACATTGGTATTAATAGCATTATATTAAGTGAGGTTTTAGGGTACCTTCTGTTACCTACATCAGATTACCAAAACTGACATAGATACTTCTAGCATTAATCCCCATAATCCATAACGCAATCGATGCTTAACATAGTACTGGCTTTTAATAATGTACCTTTTTGGAATTCGGATTCGGTGAAAAAAGAATGTGATCGATATGAAACGTGAAATTCGTCCAATAAATAATGTGAATTAAACAAACAACTCTTGCAGTAGTTTTTCGTTGATATTCATTCTTTAGGAATTTAGCATAAAGTTAATAAACTCTCCCGACAGCAAATACTCCCAGCCAGTTCCAGTAAAAAATTATAAACAACTTGACTCGCTGCAAATACCTTACACAAAAATGTCAAACTCTCTCCCGTTTGTAGAAATTTATGTTTTCCAATAATACAGTTCACACTGCTCGTTGTGTTCATTCAAGCGGCAAAGCGACCGCTGGAGTACAGCATACACTGCCTCTGCCGGTGCACCGGTACGTTTCGGCTCAACTACAAAAATGCCACAAAAAGAAGATGAAAATAGAAATATCTTCAACGTAACCTGGAAAAATGTTTCATTATTAAATCTGAGTGGGCAAACATTCCCAACAATATACGGGTGCTATTTTCACAATGGAACCTGGTGACCCCGCAAATATAGATTTTGTAGAAATCTATTGGCTGTATTTAAGAACCCATAAAAATGTGTGAAGAGATACCTACAGGACTTTGAGAAAATATTTTTTGCAGTCATGCTCGAATTGATACTGGGTGAAGGTGTCTCTAGGTAACTTTTGGGGCATACATTAATTACGTGAGCTCAAAAGGGGGGGGGGGGGGGGGCAGCAAAATCTCACGTTACTTAAAAAGAATATACGAAGTGGCACAAAATAAACTTTAAAATATATTTTTTTATATGAATACCACACAAGTGTCCTAACTGTTCCCGTCTGGAGCCAGTGAGACTATAGACTATAGCATCCCCAATTGGGGTATGTTGAGAGGCTGAAGGTAGTGGGGAGGGGAAGGGTATGGGGAAGATGAAGTTGGGGAAGTACCTGGCTATTCAGATCTGGTCACCAAATACGGCTAAAGCCATTTCAAGCAACGTTTCAATCCTGAATGGTGGTCTTACACCAGAGCGATACTGAGAGTATCTTCACATTATATATTATTTTTAATGAATTAATTGTGAAATAACACAAATTAATCAAATAAAAATTATTTCGATCGATCCCGCGACCTTTCGAATTGCGAGTCAAGAGCTTTACCGCTAGAAGACGCCGACCGTGTGTGTATTTCACACGCGGTAGAAGTGATACCTTCGTAAAACTAAACATCGAGAGCATAAGACGAATGCAGGTATCAGGAGTAGGATAATTGTAAGATTTATTTATTATAACATTGTTACCAAGTTTAAAATTATTTTACGAAGCAATTCACAAAGAGGACACCGAATAATCTATTTTATTCTACCGCAGGGTTCTTATAGAGTATAGATGTATGTGTTTGTCTCTTTTTAGTGTCGCTCGTTTCAGGTTCATCGAGTTTCAAATCACAACGGTGCTAAATAAGTTTTCACTTCAATAATTTAGTATTCAGTGGTCATATTCTTAAGACTATTCCTACTGTGCTGCTTACCAGTGCTACGAGTAACATAATATTGATAAAATAATATGAATAATAAATGTACAGTATATACAAAGCACTGACAAGAGAACAAAACATTAACAATAACACTGCTGTTATAGCACAGGACAATGATAATAAACAATAACATTGCTGTTGTAGCACAGGACAATGATAATAAACAATAAAATTGCCGTTGTAGCACAGGACAATGATAATAAACAATAACATTGCTGTTGTAGCACAGGACAATGATAATAAACAATAACATAGCTGTTATAGCACAGGACAATGATAATAAACAATAACATTGCTGTTGTAGCACAGGACAATGATAATAAACAATAACATTGCTGTTGTAGCACAGGACAATGATAATAAACAATAACATTGCTGCTGTAGCACAGGACAATGATAATAAACAATAACATTGCTGTTGTAGCACAGGACAATGATAATAAATAAAAACATAGCTGTTATAGCCCAGGACAATGATAACGAACAATAAAATTGCTGTTATAGCACAACTAAGCTCCTTCACTATAAAAAAAAATATCATAAGGGCACTTTAAATTTTATAAAAATGAAATAAAACCTCTCTTACGATCACGCACAGCTTAGAAATTATAACTAGCGAATTACAACTTATACGACTAATTTATAAACTTAAAAATAACTTTTTATTTTTATTTTTAACTTTGTGAGTAAAAACTCAAATTATAATATTTTAAATGTAAAACCATGTACGATCGTGTGAGAAACGCGGAGATCCGCAAAGAATGCAAGGCTGATGTAAGCGTAATGAGTAAGATCAAGAAAGGAACGCTCCGTTGGTTCGGGCATGTAGAGAGAATGAACGAGGAAAGGACTGTAAGGAGAATATATGACGCAAATGTGAATGGTAGAAGAAGTCGGGGACGCCCGAGAAAGACATGGCACGACCAAGTGAATCAGATACTTGATTCGGGCCATGTCAAGAGCATGTATGAGACGATGTATGAATGTTAACGAGGCAAGGAGTGTGTGCCAAGACCGAGTTGTTTAGCGGTCCGTCCTCTCTGCCTACCCCTGCGGGGAAACGGCGTGATGGTTAGTTAGTTAATGAAATGAAGACAATATTATCGAAACTCAATCAAAATCTGAAGACAGAAAAATCAGAAAAAGATATTGGTTCCACTGGGACTCGAACCTAGATACCTTAGCATTCATTGCCAACTGCTCTACCGATTGAGCAATGGAATTCAATCGGTAGAGCAGTTGGCCATGAATGCTAAGGTATCTGGGTTCGTGTTCCAGTGGAACCAAAATCTCTTTCTGATTTTTCTGTCTTCAGATTTCAATTGAGTTTCGCTAATATTGTGTTCATTTAATTAAATATTAAACATAACTTACACAGAAGCAAGTTACAGAAAATACCTCCAATTTAGAATCTCAAAACTTAAACCTAAGAACTCAACGTCTCTAATTAAATTCGTCTTGAGGAGTCATCTTGATTAAAGTTTATAAGATATTGTGTTTACATTATTATGTAAATATGTCAAATTTATACCACACTGATGGTGAAATGGGTAGGACGTGATGTTATTAGCTCATGTTGGATAAGAAGGGAGAGCTAACATATTGTGTAAAATACAAGCCCACCCGATGATGTGCACCAACAAAGCATAATTTGGCTGATTAGCAATATGCTGATAAAAGAGTAGCTTACCACGCATTGATATTGTTTCGAATGCACGTGACTATAATTTTGAAAAGTTTACACACAAAACAAAACGAAGTTTTCGACCGAGATGTAATAATAATTGAAAAATACTGTCGTCTCCCTAGCTACAGTATTGAAAACTGACGTAGGTAATTGTTTATTAGTGTGAATTTTGGGGAGGCTTGCATAATAGATTGTTTGGAAAGACGGTGTTGGAAGTGCTTGTTTAGCTAGTGAGGAGTGGATGGAGAGTGTTTGGTGTGGTGATCCTCTCCCCGTCAGGCAGGGTAGCCTTCGTACTTTACCAATACAGAGGTTTGAAATGCTCCTTGGGACCACGGTACTTCCAAGCTGTGATCCGGTGTTCAGAAACTTATAATTATGATGATGTTCAATTGATAACACTTATTTGTCCGCGATATTAACTTATATTTAGAATATTATTTACAAGAAATATGCGTTCGCGTACGAACGGGTAGAGAGGTAAATTGCACGTACAACCGGGAGAATCGAGTACTAGAAGCGGAATAAATTGCTTCGTCATTTCGGAGCAATCGGAGAGTTTTCGATTGGATATCATATGCGTGAAAGTATTGTAAATAAGTACTGCCATAACGGTATCGATTGTGATTTACATATATTTTTTCGGTTACCTTTTTTCTCTTTCTCTCCACCCAGGACTCGAACCCAGGACCTATGACTTGCCGAGTCAGTGCTCATTAATTAAATATTACAATTTGAGGTTTTAATAATTAAGTTTAAAATAAAATAAAATGTTTTTACCTTGTTAAGGTATTAAAAATAATGGGTAAAATGATCATAAGAAAGTCAAGCTTTAAAATTCGGTCGCATAACTTTGACGAAAATTGCGTGATAATTTTAACCCCCGTTCGGTTAAAAATGTCGTAGGTGAATTTCCATAGCGACATATTTAAAACAATATTGTTTGATGTAGTCACATTGAAGGCAAAGCTTTGACTGTTTTATGCGCACTCCTTTCGTCAACATGGCTGAAATTCTCCGAATGTCGGGAAACTGAAAACTGTAGGCGTACAAAAAGCGGCTGACAGTTTTATCATTCTTTACGGGGTGAAAAATCAACAGCTTACCGCCGATAAAACAACATATTGTGTTTTTACGCTCAGAGGGTTTTCAAAACTCGACCCAATGAGTTTTTTTATGAAGCAGTACTTACAGCCAAATAAAAGTGTTAATTAAAATTAATGCGAATGAAAGGGTTTTTTCTCGTTTGTATCCCCAAATTCAAGAGGAGATTTAAAAAGCTGGTGGACCCAAGCGCTATGCCCACTCAACCGGTCAGTGGTTGAGTGGGCATAGCGCTTGGGTCCCACCCGGGCGTCGCATGTTCGATTCCTCTGCTGGCTAAGTCCTCCATCACAACACAAGCAACATTTTTCGGCTTTCTGTGGTGGTAGTAGGAGATTTTCAAACATTGTTGGGTTATTCGTAACCCGGGAATGTTTGTCTTTCTTTTTTAAAAAAAAAAAAAAAAAAACATCTCACAAGAGTCCCGCCCCCTGCATGTGGTACTAAGGCAATATCTTTATTTTTTATCAACAATTCATTAATAGTTTTGAAACTGCTAGCGAACATTATATAATTTTTAGTTTCTTCTTCTAACACAGCAAACTTATTTTGTTGCACCATTTTAATTCAAATTACTAAAATACTTCGTTCTTACCACTTTTATTGTTTATTAAAAACCAACATGTTTCGTGAGCTATGCTCACCTCTTCAGGGTTTTAATAATACTCTGTTGGTTTTAAACAATAAAAGTGGTAAAAACGAAGTATGTTATTAATTTGAATTTTTAGTGTTTTACAAAATATTGGTGAAATGTATTTTATTCAATTTATAAACAACTTACGCTTACTAGTAGCTTATAATTTCGCGATAACCGGCTGTATTTTCCACGCATTTATACGATAATAACTTTGAATGGTAGGTAATATCTTGGGTCTGCTTAGTTAATATTATTTAATTCGTCAAGAGCCCTCGTATTAGGCTGTCTCAGGTCTCCTGTACCCTCTTGTCTGGGAACACCAAAGAAAACCCCTCCCGAAAATGAAAGCACTTCTATTTTTCACTGTCTGCTATAGGACAAATAATAATATTCTGTATTTTTCATCTTACGTAGTACTGAATACCAGTCCAATTTATTTTCGTCTCCCGCAGAATTTCAAAGTTTTTACTGCAATCATCAAGAGTACCGAATATCAAAGAGTTATTTGAAGCAAACAAAGTAATAAAAAGTGTAATTCGTTATTGTCTTGTTTTACTCCGCCTACATTCAAACAATTTACTATCTCTTTGACATAATACCGCAACTAAAAACTGATGGGAAGCAAAAGTTTGGTTAGCGCATTGTGCGGTCTGAAGCTTGTAGGTTGCTAGTTGCTAGTGAAGGCCTTCTCCAACAACTTAATACTACCACAAGCCAAAACCTGATTTTATATACTAATTTGCTCGTTATGATAAATAGGGATAAAGTTTTATTGTTCAACGCGGATTTTACGCTGGGATTTTCAGCTTTCAAATTAAAATTAATTTGTTTGTTTGCCTACTTAATACTTTGAATTCGTAACTCAACAGAACCCTTTTTAATAATTGCTCTATTTTATTTTTTAAATTTTTTTATTATTTAATAAATTTTTATAAGTTACATTTTTTCAACTAACATTCTAGGCTAATGCCCGTGCTGTGGTAGTCGTACGTGAAATAATTCATACAATTATTAATTTATTGCAGCATGCTTTTGGCCATCAGTATTTTTCTGTTTTTTTGTGTGTGATATAATTTGCGAAATCATTCAAGCTAAATTTTTACGATATTTGTGGAATGTGGTGTTTAATTAATCTATTTTTTAGCGAGAACCTGGCATGTGTTGCAATGCCACTCAAAGAAATAAAGTATTTGTGTTTTAAATCTACGGAAGTGCTTCGGATACAATTTTTTTTTGTCTGGTGCGTACACAAATAAATCAGAAGGTTTTCCTACGCGTGGACAGGCCACATACAGCTGTCCAGGCGAAAAGCTTAGATTTTTTTAATTTACCTCCTGCTATCCCTACCGCTACTATGTCTCCTTTGCAAACCCTTCCTCTGCCCCCCTCATTCCCCACCCTTCACCTATCCCCTGCATGGCCTTTTCCATGCGTTCCCGCTTTCAGCCCGTTCGCCTCCTGCGTCCCCTTCCCTTCCAACGCTTCCCTTCCTCCTTCTCCCCCTCCCGCATCACCTAATCTCATGAATCACCCCCTTTCGGCGTTTCCCTCCCCCCTCCCGAGTTCCTCTTCCACTTTCCCGGCCTTCTCCCAATCGGATGAATGGTACAGGAAATAATTTTATAACGCCAGACCTCACCATTATGTATGGAAACAATCGCGGGCACGGGCAATGTTTCATCACAATCGGATGAATGGTTGAGGAATGCTTAAGAGACAAACAAAGAAACATTCATTTTTACATATATTAAGATAAACTTCTATAAAATTTAAAGAATGACTAAAATTTATTATTAAATACTATAAAAGTATTTTTGAAGTAGCTGTGTAAATATGTTTGTGACATGTATAAACACGCGGATGATACAGATACTTTGCTTTAATGTATCATGTTTTCATGAAACGGAAAGCGAAATTCTGAAATATATAATTGTTTTGACATTGGAAGATGTTTTTCTAGGAATAACCTGAGTCTTCTCATAAAAGTTTTTCTTCTCACCAGGGGAAAAATATTAGAGGCTTTAGTTATTAATAAATTCGTCCACAAATTGTGTTGATTTATGAGTATGTTCCAAAAATAATAAATATTTTCAAATTTCAAGGGGGTTTTCCCCAAAGAAAATATCAAAAGATTTTCTTATCAAAATACTCATTAAAGCTGCAACAAGAGTTGATCTCTTTCCTTGGTATCTTATTCCTGGTTTTCGATTTGAAACTCTCAGTATTTATGGGATATAACTTGAAATAAGATATTTCATATTATAAAATGTAATTGTAAATCAGGCTAGGGTTTTGGAAAATTTATTGTTTAATCCACAAACAAGTTATAAATCAATCTAACAAGAAGTTGATAATCTTGCCTTTGTGAAATAATTTAAATAATAGATACACTGATTTATATTAATTAAGTAATTACCCGGTTTTGACTGAAACTTATTTTTCTTGATGCTTTTTTTGATAATTATTAAGACCAAGTAATATGGCGTTTCTTCAAATATTTTAAAGTCCTATTGCTCGTGGTAAGGATAAAATTATGATGTAAAAGTGCTGCATTGAAATTTGAAAGAAAAAAAAGTTGTGCTTATTTTGTGATTCGAACATTCCAAGCGTTTACGAGTTCATCGTGAGTTATATACACAGATTTTTGGTTAATAGTTAAGATTTTCTTAATTTCATAAAGTTTTCAAGTTCAACCTCCATTTTCAACCAAGTCATTTCTCAGATTTCTAGGGGAGAATACAATATTTTATTTGTATTTCTTAGGCATTAACTACATAACCATTTCAAGATATTTTGTTTTGAAGTGTGTTATTTAACATGTACTTTTTTTTATAACTTAATTTTTTTTTAATATCTGTTATCGGTTTCGACACATTCGTGTCATTAACTAGCAATCTTAAAACGAACTTTAAATTACAAGCTCATAAATGATTAGATTTTATTAGGTGGGGGTAGTGGGATGGGTGATTTTGAGGGAGGGGGAGACCGGTGAGAGGAGCCAACATAACAGGAGGACATAGTCAATAATGGTGATTTACAGGGTACTTGTGTTTTGTTAACAAAATTTTTTGTGTGTTTATTTCTAATGTTTCTAAAGTGCATAAATTAAGTAGAATGTATTCATATTTGAACATTTTAACATAGTTTTTTCTTTGTTGCAGCTAAGGCCTAACAAAGAAAAAAATTAGTTTAAACATTCAAACATCTGACACGTTTTTAGATTTTCACGGCCAAAAGTATTTTCGTTATTTGTTTTTGGGGTGTTATGCCGTGTTGCGCTACCTCCTTCTTTAGTCAACGTTTCTGATGCGACGGAGATTACGTTTCTGATGTAGATCCGGCAGATCCGACAGATGACATCTGTCGGATCTGCCCTGATGATAGACACTGTAGCACTGTCCGAAAGAAGGAGTTAGCGCAACACAGCAAAGCACCCGAACAATAAATAATGAAAATTCAAAAATCAAAACGTACTTTAATTTGTGCGCTTTGGAAACCTTAAAAATAAACAAACAAAAAATGAAATAAAAAATCAATATAGAGCAGATAAATAAAAATTAACTAACAACTGCATATGAATTTTTTTTTAAACAGAGAGAATACAATTTTTTTTCAATTATAAAAATTATATGGCTGTACATATACACATATATTTAGATATATGTATATATATTTTAAGCTAAATTGTATTAGTACTACTCATACTATTTCATTTCTTTTAATCTCTGTTATGATGTTCTATTCCTTGCAATGACGATTGTATTCTTATTTATTCTGTTTTATTGATTTAGTAACACACATCATTAATATTGTGAGTATAAATTTCCTTCTTTTCATGTAAAAGCCCAGAGCGTAAATAAATATAAATAAATAAATATAAATAAATCAAATGAAAGAAATGCAACGAAAAGCAACTATAAACATCTTAATGTAAACTGGTAGGAACGAGAGTGGGTAATATAAATACGGCTTCGCTCTGAAACTGAAGCGATTGCTCGTGCAATAGTAATAAGTGGTGGCTGTTTGCAAACACTGCCATTGCCATTCTCGTACAATCCAAAAAGAAACCTACTTCAGTCGGAATGGCCACGGGTCTGGGGTCCGGGGGCTGGCAGAAGGGTAATTTTGGAAATCGAATAAAGTGCACCGGACCGTTTCAGAAATGCAGTACGGGCGAAACTGTCCCGTATCCATAGAATGCAATTTGTTACCTCCGTTTAGAGTTGTGGAGTTAACAATACCATCCACGCTAATTGCTATGCAAGTTGCCTCCCCTCGGCGCTTTTTCCCGTTTATTGCGGGTCCGTGTGGGGCCGCGTTCGGAATACCTAATTTGCATTCCAAGAAACTGGGATTCCCGCGGCCTGCGCCTAGTTCCTAGCGCCTAGTTACACCCTGAAAATCAGCTGGTCTTTGAAATTTTAGTGGCTCAATGTTGCATACATTTTAATAAACTCATTTAAAATTGTAGTGTTATGGGGGAAATTTAGTAAAGTACACAATTTTAAAGATTTACGTCTGGATTTAAGAAAGATTTATATGGGAGAGCATGTTTTATTCATGGAAAATCAATTCATTAAAAATATATACTTTTTTAGGAATCATGATTTCTGCGTAATATGATGTTCTTATACATCTAGGTCATTTTGTATTTAAACCTAGCTTACTTTAACTCTAATTAATATGAATACAAGTTGTAAGAAACTGCGTGCCGAAGTTATTTTATAAAGAAAAAAAATTAAAGATTAATCCTGAAACACCGCAATTTTTGGTTATATTACCTTCAGATAGGCAGTGCATTAGTAAATTCCTATTATTAAATTTTGCTTAATATATTATGCATTATTATATTTTAGTCATAGGTTTTTCATTTTAATTTTTAATTTACGTTCTTATTCTATGTAAAAATATTGGAAAAAAAAAGTTATATGTGCATCGCGTGACCGCCAAACATGAATTTTTCAATCGTTTGGAACAGCAGGGAGATTTTTTTCTGAACTCTATCGTGAGGGGCTGAGATCTATGACATAGGTATGTCGCTGTCGCTACACGCAAGAATCCAAAAGACAATCACTTCAGTGGCATTCCAATGATCAGAACGTCGAGGAAGCTGAGAAGAAGTGTCAAGGACTAGCGAATAAGAATTGATTAATGGCTATTTGATTTAGTTTTTTATTTAAAATTAAATCAATAAAATATGGTTCATAGCCATTATTTACCGCTATTTTTTTAATTAATTTAAGTTCATTAGCAAAATTAGTATCTGACATTGGAATTGTGACTAAACGATGAACCATTGAATGGAATGCGGAGTGCTTATGTGAAATCGGGTGATTAGAGGTGCTGTGTATTACAATGTCAGTATAGGAGGGTTTACGAAATATGTTAAAATCAATTTTGTTATTAATGATGGATAAGGTGAGGTCTAAAAAATTTAAGGTTGAGTTTTTGCCTACCTCTAATGTGAATTTAATCTGATTATGAAAAGAGTTTATAAGATTGAGGAAGGAGTTCAGTTGACGCTCAACCAATAAGTTCCAAGAAAATGTGAAACAAACCCTTCAAACATGTAAAACTAAAATATTTCAAGATGAATCATATCACAAAGTTAAATTTTTAACTAAAAATCCCAAAACTCCCAAATTATATGGGTTCCTTAAAATACACAAGAATAATTACCCCATCAGGCCAGTGGTTTCATGTTGCAATGCCCCAAATTTTAAAATATCATCCGTTATTACTAATGTGTTTCAAAATACCAATGTTTTTTCACCGAAACATACCCTTAAAAACTCTTTTTCATTAGTAGAAAAATTGAAAGATATGATTCTCCCTAGTAATTCTAAACTAATTTCTTTTGACGTTGTAAATTTATTTCCTAATGTTCCCATAGAAGAGAGTAAATGTTTAATTTCTGATTTACTAAATAGTTCGGACCTCTCTACAGATTTTATAAAAGATTTAACTTCCTTGTTTAATATTTGCCTGAATCAAAATTATTTTCAATTTAATAATGTTATATATCAGCAACGTGACGGCCTGGCTATGGGCAGCCCTACCAGTCCTCTGATTGCTGATATATTCATGGATAGCCTAGAGAATAAAATTCTATCTTGTACCTCACCTCCAATTAAAAATCTTTTGTACTGGAAAAGATACGTTGATGATGTGTTTTGTATATGGACAGGGACTGAGCGTCAACTGAACTCCTTCCTCAATCTTATAAACTCTTTTCATAATCAGATTAAATTCACATTAGAGATAGGCAAAAACTCAACCTTAAATTTTTTAGACCTCACCTTATCCATCATTAATAACAAAATTGATTTTAACATATTTCGTAAACCCTCCTATACTGACATTGTAATACACAGCACCTCTAATCACCCGATTTCACATAAGCACTCCGCATTCCATTCAATGGTTCATCGTTTAGTCACAATTCCAATGTCAGATACTAATTTTGCTAATGAACTTAAATTAATTAAAAAAAATAGCGGTAAATAATGGCTATGAACCATATTTTATTGATTTAATTTTAAATAAAAAACTAAATCAAATAGCCATTAATCAATTCTTATTCGCTAGTCCTTGTCCTCAAATCAATGATAATAATATTAATTATCAATGGCGGCGAATTTTATTCATTAATAATTTTTCTACTTTAAGTGTTAAAAACCTTCCTTCTGAAGTCAGACCTGCCTTTTATACGAATAACAATCTAGGTAAATTTCTAATTAATTCTAAAGATAAGGACAACAAATTAAGTCATTCGGGAATATATAAATTAAATTGTAATAATTGTTCGGCTTTTTATATCGGTAAGACAACACGTAATGTTAATATTAGGATAAAGGAGCATCTTCGTTGCCTCAATAATAACGGTTTTTCAGAATTCGCCAACCATTTGATCGATAAAGATCATACGTTTTGTCATAGCACCGGTGCTAAAATCTTACATAAAAACGGACATGGTAACAGACTTAACAATTTAGAGGCACTAGAAATTAAAAAAGCTGTAAAAACCAAAAGTCATATACTTAATAATCAATTAGACATATCAAGTAGTCCGATATTAGGTCTGTTTCTAATAAACCCTTAATAAAAAAAAAATCCCAGTGCTCCTTACCACCATGTCATTTGATGCTTTGTTCCTCCAAATTTATTACTGTAACCCATTAGTCACATAAATATCTTTCGGTTTTTTCCATTACTTGCGAACTTAGGTTAATGTATTTTATGGCCGTCGATGTGTTTGTTATATTTGTATCATGTTGTCTCCCTCTATATTTTGTCTCTCTCTAAATTTTTTCACCCTCTATATTTTGTTTTATATAAGCACACATTATGACTTATTGTTTAGTATTAATTTGTACCCTGATGATGCTTGAGTAAAGCGAAACCGGTCGGTTCAAAAAATTAATAAAACTCGTGGTTTTAAACAAAACAGTATTTTATTTTATTAAATATGTCAAACCACAAAGTGATTGCTTTCTACAATAATAACATAATAGTGTTTTTCATTGCAAATATTTGTGTACTGTGTCAAAAAAAGCAAAAACAAATAAAAAACTTCAAACATTGATAAGCAGTGAATAGTGCCAAATTTATAAACGTGTCACAGTGGATGTGCAAAATTTCATCTCCAAATCAGAAATAGCTGTCAATGCCTTAATTAAGGTACTTTTTGATCCAGCCAACAAATTTAATAAGGATCAAATTTCTAAAATTTCCCCAATTGCATGTGAAATTTTAAACGCCATAAGTAGCATGTCTTCAGCTGTGGCATCCAAAACTGCCAGCTTAGAAGGTGAACTGCGTGCATACAAGGATATTAGAGCAAATTCTTCCCAAAATAACTTTGACATCTGCGAGGCGATTTCGGAAATCAATGAGCAACAATTGCGTTCCAAAAATATAATTGTTTGCAATGTGTCTGAAAGTATTAAGACAACAGAAGCCGGCAGAATCTTGGACGACCAGGCAAGTGTCACCAGTATAATCAGTAAAATCAACAAATGAAAATATTTCAAAATTTTATAGAATCGGTAAATTATCAAATAGCAAACCTAGACCAATAAAAATCGAACTAGAGAATTCAATACAATCGAGAAATATTCTAAGCAAACGAGGTCTTCTTAAGAACAATATCAGAATCTATCCCGACTCAACTCCGGTGCAGCAAAAATTTCTAAAAGATCTGAGGGTTCAACTGGAGAAGCGGAAAGAAAATGGTGAAGATATCACCATAAAATACATAAACTCAACGCCCAGAATTGTCCCAAATCTGCCAAAAAACTAGGAAATGACAAAAATATTCAAGCAATTCCAACAAACAATTGAACCAGAACTTTAAAAATCTACTACCAAAACATCCGAAGACTACGATCAAAACTCGACGACCTACGAGCAGCCCTACCTTCTCATCATCATGACATCATTTTACTTACGGAAACCTGGCTAATAATAATAATAATAATATATATCTTTATTCAACAAAATTTGTAAGATTTATAACAAAAAAAGAAACATACATATTCAGCGTTTTACAATGGTTTATGTAAGTACAAAAGATTAGCAACAGAAGATAAATAATATAAATATGAACAGAAGGTACCTACTTGAAGAATAGAAAATAGTTATAAATTATGGTTTTTCGTAATCCACCTCACTAGGCTAGCCTGTGTTGAGGCAGTAATTTTTAAGTCAATTTATATTTCATATTAACATACCTACACTTATATTAAAATATAATCATACAAAAGATTGGTTGCATTAACAATAAATTTTGAATAATAACAATCAGTACATTGGTTTAGTTACGAATTTGGGTGAGCGCACCGGTAAAAGCCCTATCATTATTTTTTATCCAAATTTTTATGTTATTTTTGAAATTTTTTTGTGAATCACATTTTTTTACTCTATATGGAAGAATGTTATAAAGTCTTGATGCAAGGTATCTGAAGCTTCGTTGACCAAAAGTAGTATGCGTTATGGGAATTTGAAGTAAGTCTCTGTTATTGTTTCGTGTATAGCGTGTATTTAATCTTTTTTCATAGTATTTATGTATGTTTGTGTACAGATGATTGAGGATTGTTTTTGCGTATATCTGCCGAACGTCAAACACATTCATAATATTAAAGATAAAATTCGAGTCTGTAATTAGAGGTACTCTAAGGATTATTTTTATAATGGTTTTCTGTGCCTTAATGATTGGGTCTAGTGCAGATGCAGTGCCACCTCCCCATGCTATGATGCCATACTCAATAATAGATTGACAGACTGCAAAATAAATCATTTTCAAGTGTTTTAAGTCGAGAAAATTTCGTATTGTTCTGAAAAAATGCATTGTTTTTCTTATTTTGTTTGCAACTATTTGAGAGTGAAGATTCCATTTGAGATATGGATCAATGGTGAGGCCGAGGTATTTCATCTGTGTAGTGCGCTCAATGTAAGGACACTGGCAATATTCATTGGAATTTAAACATGTGTGTATTCTAATAGAGGCATCATCGTGAGGTTGTCCTGTAATATTTATGCTTGATGTGACGTATTTAGTTTTCTCGGTGTTCAGTGTGAGTGTATTCGAATCCAACCACTTTTTTATAATGCTTATATACGTTTCAGCTTTTTCGTAGACAGCTTGCCAAGTGTCAGCTTCAAAGAGTATGACAGTGTCATCGGCAAAACTAACAATTTTCCCCTGAATATTAATGTTGCATAATTCGTTAATGTACAAAAGGAACAAAGATGGTCCTAATATGCTACCCTGAGGAATCCCATAGTTAGAGGAGAACTGATCGCTAAGTGTTTTATTTACTTGAACTTGTTGCTTGCGATTGTTAAGGTAGCTTTTAAAAAAGTTAAGTTCGTTACCTGTAATACCGATTTTTATAAGTTTGTTTATTAATTTACTGTGTGATATTGTATCAAATGCTTTGGAGAGGTCTAGAAAGATTGAAATACATTTTTTTCTTTTATCGAGGTTTTCGACAATGAAATCAGTTACGGCGGCAATAGCGTCTGCGGTACTCTTGTTTTCTTGAAACCCGTATTGGTTTTCTGATAATAGTTTATGGCTAACAAGAAATTTAACCAACTGAGCATTGACAACTTTTTCAAATACTTTAGATAGACTGGTCAGTAGAGTTATTGGTCTGTAATTGTTTATGTCTGTCTTGATACCTGATTTATGTATGGGGATAACAATACCATGTTTCAGGTTTGAGGGGAAGTGTCCCTGATTGATGCTAAGGTTTATTAGATATTCAAGGGGCAATGCAATTTCCATAGATAGTGTTTTCAAAATCTTGGTCGTTATTCCATCAACCCCGGCAGAAGAAGTGTTTTTTAGGGAGTTAATAATGTTAAGGATCTCTTCTGCTGACACAGTTTGAAAATTAAACCGTCTTTTGGAAAATTGAAGTTCTGCTTCAGTAGGTTGAACATTCCCACAATTTGGTAGACGAGAAGCAAGATTTGAACCAATGTTTGTAAAAAAATTATTGATGTAATCGGCAATGAGCTTTGGGTTTTTTGAGGTATCAAAAATTTTTCCATCAATACAAAGTTTACTTATGTCCTGTTTGTCTTTGGTATTTTGTGTATTTGTGGCTTCTCTTAGAATTTGCCACATTTTTTTGGGATCGTTGTTACTTTCTTTGATTTTGTCTCGATAGTAGATTTCTTTTGCCTTTCTAATGACCTCGCCGCACGTATTTCTATATCTTTTGTAGATGTTTAGTGATATTATATCGTAAGGATTTTCTTTCACTTTTTTGTGTAGTGTGTTTCTTCGACGAATACAGTTGATGATTGAGTAGTTTATCCAAGATTTCAAGGGTTTAATTTTGTTTGGAATTTTTTTTGTCAAATTTGTGGTATTATTAGTTAATTCATGTTTCAAAAAGTCAACAAAATATCCCCATGCGTCATCTGTGTTTTTTATTTGGAAAAGTTCTTGCCAAGACTTATTTTTAATTGAGTTTTTTAAATTATCAAAATTTATATTATTGTATACGATTGACTGATCTCTTCTGTTTTTTGTGGTGTCGGATTGCAATGTGAATATTGTTGTGTAATGGTCTGTGATTGTTGATTTGTAAACGATGCTTTTATTTGGTTTATTAGTTTTAACCATTATGTGATCAATGCATGATGTAGATTCATTAGCTATTCTTGTTGGTGTATTGATGGTACTAATTAATCCATGGAACTCTAACATGTTCAGGTAGTCGTGACATTGGTGGTGTGGATTATTTGGGAGTATGTTGATATTTAAATCTCCCATAATTATTAAATTTTTAATATAGGAAAGGTTACAGAGTATGCTGTTAAGACTATTAATAAATGGTGTGATGTTTCGGATGGATGGAGAGCGGTATATCGCTAGAATGCATGTGTCATTATTAAACGTTATTTGCATACAGTTCGCGTCAATAATGTTTACTTCAGTTACAATGGGATTTAGAACATTTTTTATGTATACCACAACTCCATCGTTCTGACTATCATGATTTGACGAATTGAAGGTTGAGTAATGAGTTATAAATTTTGGGGTGTAAATATTTGTCAACCAACATTCTGTAAGAATAATAACATCGAAGTCTATATTTAGGTGGTTAAGCTGTATTTGGAGTTCATTAAAATTTTTATTAATTGACCGAATATTTTGTTGCATAATAGTAATGTTTTTTGGATCGGCTGTCAGATATTTACATATTTTAGCATCTGATGTGGTAAACAAATTATCTTGTTCACTTAGTTCTTCATAAGTGTTAATGGTAATAGCCATATTAAAGTTTATATTACAAAAAGAAGAAAAAAAATAGTTTAATTAATTAATGAGAGCTCCACTACTCCGTGGCCATCACTGGGGATTTCAACCTTTGATTAAATGTGAAGGAGGTGAGATTATTGTTGTAGTGAACAAATAAAAGTACATAACTCACTCACCAGACTGAGGGGAATCGACCCAGTGTATGACCGGTGAGAGAGGGGCTCTCACCAAAAAAAGCTAAACAATTTTTTTTAGATCATCCGCATGTTTGATGTGTATTATTCTATCACTTTCATTTTTTTTAATCATTATTTTACATTCTTTAAACCAGACAAATTTGTATCCCATTTCTTTTGCTTTAGTTTTCGACCTCCACAGAAGATCTTTGAAGTAGGCTCCAAGGATTTCGCTAACAAAGATCTTCTGGTATCCGTTTCCTTGGGTTGTGGTTAGGTTCAGTTGCTTCCTATTGAGTAGAATCTGCCGTCTTTTTTGGGGGTTAGTAAATCTGACGTGGAATTTTGGGGGGACTCCTGGTCGTCGGTCCGGTATTTTCTTGATATCGAGAATATCATCGCCTTTTAAGTCGACACCTGTGGCTGAGGCCACCCGTTTAATTGTTTCTGCAGGCTGCTCTCCCTCTCTTTCTGGAATCCCTGCAAATTCAAGGGTGTCTTCACGAGTTCTTTGTTCCACTTCTGCCAATCTGACTTCAAGGCTCTTTATTATGCCATCTTTTTCTGTTAATTCCTTTCTCATGGCTTCTACTTCCGAAACTAGTTTTATTATAGTCTCCATCTTAAGGTGGATGTCATCATATTGATGACTGATGAAGTCTCTTGTACTTCTACTCTCTTTATTTTCATCATCAATTTTTTTTATTATCGCTGTTTTAAAGGTTTCTAATTTTTTTTCCATCCTCGTTTCTATTTTTTCTAACAGGACATCAATGTTTATTCCCTGGGGCTCAGATGTAACACTAGTCCCGGTTATTTGTCCTTTACTTCTCAGATTTTTATCTGTAGTTGCCATTTTGAAGGACTGGATTTAGTTTGTAAGGTCAAACACTGCCTCTGTTACTCTTTACTTGACACTTGGATTCACTTGCGAATTTCTGTTATTGTTTTCTTTTATAAAACTGTTAATCACTTATTCACAAGTGGGAGAGAAACACTGTCTAAGTATAAATTAATAATTCTTATTTGTTTGATAAGGGCACTGAAACATTTGAAACTGATTTTGGCTAAACTCTGATATCAAATCGACTGAACTCGGTCTTAAAAACTACAAAATATTTCGCTGCGACAGAAATGTCAGATCAAGTTCCAAGTCAAGAGGTGGAGGAGTTTTGATTGCTATAAAACAGAAGTTGTCATCTAGAAAATTAACCACGAAACACAATAACATCGAACATCTTTTTGTGCAAGTAACGATTCCTCTCGAGAAAATTATATTTGGAACGGCCTATCTACCACCCCTTTCTGACCCTCAAACACACAGAAACCACTGTGAAGACATCGAAACAATTTCATCATAATAATCTCACTCGAAAATTGTTATCCTTGGAGATTATAACTTACCAAACCTAACATGGAAAGCAAAAAACTGTGGTCTCATCACAAACGAAAGTGAAAACGATCGTGCACGTGAAGTTTTGGACATGGTAAACTTTCTAAACTTTCACCAACATAATTTTATTTATAACAGTAACAATCGCTTATTAGACTTAGCTTTATCAAACTATCCTAAAATATCTGTAGAACTCTCAAATAATCCACTCCTACCAATAGATAATCACCATCCTCCCCTATACGTTAAATTAAATATTACATGCGAAAATGAAAAAAAAATACCTGTTCAAAGAGTCCTAAACTTTAAACGAGCCGACTTCGACTCAATTAGCAGCCATCTCTCAAATACAGACTGGTCGTTTTTATCCGATGAAAACATTGATGAATCTTTAGACCAACTTTCTTTATACTTTTCTAATATTATTGATTCCTATGTACCTTTTTTTACACCGAGAAGCTATACCTACCCGGTTTGGTTCTCATCAGAGCTTACTGCCTCTCTTCAGCAAAAAAAGAGTCAACACAAAAAATTCAAACAAAGCAAATCCATAAGTGATTATAAAATCTTTAGCGAAACCAGGAAAAAATGTAAAGATCTCTCCAAACAATGTTACAAAATGTATATAACCTCTATCGAGGACACCGTCTTTAAATCCAAAAATCTTTTGAAATTTCTTAAAAAACTAAACAATGAAAATACAGACTACCCGCCAATAATGCAAATGAATGGAACCAGTGCAAACAATACACAGGACATTGTAAACCTTTTTTCGGACTTCTTCAAATATGTATATGATGAAGAAACTCCAGATGACAAAATACCTGAATATAAATTTAGCAAGACTACACACTTAACAAATTGCCATATCACACAAAAATGTTGGGAACAGAAATTATTTTCCTTAGACATTCCACCAATATTCCTCAAAAAATGCTCTAATACATTATCTAAACCACTATCATTATTATTCAACCGTCTCTTGACCCTTGGACACTTTCTTGACCGCTGTAAATCTAGCTTCATTACACTTATCTATAAAAAAGGAGACGACACTAATATAGCTCACTTGGAAGGAGGTCAAAAGATCCCGGAGTGGACCAGAGAACGGAAGCATGAAAGTGATAAAATCGAAAGATGGACAAATGTTGACGAATGAGAATGATATTAAAGAGAGATGGGTGAAATATTTCAAGGAAGTCTTCGAAAGTAACCCGAGTGGCTGTGATCCCAGCGGTGAATCGGTTATGAACGATGATGGAGTGAATGTTACCAAAATAAGTATGGATGAAATAAAAAGATCAATTAAATGCATGAAGAATGGGAAGGCTGTAGGTATCGACAATATTGCTGCCAAATACTTTAAAGGAGATAGCCGTATTATTCTCACATGGCTGTGTAGACTTTTTAACCAATGTTTAGAGGAGGGTTACACGTCATTAGATTGGAGAAGGGCTGTAATCATGCCATTGTACAAAGGTAAAGGGTTATGTATGGAATGTGGGAATTCTTAGTTCAGTGGGCAAGCTGTATGGTAGAATAATGATTGAAAGGGTAAGAATGGAAACAAAGGATAAAACATGGGATGTGCAAGGTGCTTTTATGAGTGGAAGGGGGTGCATGGACCAGATTTTCTCATTGCGTATGCTCACTGAGAAGTTTCTTGCAAAAAACCAGAAACTCTTCTGTGCCTTTGTAGATCTACAAAAAGCAAACGACCGAGTTGACAGGAAAAGCTATGGAAGGTTTTGTCCAAGTACGGAGTGAATACAAAGCTTATACAGGCAATTGCGTCTCTATGTATATGAGGGAAGCGTTTGACATCACAAAAGGTGTTAAACAAGGCTCCGTAATATCACCGTGGTTATTCAATCTATACAAGGATAATTGCATGCAAGAATTGAAAGAGATGGGATTGGGCGCGAAATTGAGTAATCTGGAAGAATGTTGCCTGTTGTATGTTGATGATGCGGTGCTTATTTCTAACAGTATGGAAGATCTACAGTCTCTCGTGTCTAGGATGAACGAAGTATGTATGAAGAATGAGTTAATGATGAATGTAAGTTAGTCTAAAGTCATGGTATTTGAAAGAGAAAGTACGAAAACAATGTGCAACATAGTTGTCAATGATGAATGCTTGGAGCAGGTGGATGAGTTTGTTTATTTGGGAAGTGTGTTAACGAGAGATGGGAGGGCTGATAGAGATATTGAAAGGAGGGTGAATGCAGGTAACTCTATTAATGGAGGACTGAACGCCGTTGGCACCAGCAAAAAACTGTCCAAAGAAGCGAAGCTAGCCGTCCATAATGGAGTGCTGGTACCTACCCTGATGTATGGCAGTGAGGCATGGAACTGGCAGAGGAAGGATGAAAGTAGACTGAATGCGGTAGAAATGAGATCCCTGAGGCGAATGTGTGGTAAAACCGTGTACGATCGTGAGAGAAACGTGGAGATCCGCAAAGAATGCAAGGCTGATGTAAGCGTGATGTGTAAGATTAAGAAAGGGACTCTCCGATGGTTTGAGCATGTAGAGCGGATGAACGAGGAAAGGAGTGTAAGGAGAATGTATGACGCAAATGTGAATGGTAGAAGAAGTTGGGGATGCCCGAGGAAGATATGGCACGACCAAGTGAATCAGATACTTGAGTCGGGCCATGTGAAGAGTCGGAATAATGGTAGAGCATGTATTAGACGATGTATGAATGTGAACGAGGCAAGGAGTGTGTTGCAAGATCGAGTTGTGTGGCAGTCCGTCCCCTCTGCCTACCCCTGCGGGGAAACGGCATGATGGTTAGTTAGTTAGTTAGTTCTAATCCACATCTTCTACTATAAGGCTGCGTACACACATGCGAGCCGAACCTGCGACATGAACCACGAAAACGTTCCTTTTCCGTAATTCGTGGCTCGGCTCGTGCAATACATAATATCACCACACAAGCACAGTATCCTAGAAGCGGTAGCGGAATGAGAGAGACCAATGTATTTCTGATTTCACCTCCACCTATTTTATTTGCATTAGTTTGGTCGCTTCATTGCATTTCCTAATTTGTTTGGTGATTGTATAAGTTTAATCTTTTAAATCCAACAAGCAATCGAATTCACTTATAAGGTAATATCATAATGAGCATTTTACCAGATATAACAAGGGAACGAACAACGTTGTTGCTCGGTAAGCCGGGTCACCTGTTTTGGAGATTTGGATTCAGTGAGGATTATCCGACTGGGATTTCTGTATGACGGATTTAATTTAAAGGAAATAGCGTGCGAGGTTGAATTATTTGATGTCGCCCAACGGGAAATACAGGAAGCGTTTTTCTGTTTATGTTTTATTTGGCATTTATTATTTCAAATGTGGAACGAAATTAATTTTACTGTCAGAATGAAAATTTAATAAGTCCTTTGAAGTCATTCCAAAACGTCCTTCCAATATTTTTTTATCATGACACTATGTAAAATGTACAGATAATACTAACAATAAAATAAAATAAATCAGAGCGTGCAATTCGCACGTGATAGAAGTGATACCTTCAGAACACTAAGGTAGACAAGTGTGGAGATACTACGAAGCACTTTTTTAAACAATGTGAAGAATGATTTTTTCCATATTTTTGTCTTGTATACATTTGGTCATTTTATTAGTATTTGTGTTTTCTTCTTCGGAGTCGCTAGACGTCGTTTTATTTTATATTTTCTTTTGCATATTTATTTTGGAGTGGTTTGACGATTGGATATTGATTTTACAAAAATATACATCTATATATTTTTTTGATTTTGCAGGTTTCGAACATTGGTCCGCTAAATGTCTGGCCGCTGAAGTTTGTTAGGCGCTTCATACCACTATAGTCAAAGGAGTGTTGCGTGGGACTTATCGTGGATTTATCGTATTATATTGGAACCGAGTACCAGTGAAGTAAATAAATGTTTTATTGCTATTTCATTCTCTCGCAGGCATCCTATAGATGTATGTGTTTGTCTCTTTTTAGTGTCGTTCATTTCCGTTTCATCGAGTGTCAAATTTCAACGGTGCTAAAGAAGTTTTCACTGATATGTAAACAAATTTTCAGAAGGAGACTTTGTACTTTTTTGTAATTCTGTATTAATTTTTCAAGGTTTTATTTTTTATAATATTTACTACCCGTTACAAACCGCTGTACAGGTATTCATTGTAATTATGTAACATTAATAAATAAACATATATTAAAAAAGACACACAGCACCTATTTTTGCCATGCTTTACAAATGGTGGTTATCAAGAAACAGTTATATACTCGCATAGGAAGTAGATACATATACATGCAATGGCGCATATCAGTTTAAAATACATTGAAAACGCGAGAAACTAGCGAATAAGTTGATATGTATCATAATTGAAGGCCTCCGTCGTTGAGTGGTACGATCGTTGGCTACACATCCAGAGACCGCGAGTTCAAATCCCGGCGTGTGCATTACGCAAATAAATTTCATATGTTTAACTTGTGTTAGTACAGTTTATTCATTTAAAATAATTCGTTACATTTGAATAATGTTTCAGATAGGTAGACACTTTCAGTGTCACCCTGTCAAAGACCACCGTTCAGAATTAAATGGTTTTAGCCGTATTTGGTGACCAGATCTGAATAGCCTGGGACTTCCTCGTCTTTCTCTTCGCCATATTCTCCCCCTTCCTTGTAACTTCACCTTCACAACATACGCCAAATGGGGATGCCATTACCATAGTCTCTCGGCTACAAACGCTTGGGATCAGTTGGGACTCTTAAAAAGAAAAAAAATTGTCTTTTTCTATGTTTTTCCGTGCATGTGTATTTCCGAAGATCGATTTGAAATTTTTTCACAGATTTGTTAAGTTTGTATTTTTTTACATTAACTGCACACAGGAGACAATGAGGAAATAATTTCCCCCAGAGCCTCTACCATCTTTGGAGATGCTGTGTAAGGGAAAGTGATGTGGTGGTCTTTTTATAAAAGGAAGGAGAGGAAGTTCTGGCGGTCGTCGTGTCCAGGAGTGACGGACGTATGAGTCCATCCCTCCCACTACTGAGCAAGGCGATGTTCCGAGAGAGTTCTGCTGGATAGGTCAAAAGGTCTCTCTCAACCATCGAGCGTGCAACGCAGTTGGTAGGCAGATGCTTCCGCGGTCATGACCCGGGCAATTCTCACCCCGTGCATCCGGGCACCCTTGCTAAGTCACCAAACATAGTATAATTGTTAATGTGTTGTTTTAATAATATGTTCGTAACACTACAGTGTTGAACACGGTTTCCGGACAATTTAAATTAATTCAACTCAACATATTTGAAAGATCATTAAAAGTGATGAAAAAAATGGTTAAATAGGTGACGTTAGGTTAGGTTATGAGCTATTTTTATTTTTTTTCATAACTTTTAATGATTTTTCAAAGGGGTGTTCAGTTGAGTTGATTCTGAATTGTTATGAAACCGTTGAACACATACAAATTTAAAATATACTTAATTCAGATACGTTTTTAGATTTTCACGGCCGAATGTAATTTCGTTATTTGTTTTTGGGGTGATATGCCGTGTTGCGCTACCTGCTTCTTTAGCCAACGTTTCGGACAGCGTTGCAGTGTCCATCATCAGTCAGATCTGCCGGATCTGCCAAGATGATGGACACTGCAACGCTTTCCGAAACGTTGGTTATAGAAGGAGGTAGCAAAACACGGCGTAACACCCCAAAAACAAATAATAACGAAAATACTTAATCTATGTTATTTTCACAGTCTACAGAATTCAGTCAAGCAGACGCAATCCACAGGGGTGAATTTGTAAGTTTGAAATATTAATATGGATTTAGTATCGATACATAAGGACAATTGTCACTCATTAATTATTTAGAATGGTTTTTTTTAAATTCCTATGTGAAATGCCATTTGAACTGAAATAATGCTGCATTCTTTAGTTGACTTAAATAAATTTACTGCAAGCGAATTTTCGTAAGTTCTTAGGATCACGAACACAGTTGGACTGTCGAACCGCCAAACCGATATCGACACGAAATAAATAAGAAAGCATTTTACGATGCAACACTGGCGGTACCATCTGTGGTTCAACATTCCTAAACGTTAAGCCGATACGTAAAAATACGAATATATTCACAATGCTGAATTAAAATTCTAAATTTAATGTGCATTGGCAGTCCGCATATACTTATTGTTATTTAATCTTTAACACTAAAAATGAAGTAATTTAATTTAAAGTCCGTAATTTTGCAACGAACGATAAAATTATATAAAAGATGTTATTCAACAACTTGAAGGCCTTTAATTTTTGTATCGGCCGTCGGAATATTTTTTTTATTAATTGTTGACCATGCTAACAGATACGGCCAACTTATCATAGGATTTAATCAATATAGTTTTATATACATTGATAGAGGGTTTTATCAACCGTGCTAGGTCCCCAGGTCTCTAGCTGGCAGCAACGAGAACAATTCATTTAGTGATCACTGCTGAGCGACCCGAGCGCAAGATGAGTGTTGTTGTACGTATTTTAATATGCACTATATTATTACGGCAGAGACTGCAAAAAACTATTGTACTCCTATACACTGCATCCGGAAATTAGTGCAAGCCAGAATCAGGGGACTCTACAATTCACGGACTCGATTAACTCGAAAACGAAAGCTCAAATGAAAATAAGAATTGTACCACAAAATCGACTGCAAATTTATTGTGACCTGTTTCTCGCTTGTATATACCATTACTTTCCGGAAACAGTATATAATGTGTGTGTGGTTGTGGGTACATTGTGTGTATTGGTGAATATTTATGCACTTCTGACAATACAATGATTTCCAAGCCAAACGTTAATGAGAAACATCATTTTGTACAGCTTTCACTGAGAAGGAGCGTATTAATTCGAAAAGTCTTCTCTTATTAAACTAAAAATGTTATTATTTCCTATTCAGAAGCTGAATGACAAGTTTGTGTACACATGCAAGTATTGTAAGTTGCTGTATACAAGCAGTGCATACTCTCTGTATCAACACAGGTTGCGATGCCTATAGGTAAGTACTATGAGCTGCGCGTTTTTGATATGTACTCAATTGAAAGCATAGTAAGCGCCGAGTTAATTGTCCATACAATACGTCACACAATGGAGGTTGTAGGTCGTTCAATCTCCCGGTTTCACAGTGAAAACTTCTTTAGAACAGTTGTAATTTGAAACTCCATGAAACGAAAAATACCGACACTAAAAATAGACAAACACATACATCTACAGGATTTGGCCTGCGAGAGAATGAGATTGTATAATTTTCTCCTCTTTGTGCGGTGCTTCGTAGCCTACCCACTCTTGTCCACTTTATTTTTATTTTATTTTTATTTTTTATTATTAAAAACATACAACGAAGTTGCACTCCCATGAGTTATCAAAACTCATTAAGGGATCGCCAATTGGTACTTTTGAGAAGTTAAACCCAACTCAACCCAATATGTAGACACAATTTATGAATAAAAAATTTACAAAACTTTTCACAGAAGCAACATACAGATACAAACATATGAAGAATCACTTTACAAATATTTCACAGAAACATGTCTTATAACATTTTATGAATTTGTATAACTCATTGACTCATTTGATTTATGTACTTTGGGTTTCAAAAAGTTAAAATAAAGTTTCCTCCATGATGGACTAATGAGATGGACTAAGAAATGCATAGATAAAACAAAATCAGGAAAATACAATATAAGGTACGGGCTCAAAAATATACAGACCTAATACAAGATGTTTACATACAAATACATGACGAGATTTAAGTAAGGTATAAACCGCGCCCATCATACTATAAGTTTAGTATTTGAAGATAATTAGGGCTATCAGAACAGAGTTTGTACCTACTTATGACTCGTTTTCCAAATAACATTTGAAAAAATATGTTTTCAATATATCATTTCGAGATTTGTTAGAGGCATAGACCTGTCTCAAATTTTCAGGCAGTTTGTTATAGTTAGTGTAGGCAATGTATTCTAATGATTTCAGTCCGAACTTTGTTGAGTGTATTTTTGATATGTGTAGTTTGTTGTGTTGTCGTGTATTATATTGGTGAACGTCGTTGTTATAGTTCAGTTTTATATTTGTGTGGATGTTGCACTGAATAATATTTAAAATGGTGTTTGTTATCTCAAAGCAAGGAACAATCTTAAATGGCAATACAAGTGCGTGACGGTAAATATCTTTCTGAAGGCTTCACTTCTGCCGCGTGTGAATTGTTTAATATTCTGGGTTTCGTCCAAATAATATGGTCTGTTTCATCCACGAGAATACACGATATAAGAAAATTAAAACAGTTTATTTATCCCACGGTCTTTATCGAATAAAAATAAGCACTATAGAAGCGATTCCAAGTAGAATCGCTGTGGAATGGTAGTTTTATTCCGAGAATAAAATAAGAAGGCACAACTGGGCGTCGCATTCGTAGAAAAATTGGAAAAGTAACTTTTTGAATTACGCAGTAGATACATTTTTGTTTTTTTTTTTTTATTTATGTTCCTGGAAAAGACTATTGAAAAAATAATTGAGTTTACAAAAAAAATAATTATAGATGGGTTTATAGAATAATGAATAAGGTATTATCAAAACAAACCAAATTAATTAAAATCAAATACATTTTGAACTCCGTTATAATAAATAATATAAAAGTTATTACAACCCACACTCTTTCCGCCAAGAAAGAAATTTACCGCTCAGTTTTGGTTTCGTTTATTACTTCATGACCTCATCCCGAGTTAGACAGTTTCGTTTCATTTTTTCATGTTAAGTTGAGACCTTTCAAGGGAATATTTATGATTTTGCACAAGCAAAACTTCCATTCCATACCTTGACATAGAAAATACTAGGAAAACTCTTTGCCGGTGAGGATTCATCTCAGTTTTCTGAACTTTTTTCTGATGAAGGTAAAACTCAAATGTGTCGAATGGAAATAACAGGAACCAACCAGTGTCCAATTGTTTAAACTTACTAAACCGATAGAAATCTAACTTTATTTACTTCAAAGGATTTTTTTTTTCATATCCTAGTGAAGTCATCTTTCTATTCACCCTTTATGGTTGGTAGCAACTACTTGCCCTGCTGTTTATTGTTTACCCTTGGTCCTTCAAAAGCAGATAATCAATAGTCTCAAGTATTCGAAAACTGGTTTCTTAGAAAAGATCTTGGATTATTTTGAAAATGACCAACTGAAATAAGCCTGTGAATTCTGTTCGGATTTTAAACTGCATTTTTTTTAATATCTTCAAAGGACCGATCAAAATAATAATCCCAGAATGATCATGACGGGAAAAAAAACCCAGCTGGACGTAATATCAAATATTTATTTGTAACAAAGACATGGATGACGTGCTTGTTAGTGTAGATACCGTATATGTCACGTATAAAGGGAAAGATTTCTGATTGCTTGATTAGACTGAACACAACATCTGAATTTTAAAAAAATGTTACAAGTAAGTCTAGTAAACATTCTCTCCAGACTAATCGATTATGTTAATTCCGGTTGATTCCGTGAAACAAAATCTCCCGTGTTTTATATCACCGCTCCCGACAATAACGCCATATTCGCGCTCGCGTTGAAAGTACCGAGTGGCCCATATTAAAACTGGGGCCAATATTAAATTCCTAAAATGATTTCCCTCTATTGTTCCTCTGTAAGGGGTGAATCCGTTACACCCCCGGGCTGTTAAACGGGTGTTCGCACATGTTTGGGCGTACCCAGAACCAGTACCGGCACACACACCCGGAGATACTTCCTGTTATAGGAGGCTCCCGCTCTCGGCTCCTGCTCTTAGCTGTTGTTCACTGAATTGTTCAGTTATGAAACTGAATATTTTTCAATATAAAAACAAATAACATTCGTAACATGATAATTGCATAACAACGTAAGCCACTCGGAGACTCGCTGACAAGATGTTTTTTTTTGTGATTGAGTATTGATTTTGAACTGTAGGTAGATAAGTAGGCGCATCCTCAAATTACATGAATGAATTCAGTAACAATATAGAAGTGGTTCTTCATTGATTGGTCAAGACTTGAGAATTTAAACTCATTAAAGAAAACTGGTCACGTCATGAAAAGTGCAAATATTAGGACACTCACTCTCGCGTCATGACTTCGAAACTTATATGTTTGTCTTACTCGAGTGCATATTATAGTTGTCCTGATGAAAACTAACCTTTGATAGAAGCGGTTGGTTTCTGTCAAACAGTACTGCGGGTTAATATCGCTTTAAAAAAAACAGTAGACTTTTAAATTTGACAGTTCGTATCGCTCATGCAAACTCTGGTGGAATAAAAAAGCGCTATATAACACGGCTACCATCTTGACAGGATTGACCGGATGCGGAAAGCGTTCGAATTAAAAAGGTCGTTCAGAAAATAAAGCAGATCAATATGCTTTGAATCTTATACTGACAAACAGCGATATTTTCAATAGATCAATCTTCCTAGATAATATTGAGTTTATGGAAGGATTCTTTTTTGTTTGCACATCAGCTTTGCTGTCTGTAATGCTATGGTAAACATTACGATCAAACTTCCTGGAAACGGATCACAGCACGATGCACCTATCTATTCTATTATATCTACTATATAAATTGTGCACTGCATGGTTGAATGTCAAATAATATTCTCATGCGCTGGAAATTTCATAATTAAATTATGGTACATAATATTATGAACGTATGTATCTGGCAGATTTACGATATGCACTTGAAAAGCAAATCACAGCGGATATTAGTATTCTGATTTTCTAGATTCTTGCCATACATATTGAAATACATTTCGTACCCTTCGTTATTTTATTTTAGATTATTTGAATATCTTACCATATACATTAAATATAATATTTCAGGTAAGGACCAACAAACTTTATCGAAATCATGTTTTGCACAAGGAGGAATTAAAAAAACACAATTAAACTAAAAAAACATTTATTTTAACTAAAAAAATGAATAACTATACCTACTGGCAACATTACAGACGAAGTTTTAGAACATTCTGTCGAATACAAACTTAAATGATAAGGTTCTTGAAAAAACTGAAAAAACCCTTCCGTTCCGGAATTGCACCACTTAATCCTAAACTATATGGCTCTTCACCAGCTGTCCTCATGAAAAACTTTCCTTTTGTTGCACCAGTGGAATTAAAACCCATGTAGTTCTTTTTATTAGAATTGCATTTACTATTGACAAAATCGTCCCAAGAATCACACATCCGCGCAAAGAAAGGTACGTCAGATAAGATTGATTCGGCGTAAAGTAACGCAGCTCTCATATGACTACAATTATGACCAACGCATCCCGGCTGAATCGGACCTCCTCCATTCACGAAGAAATCTGCATGTCCGACTTTTTCTAAGATTCCTTGAATGCCCCTGTTGACGTGAATGACATCAACGAACGTGGCGTCTCCTTCGTTCAGTCTTACGGAACTGTCCGCGTACGTGAAGCAAGGCCCCGCAGGATCTAACCCTGTGATACGTTGTATAGTTTTTCCTGTTTGGCTTCTGAAGTATCTGCCCGCCCATCCGGAAATTTGGGCGCCTAAGGAATTTCCGATTAAGTGTATGTTTTCTGGGGTCACTCCCAGATCCATTAATTGTTGTAGGAGGAAGGCCAGCTTTTTGCCGATGAGCTGGGTCATGTAGGCCGCTCTGACATACTTGCCTGTCGTGATGGGACTACAGTCGAGCAGCATGACATTGTAGTTTCTCTTGCCGAGGTAGGCCTGGGCGATGGCCGCCGGGAGGGGAGATTCCGCGTGGTCGTTGAAGCCGTGAATAGTGATTACGGTCTTATCACCGGGTACGAAGGCGTTGGTGCGGTTGATCTGCTCTACTGCCTCGTCTATCGGATACGTCTTCAGGCCTGACGGACCATACCAGAGTAGAGAGAGCCTTTTGGTTTCGTTGTAGAGACTGCGGTCGCTGCTGTAAGTCTTCATGATTGTGCGGCCTGTAAAAAATATAGATTTTTTGTTATATCGTCTAACACTCACTTTTCAATTTTCCGTTAACAAAATAAGTGCTAAGACTGAAACACAACATTAAAGTTTTTTGTTGTTAAACAAAATGATATCTAAGTTTGTAATTTGTGTGCAACTTGACCAGTACAAATTTAATGTCTGTTTGTTGTGCAATGTCGTTATATTATATCTTATAATAATGGCGTTAATCAACACCTACAAATAATAAAATAAAATAAAAGGTTTGTGGTATTTTTTCTTTAATGAATACACAGCATTTTGTCGTAGCGTGCAACCAGCACTTAGATGGGTAATTGAAAATGTGTATTTTTTTAATATTTCTAAAAATCTCGAATAAGAGAATAGATGTATCTGGTTAATTTCAGCACTCTTAAAAATTAGGAAACACTCATTTGATTAAAGCATTAAAAATAACCGGCAAACCTTAATTTGTCAGTTAAACTAGAGACCCAGATAAAACGGGTTTCTTTTCTAAATGAATTTCAATTAATAAAAAGTCCGCTGCACCATTCGCGTGCAACGAATACCACAAGCATTTTTATGGAAGCGGGTCTTATGCAATGTCATTTGTATGTCTTGAGTGGCACGCGTGCTGACCTCAAACTTGAAGTGTTATTCTCGACTGGCCACCAATTACCAGTTGCCAGTAGTTGCCAGTTGCCAGTCTCTAGGCAGAATTAGACCATAATGGAAAGTCGATATGAACACAGCTGTCTGATACTGTGAGATGCGAGCCACACCACTGTACTATTATTGGCTAGTGTTTTATGGAAATCCAGCTGATTGCTTATGTAATGTTTAAGTCGGATATCTGCAGATATTGTGGAAATACACGCAATTGTGGCGATCGTGCAGATTAAATTGAGCCTTTAAACATATCGCAAGCAAACTTGACGATTTGAAGTTCTCAAGGAAAAAAGACAAGGATTTTTCAATATTGAAATGTAATACAACAATTCAATATTGAAAAATTTGGTTTTGAAATAAAGTTTAACATCTCTACATATTATTAATTAAAGTCCTCCCCCGTGTCTGTCTGTCTGTTCGCAATAAACTCAAAACTACTAAACGGATTTTCATGCAGTTTTCATTAATAGATAGAGTGATTTATGAGGAAAGTTAACTATATAATATCTCAAGGTTTTGTGAAAATTGGTTTGAAATATATAATTAAAAGAGAATGTCTATGTGAGGTGGACGAGCGGGCTGGCCAGCGGGCGGTTTGGATTTGATTTGAATGCAAAACAACAGATGGCGGTGTGAGTTAAAAGGTTTGGTAACCACCCAGTAGATGGCGTTGTGTTTCGTTAGTCACAGTAACGCGTGGCCGGGTCAGCTAGTTAGTAATATGAGGGAATCTACATAGATAAATTCGTCTCGTTCATTCATATCTTAAACTATATAGGTGATTTCAAATTATTCCATAATTATTAATTTTATATTTTTATTTATTAATCATGGTATCAATAAGATGATAAGAAGCAAAAGAAGAGCAAAAAGTACCAATAAATCAATAAATAGAAATGGTACAGTACAAATAAAAATTTACACATACGATTACACATAATTTTGAGTCTGTCTAGAACAACGCCCTTTCGAATAGCAAATAAATCGAAAGCGCCAATGAAGGTTAAAAAACAATTCTGTGTACATATTCAACACTTCACAGTAATTTCCTTAGTTACATTTTAAAATCAGCTTTAAAATGATTTACTCTCCGTAAACAGAGAAAAACAAAATTAACTTTATGGTGTATTGATTTTGCTGGCTGATTGTAACGAGAACAAGGATGAGAGTGTGAAAATTTAACAGTTCTAGAAAAGTTCTTGTTTTACTTTATGTACCACACATATTTTTAAATCCATCTTCCTTTCCTTTCCTATCTCTTTCCCTGCATAATATTGATGCAGGGAATTTTCATAACTCCAACAATTCGAAAAATACTGCCGGAATATTGTGCTTTAAAACTTTACGATTTTGTTCACATTTGTTTATTTTGGATCCCGTTGGTTTTACCCGTTAACATTTTAAACGCTAGCATATTTATAGTACATGGGTCAGTGATGTAAAACATTGATTCTAAGGGTATTATGGGACGTACTTGACACATTTTGAGCTGTGATTCCGGACATTATTTAAAGTAAAAAATGTGATTGAAATTTGGATATCAGGTGACGTTTTTTAAAGTTTTTTTTCTTAATAACCAAACAACAACCAAAAATCTTCCACGTGTTATTGGTCACTCAATAGAGTCCTATTGATAATGGTCCTCACCCCTACTCTAACTGTCCTATACCTACTGATTTATTTTTTTTTTACGTTAAAAAAACAAGATTAAAAATGTCACCGGAGACCAAAATTTCACTAACATTTTTTACTCCTAATAATGTCAGGAATCATTAGTTAAAATAAGTCAAGTACATCACAATGTATTATGTGTCAATATGCAAATTAATTTACGTGAAACCAGTTCGATCTAATGCAAACCAATGAAGAAGGTTTTTTGTTTTTAAAACGATATTACTACGTGTGGTAGTAATAGGTGGAGATCCATTTCGAAACTAAAGTTTAAAAATCAGAAATAGCATTGGAATTTGATAATATTACACCATTTACAAACCTCTTCGAGTAAGATTTAGAATTCTACAATTTTTAGTCGATGTGGAAAATGACCTGTTTCTTACTTCTAAATAGCTCAAAATTATTGAAAAGACCCTTTTTTAAAAATCAATTAGTGCAAACAAATATTTTCATCAGGAGAGATGAACAAATAGGCCCACACTAGGTTATAAGGTTCTAATGTGTTATTTCAATTCATTTATTTGTATTCAAATCATGGCTCTACTAAAAAATATCAAATTTGACGTCAAAATTGGCAAAAAACACGGGAAATATTTTACTTTGATTGCAAAAAATTAAACTACTTGCATTATTTACCATCCCCGGAAAAAAATTAATTAAATAAGGTAAATAGTGGTTTCTTGTAGTACTTAAGTTGAAACGAAGTTTTATTTGGATAACTCGTGCATATTAAGAAGTAAGTAAGTATGGAACTTTTATTTTTTTAGAAGTATCTAAAACTATTTAATGGATTTGAATTTAAAATATAAATGTTTCATGACACATTCTACGAGTACGTAAAATGTAGTTGAAACCGATGCAATTATTATTTATCCACTTACACGCGTTCGAAAGCCCGATAAACAGGTTTTCCGCCAAGTTGGTATCCCTGTGTTCCCGCGCCGCGGCAGTGTTGCCAACACCAACTGTCAAAACTATTAGCGCGGGAAGCCAAAATGGCGGCACGATAGGTGTCATGGCCGCCACGCGAGCGGCGAACGACAAACAACAACTACGGCGAGAGTTGGTAGATAACTGAAGCGAACCGACAACCGGAGCCAGGGACGTTAGATTCGATCGTTGTGAATGGATGGAATTAAACCGAACTCTCCTAACTGCAGACAATAGTCCAACGTAACGATTATGTGAAAACGAGACTTGGTTGTCATTAACAGCCGGTCGGAGAAGGAGAAGGAAAGTTAATTATTAGACGATGAAATTGATAAGTCCCCGCGCGCCGCTGATCTGATTTGTTAAGATAAACCATTTTTTCTTAAAAAATGCTATTACGGCTGCATGAATGTAAAAATGTTAATTCACACAATTATGTTCTGTATTTTTAACTTCCGTTTCCTGGTAGTTGCATTTACTTTCAGATGACCCCCTTGAGTGTTACGGTACTTAGTACAATTTATTGTTCCAACTGTTAGTCTTCTAGCTAATTTTTTTTATTAAATAATCATATTTGGATAATTGCAATAGTATTGCATATTACTGCTAGAAATAATTTTATCCCAAAAAAACGTGATTTGTTGGGATAAAATTGTTAATTATTTGTGTAGTCATACGCAATTTTAAATGGGTGGTGAAGGATGGTCCCTCAAACGTCACAAAATTTATAAAACTGGAAAGACTTCGGTGGCTGGGTCATGTGGAGAGAATGACTGAGCATCAATGACTAAAGACCCTGCTGAACTCAAGACCGATAGCATGAAGGAGCCTGGGAAGACCAAGATTAAGATGGAGCGATAACGTCATCAAAGATATATCTACCTTGGAACTTCTAAACTGGAGAGAGCTGGCAGAAAACGGAGATGAGTGGAGGAAGACTCTTGAGGAGGCCAACACCCACCTGGGGTCGTACGTAAACGCACTGGAACCCGCTAGCACAGCGCGGGTGTAAAATGTAAGCTCTAAAGTTTAGAATTCAATACTTTGTGTGAAGTTTGTGTGAAGACACAAGGAAACCATACATGATTTTTCTTTAATGGAAAATCGCTCCGAAATGTTTAATGGAAAATATACCTACGTACCAAATAAACCTACTTTTCTTGTCCGAGCAAAATGATTATATTCATATGGCGAGAAGGTGTTTGATATCATTATTTTTTTTATATAAATAAAATTAAATTTGATAATATTATTATCAAGTTTTGCAAGTATTCTGGTATGTATTTTTATTAATTAAATTAAAAAATATATTAAAATGAAGTTCTACGAATTAAACACAAAAAAATAATATTAGATGTGGTTCAAATAAAATAAATTAAAAAAATTAATTCATTAGCAACAGTTCACAACAACAAGTTTAAAACCTGGTCGCAATACAATAGGTATACAATTTTGTAGGTATATTGTGCATGCACTGATTTTTCTCCTATAGCTCCATACAGGATGTCCTTAAGGTCTATGTCATCTTTGGGGATGTTATGTGATGTTTTTTTTGAGTAAAGGAAGGGGAGGAAGTTCTGTGAAGGAAAAAGGTATGGAGGTGGGTAGGAATCTTGGGGTCAGTGAGTCCAGGATTGACAGACGTATTAATCCATTCCTTCCACTGCGGTGCAAGGCGATGGATCAGGAGAGACCAACTGGAGAGGCCAAATGGTCTACCACAACCAGTCTCAGTGGGCAGGCGCACCCGCCGCCAAGACCTGGACTAAACCCGGGCACCCGTGCCGTGTATTCGTTGTGTTATCCAGTTAATAGTTCACGGGGCGGCGGAATCGCCTCCCAAATCGATGTCAAATATAAGAAAATGTTCTTTTAATCACTGAAGACAACATTAGCGAACTCTTATCATAAAATTTGAAATAGAAAAATCAGAAAAAGATAGATTTTTACTATTACTTACTATTTTTTAGATACTACTTTCCACTAAAAACCTTACTAAAAGTTTTCAATATCAACGCTATTTTCCGAAATTATAAACCACAAAACACAAAGTACCCATTACTGTATAACGAAAGTATCCGAAATATTATTTATCGTATTTAAACCGTCCATTATCTTAAGGTTTGCTAGAAAAATAGTATTGCAGGAACGCTATCAAGTTTCTGAGGTAGCATTTGTGCAAAACATTAGGTTCCGTAGACAAGGGGGTGCTTAACCGAGCATCGAACCAAAACAGTCTGTTGATATTCCTGCTATACATAGATGTCTCTTTGTTTCCGCGTTAAGTGCTGCACAGAGCAGTGCTCAGAACCAGTGCCAGTGCTCGCTGCACCAGTATCACGGCCCGACTTGAGATCTTGCTTGAGGAGATAGTTGGGTCAACTACAAAATACTACACTACTATTTGCACAGATAAGCAAACAGATGAACACATTCAAATAACAACTACTGTGACTTCTGACTTTAGTCTCTGAATTCAAAACTATGGAATAGTTTACTAACGAAATCATTATTTTGAAATATGTCTCTAATTCTTGGAAAATGTAAACATTTTGTTTGGAGAAAATAAGGTTGTCATTTACAATACTAAAAACTATTTGTCCCAATTCTTCATGAACATGAAAGATAAGCCCATTTCATGCATTTTACATAACTAGCTGGTTCCCGGCATGCGTTGCAATGCAATATTCAAATAAATACATTTCTCTCCTTGAATCACCTTTGCCGTGCGTCCCCGTTCCCATCCCGCGTCCCCTTCCTAGCTAACTTTATAAATTATATAGCCTATAACACCCGGGGATAGTGTAGCTTCTCAACAGTGAAAGAATTTTTCAAATCGTTTCAGTAGTTTCGGAGCCTATTCAATGCAAACAAATAATCAAATCTTTCCTCTTTATTAGAGTGTGTTAGATTAATATACTTGGAATATTACAAAAATATATAAAAATGTTAAAAATATAAAGGAAACATTTTCTAAGTAAATATGTTAAAAATAAAGAAAGCACCCACGTTATTAAGATATTGGATAAATTGAACATCGATTAAGAAAAGTGAGATGCTTTATCTTTATTTACAAATTTTATACAGTAAAAAAAAACTTATTTTCGTAGAGGTAATTTTGTTTTGTTTCAGAGAAATATTAGGGTTTTAGATACTTTATAAGAATGTTTAAGGCAAAGAAAAGAGCTTAACTCGTCTTTTTAAACCGTTCGTTTGTTCTGCTTGTACAAAAGGTGTTAAGGTGTTGTCAAATAACATGGTTATTATTATTTATTTGATGCAATATATTTACATTTTATACACAATTCAATGATGTTGGCCTCACTGGGTAGTTTACCCGTGCTGAGGCCTAAATTGCAATATAATAGAGCATCATTTACAAAAATTCAGGTTTTATCTAAATCGCTAATAGAATATAAATATGAACTAACGAAATCATTTATCCATGATATAAGTTATCATTAAGTTCTTTCTTAAAATTATTCTAAATAGACCAATCCTTTATGCTAATCTCTATTTATTGTAATAATGTATTTTAGTAATTCAATTTATGATTATAAATACTTACAACCTGTAGTATTATCAATTTATCATAAAAACTTTTTCTTTTCTTGTCATCAATTCAAAATTTTGAGTGGTACCAACCTACAAAATGGACTATTCTGCAGCGTTATTTACAGATATTCTGAATTTTATTGTTCAGTTGGAAATTAGATTTATTTCTTGTAATATGCAGACATTTTTCAACTTTAATTACACCATACTTATTATGTACCATTGTAAAAATGTCAACGTACCTCAGATTTGTGTTAAGTTAATTACATATTTAATAATATTTATACATTTTTTCCGTTGCAGTATTGTAATAATTATTACAGGATCCCATTGTTTGATTTGTTATTTACAAACATTCTCAACTTCTACTTTCTGTTATTTGCTGTTTTACACGCTCATAGAGCTGTTTTTTTACTTAGGTACACAATTCTCATTTAGATATCTTTTCAATTAAAAATATACTTTACTCATTATATGCCCACCCTTATAAATTTACTGTTCCTCATCTTTATCTAAATTTAATTACATATAATTTTAATAATATAAAAAAAGTGTTTATTATCTATATTTTTTAGGCGTTTTTTTATTTTTAAATAAATAAATCCAATATTTGAGCTCGTGACGTTACAATATGAAAATGTCCCGTCTCCGGTTATGTTCCCTTAATTTTGTAAAATTCCACAATGATATTTTTTTTTTTATATGGCAAAACTTTGATATCCGGTGAATTTTTGAATTTTCGTTTAACGTTCAATAGATTTATTGTTTGTTCTCTGCGAACTTATCCTTTGGTTTGACTTTTTGATAAGGATGGCAGTGTTTTTACAGATGTTACGAAGAGAACCCCGTACAATTTATTGCTATTCGTGTGGAAAACGTTCTTTTTTTAAAAAATGATTTTCGGCTATGTAATTATTGTTTTTTAAATAATAACCCATAAAATTATATCCCGTCTTTCCGGTTTATAAAAAATGGTCTGATTTTTCTGATTGAAATTTTCAAAAAATCGCAATGGAAATTTAAAAAATAAGTGATGCAAGTGGCCTATTATGACCACACTAATTTATTCCATCTTCTATTAGAAAATTTTCGAAATATTATTATTATGCAATAAAATTTTGCAGTTGCCGTAGTCAGTGTAGTTTATAATAATTATATGAATTCAGGACAGTTAATTAACACACTGACGAAACTGATATGTAATATGACATTTGGATGACATTTTACCAATTTTTCATCGAAATCATAATGGCAATGAATTTTATTTTTTTACGTGAATATCGCACAAGAGTCCCAACTACTCCTCTCTGAAGCCAGTGAGACTACCGCACCCCCAATTGGGATATGTTGTGAGGCTGAGGGTAGAGAGGAGGGGAAGTGGATGGTGAAGAGGAAGGTGGGGAGGTACCTGGCTGTTCAGATCTGGTCACCAAATACGGCTTAAGCCATTTCAATTCTGAATTGTCGTCTTATACCAGGGCGATACTGGCAGTGTCTTCCTTTCTGGATCGTGCCGCAAATACACTTTATATATATTTTTATTAATTAATTGTGAAATAACACACATTATTCAAATAAAATTTAATAATCACTGTCTTCGGATTGCGTCGTAAGTCGTAAATGCTTGACCACGGAGGGTATAATGGTATGATTGCAAATTGTTTTGTGAAAAACAGATAAATATTAAAATAAAACAAATACTCTGATTATCACCAATTTGTTATAATTTATTCACAGAAAAAGAAAACAGATCGATACTTGAGTCTCGGTAGAGAAATACATATATAACTTTTTGTTCATAAAAAGTTGTCAGTTAAACATGCTATATTAAATATTTTCCGTTTTATCCGAGCTCAACATTTCATGAACTTTCAAATCATATGCGATTTCATTTCTGACTCTTTTATTTAACGTATAAATATGCCTTTCCTAAAGTGCCATTAACACAAGCGCGGGCATTCCAGACATTTGACCGTTACAAACAGAGAAACCTGCTGGGTTGTTTTTGAGGTTTCTATTTTTATAGTTGCCCTGTTTTACCCAGTGGGCGGTGGGCGATGGAGGGAGGTAAGGGAGGGTGTACAAACCGAAGGGTTGGCAGTGTGGCAGTAAAGCCTCACATGTTGATAGTGAGCAGCGTCAGGGGTGCAGAGGGCATTGATACGCCGCTTAATCACCCCTCAATATTCAGATCACGATTCCGGAGCCTTATGGCTGTTTGAGATTGGACCTGTCGAATGTTATTCCAAAGAGGCGAGCACTAACCTTTTCACGGTGTGTGCTGGCGCTTTAAGCCTGAACTGCTGCGAGTTGCTACCAGAAAATACGGAATTTGTGACTATGGACTAAGACACAAGTACGTGAGCGGATATCTGCAGATAACGTTTTATTGTTATACTCGTTATACTGCAGACTTCTTTCTAGATATCTTACCCAATGTGGGCGTCATTTTTTATTGTCTCCGATCGTTCACGAGACGATAAGGTGGGATATGAAGATAGATATATCTTTTGAAACAAAAAACTTCTTAAATACAAACATTTGTTTAACGATTTTGCATTATCATCAACAAATTAACCACTAAAACCAAACAAATTAACCACTGAAGCGGCAAGATATTTACCAAAAAAGTCCGTTCTTCGATGAAGATTTTCGTACGTTTGGTTCTGAATTAGCACGAGCTCATAAAAAAATCATACCACCGAATTTTAATATGGATACATATAAACTACATTACAGAGCCAACAAATTCACCTTTATTTCACATATTTTTAATATTCATAAAAAAATTATACCAAAATCGTAAAATTTATAAATGTGTAAATTCTATGCCTTAGTTGATTTAATATTGCCCTTCGTAGTACTTAATTTAGACAATATTAAATATTGCTACTTCTATGTTTTGTCTACGACCTACATGAAAATTAAAATATATGTTTTGTATTAGAAAATGCATTTTTATCGTGCAGACAGGTTTTTCATTTTTACGTATTTTAAAATTTTTGTCATAATTAAATGCATTAAATTCTAATATATAGTAAAATTAGCAGAAAACCTTGTAAACTTTTAAAAAGATAAATATTTTTACTACAATTATCTTTTATTATATATTCAAAATATTTAGTTAAATTAAAATATTCGATTTATTTAGTTAAATTATTCACACTTTTTTATATTCGTAATGGATTAGTGCTACCTCTCGAATTAAGGTGAAAGCATTATCACAACTTTTTACTAATCAATCGCGAAAGCTTAAATTAATTACATATATTAATTTCGGTCATATTATGGGCTTTTGGCATGCCAGTTTAAAAGCCATCTACCCACTTTATGGGCATCTAGCGCTCCAGTGATTAGGAAGGTTACACAAAAGAAATTAACAGTCTGGTCAGTTTTATCACATCTCAAGGAAACAGAAGCCGTATCCAGAAACATTTTTACAAAAAAGTAAACGAAACAACGTTAATATTATTGTGATAAAGCTGGAAAAATATATGGTCCGATCTTGCTTGCATTTTTCCCCAGGTCATCCATATTTGCATGGAGCATTGTTACAGAGGAAGGCCCGTGCAACGAAGGATGAACCCGTGTGAAGCAGGGGGGGGGGAGGGGGTTGCATATTGATGTTCATCGGCGATATGCATGGAAAGATTTGCATCTTCAACAATGCTCACGAGTCTACACAATCCAAATATTGTGAATACTTCGAATACCTGCCGGTTGATATAGCGATTTTTATGAAAGAAAAGAACAAATTAAGAAAATTGTATATTACATTTTCTCGCTCAATCATAAAAAAGTGAAAAAGCGTATAATTTTAAAATAATTAATTTAATAATTATAATATAATGTATAGTAAAAAAGTGATTCAATTTTATTGAATTAACTTTTTTATAAATTTTAAAGGTTAAACCCAACAATGTAATATGTCATTGAAGAAGAGGATAAGTCTAATAAATTTAAACGAAACAGAAAAAAATAACTTTTTTTTCGACTTTGTTGAGGAGCTGTGTCCCCGTAATACAAGACAGGGTTCGATTCCTGGTGACCCGACATTTGATCCTCCGACAATCCCCGAAATGATTTTTACTGTAAAATTATAATTTTTTGTGCGTTATTTTTACCAATTTCAAACGCAAAATCGACTTCAAAAATACCCTTAATAAAAGGGTTGGTATGAAAATCAAACGAATTTATACGCACCGTCGATTTTATGTACTTATGCGCTGGTACACGTAGTATATAGACAAGTTGATTTTCCTTGATGCATTTGAAATATGTTTTTTACTTGTTATTCGGCGGTACATCTTCTCTGCACATCCGTCCGGGATCACTCGGTTATATTTCGTGAAATTAGGTGTACCGTGTTTTCCCTAAACCGACCTCATATTAATATATAAATATGCTGAGGGGGGGCAATTGTCGGCCGATCAACTGTCATATAACCTCGATTCCCAGTTGCGACCGTTACCTTTTAATTTTTATGTATCTTGTTTTGTTTCATTGTCGTTTAGATTCGTTGGAAATAGCTCCTTCTTCGATAATAAAATGAACAGTAATAATAATAACAAATAAACTCCTCAAAACAATACACAGTTTCTTAAACATAAGAAACATGTATAAAATAAAACAAATGAAAACTTTGTCAGTCAATAATAGAATATGGAATAATTATCTGGGGAGGAACAAAAAACTCAGCTATCGATCACTTAGAAATCGCGCAGAAAACGATCTTAAAGGTAATACTCAAAAAACATAGACTGACTGATACAGACCATATATTCAAGAGTTGTAACGTACTAGATATACGCCAATTATATGTTAAAACACTACTAAACTACATTTTTGACAAGATAAATAAATTTCAACAATCTCAAAATATCACTAACAGACCAGTTAGACAATCATACAAAAATAACACAAAAAATCTGACGGCAAATACAAGCTTTGGACAAAGGCACTTTAAATATCATGCTATAAAAGCATTCAACAGTCTTACCCTTGTAAATAAATAGGAAGAAAACAAAAATAAATTCGTACTCAAAATTACAAAATAGATTAAAGAACAAAAAAGGCAATATTACCAAAATTTCATAACAAAAAAAGAATAAAACACGTAACTACACGTAACACTCAAAACCAACGTAAAAAACACATCACTCACAAACACACAACACATAATATATACCGATTTTAATTTTATTTAAGTAATAAAATAATTCATTTTACCTATAATTTTAGTTTATTTTGTTTTATAAAATGGAGACCTCAGCACAAGTGAGCTACCCAGTGAGGCCGACATTGCTTAATTATAATTGAAATGTAAGATATTATATCAAATAAATAAATAAATATTCATAATTATCTATGTCGAAACAAACATATATTGTAAATATGTAAAAGAATGTGTACAAAGAAAACACATCAAACCAATTTATAAGTGGTTGAAACAAATCTATCTTATTTACGCTTTACAAATGTTTTATTGCTTTGGTGAATTATTTATTGCAGGTATTTAAAAAAATGTGTTTTTCGATAAGTTTGGATGCATTTCCGATAAGATTCTTTACCCAAAGTCATTCCAAAATTCCGCGAGCATGTTGTTATCTCACCATCTTGAAATGTGATTTGGTTCCGCATATGAAAGCAGGCGCATGTTTGTGGAATCACTATCAGTTCCAAAAGTCTGGTGTCGTTCCACTTCCGAAATGTTCGATGGAATTTCTACTGATAGACTTCCACTACGTGCTGCATGTTTTTGAGCAGGGCCGCGTCTGAATAAAGAAACACATTTTTATTGTTCAGTTTGAGAATAAAAAAATATTATACGCTGGAATTATGGCGCTAATAACATTAAAAAAATTAGAGCGTGCAATTGCAGTAGAAATGAAACTAGAATGTCGCTAGATGTCGCTTTCTTTTCTTTTGCCAGTTTATTTTAAAGTGGTTTGAAGATTAAATATTGATTTTTCAACAATAATAATGTTTTTTTTTTTAGATTTGGTAGGTTTCGAACCTCCATTCGCTGGATGTCTCTCTGGGCGCTGAGAGTCAGGCGCTTTATGCCGCGGCGATATTGGAGGCCCGCGCGTAGTCGTGAATTTACCGCATTATATTAGAAACGAAAACCATCAAATAATAAATTTTTGTTTCGGTTTTCCGTTTCATCCGAATTTATTATCACTAACGGGGCTAAAGAAGTTTCACTTCAAAAAGCGAATATAATATATGTATATGTATAAAAAGTGCGGAATATAATTCGTGTATATAAAATTCTCAATCTGCTTAAATTCGCAGCAATAACTTTGTGATGATCTCGCCTTTAGGCCTACGAAATAATTCTTTTAAAATTGAGAGATCGATTTAGAAATATATTTAATTTTGTAACAGAATATGGTTTCAGAATACAATTCTCTGTTCCAACTCTTAAGGGTGATTTATGAAACCGGGTCATTACTAGGAAAAACACGTGTGCCAAAATACTTTGGTTGGAGGAGGAATTCTAATGGATATTTCAGGTTCATTATCAAGTCAGGGGCGGCCGATGGATATTTGCCCGTGGGGTGGTTGATCTTAACGCGGGCAGATTGGATTTACGAAACAATTATCTGGTGAATTTTCTATGGCAGTGGGGAGTTGAAAAGTAGGCAATAAGGATTGATCGTTGGTGCATTTAAATATACTAGAGCGACGCGCCGAGTAAGGGTTAAAATATTTAACATATTTGTCAAAATAAGATTGCAGAATTCGTTAAATAGTGACGCACGCAGAAAGAACGAAAACGTGTACAGACAATGCTTATATAATGTTATTATATAACCAATAGAGTCAACGCAAGTATTGAGAAAGAGTATTAGATTGAAGTACGCCACTGAGCTCTTTTTTTTAAGCGTTATTGGGATAGTTTATGACTCCGGCGCAGACGAAATTAGTTTACACCACAAAAAATAACGAACATGGTTTCTACACAAAATTCTCTGAAATAATAGTTATAATGTGACAGAACACTATTAAAAACGTTGAAATATGCATATTGGGAGATGTGCCCACTTGAGGTTTTAAAAAAGTGACTAAGAAATTATTGAAACCACACAAGTAGATGGGTGGGAGTCGCGGGGCAGGGAAGTGTTGGAGGACAGTCGGAGTAGGGTCGGGTTGGAGAAGAGTCAGGGAAGGAACCTAGGGCCGCGCAGACGGGATAAAAATCATCGAGTTTTGATAAACGGCAGAATAATAATTTGGTGCGCGTAAACCGGGAATAATTCAGATAGTTATATATAATAATAAAGGAAGTTGGGGCAGGGAAGTGTTGGAAGACGGTCGGAAAAAGAACCTGGGCACGCACGGTCGGAAAAAAAACATCGGAGTTTTGATAAACTGTAGAATTATAATTTGGTGCGCGTAAACGGGAATAATTCATTTAATTGAAAAAAGGTAGTTCACGCGATTGAGGGGAGTCAAGATTTGGTCGTTGGGAAGCAAGGTTTAAATTAAGGGATCGAGGTCCGATAGTCGCGAGGAGACCAGTTTGGTGCGTCTAAATCGGGGATATTTCATTTTAATTAAACAAAGGATATTTCGTTTTATTAAACAAAAAGAGTCCACGCGAATAGGGAAGTCAGAGATTGAGGCTTGCGAGTTCATGTCGGTGAAGTTAAATAATATAATTTGTAAATTGAGGCGGTCGGGACGTACTTTCGGGGCGTCTATCAGGGTCAGGGTGAAATTTAAAAAAAAGAAATCTACGCGAGAATTGTGTTCGACGGCTGCATCTTGGAATAAATAACTGCATGACGGGTTGTGTTTTAGAAGTGCTTGTTTAATTAAATATTATTGTAGTGAATTGATTAGTGAAATTATTTTGTGCAACAAGGCGAATTTGGTAAGTTTGTATAAAATTATTAACATATTTAGTACGGGCCTTGCAGGAAAGAGTCATTTAGGGTTTGTATACTACAAGCCTTAGGAATCTAGGACCCTTTTTTTTGTCGAGCGATGGGGAGCGAGGGGCTTTGCACGTTTCCGGGTTGACCGGCTAGCAAGTACCTTTGTTGGGTGAAGTTATTCTTGAGACAATAACGTTGTAAAATAATAATTTGGAGTTCAATGAACTAACTAGCATTTGAAGCACAAAGTGCGCTTTCGGGCAATAAATCTTAGACGAGAGACTTCATTTAAAAGACGGGATTTTGAAACCACAAAACAATAATAAAACCCTTTAAAGTGCTTTGTTGGTGACCTAGAAAATTAGGTTACTGGGTATTCTCCAATACATAACGGGTACCAAAATACATAGGTATAGAATGTAGGTATAAATTAATTTGTAAAGCGCCTTGGAGGTGTTAATTATTATTTACGAGTTTCGTAATAATATTTTTAAACGTAGCTAGGGGACTATATTTAGGAAAGGGATTTTGAAAAGGCATTGGGTAATATAACGGTTTATGAAGGGTGCGTAGCATGGGCATTTTTGATTACTAACAAAATCTGACATAATTGAATTCCCATTCCAAAAATTTCCCACACCTTATTCCAAATTTTAGGTATCACAACAAGTCTATTACATAGGACTTTGCATAAACTTGGTTCGATATCTAATCATATAATCACCTTTGGTTCACGTTTAGGTATACTTCTTTCGACTTAGCAAAAAACTTTCATATTGTCGGTTGAATGCAGCCGTCGGTAGGTATTCACATTTTAGCGTGATGTGCTATATCCACCTACTTAATTAACAAACTCTTTTTCTTCAAACTTAATTGAGCGGGTTACGACTCGAGAATGGACGGCGGTTGTCGAATGAATTAACGGGTCCGGCTTTCCTATTTCACCATGAGGAAGTATCTCACGCGACTTTATCGGGGGCGATGTGATCGAAATGCAGGTGGGCTTACACTATTTTCCTAATGTGGAGGCGAAGTAAGCGATGGTCGTGTCTGGTCCGAGCAAATTGGAATCCCTTGTGATCACATCTCGGTAACGTGGATCTCGTACCCGCTCTAGACTGGATTGGAAGCGTGGCCGGAGCCATTCCATGATGTCGACGTATGTACGTCACTAAGGCATTGGGGGACTTCAGGAGAACAAAGGACGTGCACCCATTTCGCCCTCCTTCTACCGCCGCTCCGAGGTACCAGCGGATAAAAGTTGTCGTCGCGGGAGGCCAGTTTGATGCAGGACGAAGATTACGATCTGGCCGGACTACCTTCGTCATGGGGGAAACGAAGTGACGAAATTTGCGTGGGCTTCACTACCTTTTAGGTTACGCTCGTGTGGGGTCTGCCTTGTCGGCGGAACGAAGGGAACATGACATATGGAATCGTTTGGCAACCGATCGGCGGTTCTTTGTTGGAATCCGGATAAGTTTTCTTAACTACTTTTGGTTTACGCTTAGGTAGGTATATTTCCTTCGATATTCGATTTAGCCGAAAACTTTCACATTGTCGGTTGAATGAAGCCGTCAGTAGGTATTCATATTTTAAGCGTAATGCGTTATATCCACCTACATAAGTAGCAAAAGTTCTCTTAACTCTCTCACAATAGGAATAGGGATCATCCAGCATCAGGGTGGGAATGTACTCTGGACGAAAGGGCAGCCGGGAAAATAGAAGGGAGGGAAGCCAGATTCACGACCTGGTGCCTTTCATTCTTGGACCCAGCACCCTGGAAGCCGAGCTTGACATTTCTTTCTTTGAGCTGATATTTGAGTTTGAGGTTGGGGTACGCCTATCGTAGAGCATAAGGGAACATGACATATGGAATCGTTTGGCAACCGATCGGCGGTTCTTTGTTGGAATCCGGATAAGTTTTCTTAACTACTTTTGGTTTACGCTTAGGTAGGTATATTTCCTTCGATATTCGATTTAGCCGAAAACTTTCACATTGTCGGTTGAATGAAGCCGTCAGTAGGTATTCATATTTTAAGCGTAATGCGTTATATCCACCTACATAAGTAGCAAAAGTTCTCTTAACTCTCTCACAATAGGAATAGGGATCATCCAGCATCAGGGTGGGAATGTACTCTGGACGAAAGGGCAGCCGGGAAAATAGAAGGGAGGGAAGCCAGATTCACGACCTGGTGCCTTTCATTCTTGGACCCAGCACCCTGGAAGCCGAGCTTGACATTTCTTTCTTTGAGCTGATATTTGAGTTTGAGGTTGGGGTACGCCTATCGTAGAGCATATGCCCGTGACATTTCGGGGAAGGTCCCACGTTACGCCTGTGTATGTTATGCGAGGGGACGTATTTTTCATTCAAATCAAATACCGATGACCACCGCGATTGTAGGCTGGCGCATGTTTCTGTAGCGTGCCTAGGAAAAACGTAACCATTATTTCTACTGGTTCGAGGCGGCGTGCTGGACGGAGAACGGGACTATTGAGGACATGAGTGACTGCCAAGGCGAGGATCGGTGACATCAAAATCTTCCTTAATTAAATTTATACATCGCCAGATCAGAGGAGAGAGCGGCCCCACCGATCTCCTGACATTGCCGATTGTCTAATCAACTTCGGTTTAATGTTTATGCCGGTACTTTAGGAGTAAATGGAACTCAAGTCATCGGCATGCTGAAGAACTTCAAAATCATCATCATCATCATCAATCCAGAGTAGGATGTCACGATCTAAAACCTCGTGCCACCCACGCATTTCCTGAACAGTTCCTGACATCGGCTATCACGCCATTAATCGGAGCAGACCCTCATATCAAACGGTATGAGATGACCTTTCGTCATCATCATCAACACATTTATAATTTGGCGGCGTAGTGGTCGATATTATTCCCATTACCACTCTATGAACCAGACCCTCATATCAAACGGTATGAGATGACCTTCCATCATCATCATCAACACATTTATAATTTGGCGGCGTAGTGGTCGATATTATTCCCATTACCACTCTATGATCCAGAAACACACATCAAACCCTTTCCCGACAGAAGGCAAAACATGTCGATTTTCATTCGTCGCTTGCGACCTTAACATTCTCCGGAGGCGTTGGAATTGGAAGCTGATTCGGCGGTCTATGACCATCACCTTATCAGTTGGGCTATGGAGGAGTCCAATTATTTAAACAGCACATGTTCTGTCTCATGTTAATCCAAAATACCTACCCGTAGAATCAAATTAACAAGATAAAACAAGCTAGCTAACTAACAAACTGCATCTAGAACTGTGAGTGTAGAATCATTGCAATCCGTACTGCTTGAGTGTAAATCTTTTGTTAGAATGTACATAAATGTCAAATTATCTTCATGATAGCATTTTATAGAGCTGCAGAGAGTACGTGACATCGCATCGAAAGGTAGGATCTTCTCAATTCGCCGTTTGAATGTAAATTTATATATTAGATGCTAGGAGGGAAAATGCAGATTACTTCAATAAAAATAGTCGTCGATGAGCGTAGGTGTTTAACAGGTGCTAGGGGAGGAAGCTGAACGAATATAGTTAGATAATTAGTTATTTTTCAAGTTAGTCAGACCCAGTCATTGTTATTCGAAGCCTTGCAAATTGTAACACGCCATACCTAAAAGAACAAGGGTTTACCACAAATAAATTATTAATTAAATTGGATTAACTATACCAAACCACTCAAACAAAAAAGTACACAACGTTGTGGGGTTAATTACAATTGATTAATTAAGAGCATCTCGTCACGTTTGCATAAAAGTATTACGTGATGGGGTTGAGAAGGCGCTTCAAAAGAAATGCAGGGGAGAGACGCGAGAACGGGCGAGCTACGAGCTTTTTAAAGGCCGAGCGGGGTAGCTGTAGCAATGTAGCAGCGGTTGGAAACCAAGTGAAGGTTTTACTACTTCGTCTTAGGGGGGGGGGGGTTTATCACAGTTTTGCTAAGTGACCAGGAGGTATGGTATTACAAAGTGTTGCATTTTGCTGGGTTTTATACAATGACTTAAACAAGAAGAAAAAAAAAAAAAAAAAAATTAATACAGTAGGTATAACGGTTCGCATGTCATCCGAAAATGACTGAAAACACAACGAAAAAAAAGTAAAGTACTAGGAAAATAGATGTGTAGCAGAGGAATTAGCAATAACGTTTACATTAGCTTAACTAGATAAAGATAGGAGAGATAAGACGATGATGCCCAACATCCGCTAAGACGCAGATTAAAGATATCATATTTTGAGGGAAGGAGCTCCGTACGGCTATAAAAAGTGGAACAAAACTTAACAAAGAGTAGGTGCTTCAACTTATGCATAGGTTCATTTGCTAACTAGATAAAGATAGGAGAGATAGGCCGATGATGTCCAACTTCCGATGAGACGCAGATTAAAGATATCATGTTTTGAGGGGGGTAGCGCCGTACGTCTATAAAAAGTGAAACAAAATTTATCAAGAGAGTAGGTAGTTCAATAATGTACACATTAGCTTAACCAGATAAATTTAGCAGAGGTAGGTTGATGATGTCCAATTTCTGATAAGACGCAGGTTAAAGGTATCATATTTTGAGGGGAGTAGCGCCATACGTCTATAAAAAGTGAAACAAAATTAAGCAAGAGAGTAGGTAGTGCAATAATGTACACATTAGCTTAACCAGATAAATTTAGGAGAGGTTGGTTGATGATGTCCAATTTCCGATGAGACGCAGGTTAAAGGTATCATATTTTGAGGGGAGTAGCGCCATACGTCTATAAAAAGTGAAACAAAATAAATCAAGAGAGTAGGTAGTGCAATAATGTACACATTAGCTTAACCAGATAAATTTAGGAGAGGTTGGTTGATGATGTCCAATTTCTGATAAGACGCAGGTTAAAGGTATCATATTTTGAGGGGAGGAGCGCTGTACGTCAATAAAAGGTGTAACAAAATTAACCAAGAGAAATTAATGATATCCAACCTTCGATAAGTATTAGTGAGAAAGGGTGTTACGTTATTAGGGGAGATAGTCCTTCAATGATGCATTCAATATCAAATCGCCGGGGTGATAATATTGATGTTAGTCAACCTTCAATTGGGATTGAACGTTTGGTAAATTGGATACCGTACGATTAGTTAAAAAATTATGCAATCGGACCAGCGTTGAGTAGTTCTGTTTACCAGAGTAAACATAGATAATCTACCCTAATCGTTATATTGAATAGAGATAGTTTAACAAAAAAAAGGGGCACCAACAAACGATAGAAAAAAGGGTCCCTTTCATTTTGAGGGTAGATCATTTAAACATTTAACACTCAGCGTGAAGAACAAAAAAAAAGGGAGGTCATTAAACCGAGTGCCGACTAGCGGAGATATGTGTCAAATAGGTTTGTGCGTTTAACGTAACGGTAAATTGAAACCCTTCATACAGCCGGTCATCACAAGAAGTGGGTGACAGTCGGAATAAAAGCATTATTTTGAAACGTAATTTCAAAATAATCTGTACAGGATTAAACGAAATTAGTTTAACTAAATAGTTCAAAGAAACAGAATCTGTTGAAAAAACAAAATACATGTAGAATAAACATTAGTGACGTGAGCCGGATTAGGCGTGAAGACAATGAAATCAAATTGAAGATGGGAGAGGTAGGTGAAATGTTAGACGACCTCCGATAAGTATAGGGAATAAAAGGTGTTCCGATGTGAGGGGAGGAAGTCGGTTCTTGATGGCAAATTAAATTTTTAAAAATAAATTGTTTGCTAATATTCAACCCGACTTACAGAATAAGCGTATCCAAAATGTTTAATTCTAATCATGCACTAGATTAAAAGTACTACAATAATAATTACGTACTCAAACGTATGAATCTAAGGAAATAAAAAAATGACTAGGTATTGTAGACAGTTGATTTCTCAGCAGTTAAAAATTTATAGATGATATTGGTCCCCAGTACCAAATTGTTAAATTTAGAACAACGGTCAGGTCCATTTTGGGCAAAGTTCCTTTAACGAAAAAACAAACAAAAAAAAAAGGAAAGGTCGTTCACACTCGTATAATTACGGTAGGGATATTTTGGAGAAAAAAAAAATACAGGCGGACCTTCGAGACGGCCATTATGTGAAACCGAAAGTACCGATTAAGGAGAGACGTACCGACTTAAGCGATCTAGACAGAGCCGAATTGGGGAAAACACTCTGGGTTATTTTATAGAGAAAAATACATTATGAGTTTAGACACAGTGAGACTTGGAGCATTGGAACATTTATAATGTTTAGTAGTAGATTGTGGAAGGGTTTACAAATTACGCAAACAGAGTTTATTGTGAAGCGGTGGGTATTTAAAATCAGCGTAAATAGGTGATAAAGTTAGGCAGAAATTAAAATTTGGATTAATTGGTTTAGAGGCAATAATAGATACCTAACTGCTCACATACTATATTGTCGGCTTATGTGGGGAGTACAATAGGAGACAGTTAGGGTACCATGACTAGGTACCGTTGTAGGTGGTAACCGGGACAAATTCCTGGAAATATGTAGGCATAACGCAAGGTACATTGACCGTAGTTTCAACATTAGACAAGCATTGGGCGAGGCCGAAGAAAAAACGGAATAGGGAAGGGATGCGATGACGTACAGGACAGGACCGGATTAGGAAATATTCATCATTACAATTTTGAAAAAAAAAGGGGCACAAAGATTTTAGGCGAGTCCAAACGGGCTGATTACTGCTGAAGTTCTGGAACAAAATAGGTGATTGTAGTTTGGATTTCTATCTACCTCCACTATTTTTTTCCATAAAGGGGAGACTGTGATGATCTCGCCTTTAGGCCTACGAAATAATTCTTTTAAAATTGAGAGATCGATTTAGAAATATATTTAATTTTGTAACAGAATATGGTTTCAGAATACAATTCTCTGTTCCAACTCTTAAGGGTGATTTATGAAACCGGGTCATTACTAGGAAAAACACGTGTGCCAAAATACTTTGGTTGGAGGAGGAATTCTAATGGATATTTCAGGTTCATTATCAAGTCAGGGGCGGCCGATGGATATTTGCCCGTGGGGTGGTTGATCTTAACGCGGGCAGATTGGATTTACGAAACAATTATCTGGTGAATTTTCTATGGCAGTGGGGAGTTGAAAAGTAGGCAATAAGGATTGATCGTTGGTGCATTTAAATATACTAGAGCGACGCGCCGAGTAAGGGTTAAAATATTTAACATATTTGTCAAAATAAGATTGCAGAATTCGTTAAATAGTGACGCACGCAGAAAGAACGAAAACGTGTACAGACAATGCTTATATAATGTTATTATATAACCAATAGAGTCAACGCAAGTATTGAGAAAGAGTATTAGATTGAAGTACGCCACTGAGCTCTTTTTTTTAAGCGTTATTGGGATAGTTTATGACTCCGGCGCAGACGAAATTAGTTTACACCACAAAAAATAACGAACATGGTTTCTACACAAAATTCTCTGAAATAATAGTTATAATGTGACAGAACACTATTAAAAACGTTGAAATATGCATATTGGGAGATGTGCCCACTTGAGGTTTTAAAAAAGTGACTAAGAAATTATTGAAACCACACAAGTAGATGGGTGGGAGTCGCGGGGCAGGGAAGTGTTGGAGGACAGTCGGAGTAGGGTCGGGTTGGAGAAGAGTCAGGGAAGGAACCTAGGGCCGCGCAGACGGGATAAAAATCATCGAGTTTTGATAAACGGCAGAATAATAATTTGGTGCGCGTAAACCGGGAATAATTCAGATAGTTATATATAATAATAAAGGAAGTTGGGGCAGGGAAGTGTTGGAAGACGGTCGGAAAAAGAACCTGGGCACGCACGGTCGGAAAAAAAACATCGGAGTTTTGATAAACTGTAGAATTATAATTTGGTGCGCGTAAACGGGAATAATTCATTTAATTGAAAAAAGGTAGTTCACGCGATTGAGGGGAGTCAAGATTTGGTCGTTGGGAAGCAAGGTTTAAATTAAGGGATCGAGGTCCGATAGTCGCGAGGAGACCAGTTTGGTGCGTCTAAATCGGGGATATTTCATTTTAATTAAACAAAGGATATTTCGTTTTATTAAACAAAAAGAGTCCACGCGAATAGGGAAGTCAGAGATTGAGGCTTGCGAGTTCATGTCGGTGAAGTTAAATAATATAATTTGTAAATTGAGGCGGTCGGGACGTACTTTCGGGGCGTCTATCAGGGTCAGGGTGAAATTTAAAAAAAAGAAATCTACGCGAGAATTGTGTTCGACGGCTGCATCTTGGAATAAATAACTGCATGACGGGTTGTGTTTTAGAAGTGCTTGTTTAATTAAATATTATTGTAGTGAATTGATTAGTGAAATTATTTTGTGCAACAAGGCGAATTTGGTAAGTTTGTATAAAATTATTAACATATTTAGTACGGGCCTTGCAGGAAAGAGTCATTTAGGGTTTGTATACTACAAGCCTTAGGAATCTAGGACCCTTTTTTTTGTCGAGCGATGGGGAGCGAGGGGCTTTGCACGTTTCCGGGTTGACCGGCTAGCAAGTACCTTTGTTGGGTGAAGTTATTCTTGAGACAATAACGTTGTAAAATAATAATTTGGAGTTCAATGAACTAACTAGCATTTGAAGCACAAAGTGCGCTTTCGGGCAATAAATCTTAGACGAGAGACTTCATTTAAAAGACGGGATTTTGAAACCACAAAACAATAATAAAACCCTTTAAAGTGCTTTGTTGGTGACCTAGAAAATTAGGTTACTGGGTATTCTCCAATACATAACGGGTACCAAAATACATAGGTATAGAATGTAGGTATAAATTAATTTGTAAAGCGCCTTGGAGGTGTTAATTATTATTTACGAGTTTCGTAATAATATTTTTAAACGTAGCTAGGGGACTATATTTAGGAAAGGGATTTTGAAAAGGCATTGGGTAATATAACGGTTTATGAAGGGTGCGTAGCATGGGCATTTTTGATTACTAACAAAATCTGACATAATTGAATTCCCATTCCAAAAATTTCCCACACCTTATTCCAAATTTTAGGTATCACAACAAGTCTATTACATAGGACTTTGCATAAACTTGGTTCGATATCTAATCATATAATCACCTTTGGTTCACGTTTAGGTATACTTCTTTCGACTTAGCAAAAAACTTTCATATTGTCGGTTGAATGCAGCCGTCGGTAGGTATTCACATTTTAGCGTGATGTGCTATATCCACCTACTTAATTAACAAACTCTTTTTCTTCAAACTTAATTGAGCGGGTTACGACTCGAGAATGGACGGCGGTTGTCGAATGAATTAACGGGTCCGGCTTTCCTATTTCACCATGAGGAAGTATCTCACGCGACTTTATCGGGGGCGATGTGATCGAAATGCAGGTGGGCTTACACTATTTTCCTAATGTGGAGGCGAAGTAAGCGATGGTCGTGTCTGGTCCGAGCAAATTGGAATCCCTTGTGATCACATCTCGGTAACGTGGATCTCGTACCCGCTCTAGACTGGATTGGAAGCGTGGCCGGAGCCATTCCATGATGTCGACGTATGTACGTCACTAAGGCATTGGGGGACTTCAGGAGAACAAAGGACGTGCACCCATTTCGCCCTCCTTCTACCGCCGCTCCGAGGTACCAGCGGATAAAAGTTGTCGTCGCGGGAGGCCAGTTTGATGCAGGACGAAGATTACGATCTGGCCGGACTACCTTCGTCATGGGGGAAACGAAGTGACGAAATTTGCGTGGGCTTCACTACCTTTTAGGTTACGCTCGTGTGGGGTCTGCCTTGTCGGCGGAACGAAGGGAACATGACATATGGAATCGTTTGGCAACCGATCGGCGGTTCTTTGTTGGAATCCGGATAAGTTTTCTTAACTACTTTTGGTTTACGCTTAGGTAGGTATATTTCCTTCGATATTCGATTTAGCCGAAAACTTTCACATTGTCGGTTGAATGAAGCCGTCAGTAGGTATTCATATTTTAAGCGTAATGCGTTATATCCACCTACATAAGTAGCAAAAGTTCTCTTAACTCTCTCACAATAGGAATAGGGATCATCCAGCATCAGGGTGGGAATGTACTCTGGACGAAAGGGCAGCCGGGAAAATAGAAGGGAGGGAAGCCAGATTCACGACCTGGTGCCTTTCATTCTTGGACCCAGCACCCTGGAAGCCGAGCTTGACATTTCTTTCTTTGAGCTGATATTTGAGTTTGAGGTTGGGGTACGCCTATCGTAGAGCATAAGGGAACATGACATATGGAATCGTTTGGCAACCGATCGGCGGTTCTTTGTTGGAATCCGGATAAGTTTTCTTAACTACTTTTGGTTTACGCTTAGGTAGGTATATTTCCTTCGATATTCGATTTAGCCGAAAACTTTCACATTGTCGGTTGAATGAAGCCGTCAGTAGGTATTCATATTTTAAGCGTAATGCGTTATATCCACCTACATAAGTAGCAAAAGTTCTCTTAACTCTCTCACAATAGGAATAGGGATCATCCAGCATCAGGGTGGGAATGTACTCTGGACGAAAGGGCAGCCGGGAAAATAGAAGGGAGGGAAGCCAGATTCACGACCTGGTGCCTTTCATTCTTGGACCCAGCACCCTGGAAGCCGAGCTTGACATTTCTTTCTTTGAGCTGATATTTGAGTTTGAGGTTGGGGTACGCCTATCGTAGAGCATATGCCCGTGACATTTCGGGGAAGGTCCCACGTTACGCCTGTGTATGTTATGCGAGGGGACGTATTTTTCATTCAAATCAAATACCGATGACCACCGCGATTGTAGGCTGGCGCATGTTTCTGTAGCGTGCCTAGGAAAAACGTAACCATTATTTCTACTGGTTCGAGGCGGCGTGCTGGACGGAGAACGGGACTATTGAGGACATGAGTGACTGCCAAGGCGAGGATCGGTGACATCAAAATCTTCCTTAATTAAATTTATACATCGCCAGATCAGAGGAGAGAGCGGCCCCACCGATCTCCTGACATTGCCGATTGTCTAATCAACTTCGGTTTAATGTTTATGCCGGTACTTTAGGAGTAAATGGAACTCAAGTCATCGGCATGCTGAAGAACTTCAAAATCATCATCATCATCATCAATCCAGAGTAGGATGTCACGATCTAAAACCTCGTGCCACCCACGCATTTCCTGAACAGTTCCTGACATCGGCTATCACGCCATTAATCGGAGCAGACCCTCATATCAAACGGTATGAGATGACCTTTCGTCATCATCATCAACACATTTATAATTTGGCGGCGTAGTGGTCGATATTATTCCCATTACCACTCTATGAACCAGACCCTCATATCAAACGGTATGAGATGACCTTCCATCATCATCATCAACACATTTATAATTTGGCGGCGTAGTGGTCGATATTATTCCCATTACCACTCTATGATCCAGAAACACACATCAAACCCTTTCCCGACAGAAGGCAAAACATGTCGATTTTCATTCGTCGCTTGCGACCTTAACATTCTCCGGAGGCGTTGGAATTGGAAGCTGATTCGGCGGTCTATGACCATCACCTTATCAGTTGGGCTATGGAGGAGTCCAATTATTTAAACAGCACATGTTCTGTCTCATGTTAATCCAAAATACCTACCCGTAGAATCAAATTAACAAGATAAAACAAGCTAGCTAACTAACAAACTGCATCTAGAACTGTGAGTGTAGAATCATTGCAATCCGTACTGCTTGAGTGTAAATCTTTTGTTAGAATGTACATAAATGTCAAATTATCTTCATGATAGCATTTTATAGAGCTGCAGAGAGTACGTGACATCGCATCGAAAGGTAGGATCTTCTCAATTCGCCGTTTGAATGTAAATTTATATATTAGATGCTAGGAGGGAAAATGCAGATTACTTCAATAAAAATAGTCGTCGATGAGCGTAGGTGTTTAACAGGTGCTAGGGGAGGAAGCTGAACGAATATAGTTAGATAATTAGTTATTTTTCAAGTTAGTCAGACCCAGTCATTGTTATTCGAAGCCTTGCAAATTGTAACACGCCATACCTAAAAGAACAAGGGTTTACCACAAATAAATTATTAATTAAATTGGATTAACTATACCAAACCACTCAAACAAAAAAGTACACAACGTTGTGGGGTTAATTACAATTGATTAATTAAGAGCATCTCGTCACGTTTGCATAAAAGTATTACGTGATGGGGTTGAGAAGGCGCTTCAAAAGAAATGCAGGGGAGAGACGCGAGAACGGGCGAGCTACGAGCTTTTTAAAGGCCGAGCGGGGTAGCTGTAGCAATGTAGCAGCGGTTGGAAACCAAGTGAAGGTTTTACTACTTCGTCTTAGGGGGGGGGGGGTTTATCACAGTTTTGCTAAGTGACCAGGAGGTATGGTATTACAAAGTGTTGCATTTTGCTGGGTTTTATACAATGACTTAAACAAGAAGAAAAAAAAAAAAAAAAAAATTAATACAGTAGGTATAACGGTTCGCATGTCATCCGAAAATGACTGAAAACACAACGAAAAAAAAGTAAAGTACTAGGAAAATAGATGTGTAGCAGAGGAATTAGCAATAACGTTTACATTAGCTTAACTAGATAAAGATAGGAGAGATAAGACGATGATGCCCAACATCCGCTAAGACGCAGATTAAAGATATCATATTTTGAGGGAAGGAGCTCCGTACGGCTATAAAAAGTGGAACAAAACTTAACAAAGAGTAGGTGCTTCAACTTATGCATAGGTTCATTTGCTAACTAGATAAAGATAGGAGAGATAGGCCGATGATGTCCAACTTCCGATGAGACGCAGATTAAAGATATCATGTTTTGAGGGGGGTAGCGCCGTACGTCTATAAAAAGTGAAACAAAATTTATCAAGAGAGTAGGTAGTTCAATAATGTACACATTAGCTTAACCAGATAAATTTAGCAGAGGTAGGTTGATGATGTCCAATTTCTGATAAGACGCAGGTTAAAGGTATCATATTTTGAGGGGAGTAGCGCCATACGTCTATAAAAAGTGAAACAAAATTAAGCAAGAGAGTAGGTAGTGCAATAATGTACACATTAGCTTAACCAGATAAATTTAGGAGAGGTTGGTTGATGATGTCCAATTTCCGATGAGACGCAGGTTAAAGGTATCATATTTTGAGGGGAGTAGCGCCATACGTCTATAAAAAGTGAAACAAAATAAATCAAGAGAGTAGGTAGTGCAATAATGTACACATTAGCTTAACCAGATAAATTTAGGAGAGGTTGGTTGATGATGTCCAATTTCTGATAAGACGCAGGTTAAAGGTATCATATTTTGAGGGGAGGAGCGCTGTACGTCAATAAAAGGTGTAACAAAATTAACCAAGAGAAATTAATGATATCCAACCTTCGATAAGTATTAGTGAGAAAGGGTGTTACGTTATTAGGGGAGATAGTCCTTCAATGATGCATTCAATATCAAATCGCCGGGGTGATAATATTGATGTTAGTCAACCTTCAATTGGGATTGAACGTTTGGTAAATTGGATACCGTACGATTAGTTAAAAAATTATGCAATCGGACCAGCGTTGAGTAGTTCTGTTTACCAGAGTAAACATAGATAATCTACCCTAATCGTTATATTGAATAGAGATAGTTTAACAAAAAAAAGGGGCACCAACAAACGATAGAAAAAAGGGTCCCTTTCATTTTGAGGGTAGATCATTTAAACATTTAACACTCAGCGTGAAGAACAAAAAAAAAGGGAGGTCATTAAACCGAGTGCCGACTAGCGGAGATATGTGTCAAATAGGTTTGTGCGTTTAACGTAACGGTAAATTGAAACCCTTCATACAGCCGGTCATCACAAGAAGTGGGTGACAGTCGGAATAAAAGCATTATTTTGAAACGTAATTTCAAAATAATCTGTACAGGATTAAACGAAATTAGTTTAACTAAATAGTTCAAAGAAACAGAATCTGTTGAAAAAACAAAATACATGTAGAATAAACATTAGTGACGTGAGCCGGATTAGGCGTGAAGACAATGAAATCAAATTGAAGATGGGAGAGGTAGGTGAAATGTTAGACGACCTCCGATAAGTATAGGGAATAAAAGGTGTTCCGATGTGAGGGGAGGAAGTCGGTTCTTGATGGCAAATTAAATTTTTAAAAATAAATTGTTTGCTAATATTCAACCCGACTTACAGAATAAGCGTATCCAAAATGTTTAATTCTAATCATGCACTAGATTAAAAGTACTACAATAATAATTACGTACTCAAACGTATGAATCTAAGGAAATAAAAAAATGACTAGGTATTGTAGACAGTTGATTTCTCAGCAGTTAAAAATTTATAGATGATATTGGTCCCCAGTACCAAATTGTTAAATTTAGAACAACGGTCAGGTCCATTTTGGGCAAAGTTCCTTTAACGAAAAAACAAACAAAAAAAAAAGGAAAGGTCGTTCACACTCGTATAATTACGGTAGGGATATTTTGGAGAAAAAAAAAATACAGGCGGACCTTCGAGACGGCCATTATGTGAAACCGAAAGTACCGATTAAGGAGAGACGTACCGACTTAAGCGATCTAGACAGAGCCGAATTGGGGAAAACACTCTGGGTTATTTTATAGAGAAAAATACATTATGAGTTTAGACACAGTGAGACTTGGAGCATTGGAACATTTATAATGTTTAGTAGTAGATTGTGGAAGGGTTTACAAATTACGCAAACAGAGTTTATTGTGAAGCGGTGGGTATTTAAAATCAGCGTAAATAGGTGATAAAGTTAGGCAGAAATTAAAATTTGGATTAATTGGTTTAGAGGCAATAATAGATACCTAACTGCTCACATACTATATTGTCGGCTTATGTGGGGAGTACAATAGGAGACAGTTAGGGTACCATGACTAGGTACCGTTGTAGGTGGTAACCGGGACAAATTCCTGGAAATATGTAGGCATAACGCAAGGTACATTGACCGTAGTTTCAACATTAGACAAGCATTGGGCGAGGCCGAAGAAAAAACGGAATAGGGAAGGGATGCGATGACGTACAGGACAGGACCGGATTAGGAAATATTCATCATTACAATTTTGAAAAAAAAAGGGGCACAAAGATTTTAGGCGAGTCCAAACGGGCTGATTACTGCTGAAGTTCTGGAACAAAATAGGTGATTGTAGTTTGGATTTCTATCTACCTCCACTATTTTTTTCCATAAAGGGGAGACTGTGATGATCTCGCCTTTAGGCCTACGAAATAATTCTTTTAAAATTGAGAGATCGATTTAGAAATATATTTAATTTTGTAACAGAATATGGTTTCAGAATACAATTCTCTGTTCCAACTCTTAAGGGTGATTTATGAAACCGGGTCATTACTAGGAAAAACACGTGTGCCAAAATACTTTGGTTGGAGGAGGAATTCTAATGGATATTTCAGGTTCATTATCAAGTCAGGGGCGGCCGATGGATATTTGCCCGTGGGGTGGTTGATCTTAACGCGGGCAGATTGGATTTACGAAACAATTATCTGGTGAATTTTCTATGGCAGTGGGGAGTTGAAAAGTAGGCAATAAGGATTGATCGTTGGTGCATTTAAATATACTAGAGCGACGCGCCGAGTAAGGGTTAAAATATTTAACATATTTGTCAAAATAAGATTGCAGAATTCGTTAAATAGTGACGCACGCAGAAAGAACGAAAACGTGTACAGACAATGCTTATATAATGTTATTATATAACCAATAGAGTCAACGCAAGTATTGAGAAAGAGTATTAGATTGAAGTACGCCACTGAGCTCTTTTTTTTAAGCGTTATTGGGATAGTTTATGACTCCGGCGCAGACGAAATTAGTTTACACCACAAAAAATAACGAACATGGTTTCTACACAAAATTCTCTGAAATAATAGTTATAATGTGACAGAACACTATTAAAAACGTTGAAATATGCATATTGGGAGATGTGCCCACTTGAGGTTTTAAAAAAGTGACTAAGAAATTATTGAAACCACACAAGTAGATGGGTGGGAGTCGCGGGGCAGGGAAGTGTTGGAGGACAGTCGGAGTAGGGTCGGGTTGGAGAAGAGTCAGGGAAGGAACCTAGGGCCGCGCAGACGGGATAAAAATCATCGAGTTTTGATAAACGGCAGAATAATAATTTGGTGCGCGTAAACCGGGAATAATTCAGATAGTTATATATAATAATAAAGGAAGTTGGGGCAGGGAAGTGTTGGAAGACGGTCGGAAAAAGAACCTGGGCACGCACGGTCGGAAAAAAAACATCGGAGTTTTGATAAACTGTAGAATTATAATTTGGTGCGCGTAAACGGGAATAATTCATTTAATTGAAAAAAGGTAGTTCACGCGATTGAGGGGAGTCAAGATTTGGTCGTTGGGAAGCAAGGTTTAAATTAAGGGATCGAGGTCCGATAGTCGCGAGGAGACCAGTTTGGTGCGTCTAAATCGGGGATATTTCATTTTAATTAAACAAAGGATATTTCGTTTTATTAAACAAAAAGAGTCCACGCGAATAGGGAAGTCAGAGATTGAGGCTTGCGAGTTCATGTCGGTGAAGTTAAATAATATAATTTGTAAATTGAGGCGGTCGGGACGTACTTTCGGGGCGTCTATCAGGGTCAGGGTGAAATTTAAAAAAAAGAAATCTACGCGAGAATTGTGTTCGACGGCTGCATCTTGGAATAAATAACTGCATGACGGGTTGTGTTTTAGAAGTGCTTGTTTAATTAAATATTATTGTAGTGAATTGATTAGTGAAATTATTTTGTGCAACAAGGCGAATTTGGTAAGTTTGTATAAAATTATTAACATATTTAGTACGGGCCTTGCAGGAAAGAGTCATTTAGGGTTTGTATACTACAAGCCTTAGGAATCTAGGACCCTTTTTTTTGTCGAGCGATGGGGAGCGAGGGGCTTTGCACGTTTCCGGGTTGACCGGCTAGCAAGTACCTTTGTTGGGTGAAGTTATTCTTGAGACAATAACGTTGTAAAATAATAATTTGGAGTTCAATGAACTAACTAGCATTTGAAGCACAAAGTGCGCTTTCGGGCAATAAATCTTAGACGAGAGACTTCATTTAAAAGACGGGATTTTGAAACCACAAAACAATAATAAAACCCTTTAAAGTGCTTTGTTGGTGACCTAGAAAATTAGGTTACTGGGTATTCTCCAATACATAACGGGTACCAAAATACATAGGTATAGAATGTAGGTATAAATTAATTTGTAAAGCGCCTTGGAGGTGTTAATTATTATTTACGAGTTTCGTAATAATATTTTTAAACGTAGCTAGGGGACTATATTTAGGAAAGGGATTTTGAAAAGGCATTGGGTAATATAACGGTTTATGAAGGGTGCGTAGCATGGGCATTTTTGATTACTAACAAAATCTGACATAATTGAATTCCCATTCCAAAAATTTCCCACACCTTATTCCAAATTTTAGGTATCACAACAAGTCTATTACATAGGACTTTGCATAAACTTGGTTCGATATCTAATCATATAATCACCTTTGGTTCACGTTTAGGTATACTTCTTTCGACTTAGCAAAAAACTTTCATATTGTCGGTTGAATGCAGCCGTCGGTAGGTATTCACATTTTAGCGTGATGTGCTATATCCACCTACTTAATTAACAAACTCTTTTTCTTCAAACTTAATTGAGCGGGTTACGACTCGAGAATGGACGGCGGTTGTCGAATGAATTAACGGGTCCGGCTTTCCTATTTCACCATGAGGAAGTATCTCACGCGACTTTATCGGGGGCGATGTGATCGAAATGCAGGTGGGCTTACACTATTTTCCTAATGTGGAGGCGAAGTAAGCGATGGTCGTGTCTGGTCCGAGCAAATTGGAATCCCTTGTGATCACATCTCGGTAACGTGGATCTCGTACCCGCTCTAGACTGGATTGGAAGCGTGGCCGGAGCCATTCCATGATGTCGACGTATGTACGTCACTAAGGCATTGGGGGACTTCAGGAGAACAAAGGACGTGCACCCATTTCGCCCTCCTTCTACCGCCGCTCCGAGGTACCAGCGGATAAAAGTTGTCGTCGCGGGAGGCCAGTTTGATGCAGGACGAAGATTACGATCTGGCCGGACTACCTTCGTCATGGGGGAAACGAAGTGACGAAATTTGCGTGGGCTTCACTACCTTTTAGGTTACGCTCGTGTGGGGTCTGCCTTGTCGGCGGAACGAAGGGAACATGACATATGGAATCGTTTGGCAACCGATCGGCGGTTCTTTGTTGGAATCCGGATAAGTTTTCTTAACTACTTTTGGTTTACGCTTAGGTAGGTATATTTCCTTCGATATTCGATTTAGCCAAAAACTTTCACATTGTCGGTTGAATGAAGCCGTCAGTAGGTATTCATATTTTAAGCGTAATGCGTTATATCCACCTACATAAGTAGCAAAAGTTCTCTTAACTCTCTCACAATAGGAATAGGGATCATCCAGCATCAGGGTGGGAATGTACTCTGGACGAAAGGGCAGCCGGGAAAATAGAAGGGAGGGAAGCCAGATTCACGACCTGGTGCCTTTCATTCTTGGACCCAGCACCCTGGAAGCCGAGCTTGACATTTCTTTCTTTGAGCTGATATTTGAGTTTGAGGTTGGGGTACGCCTATCGTAGAGCATAAAGGAACATGACATATGGAATCGTTTGGCAACCGATCGGCGGTTCTTTGTTGGAATCCGGATAAGTTTTCTTAACTACTTTTGGTTTACGCTTAGGTAGGTATATTTCCTTCGATATTCGATTTAGCCGAAAACTTTCACATTGTCGGTTGAATGAAGCCGTCAGTAGGTATTCATATTTTAAGCGTAATGCGTTATATCCACCTACATAAGTAGCAAAAGTTCTCTTAACTCCCTCACAATAGGAATAGGGATCATCCAGCATCAGGGTGGGAATGTACTCTGGACGAAAGGGCAGCCGGGAAAATAGAAGGGAGGGAAGCCAGATTCACGACCTGGTGCCTTTCATTCTTGGACCCAGCACCCTGGAAGCCGAGCTTGACATTTCTTTCTTTGAGCTGATATTTGAGTTTGAGGTTGGGGTACGCCTATCGTAGAGCATATGCCCGTGACATTTCGGGGAAGGTCCCACGTTACGCCTGTGTATGTTATGCGAGGGGACGTATTTTTCATTCAAATCAAATACCGATGACCACCGCGATTGTAGGCTGGCGCATGTTTCTGTAGCGTGCCTAGGAAAAACGTAACCATTATTTCTACTGGTTCGAGGCGGCGTGCTGGACGGAGAACGGGACTATTGAGGACATGAGTGACTGCCAAGGCGAGGATCGGTGACATCAAAATCTTCCTTAATTAAATTTATACATCGCCAGATCAGAGGAGAGAGCGGCCCCACCGATCTCCTGACATTGCCGATTGTCTAATCAACTTCGGTTTAATGTTTATGCCGGTACTTTAGGAGTAAATGGAACTCAAGTCATCGGCATGCTGAAGAACTTCAAAATCATCATCATCATCATCAATCCAGAGTAGGATGTCACGATCTAAAACCTCGTGCCACCCACGCATTTCCTGAACAGTTCCTGACATCGGCTATCACGCCATTAATCGGAGCAGACCCTCATATCAAACGGTATGAGATGACCTTTCGTCATCATCATCAACACATTTATAATTTGGCGGCGTAGTGGTCGATATTATTCCCATTACCACTCTATGAACCAGACCCTCATATCAAACGGTATGAGATGACCTTCCATCATCATCATCAACACATTTATAATTTGGCGGCGTAGTGGTCGATATTATTCCCATTACCACTCTATGATCCAGAAACACACATCAAACCCTTTCCCGACAGAAGGCAAAACATGTCGATTTTCATTCGTCGCTTGCGACCTTAACATTCTCCGGAGGCGTTGGAATTGGAAGCTGATTCGGCGGTCTATGACCATCACCTTATCAGTTGGGCTATGGAGGAGTCCAATTATTTAAACAGCACATGTTCTGTCTCATGTTAATCCAAAATACCTACCCGTAGAATCAAATTAACAAGATAAAACAAGCTAGCTAACTAACAAACTGCATCTAGAACTGTGAGTGTAGAATCATTGCAATCCGTACTGCTTGAGTGTAAATCTTTTGTTAGAATGTACATAAATGTCAAATTATCTTCATGATAGCATTTTATAGAGCTGCAGAGAGTACGTGACATCGCATCGAAAGGTAGGATCTTCTCAATTCGCCGTTTGAATGTAAATTTATATATTAGATGCTAGGAGGGAAAATGCAGATTACTTCAATAAAAATAGTCGTCGATGAGCGTAGGTGTTTAACAGGTGCTAGGGGAGGAAGCTGAACGAATATAGTTAGATAATTAGTTATTTTTCAAGTTAGTCAGACCCAGTCATTGTTATTCGAAGCCTTGCAAATTGTAACACGCCATACCTAAAAGAACAAGGGTTTACCACAAATAAATTATTAATTAAATTGGATTAACTATACCAAACCACTCAAACAAAAAAGTACACAACGTTGTGGGGTTAATTACAATTGATTAATTAAGAGCATCTCGTCACGTTTGCATAAAAGTATTACGTGATGGGGTTGAGAAGGCGCTTCAAAAGAAATGCAGGGGAGAGACGCGAGAACGGGCGAGCTACGAGCTTTTTAAAGGCCGAGCGGGGTAGCTGTAGCAATGTAGCAGCATTTGGAAAGCAAGAGGAAGGTTCTACTATAAAGGTTTTACTACTTCGTAGAGGGGGGGGGGGTTATCACAACTTCAATGTTACCTGTTTGTACCTTTACCGACAGAGTTTTGTTTTTGAAGTGAAAACTTCTTAACACCGAAAAAGCGACCCTAAAAAGAGACAAACCATACATCTACAGGATTTAGCCTGCGAGGGAATGAGATAGAATAATCGGTCTCCTCTTTGTGCGGTGCTTCGTAGCCTCCCCACTGTCTATTTTATCCTACTGAAGGTTTCACTTCTTTCGCGTGTGAACTGCACACTTTTAATTGTTAAATAACTTACTGAAAACCTTGGCAAAACCCAAAACGTATTTTTAAGTAAGTATGTCAGTTGTAAATCTTTAACTTTAAGTCACAGTTGTAAATATGCTTTATGGCCGTATATCCTCTCTGCACACTTATTTTACGAAAGAGGAAATGTAGCAGGAATAATTCTTTAGGGGATGAACTGTCAGTGGGCTAACTGTTTCGCGGCTAACCATCGGGGGATAAACTATCATGAAATCGTAATTTTTATTTTTTCCGTATTTCCCATTTGTCCCATTCCCAGGTATCCTGTACTGCAATACACCAAGATGTCTTAAAAACCTAAAGACGTGTATCACGGAACTAAATAATATGAAACATTTACACAGTACTCCAACGTTTCTCTATTTTAGGTCCAACGCTGACCGGGCTTTATAAAAAGCCACCGCAACATTTAATGTTCCCTTTTGTTCGTAAAAAGAGCCGGAGAGGCTCATCCCACTCTGGCCTGTAAACACGAGCTCAGGTCGTGTAGGTAGTAGAGAGTAGAGAGTAGAGGGTAGGGACTGGAGAGTTTAGAGTGAGAGTATCACCAGTAGTATGTAGTTGCAGTAGCGGGAGTAGCTAGATTATGTACAGGAGCATACCTAATATTAGGGTCAGGCTTGTTCACGTTCACGTATGCACTCCGAGTTGGCGCCTTGCAAAGTGCAATCTTCGACGAAATCAAATTACAAGGACCAAATGTATACAAGTATTAGACGGCCTCCGTGGTTCAATGGTTACGATCCTTTCCTTCGAATCCGGAGATCTTTGATTCAAATCCCGGCAGACACAAGTAAATTCGTATCTCACCATTCATTAATTAAAAATAATATATCCTGCATACCTTCATATATTTGCGGCATGTTCCAGAGTCGTAGATACTTTCATTATTATAGGATAGGTATAGACCAGCATTTAGTATCGAAAAGTTGCTTGAAATGACTGTAACCGTATTTGATGACAAAATCTGAAGTCTTCTCGCTATATTTTTTCCCATCTCCTCCCCTTCCCTACTACTTTGAGCCTCACAGCATTCTCCAATAGTTGGGGATGTCATATTATCTCTCTGGCTCCAGACGGCTGATAGCAGTTGTGACTATTGTGAGACAATAACATTTAAAAAAAAAAAATTCAAATTTTGCACATTCACTTTGTGGCACCATTTTATTAATTAAATAATTAAAACACTTTGTTTTTACCACAATAATCTTTATTTAAAAAGTCATTTTAAAAGTCAAGACTTTTTTAAAAAAAAAAGTTTTTGTATTAGGCTTGTTATTTTAAAGCTTTACCTCCATGATTGGGGATACCATAGTCCTACTGGTTCCAGAAGGTTGATGGCAGTGAGGACTCTTGTACCTATGATACTCAGATTAAAAAACGTTAAGGTACCTTCGAATACGTTATAGAATAGGTTATTATTACCGGTGTTATGTTAAAGCTTTAGTACAAATCGCCGTTTTTTTTAAATCTCAAGGAAAGCGTTTAAAATTACAAGATTTTGACATTATTGAGAGAGTTTTTTCGAGTCGAACCAAACGAACACATTTATGCATTGATTTTACACTATTCGTCTTTTCAGTTTTGTGTCATAACAAGTGATGGCACAATTCGACTGAGGTAGATAGTTGCCATATTGCAGTTATTTATTTGATTACATCTTTCTTCATGCAAACTGCAAAATTTGCATCAGAAATCGAGGAATTTTTCATATTTGATTTAACTTTCACATTTTCAAGATACATTTGTATAGAAGTATCGGAACCCAAAACGTGGGTATTATGATATTTTGCAAATGTATTTATTATGCAATAGTTTGATATTCGAATTATAATAATAATGTTATGGGCTATGGGTTTCCCAATCCAAATGTCTTCTAACGATCGCTATTAAGCAGTGCTTGGATTTCGTATCGAATTTAATTTGCAATCTGTTCGACAATAATTTTGTAGGTGATTTTACACGCAATAGGGACAAAGTAGCTGTGTTTGCAAAAGGTAATGGTAGTTGGGGCATAATCCAAAGCCAGGCACGTAGAAGGATTACCTTTGGTTAGGACGAAAGTGTAGTGAATCCGCACAATCCGCAGGTACGCCGTGCCTTTACTAAGCACCCGATATCAGTTTAATCTCGGCCCTAGACTCGAGTTTTGATATAAATAAATTACGTTTTGAACGAGATCATGACTCTGGGCTAGATTCAGAGTATTAGCGAGCACAGCCCAACTGATTCCTAACTGAAAGGCTACGGTTAAAATTCCAAATTGTTTACGTGGAACAATACGATTCTACGCCAATTTGGTGCTTACTACATTTTAAATTAGTTTAAATTAGAAAACTATCTAAAGGGCATGAAAATTAATACTACAAAATAAATAAAAAAATATTTTTAATATGAGTACATTATTCGCAGAAAAAAAAATCAGCATTATAAAAGGATGTATTTATTTTAAAAGACAGCATTATATAAAAGGATGTATTTATTTTTAAACATTCTAATAAGGAGCTGAAAAGAAAAATTAACTACAATCATGAGATACACGGACATGGGACAAGAGATGCCCAGAAAAATAGATTGCCAATAAGAAGAAATCAAGAACTCAGAAATATCCTATGTACTAACTACCTCTACCAGGTACCAGACTGTCCACCTTTATAAAAAAATCCCAAATGAAATTATTGCCTTTGAAAATACGATCATTTTTAAAATCGAATCAAGAAAATATATTCACCTAAAATATTGATGTTTTGCTTGTGACAGAATATTTAAAATATTTAATTAAATATTATATTTGCCAAATAACGCAATTTTCAAAATTTCTTAGATCATTAGCACCCACGAAGATGTGAGCTAAATGCGAAACGGCTGCGCGGCCTTCATATAAAACTTAAATTTGGATGTGTGGGCAAAATACTTAGCCAATAATTTGTACGAATGTGTGGTACTTTATTTATTTGTGTTTGAAATTATAAAATATAGGCCATTAAAAAAAATATTTTTTTATAATTTTTGAGGCAACTTTGATCATTTTTCGTGAGTTAATGGTAGTTATTTAAAGATAAATTTCCACAGTATAATGACTAATAAAAAAAACCTTCCAAAAAACATGTTCTGGAAAAATTTATGTCCCTATGTAAATTGGTCATTTGTTTTAAATTTAAGGCCATCAAAACATTTTTCAAATAATGATCATTATTCACAAATAATTGCCAAAGTTACCTCTAAAATCGTGAAATATCGATTTGTTTAACAACCCATGATTCACAATTTAAATTACAAACAAATAAAGTGGCATATATCCGTAGTAGACATTTGCTATGGGTTTTGATTTAAAAAAATAATTTTTCAGTTTGGTAAAGTATTTTGGCCTCAAATCCAAGTTTAGTTTTATGTGAAAAAGGTCGCATAGCAGTTTCTCTTAAGATTAATTAACACATAAAATAAACAGATATCTCCAAAAACTAGAAGATAATATTATGAGCTTTCAAATAAAACTTGGTTAAAATGCATATAATGGTGTTTCGTGAAGTCACCCGAGGCATTATTCAGTAAAATTATTGATTCATATACATCACGGTTACCATGATGTCACACGCTTTTGGACCGGCCACAAATATCGACTGCTTATATCTTCGGTAGTGATCGGTAAAACTCTAATTAAATTGAATTCACCTTTCATCTAACCATAATCTTAAATGATGGCCTAGAACAGTGTTCCGCAAACTTTTTGTGTTCAAGGTACACCGACCAAATGAAGAAATTTTGGAGGAACACCAAAGAAAAAAAAACAATTTTTTATTTAATATTTATTATTAAAATCAATTTAATATGAAAATATTAGGTTTCAGAGCCCTTGAAGGATTTTTTAATATTTTATTGTATTGCATGTTTTTAAAGACGCATATGCACAAAACAGCACATTAGAATTTTTTGTCATAATTTTTTTTATGCATATATGTTATATCCCACCAATTAATTGTAAATATTCAATTAATGAATTTTAGCCGAAATTTCCCAACGTTATAGGGAAAAATCGTAATCCAGCGATCCACAAAAACGGCTAAGATATAAAACGACACTTTTAAAATTATTTTATGATTTCAATTTTTCCCTGTACTATTGGATCGCCTTAATCAGAGTTTTAGTAATTTAAACCCCGATTCGCATAAGTAGTTCGTGGAAAATGGCAAGGGAGTTGCAACGGCACGCTTTGAAAGCAGCGGATAGGTACTCATTTTTTTATTATATGCAGCCAAAAATGTGCTAGCTCTAAACTAACTAACTAACCATCATGCCGTTTTCCGCAGGGGTAGGCAGAGAGGGCAGACCGCCAAACAACTCGGTCTTGGCACACACTCCTTGCCTCATTCACATTCATACATCGTCTCATACATGCTCTTCTATTATTCTGTCTCTTGACATGACCCGACTCAAGTTCCGATACACTTGGTCTTGCTATGTCTTTCTCGGGCGTCCCCGACTTCTTCTACCATTCATATTTTCGTCATATATTCTCCTTACACTCCTTTCCTCGTTCATTTGCTCTACATGCCCAAACCATCGGAGCGTCCTTTTATTGATCTTACTCATTACGCTTACATCAGCCTTGCATTTTTTGCGGATCTCCGCATGACTCACACGAACATAAATGGTTTTACCACACATACGCCTTAGGGATCTCATTTCTACAGCATTCAGTCTACTTTCATCCTTCCTCTGCCAGTTCCATGCCTCACTGTCATACATCAGGGTAGGTACCAGTACTCCATTATGGACCGCTAGCTTCACTTCTTTGGACAGTTTTTTTGTTGGTGCCAACGGCGTTCAGTCCTCCATAAATAGAGTTACCTGCATTCATGTGCTAGCTCTGTTTCGGAAATTTTTTGTTTTATTGTCCGATCAGTTTTTAGCTCCGTGAATTCTTCCTGCTCGTTTATAGGTAAGTGTTCAAGAAAAATGCTATCTGAAAATGGATTTCATACCCATTCCATGTCCATAGGTTGCAGGTCACACTTACAAAAATATGAGTTCATTATTCTGAATCGGCAGCCATGACATTTGGGAACATTTCACTAACCAAACCAAACACTAACATTGGTATCACGGTTGTTTCATAACGTCAACTTAGCGCGAAAGCTTTCAATCTTGTCCGATGACGTTAAAATATTAGAATTCCTGCCTTGCATTTTTTTTGAGAAAATGGGCAATACGAGATATATATGCAAGTTTTGCTACCCATTATTCTTTTTTTAAACGGAGGAGCAAAATCTGAATCCTGGGTCTCTAAAAAAATCTGGGTCTCATTTTTAGCTCGCTTGCGGTACGGCACACCAACTAATGACTAGGAGGTACACCAGTGTGCCGCGGCACACACTTTGCGGAACACTGGCCTAGAACACTCTTGAAGGGTGAAAGTCAGAAACATTTGAAAAAAAAGGATTTTGTCCTACTCTCAAAATACAAATATAAAAAGTAACAAACTCAATAGTCAGCAAATATCCTAATCATTATCACCGGGATCACAGGAAGAGTAGATGAGCAGATAATATGCATCTGCGCTTAGTTAGCTGCAGCGGGTAGTAACCGGCGAACCCGCCGCACTAGTACTAGTACTAGGAGTGGGGTATGCCCCCCTGGTGTAGCCAGTGTAGCGCCAAGATAGGGTTTAATACTTCACCGAACATCGCTAGGCTCCTCCCCCGTCAAATTAGTCGGAATAATTACCCCATTGTTAAGCTGATGTTTCTGTAACTTGGCGTAACATTTGGCGACTCTCGGCTTCATCATTATCTAAGTAAGTGGATTATTATGCAAAAACCCCCATGCTGTTCTGCGCGCCTGGTAGCGAGTAGCTGGTAGCGGGTAGCGGGGACGGCTCTGCGGGCCCGACCAACGCCAACGCGCGACGCCTGGAACTTGAAAATTCAGAATAAGGGTGGGAATGAAAAATTATGCAAATTATCGGGCACTCTGCTCTGGTTTAATGTTGGGATGGAAATAAACCTGTTTCGACAAACAAAGGCCATAAAGTAAATTGAAATCAACCCAAATGCCGGAATACTGACTTATTTTCTGACACTTTGTCGATATGTATTTTCATTCTTCATTAAAAATAGAATAAGAAATTTTTGAAAGATAATAATAAAAAAGAAAAAGAAATAAAAAAGAAAAAAAGATTTTATGAAATTAATTTATCGAACCCTTTGATATGAAAATATCTGGAGTTGGTGAATTATTTTCCCATTTGGTAGATTGATATGTTGTTCTTGTATTGTTTTGTATTTATTATACTTATACAGTGCACTTACATAGCGTGGATTGACTAGATGATCATTTGTGGAAAATTGGGTGGAAGGGTTTAGTTTCTCCAGTGGGGAAGATTTAACCTAGACATAAAGTCGTAAGAAATAAATTACATTAAAAAAAGATTTCTCTTTCAAGCATATCATACGCACTAAAGAAAGGTTCCCTTCGAAAGTGCAGGTTTTATAACGTTCTGTTCTTTGCTAACTAAAGTGACTTTTTATCACTAACTTTGCTTTCTTAAAGATAACTTTGAAAAAAATAATGATAAGTGCTTTGTGAGTAACAGTTTTTTTATAAAGTCTTATCAATGAGCTGATAAACTGTTAAGTTGAAAACGAAAAAAATAAAATATTATGCTGTTTAAATGTTTGACGAAATGCGTTTGAACACATATTTTCAAAGTCTTGGTCAGTTTAATATAACTCGTTTTAAAGAAAGTACCTGCGCTTTTGACATCCATATGTAACCTACGCATTAATATATGAACAAGAATCCATTTTCGCAACATTCTCCTAAAAAGATTTTAATCAGTAGTACCTAATAAAAAGAAAAAGGTAAAAATTAAGATACTATTTCATTTGCAAGAAAAGGGATTATTCATCCTTTTCTACTTCGGAGAAGGAAACTTATCATGCTCAAGAAAAAATCTTGTTTCGTCGAGCCGGATCTTATAGGTCAGGTCCAAAGTGTTGTTGGTTCACTAAAAAACACCAGATGGCACCCGTGTTTTTCAACGCGTCCAAAACTTTGATTTTTATCCGTCGCCAGAACCCGAAACTTCCCGCAAAACTTTGTTATTGCTCGGAGCGTTTTTCAGTATGTGAGGCGTGCTGCCCCAAAGTTATTTTTCGGCATTGTCACACTTGACGAGGTGTAATGTCTACCCCAAAAAGAGCAGCATAAATGGCCGATTAAAAAAAAAAATAAACCATCAATATTGATGTGCAAATCACACCGCGTCGAGTCATGGTGTTTTTTACGGGAGATATTCGTTTAAAGGCAGCTTTTCCGGAGTGTTATCCCGGGAAGGCTGTACCCTCGTCAAGCCGACTCTAATCTGCACATTCTTATTCAATTTCGGACAAAAATAACGGCGGAATTAAGGGAGCGTTAAGGGAAGGGACAAAAAGTAGTTTTTGCGATACTGCTTTGACTTGCTAAATTTAAAAAAAAACACATTTTTTTCACATTGAACAGATAATAGTACCATCTTTGCAATTTACGTTCGAAGGAGTACAGTTTTTTTTTTAAATGTTATGTGTTCTTTGATAAGAAAAAGAGTGTTTATTTTCAGAAGACTGCTTAAGACTTAACGCTTCAACAAGCGGTCTTGTTAAAATAAAAGCTAGTATTTTTTCTACTTTTTATCTGTGAAATTAAAACTATAGATTCAAAACTCTGAAATAACATAGTAAAGCTGTGATTATTGCGCTGAATCAAGTTTCGCTTTATCTATTTGTAGAATGAATCGGATTCATCGAGTAAACACTGCGCATCGCTTTGATAGAATTCTATTCAACGAAAAATTCAACTCACTTAACAATTAGTCGCGTTTAATGCGATTGAGAAGACTGGAGGAAAATCCCGAATGTACCAATTCCCGACGACAAATCTTTTATTGAACCGAGTATTGCATTTGAATTTGTTCCTGAAACTTTGCGCATTGAAATGCATTGCAATTGAAAATTTGTGCATCAAGTTTGTAGTAACAATGTTTGTGATCAATGTAATTTGTCTGGAAGTAGAATAAGTTTGCCGTGTTTTGTAAGATAACAAAACTTTAATTTATGCAGCACTGCACTACAGATTTTCATTGTTTAATTTCAACAATTCACTGCGTAATGAATAACTGACATACGAAGATAAATAATAAATTATATAAACTCCGTTGTAAAATAATTAAAATGGCTATTTCTGTTGTTATTCAACTGTTAAATGTTAATGGTGCGTAAAATAATAGAAAACGTGCAGGTAAAAACACATTTAATCATTGAAGACAATATTAACCACTCTCATACGAAACACGTGACAGAGAAAAATACAGGAAAAAGTTACGTTCGCATTTGTGATTTAAACTCAACACCTTTGCCTTGCCAGGGCATTGCTCTGATCACAGAGCTAAATCGACCATATCTACTTCCGACATTTTTGAATACTTTTAAAATTGGCAGAACAGTTTAAAAACAATTTGAATACGATGAAATTTACTTGATGCTATTTTGTTATCGTCAATCTCACGAGAGATATTAGTATTGATAAAGTTGTAGTGTTAAGTAGAAGAAAACACATTTGCCATTGTGATGAAATTTGTTAACCTGCTTAAAAGATTGCCTCAAAAGCAGAAACAGCGCAAGTGCAAATTTCGCAATTTCTCAGCAAAATCAATTAAAAAGAAAGTTTAATAAGTTTAATGGTTTTAAATATCAACGCAGCATACTGTCTTAGCATGTTCCGGCAGAATCGGAACGTCCAAAGTTTAAGATTCTCGCAAAATTTTTTGTTTTCTTCTTGATGCCATCAATTTCCTAACGGGTCACCACCAATCTTATTTCGATGCTCTCGAGCGCGTTGTGTCTCACAAGCGTTTGTGGGAAATGCTGATGCGATATCCATTTATTTTCATCGATGTTTGAATATATGTATCTTATAAAAATGATCGAAAGGAAAAGGGCGACAGAAGATTTTTCTTCAGTTTAACAGTTAGGTACATGCATTGTTATACAGACAAACATCATATTCAATAAACCACGAAAATACAAATAGTTATTTTATTAAATATAACTGTGGTTAAAAAATAACCGAAAAAATGCTTTATTTTGATTAATATTCTATATTTATAAAAAGAATTTACTTTATGGTTTGTAAAAATTACATTATGATAATATATTCATTCCGATCATTTTTTTATTGCCCCAAAGATGAAATGGCACTCAACTGAAACCGGTCGTTCAACGTGTTAAAATAAATTGGTTTAAAACCAATTTAAATGTATTTATTATTATTTTTAAATGATAAACTAACGTTTAAGACAAGATTTTTATGCATAGCACAAAGGGTAACAATTATTGCTTATAATAATTGTTACCCTTTGTGCTATGCATAAAACTCTTGTCTTAAACGTTAGTTTATCAATATAAAATAATAATTAATATTTGACAAGTTAAAGTATTTCACAAAAAATGTAGACTTAATTTGTCTCGACGCCACCTAGTGAGCGATTTAGCATTAAGAATGCCTCTCTCATAAAAAATAAAGTTGGTTGTTTTCAGATGGGAAAATGTAATAAGTAGTAATTGTTGAATGAAGCACTAGTATATATCGAATCATTTGGTGGGTATTTGATAAGCCGCCATAGCTCAGTGGTAGAGCTCCTGACCGGCAATCAGAGGGACACGGGTTCGAGTCCCGTTGGCGGCCAGTATCTTTTCTCGGAAGATTTTTTCAATGTAGATGAGTGTTTCAGGCTGATAATTATTGCTTATAATAATTGTTAAATGTATTTAGTTTATTGATTATTCTTAAGTTAGCACACATCGTTGCGTGGGCTAATAATTTTATATTATGACATATAAAAATTTACATTATTTGGCAAGCATAACATATATATCTTCAAATATTTAAACATTACCGGGTTACGAATATCTGTCAATATTGAAAATCTCTTACTACCAACACAGTAAGCGATAAATTTTGCTAGGGTCGTCATAATCACAATCATAATAATCGTCGTCATAATTGAAATTAAGGATATGATTATAGTTTGTTAAAACACTGTCTTAGTTTTTTCAAATGGTTAGCTTTGTTTTTGATTACTAATTTACTTTTAATTAAATACTAATTAACAAAGTTTTGTTTTTAAATACCGTATTTTAATCAAGAAAGTTAGTGGTCGCAAGTTCTGGAAGGTGGTAATTGTATGAACTTTTGCCTTTGTCTTGTTTTAAAGAAAAAACAAAGGACTAAGGAATAATAATTCCCCATCTCCTTCTTATCCCCACAACTTTCAGCCTCACAACATACAACAAATGGGGGTGCTGTAGTCTCACCAGTTCCAGATGGTGGCAAGCATTTGGATCTCTCGTGCGGTATTCGCATAAAAAAAGAAGATTGCAGCGCAACGCAAAAAAGTGATTCTAATAATAATTGTAATCCGTATAAGAATAAGAAAAACGTGGCCAGTTGTCGTTGACATTCAGACTCATCGATAAACATTGTTGTAAATCTCTAAGAAAAACACCATTGCTATAATGTCAACAAAACGGGCGTTTAAAAAATAAATTGAAGTAAAATATTTATTGCCCCTTGCAAGTGATTGTCCCGAGTTGATTGCGTCTTTTCAGCGAGTGGGCGGCCCAATGGAAGTGGCGCGGTGGTGTCGCTTTCAAAGAACGCTTAGGATATGATAAAACCGTAATCAGACCAACCTCTCCCGTTTTCACACGAATGCAGCCATGTTATACTCGTACCTACTCGCATTGTCAGATGCAAGCTTTCATTCCACTAAACGGGCTATTTCAACATTTTATTCTGACCGTAGGAATTCTTGTAAAGTTAAGAAAAAAAAAACCTGACATGTAATTGATAATTTAATAATACGTGAACGTTAATTTCTACTACCGTAATATGAGTATGTGTCTAACATGACAGCCGAAACTTTGTACAAAAACTTACATGAATAAAGAAAAAAACTTACCGAAACTTTGTACAAAAACTTACATGAATAAAGAAAATTTAAAAAAATAAAAATTAATAATAAAAAATTAACCGTTTCCTTTTTTTATTTGCATAAAATTAAAAATTAAAATCTGAGCAAATATTTACTAGGCAAAACTCGATGAATGATTGTACGCTAGACTATTTCCAACAAATTAGTGGTTATGTGACACCATTTATTTACATTTGTTCCACACCGGAGACCCGGAAAAAAAAATTCCATTCAAGGCCTACGTCACCTTTGTGAATGTTGTGTGGAGGTTGTTTTTAGGAAAGGAAGGAGAGGAAGTTCTGAGAAAGGAAAAGATATATGAGGAATGTAGGAATCTGGGGATTAGTGTGTCCTGGAGTGATGGACGTATGAATCCATCCCTCTCACGGAAAGAGTTGGTCTGGAGAGGACGAAGGGGCTCCCTTAACCATTCTCTCCCGATTTGGTCTGCCATGCAGCTGGTGGACTGACGCATCCGCCGCCGAGACCTTGACAAGTCTCACCCTGTGAATTCGGGCACCTCTGCTAAATCATCAAACATAGCAAATAAATCGGGGTGACCTATGGCAGAGGTGTTGGTTTTCCAATAAATGGTTCCCGGGCGGCGGTAACCGTACCCGTCTCCCAAATTGAGATTCGGTAGCTAAATACACAATAACATATTTAAAAAGGTTAAATATCCCCAAATATTGTCCAAGTGGACGAAACTCTTGTTCAAATGTAAAAAATGCTATCCAAATAAATAAAAATGTCATCCAAAGGAATAAGGTATTGTACAAATTGTCAAACATTTTATCCAAATGAAAATATTGTGAAAAAACGTATTATGTAAATGGACAAATATATTATCCAAAAAAACTGATGAACATTCCTATAATCTTGAATATGATGCCAATTAGTTACACATATTCTACCTAACTCAAATGATGCCCATAAATGCAAAGTTGTAGAATTGCTGCCACAGGTGTAAACTGAACGGAAAATCTCCGCAACACAACTAGTATCCTTATTATATTGGCAGTTCCATCCTTTGAACACATCTGTGAATATTTTCCTACCGTACTCCAAGTAACCTGTAATGGAGAATGTACAGCTCATAAAAATATCTCTGATGGTTAATGTACAGAACACAAAAATATTATAATGGTGAATATACAGTTTATAAAAATACCTGTAATGTGAATGTACACTATGTACATATGTACATGATCATAAAAATACATTTAATGATGAATGTACAGTTCATAAAAATATCTATAATGGTGAATATACAGTTGATAACAGTACCTATAATGGTGAATGTAGAGTTTATAAAAAAACCTTAAATGGTGAATATACAGTTCATAAAAATACCTATAATGGTGAATTTACAGTTCATAAAATTACCAATAATGGTGAATGTACAGTTCATAAAAATATCTATAATGGTGAACGTGCAGTTCATAAAAATATCTATAATGGTGAACGTGCAGTTCATAAAAATACCCATAATGGTGAATATTTAGCTCATAGAAATACCGATAATGGTGAATCTACGACTTATAAAAATACCTATAATCGTGAATGTTCCGCTCATAAAAATAACTATCAAAGAAGACTAAAGCCATTTCAAGCAACGTTTTTATTCTGTATGGTGGTCTTGCACCAGGGCGATACTGAGAGAATCTTCCATTATGGAATGTATAGCTTATAAAAATACCTATAATGGTGAATATACACCTCATAAAAAAAATAATAAAACTCTTTAAGGAACCTTTAACAAAATGTTAATTCCGAAAATCTAAAATTAACCCAAGAAATGTTTTATCCATACGAACTTTATTTTATCGCCATATTTCAAAAAATAATATTCAGCTAAAACATCTTAGAAAATGCATTAAACCTGTCTTTCGCTTAAAACATTTTCAGTAAAGAAATCGACTGGAATTTCTGTGCGAGATATTTCCCTCCGGCACAAAGTGTTCCGTCGGGTAGATGATGATCTTATTTAAATGCAATTATTGGTGATAAACTAAAGTGCATCTCTCGGGGATTTTCATCTGAGAAGATGAAGCAATGCTTTCAGGGACTCAGGGCTTGCGAGGCCCTAATAAATAATATTTGCATTTTCAAGATCCCTGAAGTGAGGTTTCATAGAAAATCGATGAAGAAACGTTCTTTTGGGGAAAGAAATACGTACAGAAAGTATGACGACAGCTTCTAAAGGAAAATGATTCATTTGGATCTAACGCGGGTGGTTGCGAGTTCGATTTTCTTCTTAAATCAACACAGAAATAAATTTCAGTAGTTTTTTTCACTGCAGATTACTATTTTGATGCCTACCCATTAGCAAAATATTTTTAAGACATTTACGGATCATCGAAAATAGTGTAAAATCTGATTCTGAAAGTTTAAGAGAGTGCGACAGACATGGAATAACTTCCAACCAACCGTTACACACAATTTATATTCGTCACATGAGAATGGGTAATTTTCACAATTAATTAATTCTTGAGTTGAACAGCTCAGCTGTGGAATGATTTTCGGGTCTCAGCGTTTTATCCCTTCTACAACAAGGGTCTCTTTAAGACCCAGGTTCACTATTTCCAAACATACCCTCCACATGGTACCCCCAACCGAAACATAGACCCCGAGGGAAATTATTTTGTGTGGAGTTAATGTAAACAAAACAATGCTCTTAAATAGTTGATTTTGTGTACTTGACAATCCATTTCTTTTGTCAACGATGAACACAATTTTCAAATACAATTTTTAAATACGTCTTTTAAACGACATTTCCGTAATTTTTCTAAAAACATCTTTTCAAAAATATTGTAATTTAAGCAATCACAGATTTTACTCTTGCAACTGACCCCATTAAATCCAATATTCTAGCTGATGTTGGCATTAAATCACTTTGTTTGAAGGCATTCCTTTATTTGTCGGTGTGTATCAGTTTTCCCAGATTTGAGCCAGTGGCAATGCACGGATGACGTGTGAACTGTGAACTGTGAACCCAGAGGCATTCCCGTTTATTCAATCTCACTTGTTCACCGCCGAGCGCGCTGCGATGCAGTTTATATCCCGGCAGGCGTCGGGAAATAATCACACAAATATCTGATTTATTTTCTTTGCTCTCCGATAGCCCCGTCGTTCGAATGCTGGAAAAATAAAGTATGAAAGAATATTACGTAATTGGATTTCAAAGGATATTGATGTTTTTGAGCTGACGGATACAACAAAGAATTGCAAAGCGGAATGCTCTCTTTAACAAATAATATAAATGTCGATGGAAATTTAACTCATTTTCGTCAAAGGGGATATTCTTTCAAGTCAACTCTCTTTTTTATAGAATTATTTTCTTATCTTTATAATTCGAAATCGAGTTTTATTTTGCATAAATTGAAATAGTGTTGGCTGGTTAATTTATTTCGGCTAGCAATATTCACTTTTTATTTATTACTAGCGAGAACCCGGCATGCATTGCAATACCACTGGAAATTTCTTCTCTACTCAAATGTTCGGCTGTGTTTTTATGAAAATACGTGATAGATTTGGGTATAAGTAATCATAAATTTTTAAATTAACAATTTCGTGATCTAACTTCTGTTTTAAAATATTAAAAAAATAAGGTGAATGAGAGGATAATTTTTCAGAGTTGTAGTCCATAGCTGCAAACCAACTAAGTTTTGACATGTGTATCTGTTTCTTCTTAAGATTATTACAATATATCATATTTATATTATATTGAAATCGTACTTAAAACCAAACTTTGAGTTTGCAACAATTTGAGAATAAATACACGAAGAATTTCTCTAAAGAAAGTGATTTGCACTTTTCTGGATGATTCACGTTCCATACCAGTAGGTGTATGAAAGAACACAAAATGTTATTGTGGTGTCTAGTCTTTCTAACTAAAGTGGTATTATTGCGTACTTTATACACAGATCCTTTGAAAAATTCGAATTCTTCTATTTCTAAGCCATTCAATTTCCACCTTATCAGCTGAGTGGTTACAAGAACTCTAGACCAACGTGATAATAAAATGAGATGAAAATAAGCACTTGAAAGTCTCAAATGGTTTCCCAAAATAAACTTGAGTAAATACTATTATCCTCAATATTGTTATCTAAGAATAATGAAATTTAATGATTTTCGCCATTACAGCTGAGTAACCTCCATTGTTATCCATTTGGTAAAAACTTTTGGAGGAAATTCACCACGTGTGAAAAACAACCTCTTAGCCAACATAGTCTTTTTCCATTAGCCTCTTTTTCACCCTAATCCTTACTCCAGCATCGAAAACTTTATCGAAGGTTGGCCCTCCGTAAAAAGGTTAACGTTTATCGATGGACGAAATAATACTTCCATTAGAAAATAGAGGCTTTTTATGAAATATGCCAAAATAAATACACATTATTGGTATGGTGTAGCCCCGATGCAGAAGAATTTATTGCAGTTTGTTTACCCGCTTGAAGGAAACTCTCGGCAGTATAACTAAAGGCTCGAACTTTGTTTTATCGGGTGTCTGTTTCAGGAAATCGGAAAAAAACTAACGCCTGAAAATAGCTGCTTTATACGGAAAGAGTTCTGAAAATACACCACTGGAAATAAGCAGATGCAGCGTAAATTTCCAACGACGCTTTGATTTCGAAGTTCAGTGCAAAATATTACACCCTCCTTTGTGACACAGTTGTGCAATAGTTTATCGAAATTGAACAAGTTATGAATAAAAGGTTTGTTAGGTGGCTAAAGAAAAATAAACGTTCTGATTCATTTGAAAACACACCATCGCTGCTTAACAGTTTCACCCCTACCAAGCTGTAATAAACCCGCTAAAAACCAAAATTGTAAAACAGCTGATCAGAGTTTTTTTTTTAACCGACGATCCAAGAATATTTAAGAGTATCTTACCAGCTAATCATTATTCTGATTCCTGCGCCAGCGCTCGCATATCAGAGCTTGTTAGCGGACGTTTTTGGAATTAGATTACGTTCCGCTGTAAACCGGGTTTTGGGTACAGGGCTACGGTATGCTTATATTCTCGCTTCCAGAATTTTAATTAGTAGTAGTTATTTGTAATTTGTATATAGAAGTGCATAAACATAAATAGATACAAGTAAAATGCGTAAACACAGTAGGTATTAAATAGATACCTACATGAATAAACAATGTGTTACATTCTTTTTAATATGTTGGTTTTTTGTTTTTTAATTTTATTTTACGGCCATTAGAGCGAAAGATATCTCAGTATCGCCCTGGTGTAAGACCACCATTAAGATTTGAAACGTTGCTTGAAATGTCTTTAGCCGTGTTTGGTGACCAGATCTGAATAGCCAGGCACTTCCCCACCTTCCTCTTCCCTATATTTTTACCCTCCCCACTACCTTCAGTCTTACAACATACCCCAATTGGGGATGCCATGTTCCCACTGGCTCCAGACGGGAGCAGTTGGGACTCTTGTGCGGTATATTTATGAAAAAATTGTAATATTCAGTTGGATTGTAAAAAATGTCTCATTTTGAAATATTTATTCGTATGCACAATTTTTTAGTTTATATTTATCTGAATACCGCACAAGAGACCCAAATGCTCGTACTGGAGCCAGTGAGACAATGACGTGACTATGGGGTATATTGCGAGGCTGAAGGTGGTGGGGGAAGAGGAAGGCGAGGAATTACCTGGCTATTCAGATCTGGTCACTAAACAACGTTTCAATTCTGAATGGTGGTCTTACACCAGGGCGATACTGAAAGTATCTTTTACTCTAAAACGTGACGCAAATATATTATTTTTAAATTAAATAATTGTGAAATAACCCATTTATTTGCCTATGCCGGGATTCGATCCCACGACCTTCGGATTGCGAGTCAAGAGCCTTACCCCTTGACCACGCCGGCCGTCAATAGGTAGTATCAGTAATTTGGAAGGTACATCCACCAACTACATGGAAGGCCGGATCGGGAGAGACCGTTTTTTTACACTCGCTCGACACACTGCTTATCTCTTCTTTGGGAATGCTGTGTGGAGGGTCGTTTTAGGGAAAGGAAGAAGAGGAAATTCGGAGAAGGAAAGGAGTATTAGGGGTAGGTAGAAATCTGGGGGTCAGCGCGTCCAGGAGTGCGGATGTATGAATCCATCCCTCCCACTGCGGTGCAAGGCGATGTTCCGAGAGAGTAAGGCTGGAGAAGTCAAAGGGACTTCCTTAACTTTTCCAGTTCCGACCTGCCATGCAGCTGGTGGGCAGACGCATCCGCCGCCAAGACCCAAACAAACCTCACCCCCTTGAACCTAGACACCCCTGCTAGTCACCAAATGTTACGAACCACTTGGGATGACCTATGACAGACGTGTTGGTTATCTAATAATTGGTTCCCGGGGCGGTGGTACCCATACCCGATTCTCGTGTTTATTATTTTTCCATCAAAATTATTTATGATTTGTCAATAATGTCTTAGTAAAATAAGTATGTAATAAAATCTGAAATATATTAGTTGTAAGTGTGCAAATAAATAAACAAACGGACCAATTTTCGTCAAGAAACACATGTACGTATATATTTTTAAATAATTTAATTTATCTATTTACGCAAAAATTGTCTATTAACAATATAACAATAACACGAATAACAAGCGTGCGTAAAGGCACGACCCACCTAGCAATCGATCACCGTTCGCATCGATTACCGTTCGAAGGAAATTTTTCGTAACAATCACCACTTCTCGTAACACACGTCAAACGTCAACGCTTTTTACAATTTTTTTTTATTATTACCCCCTTACCTTACCCCCCAAGTGTCGAGCGTGCGTAAAGAAGTTTTACTTGAAAATAAATATTTTGGAGCAGTTGGGACTCTTGTGCGATATTCACATAAGACTAATTTACAATAAAAAAAATTTCAAAATTATAAAAGTTTTATCATAAAAATATTCAATGAACATGAAATTTTGCGTTGGGGCAACCCTATAAATTTTACAAACATGAAATCCTATTTATTTTGCTTCGTTATTCGTTTGAAAATGTTGCGATGTAGAGCGCCGCGAAGACAACCGCCAGTGGCCGCAGTTGCGGTCTGAATGAGCGCTCTCGATTCGTGTTGTCGTTGATAAGAAAAATTGTGAAACGCGAAGCTGTAAATTAATTAATATTAAATACACCCTAAAATTATTTTTCCATTAAAATTATTTATGATTTGTCAATAATGTCTTAGCAAAATAAGTATGTTAAAAAATCTGAAATATATTAGTTAGTAAGTGCGCAAATAAATAAACAAACGGACCAATTTTCGTCAAGAAACACATGTACGTATATATTTTTTAATAATTTTATTAATACTTAAATTAAAATTCTGTCACATAATTTTACCAGATAATGTATTGATTTATTTTACTGCATGATTATATGATTTGAAATTGGTGTTGTATAATACATGTACTTTTTTGAAAATATAACAAATCTGCCAACGACCTATGGTATAACCTTATTATACTTAAAATAAACACTTTTTCTCAAAATTTAATCAATATCTTTACTAGATAAAAGAACAATCTTTCAAAATCAATTTATAATTTTTTGTGGAAACGAGTCAATAAGTCTAAACACTGATTTAAAAATGACATATTTCTGGTTTCTCTGGTAATGTCCTCTTAATTATGTACCTAAATAAATATAATAAACTGTAAATAATATTTTGTTTTTAAATTTAATGATTTTATTTTCAAGTTCTGCAAGTATTTTGGTATTTATTTTTGTTACAGCTGTTTCGGCTTACAAAGTCATTTTCAAACTATGGTTAAACCACTTTGAGGCGATTTATTTAAACGATTTTAAATGTCAAGTTTTGAAGGTGTTGAGACCCTAATTGAGACATTTCACTCTACATATTATGTGGGTTTCGGAATCTGTTTTCCCCGCACTAAATATAAGGGTTTTCTTAATTGTTTTATAATGATGCTACTGCTACGAGGCATTTAAGTGCGTTATATTGTTAAAGTTTTCTAAATATACAAATAGTGGGGAATAAATAATTTTCATTAAGTGTCTAAGCAAATTGGTTTAACCGGTAATAAAACAATTTAGTCAGCTTCAAAAATTGACATTCAAAATCGTATAAATAAGTCGTCTCAAGGTGGTTTAAGCACAATTTGAAAATGGCATTTAAACCGAAACAGCTGTAACAAAAATAAATACTAAAACACTTGCAGAACTTGATAATAACATTATTAAATTTAATTTAAACTAAATTTAAAAAAATGGAGTTCTACGAATTAAACCCAAACACAATTAATACGTAAATTATCGTCCGTAAATCATTATCATTTTATGCCTTATTACGCGACCTACGGTAATAAGAGAAAAGCGTATATGAACCGTTTCAAAATTTTCTTCTCCCAGGTTTTATCTGTCGCTCCATTTATTTGGTATGAATATGAAAAGGATTACAAAGAGTCTACTGCCGAGGTTGAAATCTCATGCATTAATGCCGTACGTTTATTCTGTAAGGTCCCCTTAGTTTCCAAAGAACAGCTTTATCCAACAAGACCTAACATGGCGATAAAGAAACTGCTTCCACTGCAAAGTCCCCCAGATAGTCTCAGTGAAAAACTAACATGAACCAAACAGGTACCACAAAGTTAAAATATTGAGCTTAATTGTGCAGAATGTTACGTAGATGGGATATTGTGGGAATTTCTCCTTTGTGGAAGATAACGAGGCCGGAAATAATTTGAAAAGGAACGAAATTCTTTCATTCGCGTGCACTCCTGGCGAATGAAAGTGACTCCGTAATGGTATGGCGACTTGAACATCAATGGGAACAGCGGGAACGATGTTTAATCGTTTCTCTCTGAAACGCTAAGGTTAAAATGATATTTCATCTTACGTAACTATATATGTATATAAATTAGTGTTTGTTTGCTTGCTTACTTATTTGTTTGTTTGACATTTCTGTATTGCTATATTCAGCTTAGGAAATGTTTGAAACTACCAAAATATATTCTTTCCACCCTTGCAAAGGTTTCTGGATTATTACAACTATATGAAAGTACACCTGATAAGTTTTTTAACTATTTCAAAAACTCTTACGAAACTGTCAATCATGTCACACATAGAGAACGACATTTTGTAAACCATCTATTGTTCTTAATCAAAATTCAATTTTCGAATAAAATCTTTAAATTAATTAAATTGAAGTATTCACCTACGATACTCTCCCAAACCGAACACTTTAAATCTAATCAAGAGTTAATATATGTAATTTAAATAGGTATCCATAATATTAGGTACCAAATTTAATTCATTGTTATGCGCTCCTAAACCATTCACCGATTGTGACGAAACTTTGATGATTTGATGTGCACATTTCCGCAATGGTTTTGATATATAATAGTGAGCTCTGGCGTTATGAAATTATTTTTTGGAGGTAGGAATAAAAGCGGAGCAGGTGGAAAAGGAACGCGTATGGAGGGAAAGCCGGAGGGGAGGGGGGGGGAGCGTGAGGGGACGCGGGAGGGGAAAGGGAGGCGGAAGGGGAACGAGGACGAATAGGAAACGACACACAGGGACAAACAATTTCTTTATTTAAGTGGCATGCCGAGAACTCGCTAGTCAACAATAAAACAATGTTATTCGTTGCGTTTAACTTTAGAAAATCTAACGAAACATCCAAAAGAGTATTATCGCTACGCTAGTATGGGAATATTATTTCTTAAATAAATACAGAAAATTGACTTATTTAATTAGTTAAAGTTTAGTAAATCAATCGCATTAAAAGTGGTTGCATAACACCTTAATGAACTAACTCCCACTTTGTTCTCCATCAGCTCTCCTATAAGATAAGTAAAATGATTCCTAATTATCAGCCCTCGCCTATTCTTCACGAGAGCGTGAAATATTGGTTTATAGACTCCCTCCACGGAAATCTTAAGTAATGGCGAAAGATTTATTCGTTATTGAAGGGAAACCAGGGTAAATTGAATAATATTATATAAATATATCTGATTTAATTTATTATGGTTATTTTATAATTATATGTATATATTTAATGTTATAATACAGATAAATATAATTATAAACATGAATTATTAAGGATGTGATTTATTACCAGATATGATTTTATGTAGATGAGTGTTATGTTTAATTGCGCTACCTCCTTCTTTAGCCAACGTTTCGGACAGCGTCCACCATCAGGGCAGACGTGTGACCATCATCGCTGTAACGCTGTCCGAAACATGGGCTAATGAAGGTGGTAGCACAACACGGCATAATAACCCAAAAATAAACAAAGAAAATGATTTAATACCAATTTTTATAACTAAATTCAATAACGCTTATTCTTGATATAAATAATCTATATTATACCTATACCATATATTTAGTTTAACTTGTACCAGCCTGAAGATATCCGTCGTAATGTGAAACAGGTCCGGTCATTAATTAAGAAATAAAGTTATTATTTTTAATTGATAAACTAATGTTTAAGACAAGATTTTTTTTAAGCATAACACAAAGGGTAACAATTATTATAAGTAATAATTATTAGCCTGAAACACTCATCTACATCGAAAAAATCTCCCGAGAAAAGATACATGCCGCCAACGGGACTTGAACCCGTGTCCTTCTGATTTCCGGTCAAATGCTCTTATCACAAGCCGACGTAGCTCAGTGTTCCAGGCTAATAATTATTACTTTTAATAAGAAATAAAGTTATAAGGGTGATATATTCCATGAAAAAGTCATATTTAACGTCATTTTTTAGTAATCAACCCACATGGCCGGCCCTGTGCCTGTGTAGGCGTCATTGGAGCAGTCCGCTCCGGGCACCGACTTGCCAAGGCGCCAAAGTGCCAAGGAGCCAAGGCACTGATAATTATAATAATGATGTTTTATTCCAGGATGTGAGGGGTACAGTGCAATCTTACAAATCCTTTATAATTGTACAATTTAATACAGTATATTTTAGGTAAAGAAATGAGTAGAATAAAAAAAAGGAAAAATAAAATATAACTACTTGCAAATCCTGATCCAGGAAAATATATCTTGGGCTGGGCATTGATCAGCATTTAATATTTAAACAGCATATACAAGATATTAAAGACTAAATCACCTCTTTAATTATCGTATTTAGCCGGTTATCAAATTTGTTACCAAATAAATTGAAAGAGGTTTTTTTTTATATGAATACCACACAAGAGTCCCAACTGCTCCCGTCTGAAACCAGTGAGACTATAGAATCCCCAATTGGGGTATGTTGTGAGGCTGAAGGTAGTGGGGAGGGGAAGGAGATAGGGAAGAGGAAGGTGGGGAAGTACCTGTCTATTCAGATCTGGTCACCAAACATGGCTAATGCCATTTCAAGCATCGTTTCAATTCTGAATGGTGGTCTTACACCAGGGCGATACTGAGAGTATCTTCCACTCTGGAACGTGCAGCAAATATACTATATATTATTTTAAATGACATTGTGAAATAACACAAATTAATCAAAAAAAATTTATTAGCCATGCCGGGATTCGATCCCGCGACCTTCGGTGTGGGAGTCAAGCGCCTTACCACTGGACTACGCCGGCCGTCAAATTTATATTTTAGTCTCGTGCATTCAAATTTAAATTAATTGATTGAAAATTGAAGAAACACATGTAAAACATACGTAACCGAATTACATGTAATACAAAATAAGGTTATTAAAAAACTATTTTGCTACGGATCTAGAACATCCACAAAAAATTGAATGGAAACAAAACTAAGAAAACTGTATGAATACAATACATATCTCCTTATAAACAAAATAAACAACAAACTCATACATACAAACACAGAATTCATTTAAACACAAACACTTTACACGACAACATACATTTAAACGCGGTAAACAATCCATTGGTTACCAGGGGGGCTACTTATATAATTGCCTCCCAAATGACATAAAAAAAGATAAAAAAGACGAATAAATTTAAAAAAAACTATAAATTTTTATTCTTGATAAACAAAGTAATAAAATTGAATAGCGCTGTACTGTAACATTTTTTTATTTTTTTTTTATTTTAATTTTATTTATATTTGGGAAAGTTGACAGCAAACCATAAATTACACAATAATACAATTATAAAATGGTTAATGATGCCAATTATAAACTTTCCACAGATAATAATAGTAAATTAATGTGTGACATTATAAAGGTGTTTACTTAATTAGTTCATTTTTAGTTACATTATGTGAGGGGAGGAGGAGAAATATAGGATAAGGATCAAAAGGCTAAGGACGCGAATATATAGGGGGAGGGGTAGATTGAACTTCCTAGTTTGAGTCATGTTGCTTAGTGAGATTTTGTTTTATGTCATGTAACGTCGAGTTAAAAATGTCAATGTGGTAATAATTTAAGTTGAATGAATGTGTGGATCTGTAGATAAATGAGTTATGTTTGGAGTTAGTCTTGCAAAAAGGAAGATTAAAAGTAAGCGACTGTCTACTGTTGCGATTAGGAACGTGGAATGATAGGCGTTGAAGAAGATCAGGACTATCGATTAAGTTATGTATAATTTTAAATAACATTACCGAATCTGCTATATTTCGTCGACAAGTTAGCGTCTGTATTTTGAAGAATTTGGCAGAGTCTTCATTAATAACATGATATCGAAAAGAGCGGAAATTGAGATACCTTAAAAATCTATTTTGAACACTTTCAATTCTATTTTTGTGTACTGCATAGCCTGGGTTCCATACTTGAGATGCGTATTCAAGAATACTACGAACATATGAGAAATATAGTGTTTTGAAAGTAGTAAGGTCTTTGAATTGGAATTGAAATTAAAAAACTTTTTCACTTTGTTCCACTTATTTATTATTACCAGGACCGGTTTCATCCTACTACGGACATTTTCAAACTGGTAGTTGAAACCCTTATGCTATTGATTTTATACAAACTTAGGCAGGGGTACACAACATTGTCTATATATGCTGAATGATTCTATTTTGTTAATTTAAGGTATTATAAGTTATTTTGTTAATTTAGGGTACATTAGGTAATTATAAAGTGTATTTTTAAAAATTATGAATAATGTTACATAGTAAGTAAATATTTTTAGTTCACATGAATATAAAAGAATTTATATAATTAAAAAGGTTTGTGATTTCTGAAATTTTATTTTTGTAATGTTGGGATATTCCCTGTTGTTGCTTAGGGCTTATTGTCAAATATTGGTAGCACTAAAGTAATTATTATTGTTAGGGTTCTCCACATATTTGGGTTATTACATTTTTAAAGTACATACTTAAATTATACCACTGCTCTCTGAAGTAAAATTATTCTAAGATTATTATAATGGATAAATTAATGGTGATTGAGCATTATGTTCTAACTGTTTATTCATAACATATTTAAGATCTATTTTTTTCGTTAAGCGATTGACTTCTAATGACTCTAATCTGTCTAATTTGTGTCCTTTGTTGCAAACATGAAGGATTTTTACATCTCTATCTTTGTCAAAAGTATGTTGATTTTCTAGTAGATGCAAGGCGACGTTCGATAAATCTCCTTTTTGACTAACCCAACTAGCGAAATGTTCTTTTATACGGGTTGATACTGCTCTTCCTGTTTGTCCTACGTAATACGCGGGGCAATTCTATTAATCTTAGAATAATTTTACTTCAGAGAGCAGTGGTATAATTTAAGTATGTACTTTAAAAATGTAATAACCCAAATATGTGGAGAACCCTAACAATAATAATTACTTTAGTGCTACCAATATTTGACAATAAGCCCTAAGCAACAACAGGGAATATCCCAACATTACAAAAATAAAATTTCAGAAATCACAAACCTTTTTAATTATATAAATTCTTTTATATTCATGTGAACTAAAAATATTTACTTACTATGTAACATTATTCATAATTTTTAAAAATACACTTTATAATTACCTAATGTACCCTAAATTAACAAAATAACTTATAATACCTTAAATTAACAAAATAGAATCATTCAGCATATATAGACAATGTTGTGTACCCCTGCCTAAGTTTGTATAAAATCAATAGCATAAGAGTTTGAACTACAAGTCTGAAAATGTCCGTAGTAGGATGAAACCGGTCCTGGTAATAATAAATAAGTGGAACAAAGTGAAAAAGTTTTTTAATTTCAATTCTATTACAATGGAATTCCACCACGAATTAACAGTGCAAAAACTAGTCTTTGAATTGTTTACATGAGCGGATTATGAAACCAAGCATAGAAGATGCATTAGTGACTATGGGGTCGATATGTTTATTAAAATTCAGTTTACTATCAAGTATAACCCCAAGGTCCTTACTTTCGAATTTGATAGATAATGGTACAAGATTAATTGAGTATTCATGGATGAATACGTTTTTATTCCTAGTAAAGCGCACAACGAAGCACTTAGATATATTTATTTCCAGACAATGGACATTACAATACCTGCTGAAACATTGCAAATCATCTTGCAGCTTCAGACAGTCCTCTATTGACTTTATAGGTGAGTAGATTTTCATGTCATCGGCATACAGGATGGTTTGCGAGTTTAAGAAACAGTTACCGACATCATTGATATATATGTTGAATAATAATGGTCCCAACAAGCTGCCTTGAGGAACTCCCGATGTGACAGCAACAGAATCGGATTTAAATCCTGCAACCACTACAATTTGACTACGGTTGGAGATATGAGAAGAGAGCCAACGATAAAGATTGCCGTGAATACCAATTTCCAAAAGCCTATTTAACAGAGTCGCGTGATCGACCCTGTCAATCGCCTTACTAAAGTCGGTATAGACAGTGTCCACTTGTATTCTGTTATCCAAATTATCCTGGAGGTACTCTGTAAAAGTTAAAAGATTTGTGGTTGTTGATTTACCACTAATGAAACCGTTTTGGTTCATATTCAGGCTAGATTTAAGAGCAGCATATAGTTGATCATAGACTATTTTTCAAAAATTTTATTTAATATGCAAAGTTTGGAGATTTATCTGTAGTTTGTGATATCAGTTTTTTTACCATTCTTGAAGATGGGAGACACAAACGCGGATTTCCATATAACATTTCCAAATATAATTTCCGAGGCATTATTATATTGAATGCGGAGTCGTTCCCTCGAGCTCATTCACACGTATATAAGCTAGAATAAAATGCATTGACCAGTGTTTTTTTTTAACATTATTGCTGCATTGGAATAATCCTAAGAATACCTAACAAAGCGCTTTTAAGGTTTTTCCTAGCGCCAGGCGCCATTTAACTCAGAGCCGGCCCTGACAACACACTTAGCAGTGCAGTCCATATAATATGTACAAGTAAAATGTTCTGAAGAGGCATTGTTTGTAGCCAGACTTCCGTGACGATGTGGAGAAGAGAGAGAAGTGAAGTGAGGAGAGGTCCTTCAGCGCTGTCTGCTGCGCGCCTCTGAGATTCAAGACTCGACTAAAAACAAACACTACACTATTCTATGACAATATTTTTTTCGCCATTGTCAAGAACATGGTACATTTTTTTAGTTTATTTTTTAATGTAAAAAAGAATTGGATGTAAGGAAAATGGAATATTTAAAAAAAAATCTTTAAAAATCACTGCAATGACGTAGTGACTAAAAAAAGAGGATAAATTGAGTAGTTTTGCTTATAATTATTAAGGTTTTTCTCGAGGAGCCATTCCTGTGAAACTGCACCAAACAGCACCAGTCATGTAAGTAAGTTTCGAAGTCATGAGGTGAGATGTCTTTCTATATTGCCATGTGTCTGTATTAACTGCACCTTTATATTGAAATACATGACTAAAGTAAATAGTAATTATTTATATATGAAATGTATTAACTGTATTAACTGCATTGTATTAACTGTACATGTTTCTGTATTTGTACATATATGAAATGTAAACTCTTCTTCCATCCACCAGCTAACGCTTTTAATGGAAGACCAGTAATATTATAATATGTATCAATTTTAAGATAAACAAATAAAATAAAAAAATAAAAAAATAAAAATAAAAAACATATATACAAAAAGTTTTATTTTTTCTTTACCTTGTAATGTAATGACACGACCCCCAATTTAAACACGAGAAATGTTTTTCTTTATTAAATTGGGTAATTTCACTAACAAAAAATTACTTTATTGTAATTAGTTACTTGTATTTTTCTTCTGTAAATCTGTCATATGTGTGTATTTCAAAAAAAAAATGTCCGACAAGACTTGAGCGCTGGATGTTTACTCTGAGGTCAGCTGATCAGGATTTATTATTAATCGTCTAATCAACTTTCTTGGTCAAGTCTTTCACAGGGGTAGGCAGAACCGACGAACCGCCAAACAACTCGGCCTTTGTATATACTCCTTGTCTCATTCACATTCATGCATTGTCTCATACATACTCTTCTATTGTTATGACTCTTGAAATTGCCTGACTCAAGTATCTTATTTACTTGATCGTGCCATGTCTTCCTTAACGACTTATTCTAACATTCAAATTTGCTTCATATTCTGTACACTCCCTTTATTCGTTCTTCACATACCCAAACCATCTATGCGTTTAGTTGAGAATTTTGACATAAAATTAAGTTTTGCGTGAAAAATACCGTATATTATTTCTTCTTAATTTAGTTAACCTCGTGAGTTTATCCAGCATATTCATTAATAATGGACTGTGTCCGCTGAAATGGCATTTAGCAATCTTTCTCTCGGTACAAAAAATGAATAAAAAAACAGATAAAAAATAAAACGACGGATAAAGAACAAAAAAGGTAAAATTGCAAAAATTTTAAAGCATAGAAGAATAAAATGTATGTAATTAACACACGATAGCATTACAGTACACACTTCATTACAACCATACCTCATAATATTAGCCGATCTTTTATTTTATTTCATCGCAATAATATAAATGATTTTCTTTTATAAATGAATTATGTTTTATTATTTATCTTTTATTAAATCGTAAATTGTTAGATTCCACATTATCAAGAAATGTTATAATTCTCTCTCCTTACCAGAATTTATTACGAACCGGACTTCGACGTAAAATCAAATTCAGAACAAGTTAAATAGGCCTCCGACTAACCGTTAAATTCTACTCGGGCGCATATTAACTGGAAATGTATCAAACACAGGCCAGTCAAGAAGTTGTCTTACAGGAAGCTCAAAGTTATGCTCTTAATATCGCAGCCACCTATCACTGCAAACTGTGACGCCCGCGCCGCGTCGCTAAACTTGCCTACTTATTTCCCATCTCGCCTGGAGATAAATACAGCGGGACAACTGGGTGATAAAATAAATATATTATTGCACAACTTTCAGACTAACCGCGATTCCAGAGCTGGATACGACCGATCTTTTGACCTCCGTTAGTGATGGTGCTTGTAAAATTACTTATGTTCCTGATTTATTCGTTTTCATTTTTTGTGGATTGTATTATAGAGAGGCGATTTTTATTCTGTGTGGAGAGTCTTTTTGTGGAACGGAAGGAGTAAACCTGGGTCTTGAAGTGACCCATGAGGAAATACAGAGGCAAATCATTCCACAGCCAAGCTGTTAACCTCATGAACGAGTCGTAGAACCGATCTGTTATATTGTGGTAAATTTTAAACAAATTTTGGACGCGCGATTGGCGTGTTTCTCGACGACGCACCGGTGACGAAGGAATCAATGACGCTAGCTCCTCTGAGTATCTTCCATTGAAAAGCAGGTAGAACAAGGACAGCATTTCCAAAGATTGCAATACGTAGGTTAAGAGAGGAGAATCTATCAAACGAACCGCCCGCTTACGTACAGGGTCAAAGTTTGTTCAAGGCATTCTGGGACACCAGATCAGAATAAAGAAATATTGTATTTATATTGTTATTTTACTTGATATAATCTTTTTTCATGAAAGCAGTCATAATAACAGAAAAGTATGCCTAGACAGAGTTGTGTGGCGATCATGTGTTCCAAAAAATGGCGTGATGGTTAGTTAGTTAGAATCTTTTACTTTAATTCATTGGGATACCAGATGGTTGAATTGTTTTCAGTTTTTGTAGACTGATTGAAAATTAATAAATATGGGTTTTTCGGTTGAACATTTTCTGTGTGCTGACTAAATGAATCAATAAGGAAAGATGAACATAATCGTAATACTGAATGATTAACATAATCATGAAGTTATGCTGCAAAGAAAATCGAATTATTTATATTTAAAAATGTCGCAGATCATTATTCTGTGAAAGTTTAAGAGTGGGTCCATCTTGAAGAAGGCTCATCGGGATGATCTATTACTTCGACAATTTAAATAACGATAAACGTACCTATAATACCCATTAATATCATGTTACATATATACATATAAATTGAAACTGCCAATAGTGGAATATATTTGAAACTTGGTAACAGTTGATCGAGTTATTTGAACATTTTATTTATCTGTTTAAACAGTTTAGAAAATGCTACTTTTATTATTTTGAGATAACGTTAGGTCTCAGAAGGATTGTTTCATATAAAATTATAAATCGTTCCCTGTGTACCAATTATTTTTATAGAATTCGATAAAAATCAACTATTCCAAATATAAATTGATACAGCCTGAACTAGTAACTAAAATCCAATAAAATATTACAAAGCCAATAATACTAATAATTGGAAAACAAAAACCGCCAATTTTCATTAGCTCTTGACAGTGATATACAGATATACACGCGGTCTGAAGGGTATTTACTTTTCAATTGTTTGCTAGAAATTGAATTAGGACAGAATTTGATTCTTTGAAACTTAAATAAGTGCTAGGTTAGCTTTTCCATGAGTAGATAACCTTTCAACCTTCAGTATCTCTAAGGAGATTTATTCCAAATTGACGTTGTTCCTAATCCCCTTCATTGGGAACATTATAAAAACAATTTTAATTGGACTTATTATAGGATTTTTTTTTGCAAAAGCTCCATGTAGGAGGCCCTGAAGAAAATAATTGTTATCTTTGGGGTAACTGTGTGGAGGGTTTTTTAAAGAAAAGGAAGGAGAGGAATTTCTGTAAAGGTTAAGGTAAGAATCTGGGATTAGTGGATCCAGAAGTGATGGACGTACGAATCCATCCCTCTCACTGTGGTGCAAGGCGATGGGTTATCTATATATAAAGAGTGGCCAAATGGTCTGCCTTAACCAGTCTCTCCCGATCCGACCTACCACGTAGAGACCTATACAAACTTCACCTCATGAACGCGGGCAAACGTAGCGAATCAATTGGGGTTGTTATTTGGATATTTATTAATTGGACTTTTTATTTATGCAAATGTGCTTGTAATTGGCATAATTTATTTACGTAATGTGAAATATTCTGACCTCAAATAAAACTATAGAATTCCAAAAATAACTTTTAATATAAGCACTATCAATTGTTCAAACAAACTTCCGTTCGTACGTTCCGAAAAACTGCATCACGTTATTAATAATGCTTGTATGGTGACTGCGAGCCAACTGATTAAAAAGACAATTAAAAATATCAAGTAACATATTGTGAACCGGTGTAATGCTGTAATTTAGCGGAAAATTGTTTCAGAGGCATAGTGAACCAATAATTAATCAACGGAATCAACTTATTACCGCAGCCCGAGCATTTTAAAGTGGTGGCATATGATTAATGGGCTAACTTTTGCATCCCTTGGCATGGTACTGGCTGTTGGCTGTTGGCTGCTATCAACAGACGCTGAGAGTGATCTCTCCAATTGGCAGGAACATGGGACGATAAAAAAACTTGCTTTTTGTGATAACAAGCACTGCCTCTTTGGTCGACCGGCAAGGCTCACGACTAGCAAACCGGAGATAAAACTAACTAACTAACCATCACGCCGTTTCCCCGCAGGGGTAGGCAGAGAGGACGAACCGCCAAACAACTCGGTCTTGGCACACACTCCTTGCCTCGTTAACATTCATACATCGTCTCATACATGCTCTTCTATTATTCTGACTCTTGACATGGCCCGACTCAAGTATCTGATTCACTTGGTCGTGCCATGTCTTTCTCGGGCGTCCCCGACTTCTTCTACCATTCACATTTGCATCATATATTCTCCTTACACTCCTTTCCTCGTTCATTCTCTCTACATGCCCGAACCATCGGAGCGTTCCTTTCTTGATCTTACACATTACGCTTACATCAGCCTTGCATTTTTTGCGGATCTCCGCGTTTCTCACACGATCATACATGGTTTTACCACACATACGCCTCAGGGATCTCATTTCTACAGCATTCAGTCTACTTTCATCCTTCCTCTGCCAGTTCCATGCCTCACTGCCATACACCAGAGTAGGTACCAGTACTCCATTATGGACGGCTAGTTTCGCGTCTTTGGACAGTTTTTTGTTGGTGCCAACGGCGTTCAGTCCTCCATTAATAGAGTTACCTGCATTCACCCTTCTTTCAATATCTCTTTCAGCCTTCCCATCTCTCGTAAATATACTTCCCAAATAAACAAACTCATCCACCTGCTCCAAGTATTCATCGTTCACAACTATATTGCATACTGTTTTCGTACTGGAGATAATGGGTTCAATTTCGTAGTACATTTAAAAGTACATTTTATCAAATGAATTTGTGTTGTTTTAAAATGATTTATGAATGGAGTATTATATTTGCAGCACGTTCCGGAGTTGAAGATACTCCCGGTATCGCCCTGGTGAAAGACCACCAGCCAGAATTGAAATGTTGCTTGAAATGACTTAAGCCGTATTTGGTGATCAAATCTAAATAGCCAGGTACTTCCCCATCTTTCTTTCCTTAATCTCATTCCCCTCCCTAATACCTTCAGCCTCACAACATATCCAAATTGTGGATGCACTACTTTGACTGTCTTCAGACTTATAAGAACTTACTTATAAGTCTGAAGACTGTTGGAAGCAGATGGGACTTTTGCGCGGTTTTTATGTTTAAGAAAGCAACCCAATTGCAAACAAATTCCTCTCTAGTGAGAAATAACACGAAGTTGTTGAAAATTTAAATAAAATTAAATTTAATAATGTTATTATCAAGTTCTGCAAGTATTTAAGTATGTATTTTTGTTACATCTGTTTAGGTTTACAAGACCATTTTCAAACTACAGTTTGAAAAACACAAAAAACACACAACACAGTAACACAAAAAAAATTAACAAAATTGTCGGTTTTGAAATTTTTTATAACATTTTAACAGACTTCTAATTGCAAATACTGTGCAAGTTATCGCTTATTTAATTCAAGTTTTTTTCAAACTTTTTTGTTTGAAAAATATTAGTATTGGGGTCATTTATAATATTGTGAGAAGCAAATATTTTCAAAGCTTCATGCTAATAACACAAAAAAAAACTAAAGACAGTATAAACAATTATTATAAGCAATAATTATTAGCCTGAAACACTCATCAACTTTGAAAAAATCTCCCGAGAAAAGATAAATGCCGCCGACGGGACTTGAACCCGCGTCCTTCTGATATCCGGTCAACTGCTCTCCCAACTGAGCTACGTCGGCTTATCTCTCACTCGCCAAATAATTAATATTAATTAATTAATAAAGAAGGACGCGGGTTCAAGTCCCGTCGGCGGCATTTATCTTTTCTCGGGAGATTTTTTCAATGTTGAAGAGTGTTTTAGGCTAATAATTATTGCTTATAATAATTGTTATCCTTTGTGCTATGTGTTAAAATATACAATGTAATAAATACATTATTTGTTATAAATAATGTTAGTTTAAAAGATGGCAACATTTTGTGTGTGGCAACACATTTATATTTCTTAGGTTTTCTCTATGCTTTATGATCTTAGCAGCTGTCACTTCTTGTAATGCTTTGAATAAGTACATCGTGAATAAAACAAGTTATTATTAAAAAGTGTTATATTTTATTAGTATAAATCCAGAATATTACAACACTATGCATAAAAATCCTGTCTTAAACATTAGTTTACCAATAAAAAATAATAACAGTATAAACATATTTTCATCGGTAATTTGTTATTTCCATACATGGTTTTATCACGCATTTATCTCAGGGATCTCATTACTACTTATTTTTAAAATTGTTTTTGTCGTTTTTTTAAATTGATTAAAATAAAATCAATAACCGAACAGTTTATAACAAAAAGTTAATATATTATTGCATCGTACAGCGGTCTCATTGAATCGAAAAAACGTATGAAAACGTTCCCATCTCGTGCTGCGGCTTCGGTTCAATGCTGGCCCAATCTTTCCTCGTATTTGATGCAGTGTTTTCATTGGCTTTGTTTAAGGCAACCGACTGGAAATATTTTCTCTGGTATTGCTGAGTAAGTAATTGTTTCTTCAATAATTGCAATTTTAAATTAAATGAAAAAAGTTGTTTAAACAACAAATTTTAATAAATATTATCAACATGATTCAACATCAAAGATGTTTTCAATAGTATTCAAAGGATACTGGAAATTGCAGACACTAAATAAATAGGTTTACACAAAAATTTAACAGTAAGCGATGGAGAAAACATAAGTTAAGTAATTAATGAGCAACGAAGATACCTAAATTAACGTTATTGCAAATATTGTTAAATTTAGGTTTCAAAGGCTTCTTGAAAAAAAAGATTAATTAATAATATTTAATATACTTTTTCTAATGTCTGAAATTTCAATTTTTCTAAGTATAATCCCATTTTTTACATAAGTTCCGCACAGGAGGCTCTGAGAAAAAAAATCCCTCAGAGCCAATGTCATCTTTGGGGATGCTGTGTGGAGGGTTAAAGGTATCAGGAACGGGTAGGAATCTAGGGGTCAATATATCTAGAAGTGACGGATCCTCGGTGAGGGAGTCCGGCTGGAGAAGTTTAGATTGGGTCTCTCTCACCCAATCTCTCCCGATCCGGTCCGCCACGTAGTAGGTGGGTCACGTACAAATCTATAAAATATTAAAACCGTATTTTAAAAATAAAGATTCATTTACAAAAATGTTGGTAAAAACGTGCTCCTTAACTCTTGTATTAAAATGTCTTGAATAATTGGTGTAAGCACAAGATAATATTGTTTCAAAAATGATTTTCTTAAGTTAATAAAACTTAACAAAATTTTAGAGAAAACTTAAGAAAAGAAGAAAAAAGCGAAATTTCCAATTATCTTTTACGAAAGAGAGCAAATTCTGTGAAAATACGTGCTTCAATAATAAAATAGTGATTACACGTGGAGCAGCCAAGAAACAAGAACAAAGAAGAATAATTATTAGAAGATACACGCAAACTACAAGTATCACGGATCTCTTGACTATAAAGTAAATATTTTTGTGCTATGCACCAAACAATCTGACTTACTGAAATTTTCAAATTATTATTTAGAGTCTAACCTATTAATAGTAAGATAATAACATATGTATTGCCCAGCTTACAATCTTTTACACTTTAAACTTTACAATTCAAACAATAAGCTTAAGATATCATTTCTGTAATGAGCAATAAACCTATGAAATATCCGCTTACATATATGAAAAATAAGTGTTATATTATTGCGCCTTACTTTTCAATTGTTCACTAAGTAGAAAGATTGTTGAAACTAGGGTAAAATCAGAAGATTTATGGGACTTGTGATTTGTAAATAAATGTAAAAGTATCTAAGGGGAGGAACGTGTTCAAAAGAAAGTTAAGCATGTTTAGTTTGTGTGTAAATGCCACAAGAATATTCTTGGAATTACGTTGATAAGAAGATTCAAATAGTGTTAATTTATAATCATTCCCAAAAAAATCATTAATTAAACCATATATTTGATTATCATGTTGTAATTCTTCTCACTGTTTAAAATACTAAAAAGTATACTGAGGACAAATATTACATAAATGAAAATAAAACTTGAATGATGTCTTTCAAAAAATGATTTATTTTTTGTAAAAAATTTGTATCTTCTTTCAAATTGTCTTTAAAATAATGACGTTAATGTTATCCTAAAAGATACAGAAGTTATTTTAGAATTGTTTTGAAAAAAAAATCCTATGTTCCGCTTTGAAATTTACGACAATTTTTCATCACAAAATGTTGAAACTTTTAAAAAGAAATTGCACCTTGTTTGCAAAAATATTTAATATGAAGTGTCTATACCAGTTACCTTTACTTGGGTACATCCGGCGATACCTCATACATGAAAAAAAACTGTTTTAATAATATATTAGGAACGCCTAGAGCGAAATGAGGGGCATAGGACCAAAATTCACCATTGAACAAAAATGAGATTTTTTCCGTCGTATTACGCACGTACTGATGAAAAAAAAACTTTCAAATTCCACTGCAGACCCGGGTTTGAAATGGCATATATTTTAAAAATTCCCATGTGCCAGTGGGTTTTAAAACTTACATTTTTCAATTCAGCCAATGGGAGCTAGTTATTACGATGACAACTGTCATGGCCGTCGGTAAGAAAGTGTCAAACCGTCCAGGTAGCTTGTATGAGCGTAGTGACTTATTAAATATCAAAATTAACAAACTCCAAACTTGAGTTGCAAAACAAACGGTCTCTAAAATAAAATCGATAATTTTCTGTATTTTAAGGATTGTTATTAATCGGTCCACATTTTTTTACATTAGCTCCACACAGGAGGCCCTGAGGAAAATAATTTCTCTTAGAGCCTATGTCATCTAAGGGGATACTGTATGGAGGGTATTTTTAAGGAAGGGAAGGAGAGGAAGTTCTGGGAAGGAAAAAGATATAAGGGGTCGGTAGGAATCTGGGGGTTAGTGTGTCCAGGGCGCACGAATCCAAATCTCCAACTGCGGTGTAAGGCGATGGGTCAAGAGAGTACAGCTGGAACGATCAAACGGCCTCCCTTAACCAGTCTCTCTCGTTCCGGCCCGCCACGCAGCAGGTGGGCAGACGCATCCGCTGCCAAGACTTGGAGAAACCTCACCCCATGAACCCGGGCACCCCTGTAGTCTAGTTTGGTCACCAAACGTAGCGAACCACTTGGGAAGACCTATGGCAGGGGTGTTGATTACCCAATAAAGTTACCGGGGCGGCGGTACCCGTACCCGCCTCCCAAATAAAAAAAGAGTACAAATAAGTATTTAAACGACTTAGACTGAAATTAGAAAGCAGTTTTTATTGATTTCTTACAATTTCAATCTGGTGAACTTTATGAGTTTTGGTTTTACACCCCTCAAACAACAATTTTCATCCACATTTTTCCACGTACCTGCAATACATCATAGATAATAAAAAAAATATGTTAAAGTACTAAAACACAAATTTGCCCTATATAAAATCATACATTATATTCAAATATAATAATGATGTACTTTATCATATATTAGGGACATCATTATTATTATTTGAACATGAAACCAGAAGCCAAGGATTTCTGTATTTCAGACAAAACTAGATAATGCGACAAATATGAAAGTATTTCCTCAGAAATGACACCAGTCTGAAAGCGGAGCCTGATTATTTATATCTTAAAATATGCCTCCCGCAAGTGATCTATCTTGAAATTTAACATGGCGACAGTGACAAACTCATTTATACTCAGTGCAAGGGCGGCCGCGTTGTTTATTCCTTACAAAAAGACAACCTATTTTCCTTCGCCGAGTGTCGAATGTCCCTTGAAATATTAATTCTAGCAAATTTTTCGTGGGTAAACAGCGATTCCGCGGAACAAAAGTTCTTTACCTTTATGTAAATTCGTCCCGGTACGAATAAATCCCGAATAAAATATTTGCGAGTCAAGAAATAAAGTTTATAACCGGGAAACTGGTGGCGTACAGTTTGTTGTGTAGCGATTTTTCATGTTGATATCAATACCCATGTCAAACAAACCCGTACTTGTGTTCTTAAACCTAAACACAAACAAAGCCAACTTGAGTGTTTTTTTCAAATCTGCGGAGATAATATATAATCTTCAAATTACGAAAATTACTGTTCACCGGAAAATCTGTTTGATATGTTGCTTTTGTGCTACTGATATTATGACTTAAATATGACGATTTTATTTATATATTTTTCAGAAAGTTTGTTTCTTACTGAGCAAATGAAACATATTAAAAAAATCAGAGTGTGCATTTCATCCGAGGTAAAGATGAAATCTTTAGAAAACTAAAGTAGACAATAGTGGGAGACTATGAAGCACTTTTTTTTATCAATGTGAAGGATAATTTTTTTCATATTTTGTTGAATTCGAGTTCGGAGACGCTTTCTTTTGCCTGTTTAATTCGGAGGGTTTGAAGATTGGATATGGATTTTACAAAAATTATTTTTTTTTTTGATTTCGTAAGATTCGATCCTTGGTCTGCTGGATGTCATGGCGCTAAGGTTCATCAGGCGCTTTATGCCACTAGACCTGTGTTTCCTAACCCTTTTCAGCCACGGACCCCTAAAAAATCAAGTAATTTTCAAGGACCCCCTTAATAAAAAGAACCAGCAATTAATTTCGGACCAATTATTTTACTACGTAATAAAACCAAAAAAAACTTTTTCTAAGGATACGTTTATATTAACGTACAACAGCAACACCAACATTCACATTAATTAACGGATAATTAATGTAAAGATTGGTGTTGCTTTTTTGCAACTAAATGTGATATTCGGGTTGATGTTACTACTAAGTTGTAATCTCAAATCGGATTCCACTTGCAATCTGTTTCTGTATTTGTTTTAGTATACAAGAGCACAGAATGCATTTTCACAGAGGTATGTGGTTGAGAAAACATTAAATTTTTCAGTGCTTCTTCTGAAATTTCCTTATAATCTTTCGTTACATTCAACCAAAAACTTGATAAAGAGGATTCTTCGAAATTACGCTTCAAAGCTGAATCACAAGATATTTCTAATAATTGGTTTTTCTGTGCCATTTTCAAGCCAGTAATATCAGAAAAATCTGTGTTGAAAGTGTAATATTCATTTTTATTTATCGGATACTGGAAAATGATCTCGAAACGAAGGCACATAGCGATTGCGAGACTTTTGGTGGCATTTATTTATTATTGTTAAATGATCTAGAGACGAGACTGCGGACCCCCAGGGGTCCGCGGACCACAGGTTAAGAAACAATGCGGACTAGACGACTAGACCAAAGGAAACTTGCGTGGAACCGTGGATTTATTGTATTACATTGGAACCGAGTACCCGTGAAATAAATAAATATTTTATAACAATCTCATTCTCCCGCAGGCTAAATAGTATGGATGTTGTGTTTGTCTCTTTTTAGTAACGCTTTGTTTCACCGAGTTTTAAAAAACAATGTAAAGAAGTTTTCACTTCAAAAACAGTGAAATGTTTTTTTGAAAGTTAAATGCAATTTTAAAACCTTTAAATTTCTTCAAAGTTGTGGAGATTTTATAACCCCAGAATTCACGGTTATGCAAACAAAAAGATTTTCTGATTTAAGGTTAAGATGTGTTTGAATTTTTATAAATCCGGTGGTTGCTTCAAACAAATATGTAATACCAAAACCACGATCTCGTCTCTTAAGACGTTAATGTAAGTATTGGGACATATTTTACGAAACATTCTTTCGAACAACGTTCACGTAACCACGGAGACGTAACACGTGTTATAAATATACATTATCTTTGTGGGAAACCAGGTCTTCTTACAATGTGATATTTAATTTGTTGCATCTGGTCATGCCAGCTTTCAGGATAATGTATAACGGCGGTGAAAGGAGATGGTATTGGAACGCATAAAGGAGAAAAACGGGACATAATGGGATAGTCTCGGAGAAACGGGATACAAGTCCCAAAGGTGCTCGACCAGGAGTCACGCCATTGTAAAATATTGCCCCCTTTTCTCCTGAAGCTGGAGAGCAGACATTTTATTTGCGGAAGCCATTTTGTGCAGACAGGACTGAGTTATCATTGGAGGGTTTGAATTTCCAAGTATTTCCTGATGAATGGCGCCATTACTAGGATGCATAATTCAAATGAGATCAGGAGACTGAAATACCCACTTAATCGAATTATCCTTGTTTTCTAGAGAACACTTTTCTATTAAGAATTTCTGGGTAGCAAAGAGTCGATTAATGCAGACAGTTATCACAAGTAACGATTACAATAATTAAATAGTTTCAAAAAAACTTTTAATACAACTTTTTTAAGCGCTCATCAAATGGTTTTCGAAACCGAAACAACTATCACAGAAATATTCATATTATACATTATACACAGCGTATATTAAAACTTACAATTATTGAAAAATCAGTAAAAAAAACTATCGACAAGGTCATTAACAAGGAATTGGATGTGTGTGGATGTGGCAGGTGGAGTTCTATATTTACGGAGGGTTACCGATTTATATTTTTAAAACAAATTCTGATTAGCGTAAAGCTAGTGTGAAATAAAGCGTGTTACCTGCTATAAATCATTTGATTTAATTTTTTTCAAAATGTTCTATTGAATATCGTTACGGGACAAAAAACAATATTATTTTTCTGAAAACAAAAACCATAATTTTGTCATTCAACGTACACATGTAGGTGTTAAAGGACGTACTTGATTTACTTTAACTAGTGATTCCTGACTTTATTTGGAGTAAATAAATGTAAACGGAATTTGGCCCTCCGGTAATATTTTTGACTTTTTTTTTACAAAATCTATTTTTGTAATTAGGTATTAAACAGTTAAGCTCGGATAAGGTGTCGGGCGGTTATTCGGCTTAGTGACCAGCGATGACATGTGGAAGCAAAAACAATTGTTTCGTTTTGAAGAAAAAAATATTTGAAAAAAAAAACTTCACCGGATACTAAAATTACAATTTTTTTTTACTCCAAATAATCTCAGAATTCATTGGTTAATACTAGTCCCTATTCAGTATAAGTATTATAAGTTTGTTTTCTTATTTCTCAACCATCTCTCGGCACAATAGAGAAAAATAATTTATTTGCTTTCCACGAGGTCAGAATAATTCAGTGGTAAGACTGGCAAGGATCCATAAACGATGAAGTTGAGTTCAACAAAAGTAAGATAATTCCACGAATGCGATGTTCCTATACCCGACGTCTCAGTTCGACAGGAGTATTAATGTGGGTGGATTTTATATAAACCCCAGAAACAAAAATACTCAGTACTCGATGAGGTAGACTTTGTTGCCCTTACACAGCGGGGGCTATAACCTGTATCTGTAAGCCACATAACCCTTCTTCGGCTCTGCTACCCTGGTAGATCAAATCCCAAGAGGGCAATTAGGCTATATTTAATATGCGAAATAATAAGAAGCGTTATGTTCTTGCACACACCAAGAGGTAATAAATTACCGTGCTATAATTAAACGTGGATATTAATTAATGTACTGAATGTTATATTTATGCATATGTGTTGCTTAGTATAGTATTACATTTTATAATTTCAGATTTGTTGACGTAATTTCAATGATTTTATGACGTGGTTTTTATATTAATTAGTGGCGTATTGGTTAATATATGTAGTTGCCTTCCAAGCACTTGATATATTTTTTTTAAATTACACAGCTATACTAACTAACATGTGAAAATTTTATTTAATTGACAAACGGCCGGGGATATGAAAACATTACTAATTAAAAAATTGTTCTTGGAAAGAAATACACACTGTTTACACAGCCTGAGAGGGTAGAACGAAATTTGGAATTTTCCAAAGTATTTTGAATGTTCTATATATTTATTATTTTTGAAAACAAATATCATTTATAAAAACTAGATAAAATTAATTTTTAGATTTGTGTATTTGATATACACTTAAGTTCTAAAAAACTGTCATATTTTAAGATTCAAACACGGAAAAAATGGAAAAAAAAATTCTTACCAAAACAGTTTTGATGAAAGTGTAGGTACAGAAATTAAAAAAAAAAATAATTTAAAAAATACAGTCCTTTTATATGTATAATGAATTTGAAATGAAACTGTTACCTCACTTTTTACCCGTGCATACAATAAAAAAATAATCTTTAAATACCAAAAAAAAACCTAAAAATAAACCGACATTTAAAAGTTATATCTTGCATCTGTGAAGACGTTAATTTCTTTTATACGTTTACGAACACAAGTATTAGATATTAATATTGAAAAAAAAACACCACTTTTAAGAAATTCTCATAAAATAAAGATTTTAAAATGTAAATTTGATCTTTTATGTAACCCATATAACAATATTTTGACAGTTAAACTTTTAAAGTACAATTATTATTATAATAACTTCACTAAAACTTGTGAAAAACCACAAAAAACACGGTAAATATATCAATTATCTGAATATAAGAATGAATTGGTCACTACAATAGAAAATCTTTCAGTAAAATATGCATAAATACATAAACCAAACTTCTATTTTCAGCGCGGGCAAAAGACTACAAATGCGCGGGCACGACGCCATTGCCACCCAGCGGCTATGAATGAAAACAAACAATTTCACGAAGAAATCATGACCCTTTACACTGTTGAAAGATTTACAATGTGTTTTAAAGTGACAAACCTTATTAGTAATATTTCGTGTTTTAGTGTAAATTTGTCTTAGTGATGTTGCCGCAAAAACACATTTTGTGCTGTGTTTTTTTTAGTAAGGCTGATAGTCAACATATATGTTAATTTCATTGAATTGATTTTGACGTTATCAGATTTTGTTTACTTTATGTGGACATTTTTATTTATTTTTTGTTTTCACACGCGCCAGGATTTGGACCTACGAACTCTGAATCCAGAGGCTTATTTAGTATAAAGTAAAAAATTATATTTTATTTGGTTTAACAGAAAACTAAACTGTGCATGCAAGTTGAAAGCCCCATCAAACTGCTAATATAACTACTCTGAAAACTACTACTTGAAAACAAGCGCACTTGAAAGTTCAACGTGCGCCGTGCAATATATAGTAATAAAACTCCACAGAAATGATCATTTAAATTTTTCCAAATGAAATAGCGTCCATGGAAAGTTTTCCATATTAGCAATTCGGGCTAGGGGTCCGATAGAGCTGGCGGAAAGCAATTAACACACAAAGCTGCGCACACGGAGAGAGAGAATCTGCTCTGTGTGGGCTGTGGGACTGTTGGACTGTGAGGGAGCGCGTCGCGGCGCTGGCTTCATTAAAAAACGCCGCTTTTTTCCCTGTAATTACTTTTTACGCGTCAAACAACCCAAAGTGGAACTGTTGACACCGAGCCACCTAGCCACCCCTCCATTGTTCCTCGCCTATGACGGAAGCGGCAATTGTACTGTACTCTATTTTAAAACGTGAAACCAGGGTGAGTGCGAAACTAATAATGGGAAATCGTTCTGAAAGCTTCTTTTCGTTTTTGTTTTAATAATCGTTCTGTAAAACTTCAACTAATTTAGTAGGTATTCGTGTTTATTTAAAATTTCTTTTAAAATTTGACTTGAAATTTATTAGAGTTATACTAAATCTTTTCATAATATTGTGCACACATTCGTCAATGTGTACAAAGAAAACTATGGATGTAATTATCATCAAATAGTTTTATAATGACTTACCACAAATAAAGTGTGATATATTAATGCATCATGGGTCTTATTTATATTTTTATGTACGCGATGTAACAAACTTAAATTGTCTTGTAATCTTACGGTGCTCCAGATTTTATGTCCGGATTAAATCTTTCCCAAATGAAAGACTAAACCCTTCCACACACTTTTCCACAAATGATTTTCTAATAAATCCAAGCAATGTAAGTGCACTATATAAGTATAATAAATACAAAACAATTCAAGAACAATACGTCGTCAATCCCCCAGAAACATAATAGGAAAATAATTCACCGACTCCAGATATTTTCATATCAGAGGGTTCGGCTCTGATGAAATCCTAATAAATCCTACTGATCCCTCAATATAAATATTTAAAAAATCTTTCGTAATCCCACATGTATTTAAAATGACTGACTTTGGCATTTTTATATATAAATTCTTTGACAAATCTAATAAGCCTAAATTTTGAATGAGAGAGCTAGGTGTAATGCCAGTAGCCGAAATAACAAATGGTAATATTTTTATATTCTGAGAATGCCAAATTCTTTTTGTCTGATTTCTTAAATCTGTATATTTTCTTATTTTTTCAGAAACAGTTTTATGAAGTTTTTTCGTTAACATTATGTTTTTTTGCAAACTTTTTATTACATTGTCATCTTTACTTTTTATGTAAATTATTTTTGTTTTTAAGATGATTTTTATTTTGTTTTAGAAGACTAGTTATTATCATGTTTTTTTATTTACTTCTAAGTTAATGAGAAGATCTCAAATTATAATATTTAATTAAATGAAGACAATAATAGCGAAACTCAATCGAAAATTAGAAAAATATGCGGTCACATCTAGAAATTCTGATAGGACTAGGATTTTTCCGTTTTTTTTCTGTTTTCAGATTTTTAATTGAGTTTCGCTCTTATTGTTTTCATTTAATTAAATATTTAAAATTGAGATTTTTCCCGAGAAGTTAAAAAAAATATATTCATCCCAGACTTGCAGACAAGTCAATAGATGTCGCATTTAAAAGGATAGAATTTATTCAAGACACTACCTAGATAGCATTTAGTTCGAGTTTGAATCTTGTAATCGTACATAAAGATAGCAGAAAATAAAAATATGCGTTAAGAAAATGAAGATAATGTTGATAGTTCTTAGTCGAAGTACGATACAGTTAAATACGACCGAATCAATAGGAATACATTAGCTCAGTTGGTAAAGCTCCACTCCGGCAAGGCCTAGGTCCTGAGTTCGGGTCCTAGACGTGACCCTATCTTTTTCTGTTTTCAAATATTCGGTTGAGTTTCGCTAATAATGTTTTCATTTAATTATAATTTTATTAAGTGCTATAATGCCAAAATGGGCTTCGTTGTACTACACAACCCATGCTAAAATAAATTAAAGTATTTTCTAGTGTTAATAGCAGATTCTTCATAATTGTTACATGGCTTAAACCGCTATTGAAAAGAAGGTCGCAGAAAAATGGAGAGGCTTTCATCCAGCAGTATGTATATCTAGTATAGCTGATAAAGTTAATGAACGGTTTGTCTGATTAAATAGTTAGGATAATGTTGTGTGGTAAGGACAAACTTATTTACTCCGGTGGTTGATATAGGCAGTAGATTAGTAGGTAATGCGGTGGTGTTAGGGGATAGCCATGAGCCTCGAGCCTCGAGGATGCTGAAGTGGGCGCAAGTAGTAGGCAGCACTTGGTGTATGCGGTAAGTGCCTACACACAATGGGCTCTAATTAAACTGTCAGGTAATTGGAGTGACGTCATACGCAAATAGATGCCACTCCGCGCCTCGCCAGTGGGAATTCACACAGGGGGCACGAACCTCCCGCGATTTCCTGCTCTTCTAGTGATGTGTGATTTTTTCTAATAAAAATAAATGGGACATGAAGACCCACTTTCATCGAAATTAGAGAAATCTTCTTCATGAGGTCTTGTTATACATTATAAATTTTAATTAAATTTAATAATGTTTTTATTCAGTTCTGCAACTATTTTAGTTTTTATTTCTGTGACAGCTGTTTTGGCTTACAAGGTCATTTTCAAACTGTAGTTAAACGACTTTGAGATGACTTATTTATACGATTCTAAATTTAGAAGGTATCTAAATTGCTTTATTAGCCGTTAAACCAATTTGCTGAGGACACGGTAACAAAGCATTTTAGACACCTACAAAACATTGAAATATAGAATCGTATAAATAAGTCCTCTCAAAGTGGTTTAACTATCGTTTGAAAATGGCACTGTTAGCCGAAACAGCTGTCATAGAAATAAAAACTAAAATACTAAATTTCAGAATTAAATTTAATTTAAATTAAATTTAAAAAAAATTTAAATGGAGTTCTAATTAAACACAAAAACGATTAATAAAAGTTTTAGTTCAGTTCAGTTCAAAAGATTTGATATATTTTGCTTGAAATAATTGTTGAAATATCGAAAGACTTTCATATTGACGGCCAACAGATTTCTTAGCAGGACTTGCCACACATCATTGTCACATAACCTGTTCAACATAATTTTATCGGCTAACAAGTTAGCTAAATATTTTCAGAGATTAACCTCGGCTGTGACTTGAACTTTCAAAGTAATTACTCTATAGATGTTTCCGGGTGATACAAAATCATTGCCGAGTAAAAAGAGTGTATTCAACTAATTAACTATTCGTGTTATTTTACACAAAGCAAAGAAAAAAAAATTGCACAAAAATTTTAGAACGCATAAAACCATTACAAAATTTACTCTATTAAACCTGTCTTACGTGATTTACTGTGTTGTATCACAAGAATATAATATCTTTTATATTTTTTATCCCGTGTTGCAGCACTGATTTCAACGGATGTTTCAAGATAAGGCTTTTTTGTAAAGTATCTTTCTTTCTGGTAATATTCTCACAATCACGGGCCGCTTCCTAGATTGATAAATTGAATTAAAACTCTAAAATCTTTGCCTTAAAGCTGAGGCAAAGACATTCGATTTTTAATGAGTTTTCCTGTTTTGGTTTTTCTGTTTGTTAAAATATTTTTCCTTAAGAAGCATAGAAATTTGCAAGAATTATTTAAACTTAAAAAAAAATGTAAGAAAACACATAACAAATAATTAAACTAACAGAGTCGGTCCTAAGCATGTCCTCTAAAAGTCATGGTCAGTATATTTGTAAATGGTTGACAATTTGCTGAAAAGCTGGTAACCGAGACCCAAGATCCGGCGCCACGACCCCATGTCAACCGGTCACCCTCATTGTGTTGTATTTGCACCCACCTCCCCCCCCCCCCCTTCATCATTCTCCCCCACCTCTGCCCAACTGCCCCCGGCAATAATGCCAAATGTCCGAAGGCACTTGATGTGATCGGTCATGTGTGAAATATAGAGCTTTTCACATACATTTGATTTGAATGATACTATTTGATAGGGGTGTTCCAATAGAGCCTTATTTTTCAAATATTCCAGAACTGTTATCATTTATCTACGTATTTTTTGTAAATACAAAAATATGCTAAATAATATATTTTAGTAACACTTTAACATTTTCACTGTGAACAGTAGGATAGCGCGTCCAAATGTTTTGTTTTTTTCTCTTATTTATTCAGTCAAAATCATAATTTCCCCTAAAATTACAAGATTTGTAAAAGGTACTTAAATGCCTTCATGTGCTTCATACCTATTTATATAATATTATTTGACATAACATTTTTTCAATTTCAAAATAAGGAATTGTACAATTTGTCCAGAGAAAATTCACTATCTGAATGACAATTCTTTTTTCAAAATAAATAAAACCGAAACAGAAGTGCAAACAAATTTACGGACAGACGAAATATCTAATGGTCGTGGGTCGGTTTAAAACAGAACTAACTATGCTCAGAAACTTAAACAGAAAAATTCAAACGCTAATATTTAAATTAGCTTTGTGTAAATCAAACACTTCGAACAAAGAATTTTTCGATTTCTCGTTCTTCTTAACCCTTAATTTAAGAAAGATGTCCACATTGAAAATTTAATGCTGTGACTATTTTATTGAATTTCTGGGATAAAACTAGGTCGAAGAAAAATAGCCAAAAAATCTGCAATTTTCAGTTTTTCAGAAAAACCTTTTTTACAAATCAAGGAGATCAAAATAGATATAAATGAAAAATTATAAATAATAAGCATTAATCTGTTTTTTTTTATTAATTGTTAAAAGAATGCAAATGTCTCATATTTTTTTTAATAAAAGAGTAAAAAACTATTTCATCGTTTTTTTTCGAATATATTCGTAGATCATATAAGAAATTCAGTCTCTTAGATTATGTTTAAACCTCCACATGTTTGTTTTATCCTTCGTAATGTACTGCTTACTGTTCCTTGCCTACCTTTACACGCTGATTTTGTAGTTTCTATCAGAATTATTTAAATTGCGATTGTCAAGAGTAAAAAGTTCCGTATTTATTTATAAGGCTTTAACGTCATTATTAATTTTCTGCGAATATAACAAAATCAATGACTCCGGTAGTCGAGCTATTATGGAGGCTTTTCAATAAAACCCATGATAACATGGATGACCAAAAAATCACGAACCATGATTACGACCAATTGAACTGCAATTGAAGCATTGGACAAAAACTTGTCTGTTCTATTACGTTTGCGATTATTTCCAGAGAAAATACATATAATATAACATGTTCTAGAGGAAAACATCGTCAGGCAAATCAATAGGACAAATTTCTAAAAACTTTTACATTTTTAATTCAGCACAAACTTGTTAATTTTCTATGGTATTTTTCTGGTATTGTTTCCATAGTATTGTATCTCAAATTCCAACATTTTTTTTGTCGTTGGAAAAAGTCAGATTCGTAATCAGGACCTCTAAACTGAGAACAAAATAATAACTTCACCAGAAATTGTTTCAAGAAACCCCCTAATGACTAGTCTATAGCGAGAGCCTGGTAAGGCATTAAAATTCTAAAATATTGTACCCATATTAGCCCAAAAGAATTGCTGATTTCATTTATTCTAAGAAAAAGAATATCATTTTTTAAATATTTTTTCCATTTTATTAAATGAAAGATGATTTAAAACACGCTTAAAAGAATACATTCAAATTAATTTTACCTAAAAAGTATTAGTGCCCATAGGAAAAAAGTGGTTTTAATTCAACCCGAGTTGAATTCAGTTTCGTTCATGAAACGTAGTTATAACGTATATATTATATAAATATATTGAAGAGCATTCGGTTCGAACACCAGAAATAAATAAAATTATCAATTTAATTTTAGCTTTACATACACATAAATAAAGCGCACGAAATTGCATTACATTGCCACTTCATTTCGGAGTAGAAGAAACTCTCAGCTTCGCTTTGGCGAGATACCATATTTCTGAATCCATTTAAAATATTTACACTCTGTTTAATGAATAATTAAAAATAATGTAATGTTTTCATAACGAAGCTTTTGTAAAAAGTACATACAAAAGTACCGATTCTATTACAGCGGCAAAATCCAAATGTTTACACAAGAATTTAAACGCACAGAATATTCCCAATAGTCGCTATCCAGAAATCATGCTTACAAGATAAGCTCACTTTACAGTTTTAATCATCATAAAAACGATTACTAAATATATTAACAATCACCCTTACGCCAAAATTCACTGTTGAAACCGCATTTAATAAAATTAAAACGCCCTGTTATTGATATGACAATCGGAATCTGTTTTTAACAGCTATTACGGCTGCCGAGTGGTTTTGAGGGCTCTTATCCCATATTTGGGGCTCGCCCGGTGTCAGCGCGGAGGGGATTCACCATATTTTTGGAAAATAGGTCTATAGTATTAGGGGGGTGGAGAATTTGCCCGATTTAGTGATACTCTAGAATCAGAGTGGTAAATAAATCGAAAGCGATAAGAAAAAATCTTATTTTTTCGGTTGACACAATTTTTTCAAATCTTTCCTTCCTTTTTCCTTTTGTGTTTTAACATTCTTGAATTTTCCTGGGGTAACGTGAAACGGTAAATTTTGTAAAATTTTAACATTTTTTAGGGTTTTGTGTTGTCATCTAAAATAGTTAAATTTCTTGATAGAGATACCCAAAGCTGAAGAAATAAGGGTTTCTGTTTTATGTAACGAAGAACTGGCTAGATATTTTATTTATAACCTTCAAATATTGGAATCATACGTAAATTTAAATCAACACTTTTTCTACGTTACAACAAGTAAGCGATTTTTTCAAAAAAACTGCTTACATAAAGATTTTCAATGAACTTACAGTATGATTGATATATAGGTAATGTGAAAGGTTACCAAGTTTTTATTTTATTGTTTTTGTAAAAATGGCGATTATTAATTTGAGTATTATCCAATTTGTGTGGTATCCTTAAAACAAAAAATAAAAATCGTTTTTAAGATCATTAGTAGTAGCAGTTGAAAGGGCTCGAATCCGAAAACATCGGACGCTAATTCGGTCGTTAAATTGTCATTGGCATTACGTTCGGGCAGTGGTCGCAACCTGCGGCTCTCGAGCCACGTGCGGCCCTTTGGCTACTTGAGTGCGGCTCCTCGTGTATTATTTCATAATTCAAAAGATATTTTCCTCATTTAACGTTATCGAGTTTAATTTGTAGAACTCCATTTTAATTTTTCTTTTTAATATTCAATAATATTTATTAATCAATACATAAATAAAGTTTATTTACAAATAAGTAATGGTATGTAATTATTATTACACATGACAACTGTTTCGCTTTCTGAAGGCATTATCAAACTGCAGTCATACCACTTACAGACGATGTGTTTATAGTATTCTAGATAGGTATTTTCGATGAAAAATGTTTCATTGCTTTTATTTTTATTACCTATTTTTATTTTTATTATTATTTATTATTATTTTTATTATCCCCTTACTTATTTTTGAGTAAAATGACTGAACTTATTAATTTTTATTATCTTTTATCATTTAAATTCGATTGAAGATCGTTATGTATTCTAATAATTATGTAAGTTATTCCCAAAGAAAAAGTAAGTTAAGCTCAGTGAGCGAATTATATTTTTTTGTTCATTTATCAAAATAGCTTTCAGATCGTTAGAATGTTTGTTAATTTCCAACTGCTCTAAAATATTGATTTTCCGTTCTTTATTTTGTATGTGTAAAGGGGTTGGCTCATTATAATCAAGTGAGTGATTTTATCATCACTGAGTGAGTGACGAGTTAATAATAATTACGTAGCAGAACATGTTTATTAATAAAGTGTTTTTATAAATTCAATAATAATATAATTGAAAAAAAGATAGTTTTCTATTGAAAATATAAATTAAATTAGGTAGATACTAAATAACTCAAAACATTCCTGTGAGAACAGTATTCTACTCATCCGCCAGGATTAATTTGATAATAATGTTAAGAAGTAGTAGACAGATTTTTTCAGTACCCCTAGTTTTAACTGTCTTCCAAAAACAGGGCTCTCATAAGGAAATTAGGCTCTCAAAAGAGATCTGAACTATTGATATTTGGTTCTTTTAACTAATGAGTTTGCCGACCACTGCCAAAGGGTAAATATCTGTTTTCATGAGTTATTGTTATGGCATAGAATAAATATTATTTATGCCAATTATAAATTGTAATGGCGTTACCCTAACAAGTATTTACCAAAGACAAACTACAAAGTTGTCCGATTGTTATTTTTAAAACTTGTGTTAATTTATTGTATTTATTATAGCTTAATATTAGCTTAGTAAAGCTTATATTTGTTCCTTGTTACAACACTTAACGGTTCGCAAAAATTAATAAAATCTACAGGCAGATGAACATATTTTCATCAAATAAAACATTTTTGATATGACAGTCGTGGCATTTCATTTCGAGCGAAGGGATGTCCGTGTTGTTTTTTTAATGGGAAATAGTTTCGTGCATCTAGAAGATTGCTGTAGTACTTCCGTTTTGTAATTTTTTAGTGGGAAAAGTTTAAGGCTCTAAAATATTTTCTTTCTGTTTTTATTTAAAATACTAGAGTTACCGACTTGCGTTGCAATGCCACTCAAAAAAAGAAAGTGTTTGTATTTTAGTTCTGTTTATTGAATTGTTTTTGGATACACAATATATTTTTTTTCCTCTGGAGTGTAAGCGAATAAATCAAAAGGAGTAGGCCATGTATTTCTGTCCGTGTGAGAAGCATGGATTTTTTAAAATTTTACCCCTGCTATCCCCTACCGATACTGTGCTTCCTTTGCAATCCCTCCCTCGTCCCATTTCCAATCATCCCTCCATCACCTTTTCCCTGCGTGTCCTTTCCCATTCAGCTCCTTTACCCCGGATTTTCTCCCCCTCCCTCCTTTCCGTCCTGCTGCTAAACTATACGAAATACACAAATTTTTAAACGCCATCTATTCTAATTTTTTAATCATCTATTCTATATGAATGAATGAATGAATGTTATAGGAAAGCACACGGGACAAACAAAGAAACATTCATTTTTATGTACGGTACAAAGATTTATCTTGATTTTTTATCATTTATAAAATAAATATGTAACATAATAGTATTATCATACAAAAAGATTTGACGTAGTTAACTAAATGATTGTATGCTGAGTAGGAACAATGAAATTCTGGTTTTTGCCATAAATTTCATAAAAAAACATTACAAAGTGACGGGTTCAGTTTGCGTCAAATGTCCTTTTTATGCTTTATGGCACGATCATAATAACAAGGATTGCTGGTGGCACTGCTGACCTACAATAACTCTAGAGATAAATAAATGCTTCTGCAGCATTTTCTCGTTAAGCGGAGATAATGAAAGAATGCTGTTTTGATTAATAATTAAAAAAATATGGTTTAGGTGACCAGCGTAGTTAAATGACCTCAATGACAAAATAAATTTAACTGGACACTATTGATTAGCAAAATCAGTATCACATAGCTCATTATGTGGTGCTGATGTTGCTGATGAACAAATTCTGCGAAAACTCATGTTTGATCTGTGTTTGGAAATACGAAGAGTGGAAACAGTAGTTGGGGAATCTTTATTCACCGGCGGACAGATTTTTATTTATTTCTTTAATGCAGGAATTAATTCAACACACAAAAGTTCCAACTGCTCCTGTCTGGAGCCAGTAAAGCTATGGCATCCCCAATTGGGATATGTTGAGTGTGAGGCTTAAGGTAGTGGGGAGGGAAAGGAGGCGGGGAAGAATAAGGTTGGGATGTACTTGGCTAGTCAGATTTGGTCACTAGATACCTACGGCTAAAGCCAATTCAAGCAACATTTCAATTCTGAATGGTGGCCTTACACCAGGGCGATATTGAGAGTATATTGCATTCTGAAAAGTGCAGCAAATACACTATACATTACTTTTAACTTAATAAATACAAATAAAAATTTTATTTGCGCACGCCCTTAGATTGATAGTCATGAGCCTTGCCCTTCAACTATGGTGGCCGTCATAAGATACATATAGTACGTTCATAAACATGTAGATTCTTTTATTTAAATTAAAATTATCGTTATAATAATTTGTGGAATCTGCCGAGAGTTTTGCAGCCTTGACATAGTGTCCTTTTATTGTCCTTAATTCCTTAAATATCATAGTTCAAGGAGATGTGGGTAGTTCTAAAAGCACCACGTTGTTAAGGTCTGGTCACCCGATAAAACTAAAGCTTTTCCGAGCAATACGCAAAGTTTCAATTACCCTCAAGCGGGTGAAAAAGTGGGAGTAAAGCGATTTTTTTCTCTCTTGTGGATGTCGAAAAAATACGCAGGCCTAATATTTATTAATCCTTGCGTTTCATGTGTGTTTCCTCGGCTCCTGCAATAGGCGTACTATTATTTTTATGTCCTAATTTGTTCTGATTCTAGCATCCGGCTTTAATGATTTTCCTCCAGTAATTCTGTCAACTGCCGAATGCGGTTGGGATCGACACACATATCGACTTGCTTCGCTCGACTTCGATCTAATCGAGCTTATTCTACTCACTGCTTTTATTAGTCTTAATAACGTTGTCATATTTGGGTAAGTTTTGATAAATCTCACCACATAGTCCAATAATTTTCAATAAATTTCATCCAAAAATATTGCTACTTCCCTTAAAACCAATTAAATAATAAAATGATATAATTATAAAACGTATCCCGTTACTTTTGGTGACTGACCCCCCCCGGCATACTTATATATCAAACGCAGTCGGTTTAGGGAAAAAAACGGTATACATACTTACACAAAATATAACAAAGTAACCCCGATGAGGTGTGCAGAGGGAATATACCGCCGAATAACAAAAGTATAAAACATATTTTCATTCATATGCACCAAGGATAAAACTACTTGTCTGTACACCGTAGGTATAAAGCATAAATGTAAGTATAAATAATCGACATTGTATAATAAATTCGTTTGATATTCATACCAAATTATTATTAAAGGTGTTTTTGAAGTCTATTTTAGGTTTGAAATTGGTAAATAATGAGTTATCAATTATAATTTTATAATATAATTATTTTATATAATTTTGGGGGGCCAATTGTCGGCCAATCAACTATTGGGTCACTATAATTATGTTATTGTTATTTATATGTATGTACATGAGATTCCTTTTAGAATCCTACTTGTGTAATATTTTCTTTTTAAAATATCGTAATATTACAAAAGTTAAATCCAGATATACATGCATAATAATCACAAAGACACGGGATAAAAACGCACATAAATCAACAAGTACATCTTTGTAACACAATAACTAATTCACTCTGGCAGTAGCGTGTGATAACAATAATGTGTTTTTCTCCTTTTTCCTTCCTTTAAACCAGTCTTCATCTTTATTTATTGCTATCACCACACTGAGGTGAATTCAATATAGAAAAGCCCAACAATGGGATTAATTTAACCTTTTTTATTATATTCCCCAAAGAAAAGAAGTAACGCGACCTGCGTGATACTAATGTGACGTATTTAGTGGGTTCATAATTTATTCTTATGGTTAGCTTGCAACAGGGTTAAAGGCTTAGTTATCCATCAAATTGAATATGTTGTTTTTATTTACATAGAATACCCCCGAGTGCCCGGATGGTATAAGAGTTGAGGGTTGGGGTAATCTCGGTCACTTGACAAATGAGAGGGGGCACTCCCTCCCCCCTTCCCCCTTCCTCCCTTCCTCCCACCCGCTTACCCCGACACACCACTCAATCGGAAAAACAACGCCTATTGGTAGAATGGAAGGAAGGCTAACGTGTGTTGCGCGGGAAATTGAAAAATAATATTTATCATATTGAGCGGGGGGTTGGAAAACAAAACCTTAAAGGGTTTCGTACTTGCTTGTGTGTGTGTGAGTGAGCTGCGCAGGCTACATTATGGTAAACAAAACTATGTGCATATCGTAGTATAAGCTTGCTCACAAAGAAAGGCTCTATAAGAAAAATGTTGTAGTTGTGCAGAAAAGCTCTTAGAGAATAAAACGAAATTAGTCTCGCTTTGTGTCTTCATTACACTCTTACTTAAACTTCCTATACTTGCGCGTTGGTCTCTCTTAGGGCGCGTTCAGACGTTTCGATTTTTGTTGATCCACTTTTATTGAACGTTAAAAGTTGAATGAGATTATGTTCACACGTTTCAATTTAAGTAGAACCGAATTTGACATTCAAGATGGCGTCAACTGAAATTGTCAGTGCGTGCGTCTCTCTGATGTTCTGCGAGACGAGCTCGAGATTATGAAAAAGCATAAAAAACGTCATATTTGGGCGAGAAAATGGATCATGAGAAGGAGTGAATTAAGCACATCCAACACAATTTTGAAAGAGATGGCCCTAGAAGACTCTGAAGGATATAGAAATCACTTGAGGATGACAGAAAAACAATTTTGATGAGCTGCTTGCCAACATTTATTTTATTGATTTATTTATTAATCCTAGTTCCTTCTTTTACATCGTTCTAATAGTTTTTATTTTATTTTTTACGTCGGTCGGCGTCAGTTCCACAATACCCATTTCAAAAATAATATTATTTATCGCAGTATCACGGGCATTTCTATTTTTGTATACTTCTTTCTTTTGATCCCAAAGACAGGGATGGCTTTGATACAGATCCAAAAACCTGAACATCAAATCATCCGACCATTTCAGATATTTTTTCGTTACGGATTCCATGACGGTAGAAACAAGGTAACACGTTTGACGTTTACTTTTGCCCGCGAAAAAACCCAAGCGAGTGGAAACATGTGTTCATACTCGTCGATTCGTTATGAAACTTGATCGATGAGTCATACCAAGATGGCGATGGTCATACTTGAACGTCAAAAGTAGACGGGCTTTCAACTTTAGCTAGTCAACAAAAAACTTGATCAACTTTGTTGAAAAAGTGTTCACACTTGTCAATTAGCTTTCAACTGTCGAGTTGATCAACAAATGTTGAACCGTGTGAACCGGCTAATACCGACAAAATAATTCGTTGTTTTCTCAAAAATTAATAACAATGGGACATGAGGTTTTTAGTAGCTTCTTAATTTGTTTTTAGGCATTGTTTGACGTGTGAAACTTATTTACTAATTTCAAATTAGGTAGATAAAAATTTCTACCCAAATATCCTAATAATGATTTCTTATTTAGGTACATAATACTTTATTATTCTTGATACTTTCATATTATAGATTTTAGAGTTTTTTTAATAAAAAAAAGAAAAAAAATATTTATGTTATTACAGTTAGAGTACAAAATATTATTTTCTTTTTAGGAGGCTGAGTTAAAATTCTGTTTCTACCAAATAAAGTAATTTGTGAAATAACCTTCAAAAAAGTTAAAAAAGAACGATAAAATTAATTTATTTTTATTATTCTTTTTTTTTTTAAATTCATTTATACCCTTAACTATATAATAAATACTAATATTGCTTAAAAAGTATGTAATTAAAATAATATAGACGAGACGATTCTCCGTCTGAGACACCGTGCACAAGTATACGTGTTATGTCATCGGGCGCGTGTATACGAAGGTTAAGGAAGGAAATAGATCTTGAAATGGCAAAAAAAAAAATCACGGCAAGAAAGACAGGTAACTAGTAAATGTTGATTGGGAGGTCCTATTTCAGTTATTGCTAAGGGATATAAAAAATGATATATTTGGCTTATATTTCTTTATTCTAAATCCTGCAGCAGATTGTTCTTACACGTAAGTTTAAAATTGTTCCACGTAAATGCCTTTAAGAACCACACGTCCCTATTCCGCTAACTCTGGCACGCTCTCCTTGATGATGCAATAAGTGAAATATTTTTCATTCAGAAACTCCCTCTTCCCTCCCCACATCCTTCCTGTTCCAGCTTTTCTCAGGTGCCCTCACCCAATTAACTTACCCTCTTTTCTCCTGTGTCTGAGATTGTAAGTAATAATTATTGTTAATGCAGAACGTTGCTACACAAGAAATTTTTTTTATTCATACCAGTCTTACTCCCTGACTTTTGGGTATTAACCCGATGTTCACTAGATTTTCAAAACATGTAACAATGTGGCGTCTCTGCGACTTTTAAAGTCACTCCACCATTCACAAATACTTTCACAGAATTAATTTTTTAAGATGGGTTGCTTGAACCTCCATCACATTTGATCGACGATTAGCGCCAATGTGATATTTTTTACATTTAATTGGTAATGCCAATTCGTTGCTCGTTTCACCCTTTTGATCAAATATTGGTCAACCATCAATAATAATAGCTTTGCAGATATATTTGACGGTGGACTTCAATTTGATGAAAGGAGAAACAAGCCGACAATCGGCGTTTAATGTGTCCGGTTAAATGTCAAAAAATCTGAATGGCATTACTCATCTATCAAATACGATGGATTTAAACATTCAAACTTAATAAATGATACTTCAGTACGTGACATGAGATTACGAGTCAAATATTTTAAAATCTCCCACCGGGGAAATACAGACCTTTCAAACGCGGAACAAAAACCTTTCACCTTCACTCTCACTGCCCGCGACAATGTAAAATAACTAATTGGTGTAAAAATGTAAAAATTCTTACTTGTAAACGTCATTTCAAAAAATTCTTCAGCCCTAAAGAGTCCTAAATTCTTCAGTTTTTTCTAAATATATATATCAACTCTACTTTTGCCATTAATCTTCTCATACCCGTAATACCAATAGCAGATAGGGGTAGCAAATAGGTCAAATGTGAAATCATGCAATGTCAAGTGTTTTAAATATAATGTCCTCCGCGTGCAAAGCTGTATCTTCTCCAAGCATAAACTTTCTAATTAAAGTGTGTTGATCGGAAGTGACCTTCTTCTTCTTCTTTTTATGTATGATGGGGGGTCAGAGGGAGACATCTAGGTCTGAAAGCCAGTCTAGGGCCTCAGGCGTTGCCCTGCCTCCATTGCCATTCGTTGTCCACATGTTTGGTGGTCTGCACCGCACCGCATTCACACATCGTCGACTCTTTAAGGCCCCATCTATTCATCATGCGAGCACAACGGCTATTGGAGAGAAGTGACCTGACAGGAAAATATGTTTTCTGTACATATTTGTAAATAATAAAATTAGATTGAGCCTAGGAATTATTACTAAATTTTAAAACGCCCTTGAGGTGATTTTTCACAAAAACGGCGATTTACAAATTATCCAATTATTAATACTATTAACTTAATTTTTGAAGTTCAGTTCGAGGGCATCATTTTTTCCGCGCAACCAGCATGCAAGAGAATTGGCAGTTCTTTCAATCAGCCATTTTATTTGGAACATTTGATTGAGTTACAGTGATTTGTTCCCGCTTGGCCACACGTCATGTCAGCTTGAATAAAAGGGTGACTCCAGTGTATGGGGTACGCTATAAATACACTGAACGTAGTACCTGTGACGTACCTACGCAGCCACCCTCGTTAATTAATCTCCTCCAGATAAACAATGCGTCACATTGGACGCGCGGGACGGTTGATTGAATCGTATAGTACAGTGCTATGGAGAAGTGGCCGATAAACAAAGGACAAAATTTTTTTTGAAAAAACCTACCCAGATAACTCTATTTTCATTCTGCTTTAAAAAAAACAACAAAACCCAGCAGTCTTTACATTCGCAACTGTCTAAAAATATTGTTTTGGGATGAGGCAATTTGGAAACAAACATTTAAGAAATTATATAATCCATTTCATAATCCGAATTTTCTTTCAAAATCTTGGAAATTGTTTGTTCACATCTTCAGGGCTTTACTTAGAAAAAACAACAACAAACAAACAAAACAAAAAAAACACATAAATACTGATCTCATTATTTATTTTATTGAACTCATTGAATAACTTTTGTTGTTAAGTTTTTGGTAAAACGATGGGAAATATACATATTACTTAAAAATAAATTCGTCCAGATATCTAAAATTGAACATAAAGTTTTTTTTTAATATTTTTTTAATAAGCAAATTTTTTGGTACATTTAACAGGTAAATACATAATAACAAAAATATATATAAGTAACAAAAAAATCCCACGAAGGCGAAGCCTGTGTGTGGGTATTATATTATGTGGATAACAATGGTAGTTAAAATAAAATTTAAAAAATATGTATGTATAGAGGCTATAGAGATCAATCAAAATGATTTATTTTACAGGAGTTCAATTTTTTTTTTTAAATTTGGATATATACATATTACAAAAACCAAATATTAAAAAAAATTATGTGTCATATTTACACCATTACGAAAATACATTTACATTTACGTCATTTACATTTCTTTTTCTTTATTCTAAATATTCAGAAAGACATGGAATATTTTAGCAATTTGGAAGCTGTTAGTTTGAATAACAGAAAAAAATTACTCAGTTCCAAATTATTTTTTATCCAGATTTTAACATTTTTTTAATATTCGTTCAAATTTTGACACATGCTGGTGGAATGAGGTAGGGAATTGAACAATTTTGGGGCAATATAATTAATGTGTCTTTGGGCCAGCCTGGTTTTGCAGTGAGGCACTGTGAACACGCACGTGTTATGTCTCTGGCTAGAGCGATTTGTGTTTTTAGTGAAATTGTTAGGACGAGTAAATATATATTTGAGACATTGGATACAGTAGATCCGCCTTAGTTCCATAATTTCGGTTTCTTGAAATAACCGATTGATGGGATATGTCTTGGGATTTTGGTACATTACCTTAATGATGGACTTCTGAGTAATTTCTAATGGTTTTATTTTGAATAAAAATAGTTTTATCATAATTTAGGCTGAGAAGATTTCTATTTAGCCAATCTTTGACTGTTGCAATGCATTTATTGGCTTTACTGATTGTATCTTCCCACGTTTTACCTTGTACTGTGATTGCAGTGTCGTCGGCAAAAGAGAGAATTTTACCTGGTATCACAATATTGCATAGGTCATTGATGTAGATTAGAAAGAGTAGTGGTCCTAAGACAGTTCCTTGAGGAATGCCATGTTTTACTAAATCATAAGTGCTTAAGCTTGATCCTATTTTTGTGCGTTGTTGACGATTTAATATATAGCTTTTTAATAACATGAGACTTTTGTTTTTAATTCCAACGTTAAAGATTTTCTTTAATAGAATTCTATGGTTGACTGTGTCGAACGCTTTCTTTAGGTCCAAGAAAATGGTTAGAGTTTTTTTTGTTAGAGTCTAGGTTAGAATATATGTTTTGGGTTAAACTAAATACAGCGTCGTCGGTGCACAGGTTAGATCTAAAACCATATTGATTAGCTGAAAGGATTGCGTTAGATTCTAGAAAGATCATAATTTGTCGTTTTAAACATTTTTCGAAGATCTTGGAAAATTGTGAAGTTAAAGTTTTTGGTCTGTAGTTGTCTGTTTTACATTGGGATCCGGATTTATGTATTGGGATAATGTGAGCGAGTTTAAAATTATTGGGGTAAATGCTGTGTCTAATGCAGCAGTTGAAAATGTGATGTAATGGAATGATTATGTGTTTTTTAATTGATTTGATGGTGGTATTGCTTATTTTATCTGGGCCCTTTGCATACCTATCTTTAAGGTTGTCAATTTGTCTTGACATTTCAACTTTTGTTATTTCTTTGAATATAGAAAGCTCAGAGGTAGTGTCGTTAGACTCTAAAAGGTCGGGAGGAATTTGATTTGAGTGAATATTAAGACTTGGGTTACTATCTATAAGGGTTGAAGCAATGTTTGTAAAGAAGTGGTTGAAATTGATTGCGATGCTCTAAGCGTCTTCAATCGTTGTGTTATTATCAGTAATGATTTTTTGTGGAATTTTGTCAACCTTTTGGTTCCTATTTGAAATTTCATTTATTACGTGCCATATTTTTTTGAGCCGTTCTGAGCATTATGTAGTTGTGTGGAGCAGTATTGTTGTTTTCTTTTTTAAATGATTGTGTTTAGGTAGTTTCTAAATAAAATGTATTCATTCCGTTTGGTGTGGATCTGTGCTTCGTTTATGGATGTGCAGTGGTTTTCAAGTATTTTGTAGATTTTGAAAAGTTTGTTTCTGTGTTGTATTGAGATTATCAGTCCACGAATCCATGGTTTTATGTGCTTATGCTTACTTTTTGGTGGTGCTATTTGTTCTTGACTTTTTAGAATATGTTTTTGAAGTACTTCATAAAAGGTATTCAAAGTTAAATTTGGGTCATCATTAGATAGGACCGCGATCCACGATTCTTTTATTAAAGTCTTTTATTAAGGTATTTAAAGTTGAGTAGTTGATTTTAGTAATTGTTTTGTTAAAACTATTTGGTTCAGCAGAGATGGGCAAAGTTGGAGTATGGTGGCCGTAGAAGGTAGGATAGTGGTCAGTTATGTCAATTTTTAGTGTAGCGGATTTATAGTGGTTATTTTTATTTGATTTTAAGAATATATGATCAGTGCAAGTATCATTAGGATGATTAGGTCGGGTGGTGTTATTTACGTATGATAGATATCCTGTGGAATACATAACAGTTAGATATTCGTTCGCGGCCGGATTTAGTATGGCGTTTTATATATTTATATTAATGTCACCCATAAAAAATGCAAAATCGAAATGCTTAGAGCTATTGTTTTTAATAAAAGTTTTAATTTCTTCTGTAAACAGATTTGTAGATAAAGAGGGTGTACGGTATACCGTCAAAATTGAGTATTTTTTCCCTTTGGAGGTAAAAGTTGCGTGGGCAGCATTGGAATATTATTAATGTTGCATATGGAGTGTACATTGTAAAATATGGTAATGCCATCATGAGAGGTATGTCTAGCCGGAATTGAAAAGGTAGTATAGTTTGGTAAGTTCAACGGAACACATTGGCGCATTTGTGTTTCAGTGAGTGCTATAAAATCAATTTGGAAGGATAACGAATTTAAAAGGATACAGAAATCATCAAAATGTTTCCTGATACTTCTAATGTTCATGTTTGGTATATTGAACGACATATTATTGAATAATATGTTTACTTCTTCAAAATTGTCACATTCGTGAGTTTCAGGGATGGTGTTTTCTTCTGAAGAAGCCATTTATATTGAGTCCGTATGGTCGTCTTTGAAGGTATAAACGGGAGTCCAGGTTATTGAAGTGGTATGTCGCTCGCGTCTTTGACATATATAATTGGAGTATCCTTGTTTTTGCGTAGAAGGACGTTCCCGTTCTTCGTCCATGCATATTGGTAACCCATTGCCTTTGTTGCTCTTGCTAGCCAGAGCAGTTGCTTATTTTGTGGCGTTAACTTTTAGTTAATGTAGATGGGGTTTTCAGAATTGGAGAGGTTAATGTCTTTGGCGGAGAAGTATCTTTTTTTGGGAGATGATCCTGTCTTTTGCTTCTTTCGTAGCCATCTTTATTGTAATACATTTTTTTAAGGCGTTACTGTAAGAATTTATGATGGCATTGTTACCAAGGAAATCTTCACACCCTATTTTTTTAAAGATGCATTCGATTGCGATTGTAGAATTTTCTTCTTTTTTTGGTTCAATTACTTCAAGCCCATGTTTCTCAAGAGATGTCTCTAGAGCATTTTGTTGTATTTTATTCATCATTTGTTTAAGATTTTTATTTTCAGTTTGGACTTCTTTTATTTTTTGGTACATTTTTTTCTTTTCTTCCTCGTAGTCATTAATTTTTTTTGAGAAGAAATCAATTGCTTTGCTGATATCAGTTAATTCACACTTCAGTAGTTTTTTTTATTTCGGCGCTCAGCTTCTCTATTAGTTTTTCATCATGATTTGAAGCCGTTTTTGATGTGAAGCAGAAGTTGCATATAATCGATAAAGTATGTGCCGACTTCGCCATGATTGACTGTAGTTCGGCGGGAGTTAGCCCACTGCATGTAGTGTGGAAGTACAAATTACATTTTGCACAACGTATGTCTTTTTCACTATTTGTTGCCTTTTTGCACTGTGAACAATGAGTTTGGTCGAAAAGAGGCATATTAAATGATTATAAAAGTAACTTCACGATTTTGAAATGTTATTGTTGTGATGGTTATTTGCAACTATCAAGTCTGCAACTATTTTTTGACACTTGTAATCCATAGTCATGCAAATGTGTAAATCTACAACACTCAATACAGCTTTTTAAGCACTATGTTCACTGATATATTTGAGCAAAATATGGATTAGTTCATTGTTTTTATAATAACTTTCTTTACTAGAGCAAATTCTTAGCGACTTGTCAAGTTTAACCATAGACAAAAAAAAGGTTTAAATTTCTAGTTTCATTATAAATATTTTTTTCATATTTTTATAACAACCTTTCAAAATGTTCAAAGCTCAAGCATTATTTGTGAATTCTGTATATTCATAGAAGTCTCGTGCTCACAAGTGGATGGTGTCGGATCGTTGTCTACCTAGACCTAGTGGATAGGTCTACTATGTGTGTGTATAAGTATTCTGCAGCAATTCGAGGGTTATGGAGGGTGGTGGGAGGGGGGAGGGAGTCCGGACTCTGGCGAAAAGCATGCTGTGAATTCTAAGACAATGCTGATTACATACCCGGAGCATTTACATAGGACACGTGATCTCTCAAGATTGTAACAAATCCTGGAACACCTGGAACACCTAGGAAACCATTGAAGTTGTCACATTGTCAGATTTATTTAAATATATATTTTTATTTTATTTTCGTCAGTTAATCAACCTCACAATAAATGATAAAAAAATTGTCAATCTATCACGCCAATGACAGACATTTTGGTAATTTGATCGCAAAATATTTACCCTTTCATGAAAGCATTCTAATGGGTTATTTATTGTTTTTGTGTTAATTAATTCGTAGAACTCCATTTAATTTAAAAAAAAAATAATTATAATAAAATTTAATTATCAAGTTCTGTAAGTATTTTGGTATGTATTTTTTATTGTATTTTTTCGGTTCACAAGATTTTCAAACTTTTGGTTAATCCACTGTTAGACATCTAATTTATAAGATTTTAAATGTCAATTTTTGAAGGCGTCTAAATTGATTTATTACCGGTTAAATCAATAAATCAATTTAGACACCTTTAAAAATTGATTTATAAAATCGTATAAATAAGTCGCCTATCAGTGGATTAACCACAGTTTGAAAATGATCATGTAAACCGAAACAACTGTAACAAAAATGCATACCAAAATAATTACAACATGATAATAACATTATAAAATTTAATTTTAATTAATATTTAAAAAAAACACATTCTAATGGGCACAAAAATAATATCAAAATATTTTTTTAAAATAGTCTAAAAAAAATATATTCTAAAGGTGTCTTGAAGGTGTGATATATTTTGGATTGTAACGTTGAAGAAAGGATGCTTATGTGGATTGAACACGTACGGCGGATGGATGAAGAAATGAATGTCAGGAGAATATATATGATGTGGAAGAGGGTAGAAGATGTCTGGTTCGTCCCTGGAATTGCAGGATCAAGGGCCGAAGTCAGAATATGATATTATAAAGGGTCTGAAAAATAATAAACGAGTAATGAAAAGATGAACATATGTATTTATAATTAATAAAGGAGTTTATTCCGTTTTAAAGACTAGTTGGTGGTCCAGTAGGCCATAAATGTAAAAATAATCATTTTGTCCATTAATTTTAAAAACATAAAACAATTCAGTTGTAATAAAAAACGTTAAAAAGCAAAGTCTCTTTGTGAAATTATTATATTTTTACCGTTTTTGGGGTACATTATTTAAAACTTCTTTATTTATTTAATTTTATTTTATTTATTCGCAAAAACATAAAACCAATCGGTAAGCAGTAAGTAAAGATACATAGATAATAAATACATTTTCAGTTAAAGTAAAACATTTAGTTTAAAAAACGTGCTATTTCACGCCTTAAATCGTTGTGGGATATGAGGAAAATATTCACATTTTCTGCGAGGCAGTAAACCAACCTAGTGAGTTATTTTTTTCAACAGTGTTCAAAAAAATTGTTAGAAAGGTAGGTATTAGGTAAAATTATGTCAGAAAAATCATAATATAACAAGTTATTTTTGTTCCATGACAACTTAGAATCTTGCAATTTCAAAACCCCTTTGAAAAGTCATAAAAAGTTTTGATTTTTTTTTTAAATATCTTATAACCTAAACCTAACAACGTATTTAAGCCGCCGCTACCCGAATTTATACCGATTTCTTACATATCTCCCTTAAAAATTTAAAGTTTTTAAGCTCTTAAAAAAATATATGTTATTTTTGAAGATAATATCTAGACGCTTTCCACGCTGAAACGCAAATTATATGAAATTCCCTCGATAAAAAAAAAATCGCAGAGTATCCTCCGAAAATTGTTATAAACACGTTTTTTTCAGTTTTTTACAATTTATAATTGTGAAAAAATTCACAATGTTTCTTTAAATGATACTTAAGACGCCATTCACGAGATTTTTAAACGAGTCGTATTTTATTAAACATTTTCACAATTTTCGCATCGATTTTATTGCTTTAAATAATATTAACGCGCTCCTAAAACCTTCGTAATTACATATCTCTTTATCAAAAAAAAAATCAAAAAATATTTATTGTTCAAATAAAAATACAAAAGGTATAGCTTATGAATAGACCCCATTTCTTCCAGCTAACCACATAATTATATCCAATTAAAAACAAACAATTACATGTTACATTGTATGAGAAAATAAAAAACTAAAAATGAAAAAATAAAAAAAAACAGAGTTGATTTACGTAAGGTATTCAGAGTATAATGATATTTGTTTAGAAGAAATGTTTTTAGTGACGATTTGAATTTTTTTATTTATATATTTATTTATTAACGCCGATTAAAGCGGCTTTGACAAAAGAATTACAATTATTTTACATATGATTACAGAATATACATAGATAAAAAAATATATAAATATAAAAAAATATAAATATAAAATACATAAAAAAGAACAATAGAAATTGTAGTATCAACATAAAAAAGTACAGCGAGAAGGTTATTATAAATACAATACAACATATTATAAATCCCGGATAATATGTATTAAGAAATTAAAACTTTAAAACTGTATTCGATTATAATCAAGCTGAGAAGCGCTGACAGACAGTTTAATTAAGTAGTGTTTGTATGAGGTTAAACTAGAAATGTTTATAGATTCATCCGAAACATATTTATTTCCAAGTACATGCAGGCGATTCATTATGGAATTGAGTTCAGCGTTAGATCTTGTATTGTTGCAATGATAAGGTAATTTGAAACGAACTGATAGACTAGGTACATGGAAACATATTAACGAAAGAAGTTCAGGGGAGTTCAACAGGTTGGTAACGATTTTAAATAAATAAAAAAAGGTCTGAACAAATTCTTCCCTCTTTTAATGTATCGAGTCCCAATAATTGTAACAGAGAGGGGTAATTAATGTTTTCGATGAATATTCCCAATTTATAATTAATATAACGTAAAAATTTATGTTGGACTTGCTCAAGGGAATTCTCATGTACACTGTAGTAAGGATTCCAAATGGTGGAGTTAAATTCTAGTTGGCTTCTAACAAGTGAAGTGTAAAGTAATTTGACAGTTTTTAAATTTTTAAAATCCTTTGAAATCCGTAAGACAAATCCTAACATTTGCATTGCTTTACTAGTTATATTATTAATATGTTTAATGAATGTTAATTTAGTGTCAAAGGTTATACCAAGGTCTCTTATTTCATCAACAGATGTTAATAAGATGTGATTATTGAGAAAGTAGGTGAACAACAATGGGTTTTTTAACAAACAACAATTTGTGTGTATCTTGAATTTATTTAATGTTTTGTGGAAGGTTGTGGTATACTGAGTTTTTTTTGTGGAAACTTGACTGTAGATGATCGCACTAACTATATATATAATTGAGTTATGCAAGTTAGTGCGATCATCTACAGTCAAGTTTCCACAAAAAAAAAAAAAAAAAAAAAAAAACTCAGTATACCACAACCTTCCACAAAACATTAAATAATTTCAAGATACACACAAATTGTTGTTTGTTAAAAAAAAAAAATATATATATATATATGTCTATGACTGTCAGAAATTTCATCTTCTTTTTGAGCGAGTATGCGGCACCTTAACTATTTTTTTCATCACTTTTAATGACTCGTTAAAGGAGGTGTTGAAATTGCATGATTCTGAGTAGTTGCATGATTTTTATGTTGAAAAAGTAAGTATAAGAAAAAGTAGTTCTTGAACATTAATAGGTATTTATGTTTTATAACGAAACACCAGGCGACTAAATGTAAACGTTATTTTTATATGCCATCCATTTTTACCTACACATTGTCAATAATAAAACCAAATTACGTTATAGAATATTGCGAAGGTTAAATCATTTGAAAAGCGTCAAGATTTAAGAATTTAAGCGTCAAGAAAATGTACAAGATAGCCTTGAGTAAAGTCGTACCTCAGAGAAAGTCATCCTCAAGTGGGCTCTAAATTTGAATGTACGAAATCATAAATTCACGTGCACAAACTATTCTGTGGGACATGGCATTATTGCAAGTTTGTTCGAAGGTTTTCATTTCCAGGATCGACGCGGTGCGGTGCGGCGCGGCGTGTGAGCGGCGCGAGACGGCCGTGTGCCCGTTACAAGACTGCAACTTTATAGAGCGACTCATGCAAAGTGGAAAATTCGAGCAAAGTTGGAGCACTATGGTTTTGTTGCGAGGTACTTGTTAGTTCCACTGGATGGCCCCACATACAAACTACTACCACTCGGAGACGACGTTCCACAAGACCCTCTACTCCCTGCTCCATGAACACACTTGCGAAATATTACAATGGGGCAACTTTAAAGGTTGATCTTCAAGATAGATCTCTTGGTAATCGGGTTAAAGTGTCTGCTTCACGGTGCCGGTGCCGGTGCTTCAACTGAACAAAATAAAATACGCACAACAAAATTAGAAAAGAAATGATTTGTACACGAAAAACAATGTTATTTTAAAGATAACATTTTGATAAAGAAGAGGTTTATATTAAATATCCAAATAATATATAATTTTAATACGCTTTTGCAGTGTACAATTTACAACATTAAATATTAGATACAAGTGTGCAGTTCACACGTGGTAGAAATGAAACCTTCCGAAAACTAAAATAGACAAGAGTGGAAAAGCTACGAAGCACCGCCCTAAAAGGATACCAATCATTATACCTCATTCTCCCGCAGGCTAAATCCTATAGATGTGTGTGTTTGTCTCTTTTAAGTATCGCTTTTTCGATTCATCAAGTTTCGAATCATAACGGTGCTAAAGAAGTTTTAAAAACAATTTTCAATAAATCATTTACCGAAAAGCACAAAGCAGATTTAATATTTCTCTTAATCGCAATTGGATACCTTTTTTCCACAATTCATATCATTGAATATAGTTGGTTTTTAAAAAACCTCTTTTTCTTAAATGGGAAGGTTGATGATTTTTTAAATATTTATTTTACCAGGAAATTTATGTTTTTTTTTTTTATTTTTATTGTTTTTATTACTTGCTAGAGCAATCCCGATGAGTTACAGAACTCATTTTAGGACAGGAGGAAAATTCATGGGTGTGAGGAAATAGTTACAGTTTTACTTGAAAAATGGATATTAAAAATATAAGTTTCACTTAAAACACAGACTAAAAATAAATAAAAAAAACAGTTTGAGTGAGCAAACAACAATAGAAAATAATTAAAGAAACAAGGAACAAGGTTATACAAATGTGGATGATTATGATTACAAATAAATGGAAAAGAAAATAAGAGAAAAGTAAACAAGAGAATTGAGACATGACAAGAAAAATTACATAGTTTCATCCTTAAACGTATTTAAAAAATATTCTTTTAAAGCATTATTCTGAACTTTTTTTATTTTGCTGGATTCCCTTGTACATATATGGAAGCGAATTATATAGTATATAGGCAACATAGTTTAGAGATTTTATCCCATATTTTGTAGTGTGTGTTTGAGGTATGCGGATTTTATTGCTATTTCGAGTATTGTGAGTGTGAATGTCTTTATTGTAAAGTGGCTTGATGTTAGTGTGAGTTAATTGTTGAGTAATTTGTAGGATGATGCTTGTTATTTCATGTTTAGGAAGGACTGTGATTGGAAGAATACCGGAAACTGAATAGATGTCTCTGACATGGGTGTCCCATGGAAGTCCAAAAATATTTCTGAGAGCTCGGTTTTGAACCACGTACAGATCAGCTATCAATTTCTTTGAGTCAAATCCCCAGATACAGCAGAGATAAGAAAGGTGTGAATGTACCATGGCGTAGTACACTGATGTTAGTAAAGGAATGGGTAATAATCCTTGGAGTCTATATAGTACACCAGTTATGGGGGTCATTTTCTCCTTTACGTGATTTATGTGGAGATCCCACGAGAGTGGATAGTGTGAGTGGATGAGTGTTAATGATATACATTAACATAACCATAATTGAAAACTATAATTGATAATTCAGAGGAACCATATTCAGAAACATTTATTTTTTATAATTATGAAGATATTTATAATTTTATTCAAGTATGTATTCCCATGTAAAGCTATTCTTGCGTTATTTTACTATATTATAGCTATAAGTAAGAAGAAAACAAAAATTCTGTAAAGCTATTCTTGCGTTATTTTACTATATTATAGCTATAAGTAAGAAGAAAACAAAAATTCTACAAATGCCACGAAATAAACCGAAATGTAAGACCCCACTGTAACAAAAAGTAGTACCTCTATATTAAAAAGAAATTTGGTTTTTACAAAAAAAATAAGACCATTTATCTATAATGTTCATAATTGAAAACGAGTCATACTTAACGGCTTATAAACAATTGTACAAACAAGCCTTAACCCCCTTCTCTCCCAAAATAACAGGTTGTAAATTACCTTCAAATGAAAATAAAATAATAGATTAATTATATATCCGAAAGCTCTCAAAGCTGTTCTCGGTCATTATTTACGCACACTCATTCGGCGGTCAGAATTCAACCACTGAAAAAAAACACCGGGAAAACAAAAAGGCATTCTCCCACCAATAAAAAGTAGTGAAAAATTGCGGGTCACGCCCTGGCTACGGTAATGTATTGGCCCGGACACAATTCCGGGGAAATATTCTCAACACAAGGCGAGGGAAGTAGGGACAAATAAATCTCCAAACGTCAATAGCCGCCCCAACAACCTCCAGTCATACAGCCTGAGCCTGGAGTCTTCGACCCATACGGCAATGCTCCCGCTGCCCGCGCCCTAACTAATGTCGGAGCGTTATTTCTGTTTAGCGACATCGCGAACTGATCGTTCGAAGTGGACTGCAGGGGTTATAAACAATACAGCGATTTTTTTTTTTTTTTTTGGTTCAAATATTATAACAATAATATTAACTTACTAAAATAATAGTATTATATTATTTCACCATTAAATTTATACGACGAGAATGCCAGCATTCTTATAAATACCAACCAGGAATTATTAGATTCCTGGTCAAATAAAATTCTTCACGCAAAACACTTCAATTATCTCAACCAAACATATGTTGACAAATTTTCGTCAAACAAATGGTTGAGTATTGGAGAGTTGAGCGCAGAAATAGAAGGCTTTATGCTTGCCATACAAGATAGAGTCATTAATACTAAAAATTATAGGAAGCATATCATCAAAGATGCAAATCAAATTGATAATGTATGTAGAAAATGTTTGGCTTTTCCGGAAACTATAGAACATATTATATCGGGATGTTCTGTATTAGCGCCGTCCGAGTATACATTTATGCACAATCAAGTTTTAAAAATAATTCACCAAAGTTTGGTAATTAAACATAACTTGATTGACTGCCGTAATGTACCATATTATGAATATGAACCAAATTCATTTTTAGAAAATGAATTTTATAAAATTTATTATGATAAAACTATTCTGACAGACAGAACAATTAGTCATAATAGACCCGATATAGTTTTACATGACAAAATTAAGAAAATAACTTATATCATTGATGTCGCTATTCCAAATTCTTGTAATATTCAGAAAACTGTTTCTGAAAAAATAAGAAAATATACAGATTTAGGAAATGAGATTAAAAGAATTTGGCATTCTCAGACTATAAAAATATTACCATTTGTTATTTCGGCTACTGGCATTATACCTAGCTCTCTCATTCAAAATTTAGGCGTATTAGATTTGTCAAAAAATTTGTACATAAAAATGCAAAAGTCGGTCATTTTAAATACATGTAGGATTACGAAAGATTTTTTAAATATTTATATTGAGGGATCAGTAGGATTTATCGGACCAGTTAGGATTTCATCAGAGCCGAACCCTCTGATATGAAAATATCTGGAGTCGGTGAAATATTTTCCCATTATGTTTCTGGTGGATTGACGTATTGTTCTTGTATTGTTTTATTCTTATATAGTGCACTTACATTGCGTTAATTTACTAGATATTCATTTGTGGAAAAGTGTGTGGAAGGGTTAAGTCTTTCATTTGGGAAAGATTCAACCCGGACATAAAATCTGGAGCACCGTAAAAATAAAACTTACTTATTTGGCATAATTAAATGGTCCAATACAGATTTAAATAGCTTAGAAGTTTAATTGCCATTATCCGAATTCAGCTATAGAACGAATAAATTTACCTAAAAATTTAGGAAGTAGAGATATAGTCAAAATAACATCTTTGAAACGCAATCGGGTAGAAATGCTAAGATTTTTTTTCCATAGGAAAACTGATAGTTCAGAAATGCACTGAATAATTTGCAAGGCAGATAGAAACATTACGCCTTCAAATTTATACGACGAGAATCCAGCATTCTTATAAATACCAACAAAGAATTATTAGAATCCTGGTCAAATAAAATTCTTCACGCAAAACACTTCAATTATCTCAACCAAACGTATGTTGATAAACTTTCGTCAAACAAATGGTTGAGTATTGGAGAGTTGAGTGCAAAAATAGAAGGATTTATCCTTGCAATGCAAGATAGAGTCATTAATACTAAACATTATAGGAAGCATATAATCAAAGATACAAATCAAGTTGATGATTTATGTAGAAAATGTTTGGCTTTTCCGGAAACTATAGAACATATTATATCGAAATGTTCTGTATTAGCGCCGTCCGAGTATACATTTAGGCAAAATCAAGCTTTAAAAATAATTCACAAAAGTTTGGTAATTAAACATAACTTGATTGACTGCCGTAAAATAGTATAATATTATGAATATGAACCGAATTCATCTTTAGAAAATGAATTTTATAAAATTTATTATGATAAAACTATACTAACAGACAGAACAACTAGTCATAAGAGACCCGATATAGTTTTACATGACAAAATTTAAAAAAAAAACTTATATCATTGATGTCGCTATATATTTTAATTTGCGTACGACCAATTTGTGTTCTCACTTTAATAGGCCATTTAAAATTTAAATATCCCCCTACTTATTTATTTGAAAACAATGTATTTATCCTTTTTTATTTTTTTTTCATATTTCTATAATAAATGTGGTGTAAGCGAAGTCTCCGTCTCTCACACAAAAATAAGCTCGAGGTCCCGATCCACGAAGGCGCCAAGATATCGGGAGAACATCGCCCAATACGATGAATTTCCCAAGTTGCTTCTAAAATCGTGAAATATTAAAATATTTAATTATTTAATTATAAGGATAATATTGAGGTCCCCCGCCGTATTAGTAGAATGGAACGTGATTTTTTCTTCATCTAAATCTAATTTGAAAAACCAAAAACAACGATAATAATGTCCTTTGTTTGAAGCAAAAGAGAAAAAATTGTAATGAAATCAAACAATCACAATACACAAAAGCATTGAAACGTCAAATGAAGTTCTAAGATTATAAATTTAGCAAAGAAAAATAAAAATAATGGGATTGTTAATAAGGTCTTATATTTCAATCCCCGTTATTATTTTACTACAAGCACGGAAATAAAATATTAAATATTAATTCACAGCGAAAACTTACTAAACTTATAAAACGTGTTTAAATTTGTAGAATCTGCATGATACATCGCCGTGTTTCCGGTCTGGACTAAGGGAGATATTATACGGACCGGACATTCGATCAATCAAATTTAACGTCATACTAAAGCTCTTCTACTAAAGTTGCAAGCTTTGCCAGCTTTTGAATGCCGATATGTTGTAATATGTGCTCTATTTTATACGAATACCACTCGAGTTTCATAGAATAATTTTAGTTATTCATGTGAACTTTCAAATTGCAAAATTTATTCTTCGTAAAAATTTCAGAAAAGTTCTAGAACGATGCAACATTTGCGAATTGACTAAAAAAACGTAAATTTAAAACAGCGAGGGAAAAAAATTCTTAAAATAAGTATTTAATATAGTGATTTCAATGGTATAAACTACCTTATGTACCTAAATAACTATTAAGTACAGTAATTATTTTATTTTTAATTTTAAAATGTTCCCTTCTAAAGGGAATGTCTATAATGATTCTATTTGGGACGCGGGTATGGGTACCTCCGACCCTGGAACCATTTATTGGGTAACCAACAGCCCCATCATAGGTCACTTCAAGTGGTCTGCTACATTTCGTGACTTGGCAGGGTGAGGGTGAGGTTTGTCTAGGTCTTGATGGTGGATGCTTGGTGAACCGGATCGGGAGAAACAGGTAAAGGGAGACCTTTTGAACTCTCCAGCCGGACTCTCTTGACACATCGCATTGCACCGCAGTGGGAGGGATGGATTCGTACATCTGGCACTTCTAGACACATTGACTTCCAGCTTTCTACCCACCCTTCATACCCTTTTCCTTCCCAGAAATACCTCTCCTTCCTTTCTCTAAAAATACACTCCACACAGAATCTCCATACATGACATAGGTCATGAGAGATTTTTTTCTTAGGGCTGCTGTATGGGGGTAATGGAAACAAATCAAAATAATGGTGAAACCTTCAGAAAACTAAAGTAGGCAAGAGTGGGGAGGATACGAAGTACCGCACAAAGAGGAGACCGATTATACTATTTAATTTTCTCTAAGGCGAAATCCTATAGATGTACGTGTTTGTCTCTTTTCAGTGTCCTTATTTTTCGTTTATACGAGTTTTTTTAATTTTTTTATTGATCTATATAGGTACGTGATGTTTACAATATATTATTCGATGCCTGTCTCGCTAGGGTATACCTGTGTTGAGACAGGTTTCAAATCACAACGGTGCTAAAGAAGGTTTCACTTCAAAAATAACTCTAAACTACGTGCATTTTTTTGGATTTTATGCTGCGTTGTAACATTACAACCAAAATTGCGGAAAGATATATTTTTAAAGAGTTGCCTTTACATTATTGGTTCTTTTTGGTACCTTACAACAAACATTTAAAAGTCAACATCAAATAAATGCAACATTTCATGCTCGTATTTACAAAATGTAGGTCCTTTTAATAAATTACATCAAGGGTTTCCTTTTTAAAGTGTGTCCTCGTAGGTATAATAAGATACGTTTCGCTCGCTTTCCTCCTAATAGCAGGTTAATTGAGTTTGTGCCGAAATTTGTACGTATTACCACCAGGACGGGCGCTAGGGGAGTGCGGGAGTCGCTTTGCCATCGGCCTTTATCAAGGGGAAAATTAAATACCGCGGAGCACTTTGGCGGAAACTTCCTCTTATGATTTCGTGCATGTTTCAATTAGCAAATTTCCGGCGAAATTTGTTCGGTCCACTTCGTCAATAGTGTTTGGGAAATGCGAATACGTCGACCGCTCGCCGCGTTACTGACACAACTTTCAGACAGTGATGCCGGCGAATGGCGGACGGCGAAAGGCGATGCGGAAACTTTGCCTGAAGTGCCGAAAGCTAAAGGCTGAAGGCTCGCATGGAAATGAGTAAGCCATTGGAGTCAAAGACTAGTACATGACGCAAAGTCATAAAATTAATTATTTTTTTATTTATTTATTTCTATTCTTGAACATACACATTACAGATTATTACATTGGTTTAATTAGTTAATAAGTTTAGTAATAAGAAAAAAAAAATATGATCCATAACTGTATATATATATGGATAAGTACCAAATAATATTGTGTGAACACCTCACTTGGCGAACCTGTGCTGAGGTGTTCCCGCATGTTTGGGAATAAATGCTTTTCTGTCGACATAAGAAGAAACACCGTATCCTCCATGATTTTGTCAAGAAAGACACTGTGAGTTGACCCATGGTGGCAGTATCGAATACATTAAAGATTAGTTGCAGTTAGGATCTATATATACAGTTATTCATAGCATCTAGATTATGTTTAAAATAAATATTTTTTTGTATCAATATCTCACAAGAGTCCCAGCTGCTCCCATCTGGAGTCAGTGAGACTATGGTATCCCCAATTGGAGTATGTTGTGAGGCTGAAGGTGTGAGGAGGGGAAGGAGACCCGAAAAAGGAAGATGGGAAAGTACTCGTCTATTCGGATCTGGTCACCAAACACGGCTAACACCATTTCAAGCAGCGTTTCATTTTTGAATGGAGGTCTTACGCCAGGGCGATACTAAGAGTGTCTTCCACTCTACTACAGATTATTTTAAATGAATTAATTGTGAAATAAAACAAATGATTTAAAAAAAGTTATTTGCCCACGCAGGAATTCGGCGATCGGATTGCAAGTCGAGAGCCTTACCCCTAGACCCCACGGGCCGTCACTCGTAACACATTTCAATGGTGTTTTTGCTACTGATTAAAATGTACTAAATTCTGCACTTTCTGGTATGTTAACACATTTATAAACTATTTTTAAAACTAAAAACATTTTTTACATTAGTTCCACACAGGAGGCTAGGGGAAAAATCCTCAGGAGCTATGTCATCTTCGGAGATGCTTTGTGGAGGATCAATTTAGGGAATGAGAAAGAAAAAATATAATATGAATCTTAAAGTCAATGTGTCCAGGAGTAATGGACGTATGAATCCATCCTTTTCACTATGGTGCAAAACGATGGGACATGCAGCAGGTGGATAAACGCATCCGCCGCCAAGACTTAGATAATCATCATCATAAACCCGGGCACCCCTGCTTAGTTACTAAATATAGCGAACCACTTAAGGTGGCATTTATTTTATTAAAAATAATAGTCTCACAAAGTTTCCATTTGTTGAACCCTTCACCACATTCAAACATTTACATAGTTAACAGTATTGTTTTTTTAAACTGTTTTTGCTATTAAAGTGTACTTTTGCATCCAGTAATCCAAACATCAAAAGGAATTCCTTTACTTTTGTAAGTATATAATATAATACAACCACCCTTTAATAAAATAAATTAAAACGGATATTATGATGCAATACGTATAAATATTTCTTCAGAATTTTCCGAGCACTAAATTAATACTGACCATACTTTTAATTAAAACAGTAGATCAGTTTCTACGTAAAAATGTAAAAGGTTTTATTGAACAATTCGCTAGAACGCTATATAAACTGAACAGTGTATAAACTGGGGAACTAGATCGCCACCAGGTTGGGCGGCGCGCTTTGTGAGGCGGGTTAAGGTAGGGGTTGTACGAAGAGATTTATTAATGCGGTTCTTGAAGAGTAAAAACAATATGTGTTACACTTATATGTTATAGTTAATATTTTTAAAAAGGTACTTAATTTTACAATTCATTTAATGAAACAAAGGTAATACAAAACTGAGTAATATTCTGTTTGATTGTAAGAAATCTCTAATTTTTTCATATTTATTTGTTTGTGCAAAAAGTATATTTGGAAAATTTAATTTCTAATACTTAACTTTAAAGTTTTACCTGCTACGTATTGTAGTATGATATTAAAATTAGGTTTTTTTTCTGGCAACTAAAATTTCACTAAAGTACTTACACAAAAACGACCCGTTTTCAGGTTTCCGTTAGAAATAAGAAAATAAATTAAAAATTATAACTCTCTTAAATCTGAATCTTAAAAAATTATCATCTGAAAGCCCAATTTTAAAGTTGCTTCCTTTCTCCATGTATCCCCAATCTACCCTGCCTCCTTCCCACCTTCACTCTTATACTCTGTCCTCCGCTAATATGTATTTTCTCTCTCTTTATTTTATCATTAAATTTAGTGTTAGTAAATGTCTGTACTTAAATAAGTTTAATCATGACCCCACTTTACACAAAGTATTAATTATTGTAAAGTGTGAAAACAAAATTACTTTTCACTTAATCACGATGTCAAGAATTATAATATATTGCTTTCTTCGATAGTTTTGTTAAATGTTAATTATACCGTCAATTTAAAATACGAGAAGATACATTTCAAAGCTGAACCCAGTAAGGCAAAATTGAAAGAAATCATTCAGTGTAGAGTTTTTCCAAACACAAGAAAAAAGCCCGATAAATCATATTTTTATTTAGCTATATTTTTTTTGGGTCAATATTGATAATGTGGAATAAAACAAAAATACTGGCGTCTTTTAGGAAGTCAAACATAACAGCTTATTTTCAACCGTCGCGATTCCAGAACAAAGAATTGCCTTTAAGTGTTGATGTATCACTTCTGTAATCAGCTTGGTAACATCGAACAAGATATCAAAGCATCCTTTGAGGAAATCACGCAGGTACGCGTATATCGAAAGACAATTTAAACGAATATAATCCAACTTTTCTTTTCACGGTACATTTTATTTTTTCGGTAAAAAGTAGTGATGTATTGATTAAAGAAAACAATCTAGGCCGTTTGTTTCATAAAGTGATTATTTTAAAGGCTTAGTGATAAAATAAATACTTTATTGTGTAGATGTGTACTTAACAAGGTTTTCTAAAATCAACAGAAAATCAAACGTATTTAATTGACATAATGAGGTTAACATAAAAAAATGTAAAATACTTATTATTACTGAACACATTATTACTGAAGGTCTCTCGGACGATGGTGATATTAAACAAATGAGAAGTATCATAATATATACTGTTAATTTAAGTGTCTAATATAATTGCCCGAAAATTCATCTAATGCAGCAATAATATTAAAAAAACCTTGTTCAATGCATTTTGTACTAGCCTATGTAGAATTATATTCAGTTACATAAGGTACAGCAGCGCATCGACAATGATTAAGGAACTAGAGCTGAATGGATTCGCATGTCTGAAGAGGCACCGGGTCAGTGAAGCCAGAACGCGGCTAGTGCCCTCCGACAACACGGTGATGAAAGCTGTCTCCCAACAACCAGGTACCACTCCTGAGTGAGCTCACTCAAGATCACACCATACATAATTGCTTATTATTTATACAAGTTTTATTATTCATTTCTTATAATCAATAATTATCAGCCTGAAACACTCATCCTGTGACCATGTCACGGGTTCAATTCCCGTTGGCGGCCAGTATCTTTTCTCGGAAGATTTTTTCAATGTAGATGAGTGTTTCAGGCTGATAATTATTGATTATAATATTTGTTATCTACCCTTTGTGCTATGCATAAAAATCTTGTTTAAACGTTAGTTTATCAATTAAAAATAATAATTATTCATTTCTTATTTTTTTCTATTCTACTCGTTGGTTTTCTTAAAAATTACTGTACTATATTCACATATTACCCTATAAACAAATGTAATTATGTGGGATGTGTGCGATTGCACTTTCCTCCCCTCATCCTGGAATAAAACATTATTAAGTCTTTTTAGTTGTGTTATGGAAGAATGAACTGACTTGTTGTCTTGAAATGTACTTTCGTTGATATTATTCGTTAAAATGTTTTTGCTCAGAATCAAGTCGACTCAACACCTCTTTGAAAAGTCAATAAAAACTATGATTTTTTTAAAAATAGCTCTTAACCTAACCAAACGTAACCTATTAACCAATTTTTATAGTTTTTTTTCATCACTTTTAATGACTTTTCAAAAGAGGTGTTGAGTTGATTCCATTCTGAGTTGTCCGGTAAAATTATATCTTACAAAAAATAGCCATTTTCCGTATAGGCAGTCCTTTCTCAATTACAACCAATAAACTGTGTGTATATATCTTATCTGTTAAAACAAATCTATGGTAGAAATAGGTAAGCAAACAAAGTTTACTTTAATTGTTGGCACACAAATAAAGCTTATTTGAAAAAAAAAACAATGAAACACCATTTGAATGGAAATCACTTCGAGGGCTTTGGCGTCAATTTTAAACGAAAATAGCTTAATTTTGCGCACCATCTGTCGTTATTCGGCTAAGCTTTTAATTTCGAAAACGGTCAAAACGTATTTCGCAAATGCAATATAAAAAACCGTTACTTGTTTGAATAAAGCTGCCATCGGAAAATAAAACGAAAAGAAAGGGTATAATATAGACCCATAAGATAAAAAGCAATCCTTCAAACGGCACAACTCTATCACAATCGTCTTCAATACAGCCAGCCTTCCGGGATATTTTTTTCAATTTCAAGTCGGGAGGGAGTTTGTTCGAACGGGCAGTGTTCTTTTATTTATTTTTCACGAAGAACTATCGCGAATAGTTCTTAGTAGATGTCAGTCGGGAGTGTTTGTTATCCGGGTCGGGGATAAAGAGGGTGGGAAGTGGGTCGAAGATAAAAGGGTAGAAATTACTCTAGCCTTACAGGGCGCCAGGGATAGAAAGGAGCCAAACATAGAGCGTTCGTTCTTAATTGATTTTAGATTTGATATTGAGCTTTTCTCGTGTTGGCGTCAGGTTCATAAAAGGAACAAAAGTCGGTAAATGTGAGTTGAAAGACTGCAGAAAAAAGCGGATGCATTAAGTAATCAATTTCAAGTACTGGCAAACTACAATAATTTAAAAAGGTCTCCAAAGTCAGTTATTAAAATTGGAAAATATGTAGGTATGTTTGAAAAGTGAATCTGACTCGCTGTCGCGGGTTCAGAAATATGACACTTCGTACCTGATATCAAATTTTAGATTTATATTGACGTGTCATTAAGTAGGTATTACCTTAGTAGGTCCATACAGATACAGGTGAGAGTATTTTTTATCACTTATAGCGAAATATATCAAATTGATGCTCTCGAAATGCGGTACTGGAGAAAATTTTTCAGGATTCTTTGGACAACCAGCCGCACAAATGTGTCTCTGGAAGAACTAGGCATCCACAATAGGCTCTCAACTTATAGGCAGATTCAACTTGTAACGCCTATAACGTATTTTAAATACTTTGGACACGTTGCTCGCCAAAATGAGGACTCCAACTTGGAGAAACTCATAGTTACCAATATATGTACACGGTTGACTTTTGTCACATGAGAACGGGTCGCTTCTTCGAGTTGTTCTTGTGTTCAACGGCTCGTGTAACTATTTGCCAGCCTCTGTGTTACCTCCTTCCTACAACATGGGTCTCTTCAAGACCAATGTCATTCCTTCCTCTCCTCACAAAGACCCTCCACACAGCATCTCAGATTACATAAGCTCTGAAGGAAATTATTTTCCTCAGGGCCTCCTGTGTGGAGTTAATGTAAAAAATGGTTTGGCAAAGAAGTAGAGGAAGATCACCAACGTACTAGAGTGACGAAGAATCATTGGTTCACCTTGAAAATTGGAGTACAGGTAACGATCCTCGGGAATGAGGAACCTACTTAGAAGATTTTTTTTAAAGTTAATATTTTTCAAACTTTCTACACACGTCCACAACGTTCACCACGACCACAAGTTGTCATTAAAACAGTTGGTTTTCAATGTCCTAATATATCGAATTGATATCAGTTACCACGCTAACACTTTTCTCATTATTTGTAGGCTTTCTCTTGTCGAGGGGTGCCGGGGGTTCAGCAGTGGGGGAAGGGGTGGGGGCGGTTGGGACGCCGAGAAGATATTAGCAGCGCCGGAGTGCCGGATCCAGAGTCAGTAGCGCGCGCGTCGCCGACCAGGCAGCACGTGTGTCGGGCGCCCAGCGACGGTCACACGTGGCTCTCTCCTGAAACATCGACGCAATGACACTAATACCCGCCAATGACATTACCTCAAAGTGAACAAAACATGTTTGGTTCCAAATGACTGATGGATGTAACAGTGACACATTGACACCCTCTTGGAATATTTTCAGATACATTTTGAAAGTTTACCAAAGTAAGCGAACCAACATAAACAAACTTTTCCGTGTAATATTCATTAAAAATTATGTTGATTTTTTAGCTGATCAGAATGTTTTTATCGTTGTTATAACTATTATTGAGTGTTCTTTAAGTAGTTTGCTTAAAAGCCATAAATTCAAACTGTAGAAAGTAAAAATTAAAATTTAAAAAAATTACGTAGAATATTTAGGTAGGTACATACTTTTTGTTTTGAAGAGTTTTAATTTTCAATGTACATTTGAACATACTTAGATACATTTGTACATACTTAGTTAAGTAAAGGTATACAAATATATAGCACCACACATATACTTAGTTTAATTATTTAATTAACAGTATCATTATCAATTTGTGGTTTTCAATTCCTTCTGTATATGTAGATGCTATTTTCAGTTTTTAATTATAAGTAAATTTTAAATCCTATTTTTACAAGAAACAATTTTCAAAACATCACATTTATTTACGATGCATTTCTTGAACCAGTTCAATCGGTATTTAATTAAAATTAAATTGGAAAACTTCCAGCAAGATTTGAAGGCTGTTAAAAGCGATGTTCTCAAGTATCTATTCAATTCAGTATGAATGAGAGCAAATTTTTACAAAAATGTAACAACTTTATATTGTTAGAGCGGTGTCCTTTTTATGTAAAAAAAACTCATTGTTCGCAAAAGTGGTGGAGAATTCGTGAAGCAAAATAGAAATGAAACTGAAATTCGTGTTCAAAGAACGGCTTTATATATATTTTCATTTACGCGGAGGAAAAAAAGAGAAGAGAATTGAAAATCCAGTTCACTGCTTCCAAGTATCCGAAATAGAAAACGTTTGGTAGGAAAAATTGGAAATTTTTGAATGAACGGAATAAACGGATTTATCGCGTTTGTTTGTTTTTACCAAAAATACTGAATAGTTTTCAAATAATACACTTTGCTTCTTGTGGAATCTAGATAAAATATATATATTTTAATTTATGGTTTTAGATTGTATGAAATTATTTAATAATGCGGAAAAGTACTGATTCTAGGAGCATCCTAACTATCACAAATTAATTTGATTTAATAAGGCCTGTCTCGAGCATGCATTTTATGTATTTTTTTTCGAGATGGTCATTAGACTTCTCTATTAATTTTCGTTATGTATTTTTGGGGTGTTATGCCGTGTTGCGCTACCTCCTTCTTAATCCAACATTTCGGACAGCGTTACAGTGTCCATTATCAGGGCAGATGCGATGATAGACACTGTAACGCTGTCTAAAACGTTGGCTAAAAAATGAGATAGTACAACACGGTATAACACTCCAAAAATAAATAACGAAAATACTATAGGCAGCAAAAATCTAACATCGAATTTGTTCTATCAATGATGGGGTGCAATTTAAAAGACTAGATATGCGATTGATGTAGTGTATAAAAATAGAATTATGAATATGCATAACTTCTTTCCTGGATTCAAATATATCTAAATTACTCATATAGGTACATCACAGAAAAAGGTCAAATAATGAATAATGAAACGGTGTGAATGTAGTTTTCAATTATCCGGGGTTGGTAGTACAGTAAAGTCCACAATGTATAAATGGCTAAAGTGCACTATTTAATTTGTTCTCCGCAATAATTCAGCATGTGCGGCGTGACCAATATGACCACCATTGTTTCGTTTCAATTATTTTTAAAAGCGCGTGCACAGTGTAGATTTACGAGCGTCCGCCGTATTATTATTCCGATACGGCCTGCAATCAGGCGAGCTTGTCGCCGCTGTAACGTTACTCCGGTACACGGTACATGCGTGCGGCGTGCGGGCGACACGGTGGATTTATTGGCCCTCCACATAAACATTTTTTATATCCCAGGAAGCGTGGTTAGGCCTATCCAGTGTTAGAGTGTAATAATAGCCAGAAATATGGCTTAACTCGGCGATAAGCGCACGGGGGATGCTTAACACGGGGGTGTTTAGCGCAAACCGCATACGTACATCGCATCTCGCACATCGCACGTCGCACGTCATACGTCGCATCGCGCCACGTACGTCCGCTTTGACAAACAGCGAATTAGATGCATTGTGTCATTTAGAAAAGGCTTTACCATAAACAACATCCGGGAACTTATGATTTTTTTCTCATTGGTGTATTTATGTATTCATTTTCTAAGAAACAAATTGCCTTTATTCTTAATTAAAAAAAAAAAAACATATTTTGCATATGTGGTTAAACCTGATAAACCCTAAACAGTTTCTTATATATGATTTTCTTGATTCATAAAATAACTTTTTTAAACAGTTTTTTTATAAGTTTTTTGACTACCACACCAGGCACACGCCCGTATTATGGTAGTCGAAGTATTTTTGTTAAAAAGAGATTTTTCTGAAGAGTTTAATTTTGTCTTAAAACTAAAAATAAATACATGTTAATGTACATTAACTCCACACAGGTGGATAAAAATGCAAAAAAAAAATCCTCTGGGCCTATGACATCTTCGGGGATGTTGCGTCTTTTGAAAGGAAAGAGTGTACCTGTAGGGAGAGGAAACACATAGGTAAGCAAATCTTTCCTCAGCCGAGCTGTTGAACTCAAGAACGAGTAGTAGAAGCGACCCGTTCTCATGTAACAAATGTCAACCAATATGTTGGGCAAAATATCTGTCTTCAAAAATACGCACGTGAAATTAATGTATTTATAATTGTGTACTGCTGCTATAATTGCCTTCCTCATTATCACACCAGTGAAAACCTGTTTTTGGTTAAATTTTTATACATAGTATTTCATCAAACATTATTCTAATAAACTGTTGGTTTTCCAAAAAAAAAAAAAAAAAATAAAAAAAATAAAAAAAAACAAAGCATTCGGAGATGTCTGATTAATCAACTGGACGATCGATAAACACAAATAAAAAAATATAAAATCCCCGAATTTTTTGACGTCTTGCCAGATTTTAAATATTTATTTATTTATAAAATTCATGTTACATATATTAGACAATTACATAGATAAGATTTATTAAATCACCATACTAGACGGCTGCCTGTTTCATGGTGATTAATTAAGGATAGTTACTTTGAGCATAGTCTACTGTAAACACATGGTAAAGTTATAATAAAAAATAAGAAAAGAGAAAAAGAAGTGCGTAAAATAAATAATAATAAATTATAATCAATAAGTAGAAATATTTCTAAATTAAATTTATACGACGAGAATGCCAGCACTCTTATAAATACCAACCAGGAATTGTTAGATTAATCTTAAGATAGATCTTAAAATTCTTTACGCAAAACACTTCAACTATCTCAACCAAACATATGTTGACAAATTTTCGTCAAACGAATGGTTGAGTATTGGAAAGTTGAGCGCAGAAATAGAAGGCTTTATGCTTGCCATTCAAGATAGGAGTCATTAATATTAAAAATTATAGGAAGCATATCATCAAAGATACAAATCAAATTGATGATTTATGTAGAAAATGTTTGGCTTTTCCGGAAACTATAGAACATATTATATCGGGATGTTCTGTATTAGCGCCGTCCGAGTATACATTTAGGCACAATCAAGTTTTAAAAATAATTCACCAAAGTTTGGTAACTAAACATAACTTGTTTTACTGCCGTAATGTACCATATTATGAATATGAACCAAATTCATTTTTAGAAAATGAATTTTATAAAATTTATTATAATAAAACTATTCTAACAGACATAACAATTAGTCATAATAGACCCGATATAGTTTTACATGACAAAATTTAAAAAAATAACTTATATCATTGATGTCGCTATTCCAAATTCATGTAATATTCAGAAAACTGTTTCTGAAAAAAATAAGAAAATATACAGATTTAGGAATGAGATTAAAAGAATTTGGCATTCTCAGACTATAAAAATAATACCATTTGTTATTTCGGCTACTGGCATTATACCTACATAGCTCTCTCATTCAAAATTTAGGCATATTAGATTTGTCAAAAAATTTGTATATAAAAATGCAATTTATTTTAAATACATGTAGGATTACGAAAGATTTTTTAAATATTTATATTGAGGGATCAGTAGGATTTATCGGACCAGTTAGGATTTCATCAGAGCCGAACCCTCTGATATGAAAATAGTCGGTGATCGGGGTCGGTGAAATATTTTCCCATTATGTCTCTTGTGGATTGTTTTGTATTTATTATACTTATATAGTGCACTTACATTGCGTGAATTTACTAGATAATCATTTGTGGAAAAGTGTGCGGAAGGGTTTAGTCTTTCATTTGGGAAAGATTTAACCCGGACATAAAATCTGGAGCACCGTAATCAATAATAATTTTCTATATCAGAATGTAACATTAAAACGTAGAATTTTTTGGTGCTATAATAAAAAACTTTTGGGATATTTTAATGAAATATAATATTATCTTCAAACTATTGCTTCTGTAGTAATCCAAGTATGCATTCGGGTTGAATAGTTCATCACCCAGTTTTAGGAAGACCACAGTGGGTGAAATGCATTTAAAACGGATATTTTGCGAGGACCCGCCTTGACTTAAAAATGTTTTATTTAAGAAGAAACCACAAGCCTAAGATAATTTTATAAAAAATAAAAAAAGGCAATCAATGGAAACTTTTTCAGATAATTTTAGCTATAAAATTGTATTTTTTAAAAGTTGTTTTTGTAAGTTCATTCTAATGAAAAAATACATTTTTAGTAGTTTACGCAATTTTTTTTGTTAAGTAATCAAAAATTTTATTATAATATTAATCCATGAAAAAGGTAGGAAAAGCTTCAATTTATCCAAAGAATTTTTTTTGTGTTTATATTTAAACCATTTTTAGTTGAGATTATTTTAAAATAGTGATTTAGCATTAAGCTTCACATTAATAAAAAAGAAAGAAAATTCTATTAAAATCACAATGTTGTCAATATTTGACAGCTATTCAATATTTGCTTGGTTTAAACGACTCAAACCAATGGACACAAGGAAACATGTGTACGAATATAATAATAACATTTAAAATTTAATTATAACATTTAATAATTATAACATTTAAAATTTATATGTAACTTAATTATAAGCACCTGCTGACAAGCCAATTCAATTGGCTTAGCAGGACTTGCTTGTGATTTGTAATAACTATTCTTACAATAATAAAAAAAAATTTAAAAAAAAAAAAAAAAAAAAAAAATATATATATATATTATCCGATCAAGATATTTTACATGTCTTGATTGAAGCAATTTGATATATTTGATACGTGCTCACTACCATACACAAAATATAAAATGGTAATTTTACATTTTTATTTTTTTATTGAAGAAGAAGATAATACTTATAAATCCAAATCAAACATGATAAAGTACAAGAAACAAAAAATAAAAAAAGGTATAAAGTTAGACAGAGATTTTGGGTTGGATTCCTAGTTGAGACCGTTACTTTTTTATTTCCTGTTTTATGCTGTTTCCTTTTTCGTTTACATTTGTAAGTGTTGTGTTCTGCTTTAATGATAAAATAAAACTCAAATATTTTGGTCTAAATTCCATATATAGGATTTAAGATGCCCAAATACTTTTATATCATACTTTAATATCAATCAAGAGCATTATTCAAGTTATAATTTATTAGGTCATCGATGTTTTTTTCTCGAGTAAATCAAAACAGAAGGCTTGTGAACAGCAGGAATTTAAACCTTATCGCCATCTACTTAAGGTATGTTATTGTTGACAGTCCAATTTTGAATGTAACACGAAGTGGCGCATCTCCTTAAATTAGCTTTGTAAGCTTTATAATAAAATCATTTATGAAAATTATTTATCGTCCTGAATCGTGTGGTGCTCTCAGCAATTGGGTTGACGTCGTTTTGTCATGCAAATTTTGGTAATCAATATCGTAAATATTCCCCATTTCTAAAGCGAGAGCGTTTAATTTCTTTTCGTATTGCACAGTCGACGATTATTATAATAGTTACGGCAAAAAGAAAATCTTTCATGTTTTTCTTATTAACACCACTAGTTTAATACAATACTAGTTGTTTCTGAACTTGAACTGTGACCTATCGGTAGCATCTGTCTAATAACATTTAACATAACATAACATTTTTAGCGTGAAGAATAGATAAACCTTTATAAATACATTTTCATTTTTTGGGCTTCTTCGTAGAAAAAAACAAGTAAACCGTTAAGGCACCAGGACACTAAAAAAAATTGTATTTTTTTTTTTAAATTTCATTTTCTGAAAGATGCATTTATTAAAAAAGCTCTCACAATTTTTTTAAAAGAAATTCGTAAAATTGACGGAGATACAGCATTTTATATTAAACTTTTTGAAATAGTTTGTATATTGAATTATCCTTCAGTAAATCTTTGAAAGCGTTTTCCTCGAAACTACGTTTTCTATTTTCCTTTTTTTTAAATATCAAAATTCCCCTACGTGATGTCATTGAGATAGAGACTGAATTTTCAAACAGTTTAAGACTTGATCCATGCCAAACGAATGTATAGTTTTTTAACATGTTGTCAAGCTGGTTGAAAAACATAGTTTCGAGAAAAACCCGTTCAAAATTTCGCTCAAAAAACGTTTCAAATGGCAATACATAAAATGCTGTATTTCCGTCAATTTTACAAGTCTTAAGACAACATTTTTTTAAAAAAAAATTCTATGAGTTTTTTCTTCCTTTCTGTGATGATATATGACTATTATTTTATTTATGATTAGTGCAACAAACGTTTCTAATTTATTATTTTCCAATTAAACGGACAGTCTAAAACTGTCGTATCAGTTTTACACTCTAGGCATCTTGTCGCACTTTTTGGATCATTATTTGGCCCAAGAATCCAAAAATATTTGTCACTATTCCCAATAAAAATCATGAAGCCACGTTTCCGAGGTTTTCAAGTACTTTTATGATTTAAAAAAAAAAAGAATCTTATGACAGTGGTGACACTGGTTTTATCATATATTATGAATACGTACAGGAATCGAACCTACAATCTACTTATTCCAAGATGTGCTTATACCACTTGCTATCAATGCATGGAATTAATGAATTCGACGGTAAAATAATTAAAACGAAGAATAATGCTAAATCACTATTTTAGATTAATCTTTAGGACGAATCAGTTTACATTATAAATACAAAAAAATATGCTTCAGATAAATTGAAGATTTTCCTACCGTTTCCATTGAGTAGAATGGAAATAAAAGCGTAAACTACAAAAATGTATTTTTTTATTAGAAGCATGAACGCGTACAAGAAATAAATTTTAAATACACAATTTTTCGACTAAAATAATTTGTGACAGTTTACATAGATATTTTTTTCTTTCTTACAAAAATATTCACAAAATAAGTAAAAACCACTTTTGCGTTTGATATCGTGACCTCTAGACCCCGTTTGCCAAGCATTTTGTTTTATCTTTGTTCATGGCGACACAAGGCACTATAAGAATATGTATATTTTTGGCTTGTGGTTTCCTTTTAATCTAGTAAGTTTTTTTTAATGAGGGTGGAAATAATGCTATTATTGAATCAATTTTCTCAGTTCGTTAGTAAATCTTCTCCAGTCGAGGGGATGCAAAATGCTTAAAATGTGGAATAATTTTTTTCTATTCTTAATTATGTTCCCTTTCTCAAGCCTTTGATAGAATAACAGGCGGTCCTCTCCCTTCAACCTATTTTAAATGAAAATTCTGTCTTGAAGACAGCGCTTGGAAAGAGGTGGTGAAATATGACCTTTGATCTTTATTCTGATGAGATTTACTTTCAATACTTATACCTTTTATATTTCTGGATTTCCAAGTAGAACCTAATGGTTTCATGTAAAACAGATAATATTTCTCAAAATAATAAGCCGAAATGTTTAATTCATGTTCGCATTTTTTGCTATTTTAAAAAGATATTTATTTTCCGTCAAATTACCTTTCTTGTCAGTCATGAATCAATAAGAAATAATGAACTGATTTATTATGTTCTGGTTGTAGAAAAAATGTTACATTTTCATTTAATGTTCATATATTCCCTTAATTTGTTTTGTTGCCTAACGTCAGAATAATATTTTTTGTTTGGGAAACGGATACATTATAAAAATGTCTTGTCTGTATTAAAAATAAAAAAAAACCCTTAGAATATTTTTGTTGTATAGCTGCTCCATTACATTGTAGCCACGACAATGTTATTTGTTGTTTTGTTCGGTACCAAAACAACAAAATATAGACTTCGAGATTCCAGATCATCAGTATTATATATTTAAGCTACTGCTCCAGTAGTGGTCTAAAGTGATAGAAAACTTCTGTTACGTTGGAATAATTGCTTGGGGAAGAGCGATAATCTCAGATTTCGATCATATAGAAAACGCGCAGAAAAATCTTATGGGTAATACATAGACTGACATGACCAGCACAGACCAAATATTCAACACTTTTGACGTACTAGATTTACGCCAGTTATACGTTAAAACACTACCAAACTATATTTTAAAACAACAAAAAAAATTTCAACAAACGCAAAATATCACTAGCAAACCAATTAGATAAGCGTACAAAGAAAACTTAAAAAATCCGACGGTAAACACAAGCTTTGGACTAAGACCATAAATACCATGCTATAAAACATTCAATAGTGTTTCACTTGAAACCAAAATTGAGGAAAACAAAAATTAATTCAGATGCAAAATTAAAAAATGGATTTAAACAACAAAAAACACTATTTATCAACATTTTAAAATATAAAAGTCATATACATAATACACAAAACCATTATAAAACACTCATCACTCACAACTCACAATATATGGCGACTTTAATATTTTTATATATATATTTTTTTTTAGTTTAAACTTGTATTGTTTTAAAAATTTTTATTATTACCAACTTAATATATTTTTCCAAAACGTATTATGTACTTCATCTTATAAAACTTTGAATAAAAGGGGGGGGCGCAGCATAGGTAAGCTACCCAGTGAGGCCAACATTATAGTATTGTACTACGAAATGTAAAATGTTGTATCAAAAAAAAAACGCAAACTCGCCTTTTATATCCTCCGTTCGCGCCGTACATTCAATTCAAATATACCTTCACTTGTTATTCAGAAGAACCCTGATCTACGTTCATTACAATTTCAAGCTAAAAGATGAAGATTTGCTCGTAATATATACCAGTGTAAATTGGTAAATCGTACACAATTTATTAAAAGAAACATTTGCATACTACATTAAAGCTAGTAAATGTCGTAAAATAATGTGAAGTATTTCGTTTACTAAGCATAAATCGCACCATATTTATTACACTTATCTTATCTTTTCATGTTTACTTCATCAAACCGCCCTTTATCTAACTATTTACAAATGTGCTTACAACATACCACATTTATCTTTAAAAATATCTAGATTTATTTCCTCATTAAAATACAAGTTTTGATTAAAAAATACTGTAAAAAATTTTGTAACCTTTATCCAGTAAAGTGAAAGAAAGTAGATATTTTTACAAATGGCCTTCTGGCTACTTTGTCAACTTGTTGACTTCAACTGGCCTACTAATGCGGCTAAAGCACTGCGTCATAACGCAAACAAAATGTTGACCAAAATTATGTAAAAATGCTTTTGCGTTTATCATATTATTACAACTGCACGATCCTGATTGTCAAGATGCTAAGTGCAAAGTAAATTAATAATAATAATAAAATTTATTTATCAATAGACATTTACGGTTTTATACATCTTCATAATTTATCATTGATTCTATTAACAAAAATGTCACTGCTCAGCTATGCATTCAGGATTGCTCCTTGAATGTAGATGGTTTTCAGCAGTGCTTCTAATATAACACAAAACAAATAATTAAATTAATAAAATCAAATAATCTTATTATCAAAATTCAAATAAAAAATATCATCAATTCAAATATAAAATATAATAAATTCAAATATAAAATATACTCAATTCACACATGAAATATAATCATTTCAAATAGGTAGGTCCATAATACAATCAACATAAACAATATAATTACATCAAAAAAAAAAACACAAGTACAGTTGCAAATTTTCAATTTCAAATTTATCAATTAAGATGTTATGCGGTTGACTGCAGTCAGCAACCATTCGCCGCAGATCTTCTTGCCGAAAACAGAAACTACCCATACTGGTACAGTTTTAGCTATTTGTGTTTATACGTAAATAATTTTTTTATTACATACTTTAGCAATGAATCTTATTTTAACTTATGTTTATAAAAAATGTGGTGAAGCGCCACCTTGAAAGACGGATTTCTCGCATTCTGATTTATATTGTTTAAAAAACTGCCGCTTTTGATACTTATTTTTGACGCCTTCTATATACTAGTACGAGTATCTTCAATATCCCGGTAGTTGATGAGACGGGTTTTAAATTTATTTTTATATGTATTGTTTGAAAATACCGGGAAAATACGAGTAACTATTAGTCAGAATTAAGAAACCCAAAACGCTCTTGACGTACCTGATCTCATATTAAACCCACATTCAAATCTTGCTTGGTACTGTCATCGTTATAAGATAATGGAAGAGTAAAATCTTTTATTAATACTGATTTTTGCAATCTAAAAACATTGGCCAGGCATGCTGAATTTTTAACCTAAGTGCACCGAGTCACACTGGTCTCTATTGATTATTTAATCGCGTTATATGAGTTTTTGCTGAACGGCAGCTCGCGTGTGGCGTATTTTTTTCACACAAGCAATAATGAAGACAATTGTTGTCAGTCCGCCAAAGATTGGCGCTTTCAATTAAAATCAAAGTTTCCACCATTAATTACATGACCCGGAGAATATTTGGCAGGCTCCAATATGGTTCTACATACTCGTAATATAATACTATTATTCACATCGTAGAGTATGTGTGAATAATGGTACGGCTTGATTGATTTGTTTTAAAATAAAGAAGAACAAATTTCCTTTAAAATAATGCAGTAAGATACCAATAAAATTAAAATTACCTGTAATGAATATTTTACAATCGCAATAAAAAATAACGCAGAATCAGAACGTAATACGAGTGTTATAATTTGTTCTGATGATTTTTTTTGTAAGGAAATGGAATAAATATGAGAGACTTGAATTAATTGGTTTGATTTGAAACTTATTCTCCTTCCAATAAATTCAAATCTTCAAGCGTTAAGCCAACATAATATTTATCAAAATATCTAACCGGCAATAAGGGCGTTAGTGGTGTTAGTTAAAAACCGACACCTTTTCGATAGAAAATTGATAACATAAAAATACATCCTTTTTACTAAATAACCTTTCATTATTCGCAAAAAACATAAATTCTTGCATTTGCCAAAGCTTTCGGAATTTGGCTCAGCCTTTTCCATGTGGGAGAAAATTATTTTTGGGGTTAAAGCCGTGTCCATCTCTTTCTTTTACACGTTGCTTAAATTCCTTATATACACTGTATTCAATTTATCGAAGAATATCTCATTCCGAATAGAATAATAAATAGTTCTTTCCGGATATTTTATTAATCGTAATAAAAAAGCCTTCGATACAAAGAGGTCCGCAACATAAACCCTTAGACCGCCGACTCGGGCCGACTTTTTGGGATTCAGGGAGGTTTTTGGCTGTAAAATTATAACCCGTACCTGCCCCGGAGATATGTATGTTTTTTACGGCGACAGGTTAGAGGTAAAGAACAGACATTTTCATAAAGCGGCTAAGTCCGAACCCTTTGCGAGATGAGAGCTCGGGCTGGCTCAATGAGCCGACAAACATTTGACCTTTTGACCATTGAGTCGGCCGCAAAAGACCGATTTATCGGAATATTCCCAAAAGGTTTCATATAATCAGTCCGCTCCCGACTTCATCCAATATTCTTCCTTACCTCGCGAGACTGAGGAATATAATATACAATTATTCATGAACCGCCCTCGCCGCGCCGAAGGGAGTGCGGAATTATAACCTGAGAGGTTTGTTCCGGGGACAGTCGGTGCTAATAAGACCAGCAAAGTTTGACCGCTGCTTGAAATTTTGGCAAATTGTATGGAACTCATTTCGCTCAACGTTACGTGAAAATCCCCGTAGCGTTTGAATAAGTTTAATTCACATTTCGTGTAATGGACAATGACAGAGAAACTTTCCAGAATAACGGTGTCCACCGCAGTATTTGCTTAATGGTTACATTCTTTTGTCATACGTTCAAATTGCTAAGGAAGGCATATTGTTCCATTTACATTTTGTGTTTAGTTTTATTGAAATGCGTTACTTTGTTTGTCAGACATTATCACATTACTGGTGCCGAATAATATGCTTAAACTGGTTCCAGCAAGAGCTCGAATGGACGTCATCGACGTTCATCCTTTTCTTTCTCACGCATCTTGTTTGAAAACGAACGATGACGTCTGGATACTGGAACGATGACTTCAAATACGATCTCTCGCTCGGACTTGTAGATGACAATATTTGGCATGGTAATATACAGTTAATCATTTTTAAAAACTCGTGTGCTAAGGTTCTGTGTGAAACTGTTAAATTTATAATATACAGTCGGAAAACAGGACAAACGCGCGTTCAACATTAGTACACAGTTGACATTTGTCACATGTGAACTAGTCGTTCCTAAGACTCTTTTTTAAGTTTAACAGCTCGGCTGTAGAAAGATTTGCCGGCTTGTGTTTTTCCTCCCTCCTACAATATGGATATCTTCAAGACCCGGGTTCACTCCTTACTTTCCACATAAGACCCCCACAGACATAGGCCCCGAGAGAAATTATTTTCCTTCTGCGTGGACATAATGTAATAAATATACATTTATACTAACGAAAACCGAAAGCCATTAAATCACAATGAAAATAATGTAACATTTTTGGTGTTTAAGGAGACATAAAAAAGATTTTTAAATGAAGGAGACGTCGTACAAAGTAATTAAAAAGATGTTTCAGATTCGAGAACATTCGTCTTTAGAAAGCTCTTCATTTAAAAAAAAACAACATCCGTTTACTTTTGCTTTATGTGGCTTTGGCCTAAAACATTTATTTGGTACTTTTGTTCAGAGTCCTGTAAAAAACGTAGGAGGGTTTAGGATAAAATGCGCAGCCACAGTAAATAAAATAAAAACTTTGCTGATGAGAATGGAAAGACACGGATAGAAGGAAGTAGAGTAATGACAAAGGAACGGAAGGATGTCTTCGAAGAATGGGAAGAAGTATAAGACATCTTAAAGCAATTTCGCTACCTTAAATCTCTTGATACCTTTGCTTGATCGTCACATAAATTGAGAGTTTTGTCAGGATGTGAGGAATTCGGTTACCATTTTGCTTTGATGGTATAAAAGATAAGACACTAAAATTCGCTGGAAAAACTGTTGTCAGAAAAGATAGTTTTACATGGGAACCAGGAACGACCTTTTGCACTCCTCAAGAGAACTACATTTTATTTATTAATAATACCAATTGATTATCTAACTAGTTTGAAAAACGCCTGCCTTACCCCGAAAATGTCCAAAGATACTAGGTACATTCACTACATACTAGGTACAGTAGCGACAGTCAGAAATTTCCTTTAAATTTAGACTGAAGACTCAATTCGATAATGCTTTTTTATTGTTACCAACAGTTTACCAACAACAAAAAAATTACTGTTAAATTAAGAAAATATTTTTTTGATCCATGCAGTAAAACATGGCAAAGGAATCTTTAAAATTATTATGCCGAACACAATCTTTTTTATTTATATTAACTCCACACAGAGATGCTTTATGGAGGGTTTTTTGAGGAGAGGAAGGAATGAACATTGGTCTTGAAGAAATCCAAGTTATAGGAAGGAGGAAACATAGAGGCCGGCAAATCGTTCCACAACTGAGCTGTTCAATACAAGAACAAATCGAAGAAGCGACCCGTTCTCATGTGACAAATGTCAACCGTGTAAATATGTTGGGCACGCGTTTGGCGTGTTTCCCGACTGTACACCGGTGTCAAAGGGCGTTATTGACCTCCCATTCAAATACCGGTAGAACATGAATAGCAGTCCCACCCAAGGCCTGTGCTTTAAAGATTGTAATCCTTTCGTTAAGTTAGGAGAATCTATCAAACGGATCGCCCGTTTCTGCACTGAATCGAGTTTTTTTTTTGTATTTTGGGGCTCCGGACCAGAGGTGGCTGTCAAATTCAACCGTGGGGTGCACTTGTGATTTGTAAAGGGTTAGCAGTTGTGTACTATTAAAGTATCTGCGGGTCGTGTATAGTACACGCAGTTTTGAGAGGCTAACTTAAATCTGGCTTCGATGGAGCTTCTTGCTAACCTCTTTGAAAAACAACCTACCTGTTATTTGAGAAGTAAAAAAATGTTACGTGGAGAATTTTAGAACAAACGTCGTACACCTATTGCGATGAAAAATATAAAGATATCTTGTAAACGAACTGCCGAAATTCCGATCCAGAAACGTAATTCAAATAAGATTTCATCAAATATTGATTTACCCTACACAACCCAAATCCCTTCCACATAAAAGAGATCGTAAATTAGGGATATATCAACACACTTTAAACTCTTTACTGCTGTCATTCAATCTCTAATATCTATTTGAAAATCCTCCCCCAGTATAAAACGCCCGTACTAAAATATAAGAGTGTCTACGTGGATCATAAATGTGTTTGTTTCTCTCAGCACTTTTTTTCATAAATATTCAAAAAGAGACTTAGATGAGAAAAATATTCTATTTTTAACATTGATTTTTTTTTGTGTTTTCTGGAAACATTAACGTAATCTGCTCTGTAATATATTGGCGAATAACCATTTTATGGGGAATTTGATAAATAAATAAATAAACTGTACTTGAAAAATAAATATAACTAATGGCAGAATAAAATGGTGTAACATATTTTTGGGCTTTACTGCTAGAAGTGCCGATTTCAATTCTTAGTAACTTGATTGAGGTACGAAAAAGTAAATCTACTAAATCCTTATTTGAATGCTTTGAATGGTGCTCTAGATTTATTAAACTATTAAACATCTAATTTAGAAGTAAAATTATGTTTTCCGCTTTTTTACGCCAAAAAATCGATAAACAATCTTCGTTCCATTACAATTGACAAATTTTACATAGGCGCTTCCGGCATTAAGCCCAGATATATATTTTTAAGTATTTCTACGCCATATATATTAATAAAGTTAATGTTTTTTATTGATGATGTGATAGCTGTTCAGTTTTTTAAGGATGATTTTAATAATATCAAATCTTTTCTTCCTTTTACTTCTTTGGAATAAATATTAAAATTTGTTCATATGAAGCAGTTACTTTGTGATGTGACATTATAATTTAAAATAAAACAATAACTTTGTAAACACCACTTTTATTTTTTGAATTCTTTATGCCGACCGGGTTTCGCTACAACCGTAGCTTCTTCAGGGCAGTACAATCTCTACTAAAATTAATTTACATGTGTGTTATAGCTAATACATGATTTAACCAAATGGGCTGGACTCCTCAAGTAACGGAGGAAGTAAGTATAGGTGTAGATGGAGAATTGGGAACGGGCGTGTTCTTTGTCAATAGGGAACACGCCCGTTCCCTTCCTAATTCTCCATCTACACCTATACCTACTTCCTCCGTTACTTGAGGAGTCCAGCCCATTTGGTTAAATCATGTATTAGCTATAACACACATGTAAATTAATTTTAGTAGAGATTGTACTGCACTGAAGAAGCTACGGTTGTAGCAAAACCCGGTCGGCATAAAGAATATAAAAAATAAAAGTGGTGTTTACAAAGTTATTGTTTTATTTTAAAATATTAAAATATTTCATCTTTGTGTTTTGTTGTGCATTTGTCGTATAGAAAATTGAAAAGGAGTTTTGATGAATGTATCTATTGACTGAGAATTAATTTTGAATTGTTGTGTTAATGTGTCAATGTTACAGATCTTTGAATATTTGTAACATTGTTAATTTACCATTTTTTCATCCGCCAGTAAAATAATATAAAAATCTGTTACGGTTATCATAAATCTATCTGTCAAGTTATGTAAAATTGAAATTTGACAAAATGAAATAAAAATCTATGAACACTTACATAAAAATGTTTATTTTAATAAATAATAATAATTAGTTTTCTTTCCCATATTAAAATCAACTTTCTGTTGCTTCCACCCAAATATGTCACGTGTTCGGATTATCCTCGTTAGAGTAGGTTCATATGAAAATAAAAGACATTTAATTAAAAACAATTAGACCACAACATGATCGCTGTGTAAAAACTCTCCGGGAATAGAAATAAATGAAATCCGAACGCAATGTTCATTATATGGCTTCAGCGAAACCTTTCGATGAAAATGCTTTTCAGGCTTATTTCGTATTTGACGTCATTCTAGATCAAATGTTCGGGTCAAAAAATAAGTAGCTACCTGAATCTAGCTTTAAGTCCTGGTCAAGATGATTGGTTCTCTCCCATGAGGAAATTGGTTTAGGATTGAAATATTATAATTATTTTCTATGCCTACTCGTATGGAATTTCATTTTGAAACCAAAGTAATTTATTTACTGATTAACGCCCTTTTTCGGGGCTTTATCATATGAATGATAAGAAATATACAGTATTTATTGTACTTAACTGAACTGCCTCAGTAAAAATAAAAACAAATATTTGTTTAAAGATAAATTGAAGATGTCCACTGACTTGGCATAATGGTTTCCCTACATTAGTATTCTGGGTAAAGAGGAATACGTATGGTAGTTAGTCCCAGCATTTCTGCACTGCAATAAATCCTGACTTCTAGTATTACGTGGTGGTATCTGGAAGCTTATAAATTCAAGTAATACCGGACTATCAACTAAATCATTTAGAATTTTATATAGAAATACCAAGTAAGTGAAAATTCTTTTGTCTGATAATTTGAGCAAATTCATGTTATTTAACAGAGTGTTGTAGCTTAACATATTTGCTGGAATACATATTTTAAAATTTAGAAAATGAAAGAATTAGTTTTGAATTCATTCAAAAGCTTGTACATGTACATTATAATGTGGGTACCAGAAGGGAGAATTGTACTCAAGTTGACTTCTTACATAGGCAAAATATAACAGTTTAATGCACTTTGTATTGTTAAAATTTCTAGTAAGCCTATTTGTAAATACCAACATTTTAAGCCCTTGCTAAATAAAGCGTTATTAATTATTATATCTAGCCCATAATGATCAAATTAATTTATTATAATTATTATAGAAATAGCAAGGTGACAAATACTAATAATTTATTTTATAATATTCCTTTCACAGCAGTATTTTTGGGGGTAGCAGCTCTAATCTGTGTGCTCTAAATAAAGCTTGTAACAAGGAATACCCGAAGAAACTAAAGAAGAAACAAGAGAAAATTCTTATTTTCCGTATTTATCCGGGAAAAAATGATTACAGTTGGAAAATGTGTAATAATATGACGACAAGGCTTATATGCTCTTGTAATAAAATACACGCACATTGTGTAAAGGTGGCGCTTACTGCGGTGGCCCTTTATGCGACGGGATATGGAGGAAATGAAAATAAGGGGTGAATTACCTAACGCCGGATTACAGATTTCAAGAAGTAGACGACAAAGAAAAAGGTCCGGAGGAAATAAACTTTATTGTAAAATTTATTAAACGGAATAAAATTTTATATGGGAGTAAATGGTGGCGGTGTGATCTTTTCGGGGGTGGCGAATGTGAAAAGTATTTCATTTAATGAAATCTGCGTTGCTTTATTATTAAACTAAATTTATGCGGATTTTGCCTTATGCCTAGTTTGCACGAGGACAATACAATTGTATGCATGAAGCAAATGTGAACAGAATTTTAGAGGACAAGACAAAGAACCAAAACATTGTCCAAGAAATAGACGGCCAGGCTATCTCCGCAGGACAATGTTTTACCGGCACCACCGCATCCAGCTGTATTGTCCGCGTAAAACGTGTAAACGCTCAGACATGACAGTAATACAACAGGCTCCGCGCGTACGTATCTCGAACTCACTATAAGGCATCGTGTATCAATTTTCGCAGCTTTCCGCGTTTGAACTACGGCCGAATTGTTGTATTGTCACATTTTCCTATCCTGCACGGTCGAGGATGTTCACGGCGCTGGGACAATACAATATTGAATTGTCTTCTCTATTGTCCTCTTGTGAAATAGGCGTTACGGATTAGGTGTCTACCTTCTACTGGACGATTAAGAACAAAAAGACTTACCGATTTCTAATAAGAGAGTCTAGTTAAAAGGTGAAACATAAATTCTCCTTTCAACGTTTTATTAAATTGTGAATAATGAAGTGGATAGTTATTTCGTCTTTTTTCGTTGTTAGTTTTTGAGGTGTTATGCCGTGTTGCGCTACCTCCTTCTATAGCCGACGTTTCGGACAGCGTTGCAGTGTCCATCATCAGGGCAGATCCGGTAATTAGATAGTAGAGTGTGTGATTATTTACTTGGAAGCGATAATCACACACTCTACGCTAAAAATTACACATCGTCGGATCTACCGGATCTGCCCTGATGATGGACACTGCAACGCTGTCCGAAACGTCGGCTATAGAAGGAGGTAGCGCAACACGGCATAACACCCCAAAAACTAATAAGGAAAATGCTTTTGGCCGTGAAAATCTAAAAAAAAAGTAATTTCGTCAATCGGATAAGTTATACGACAGGCTCATATTTACAAGAAAGCGTAATATATTTCAGACTTGTTTCGGGAGTTATCTCCACGATTTCTGTACCTAAAAAACAGTAATAATTTTAAATAATACTGTTCTTTATATCTCTTTCTAATGTATATTTTGTAATTTTTTTTTATTTTTAATTTATGCTTTCTTCGGGGATAAAGTACTGATATTTTTTTCATTCTGATATTCCATTTTCATAATATTATAAACGGTGTAGGTATGTATGGGTGTATTGGCCTCCTGCCGTTACATTATATATTTATGCTTTTATTTTTATGAATATTCAAATGTGTATGCTTTAGTATAGGGACATTTATATCTGAATACTATTTTTTTTACACACACAGAATACTTACGGCCTGACTAAATTTTGTTTATTTTGTTTCAGATGCTGATCTTCATTACCGGACTAATTTAACGTGATTTTTAATAATATATTATCTAAGATGGACTTAAAATGATTAGTAAAATATATTTTACTGAAGTAACCTAATTTACCCAATTATTTCCGAATCAACGTCTTCCCCGAATCCAAAATAATCTATTATTCTAAATTAGTATAACAAAACGATGACACTAATCGTGTCAAAGTGATACTGTCTTTGCTGACAACATGTTACGTAATATGTTTGACTACTCATCCCCCGTGAGTTCGTATTACGCGAGTGGCAGTGATCGAGTGGATGACACGTATTACACGCGCTACACGCCTCAGCACGCGCCCGCCACGGCCACGGCGGAACGATACAGCGCCGACGAGTGGCCAACTTCATCACCGGACTACCCCACCACTGCCACGGCTGCCAGAGACCAAAGGGAGAGAAGGGAGCCCTTCGAAGAGAGAACTAGAACAATCCGTCCGGACGATTACTATGACGACAGAAACAGACTATACAGAACGGAAGATCGTTATAGCGGCAGATCCACCAGAAGCGCCAGGTCAGACCAAGATCACAATTGGTATCAACCAGATACGACCAGGAGCTCTGGTCAAAATTACTCTACCATCAGAAGATACCCAGCGGCCGAGTCTTCGACTTACAGAACTGACAGTGAATCTTCGGGTAAAGAAGTTTTCGAGGGTGGAAATGACAGAACTTTACGAGCGGAGGAACGAGACTGGTATTTTGAACACACGACCAAACCATCGGGCGGCAAAGTGGAAACAAGCAGGAGTCGTGTAAATAGCGGAGACAAGGTAAACGAAGTGTATAATAATAAATTGAACGAGCCCCATTTAGAACACAGTGTAACGAACGAACCGATGTCCGTGAATTCGGCTCAAGTGGGGGGAGGGTTGCAGAAGAACTTGGACAATACGTGTTGTGGTTTCTTGGGCAATCCCGATGCAACGAACAGTCGGCCTGTCGGAGGGCTGGTGGCCTCGTACGGGGTGTTGGACAAGAACAAGGGAGTGGTGGTCGGAGTGGCGGGGCCCAGGAGTGAGGCTCCGGGAGACTGCTGGCGAGGTTGCTGTAAACCTGCAATCTTCACACTGTTGCTGATGTTATTGCTGCTGGTGTTTGCGCTGGTGGCCGGACTTTTACTTTATTTTAACTGTAAGTAATGCCTTCATCTTCATCAACCATATTTCAGGTCTTGAATTTTAGTTTCCAATGACCGTTATTTTTTATAACGATTTGTGCATATATGTTAGTGCCCCAATGAGGACACAATTATCCGAAGCTTATTGGCATATTAATGATAAGTTGGTATGTATAATATTGTACAAACAAATATGTATTATTTGTATTTTAAATGGGTTCTGCTTCGCTGAATGGAGGTTTATCATGCATGAATAATAAAACGATTGAATATTGAGAAATCCGAGACTGTTTTTAAAGGATTTGGGCCATAAATAATTTGAATGATCAAAATAAGGTTAACACATGGCTTTCCCTGGAAAATCCATTGGAAATAGCCTCTGTTAGGGGGACATATGGGGGGTGTGGGGGGTAGCAAACAGTCACGGAAGCCTTTCACAATGCTGCACGCCGCACGCACCATTACCCTCGATAAATATCAATACCGAATGTAATTTAGTGCAGGGAATATAACATGAAACTATTTCAATTATTCAAGTAGGCATTTAAAAGAGTGCATTTGATTGAAATAATTCAAAGCTTTGCAAATATAATTAATACAGTGATTATCATATTTTTACAATAGAAATAAACACACTATTATGTTGCTGGTTTCACTACCTGAGTTTGCCCTAGTTTCAGGTACCTACATATTGTCTTTCTCGATTATCTATTATACTTCTTTATTTACCAATTTACTCGTCATTCATGCGGAATATTCTCCAAAACGAGATAAAATCTCTAGATTCACATTAATTTTTTCTTTTAATTTATTTTAATTCATGAACTATACTCATATTAGTACATTAATATGAGTATTATTTTAATTCATAAACTATACTCATTAATCCCTTTTTTCAATGAAAGTACATATTATTATTTACGAAAAAACTTCAGGTTACATTTATTGTTGAAGAATTATAAATGAAATGTTATCAGAGTTAGGATGGGTTATTTAAAAAAAAATTAAAATTGATAAAATTTTTGTTATTTGATGTGAAGTTAATTTTCACGTTCCATGAAATTTCTATTCGAGTTCTGTGATTATTTCAGTTCTATGAAGCAACTGGCCTATAATCATATAATAACAGAACTTACACAGAACGTGAAAATTAACTTCAAATATTTGATCATTTGTTAAAATATTTTGAAACAAGTCGTCCTTAGTCTAACTTTTTGAATATTTAATTAAATTAAGAAAATATTACCATGACTCCATCGAAAATCTCATCCGTTATCGATACATTACCTCAGTTGACAGAGTTGCGCCGCGGCAAGGCGAAAGTCAAGTTTGTGTCCCAGATGTGACCGTATCTTTTTCTGATTTTTCTGTTTTTCGATTTACTCTCCCTAATATAGTCTTCATTCAATTAAACATTACAATTTTAGGTTATACTAATTAAGTCAAAAATAAAAATTAATAACTCTTTGAAAGTTGCGAAGCGATAAAAAAAATAGACTTCCCGTATTTGGTTTTGTAATTTATAATTTTACATGTATTATTATTAATTATATAATAACTGTAATCAGTAATCGTTGGAAAAACTCACATATTCAAATGATTTTTTTTTTGTTTTCAACATTGTTTTAAATATGTATTTTAATGATATAAACTCGTACTCTTCATAAAATTATTAATTAGGTATTAGGTATTTCTAAATTTTGGTTTGAAATTCGTGTGAAGTTTTGAATTTGTATTCTGTGGTTTAATATTTCACGTTTCGAATGAAGCCGTTCCATAAATCAATTAACGGCAAGAAAACTTGATTAATGTGTAAACCTCAAAGGAAACATTATTATCGGCTTTTACATATATTCGTATTTGAGTGTGTTAAACCAGGATCACGTACAAATTTCTTCTTGAAATTAATAATTTATGCTGAATTAGAAACTGTTGCCATGAATTCAATGTTACCACGAACGAACGGCTTCAAAGGCTCGAAAAGAACTTCAACAGAATTATTAATATTAATAATTACTGTGGCGTAGGAAAGATGTGTGATTCTGGGCTTAGAGGTAACGAGTTCGGACATTGGTGATTAAAATAATAATAAAAAAATTAAAATCGAAATATTCGTACAAATGTACTTAAGGAGTGAAATATAATCTTCGCATTGCGCTGGTTACGCTAGAATCAGATGCTTCACTCGGATTAATGTTCACTCGAGTGAATGTTCGTCTTTGTAACATTAAGTGGACAGGAATGAACGTTCACTCATCCATTCCTGCTACAATGTCGTCAAACGAAATCGTACGCGTTGAAATTCGTTTGATAATTTGATTGAAAAATTTACTAAAATGAAGGAAAAAAAACGCCGACGGTGGTGGGTGCGGTTTTGGATTTTGAAGAGAAACGTATTGGGAGATACATTGCTGAGAAAATTAGCGGTACAAGATCCTGAATTATATTTTAATCATCTTCGAATGGATACAAGTCCATCATCCATCTCCATCATTAGGCTGTTTTTACGCAATTTTGCTGACAAAATTAATTTAAAAAATAGTGTAATTTGTCTTATAAACTTTTTTATGTTACAATAACACATTTTTATAAGAAACCTACAGATTAATAATGCTATATATTTGTATGTATTTAAAAAAATATATAAAAAAATATTTTATAACGCATGATGTTTACATCACACCCCTCAGGCTGTCATGATCAGATTTTTTTCGCTTATAATCTTGCTATAAAATCCGGTTCACGGCGAGTTCATCGAAAACGAGTTCATCGAAAATCAATTCATCGAAAGCAAATTCATCAAAAAAGAGTTCATCGAAAACCAATTCATCGAAAACCAATTCATCGAAAACCAATTCATTGAAAACTAATTCATCGAAAACCAGTTCATAGAATGATCACTTTATCGAATCGCCAATTAATCGAAAAAAAATATTTTGTAGATATTCGAGAGACATCCCGAGCAGAACGGGAAGTTAAAAAAAAATTGGTCAATAAAAGTTGTAAATAAATTTATTTATAAAAAAATGATAATAAAACTTTGGACCTAACTTAACCTAACCTAACCTAATCTTGGAACCTAACCTAACCCAACCTAACCTAACCTAATTTAAAAATTTTGTAGCACAGTGTTATCAATAGACCAAGTATGATAATTATTAGATTAAGTGTAGTCTTTCAACTGCTTTTTTAACTTCCTGGTCCGCTCAGAATTTATCTCTAATAACTAAAAAAAAAAAAATTTGGATGAATTGGCGATTTGATGAATTGGCGATTCGATGAATTGTTCATTCGATGAATTGGTTTTTCGATGAACTCGGTTTCGATGAACTCGTTTTCGATGAATTTACTTTCGATGAATTGATTTTCGATGAACTCGTCAGTTACCATAAAATTAATATGAATGGAATATTTGTGAACATATCCGAAAAGTAAAAGCTGTTTTTGAAAACGAAATGAAACACGCTTTCACATTTTATTATTAATACCTAATAACCATGTAATTTTTCAAATTAAAAAATTAATAAATGGTTCTATTTACTTTTTTTACCAAAATTACTGACTAACAAAAAAAAAACCACAAATGAAAAATGAATTGTAAACCCTAACACAACCTCACTTTTTTATCGTTTCGTGAAAAATAATTCATAAAACGTTAAATAAATTTTAGCTTTGAATATATGGCGTATCGTTTTCCAATACCGCTTAGGATCATATTTATCACAATGATAGTAAGAGAGACATAAAGATTTCTTCGAGACGTATTCCCAAAAGCCAACAAATTAGCCGAACGAATACCATTTTGACATTTTGTGTGCAACGTGATTACGTCCTCTCAGTACAGGACGCGAGACCGAATGAACGAGCGTCTACCCCGTGTTCAGACGTTTCATTTTGCTTTTATTTGCGGGTGAAAGATGTCGAATGCCAATATCCAACATTGTCGGATCGGTTCACTAATGAATTCATTCGACACTTTTGTTTAATTTCTTTTTCAGATGTTTTACTCTGAGTAAAAGAGGCGGAATGAAACAAAAAATAAATACCTACAATAAACACGATTTAAACACATTTTAAACTCCTAGCTTTGTATATTTAAATATTGTAATCTATTAAGAGTTGCTATAATGTTAACTCGCAAACATTTACTTCCTTTAAAACCCTTTCAAATGTCATTTTAAGTTAGTTTCCTAATAAATATTAAATTATTAATTTTAGTAAACCAAAGAATCCCTTGTGATACCGTTATTTTGAAATACCGTCTTATAAATGGAAATCTTGGATATTTCGTGTTGCACCAAATTTTGTTACGTATATTTTGACTTATTTGTTATTCATTGAAAATATTGTTTGTCATTGAATAAGATTCAAATACGAGAAAAAGGTTATTTATATTATAATTCCGAATGGGAGGAAAAAATACGGAGCGTAAATTGAAATAATATCCTTCGACGCCGCATCGTCACCAGCCTTCCTTCGTGCTCCTTCGCCTTCGCTTCGAGCGAAAATGGCGTGGATTTGACAGCTCCATGTAAATTTAAGATTGATTATATGGAAATGTTTAGAGATCCTAATGTACCCACCTTCTTTCCGTAGCCGCTGTAAAACGGAGTACGTACGAAAAAATATAAACGGGCACCTTTTATTGCTCCTGTCAAATTTTACATCACCGGCGTGGCGTGAGTTTATAGAACGTAATCCAGAGTACTAAAAATATTTTAAGCTGTGATGAACATATTTTTGAATCGATCGATGATAACTCATCTTTGATAATTCATTTTTCCAATATCATAACACATATGGAAAACGTTCTAGTATGATAACATGCGATGAAACTAGTGATGAAATAAAATGTGTTGTTATATTTAATAAACGCAATGATGTGTAACTTGCAATGAAACTGGTAAAGAAATAAAATGCGTTGTAATCTTTAATGAACGCAGTGATGAAACTTGCAATGAAACTAGTGAGGATATAAAATGCGTTGAAATCTTTGATCAAAGCAGTGATGAAACATGCAACGAAACTAGTGATGAAATAGTTAGCCTTCTAATCGCTGCTGAATCCAGTGGCGAAACAAGCGATGAAATGAAAATCTGTGACGAATCTAGTGATAAAGTATGGGATTATATTATTAAAACAGTGATGAAACAATCGATGAAACTAGTGATAAGATAAAATGCGTTGAAATCTCTGATGATGAGTGAGGACTGTGAGGAGTGATGAAACGTGCGGTGAAACTAGTGATGAAATAATAAACCTTCTGATCGGTGCTGAAATCAGTGTTGAAACAAGAGATGAAATCTGTGATTATTGTAGTGATAAAACATGTCATGCTTGTTTGTTTCTCTAAATTTATTGTGGTGTACTTGTAATTCCTCTGATAAGAAATACAACTACTCGTCGTTTCGTATTTATAATGAATATGTTTAGTGGATGATTTCTGTTAATTTGTGCCGTGGGGAGAATGCTCAGTGAAGATATTAGACCCAAACAGGCGAGACAGGATGTGAATATAATGTTAAAAAAATATATTTAAACTTCACATTCTAACTACATCTGTTGACAGACATTGAAACTACATATTCCAACGAAATCTGTTGAGCGTTTGAAACTACATATGTATATATTTTACAAATATTTTTTTTTACATTAACTCCACACAGGAGGCCCTGAGGAAAAATTTCCCTCAGGGCCTATGTCATCTGAGATGCTGTATGGAGGGTCTTTTTGAGGAGAGGAAGGAATGAACATTTGTCTTGAAGAGACCCATGTTGTAGGAAAGAAGAAACACAGAGGCAAATCGTTCCACAGCCGAGCTGTTGAACACAAGAACGAGTCGAAGAAACGACCCGTTCACATGTGACAAATGTCAACCGTGTACATATATGTTGAGCACGCGTTTAGCGTGTTTCCCGACTATCCACCGGTGCCGGAGGGATCAATGACGCTAGTTCCTCGGAGCATCTTCCATTGTAAGACCGATAGAATAAGGATAGCATTCCCACCCGACGCCTGTGCTCTAAAGATTGAAATCCGTCTATTAAGATATATAAAGATTTATATATTGAGTTTATGCTTTATTTATATATTTTGTAATATTTTTTATTCATAATAATACTGTTCTTATAAATGAAATTTGTATTCGGTATGTAAAAGCCTAATAGGGCGTCGATAAATAAAAAAAATATAAATATATATATTTTTTGCAAACAAATTTTTTTTTTTTTTTTTAAATGCTACATCCATTATCATTATAATTTACATTGTTTTCAAGTTTTTTAAAGTAGTGAATCTATTATTATATTGAAAAGGTCATTCAAAATTAAGTAAGAGTAGGTAGTTAACATAATTAAAGAAAAGCTTATTTATTTAACTTCCAATATTTTTGAACATTATAACTATGATGATAAAAATATTGATTTTTTTTGTTTGCAAAGTAACTCCAACGGCAGATTAATCTACTTTATGCAATAGAGCTGTATATTTAAAATATTTCCAGATAATGTGAAATAATGATGTAAAAAATCCAAATCTCCAAATCTATGTAAAAAAAGTAATTTATTTGTCAAATGAAACTGCATGTTTATTCGAAATGAATATTATAACTTCTTGAATAATCTGAAAATCACTGTTTGATGTCATTTTAATTAAATACTCGTAAAATCACAAACCATTGATTTGAAAATATTTTAATAATTTTCATTAGATAGTGGTTTAAACAAAGTTTGTTATTTCACATAATGAGGCTTATAACGAGAAAATTAATTTAACGAATTTCTCCCAAAACATGTTCCATGTTTCATCAAATATTTCGTTTTCATGTTTAAAAAACCCTTTGGTGGATAATTTATCTTTATGAATTTAGGGTATTAAAATTTACACGTAAGCGCTATTTTACTCTATCCGCTGCGCGCTGGTTTCAAAAATAGATAACAAAAAAGTAATCGTTAGATTTGTGCATTACTTTCAGTTTGCAACGTTACGTGCTATTGTTTCAGTAAAAGACAATCAGTTTCCCGTGTAACGGACTAAAGGGTCAAACAGGTTGGAAATAATGCTGCGTTGTCTGAATTATTTTCGGTTGACTCAATTTCCAAAGCTTTATCCAACAACTGTGCTCACCTTTTATACTCGCACCCTCGGTTAATCCGCCTGGATCCAGGAACAATTGAAATCTGTCGAACAGATATCTACTGCTAACTGTTTGCAGAAAATTTTGTTTGTGGCTGAATAAAAAAATATTTTATTTATACTGACGCCATCTATTGAGAAATAAAAATATGTGAATATATTTTCAAGTTTTTGAAAATAAGAAAAATAAAATTAATATATGACGTATCTGGAATTCTGTGGTAAATGCTCGAAACTGGTGAATCATATATGATGAACTATATCACACTTAGAGTCGATTTTGTGGTATAACGTTCTATGATTTTAACTTTCGTTTTCGAGTAAATCGAGTTCGAATTTTATTTTTTTAAGCTCAAAATCTATGAAAATTGGCCGCTAGGGGGTTAATATCTGCCGTTTAATTTTTGAAGTGAAAACTTATTTAGCGCCTTTGTGATTTTAAACTCGTAATACAAAGAGACAAACACATATCTATAGGATTTAACCTGCAAGAGAACGAGACAGAATAATCGGTCTCCTCTTTGTGCGGTGCTTCGTAGCCTCCCCACTCTTGTCTGTTTTTTTTATTTTCTGAAGGTTTCACTTCTACCGCGCGTGAACTGCACACTTGTATTTTTTTGATGCATCGAGAGCCGACTCCAAAGGATTTTTAAATCATAGAATTGCCAAAAATTTTTGTGAAAAAAAATGTATTTTGAGTTCTCTTTGTGATATAAATTCATGAGTTTCCCGTTTGTTTTACGAGCTTCCAGTTACCGTGTATTTAGGCACACTAAAAAGATGAACCGATTGTTTGTTTTCACCGAGTTCCTTATGCCCGTATTCATATATTTCCAAATTGCCACATGTTTTAAATTTGATTAATTTGGTTGGTCCATATTAATCCTCCCCTCTTACTTATAAAAGATGCACGCAATAGAAAGACATGTTACAACGGAACTCTCTGTGACAGGAACTTAAACCGGCTTACCTATTAGATGAAATTAATAATTAAACCAGTTTTGATTTGCCTACAGATCAGTTCCATTTAATGTCTTAACATCTTACGCATTACAGAGCGAAATTAGTTAATATTAAAATCTGCTAACATTACTCAAAATTCAAACAATACATTATTGTCTTGAATAATAGCTTCATTGAACCCAGTCATTGTTATATTTGCTGGATAAATTCAGCCAAACGTAGTCACAGTCTGCGAGGCAAATCAAAGAAGGGGTTAAATTGTTAGAAGGATGTAGATATGTTACAGTGTTAATGAAAATATCCTTTGCTTAGTGCCTGAGAAGTGACGAGCGGTTTTGTAATTTTGGATTTGGCGCAGCTGTTGGAGGGATCAGGCGCATTCGGTCAAAAGCCACGAGCTAATGCTGTTTCCTATGTTTGGGCACTATAAGTTTCGACAAGTAACCCTACAGCAGAGGGGGCGGTGCCGGAGGGGCGGAGGAGATTTGCGCCGGCGATTGGTCACGTGACCATCCCTTATTTACATTTCCGTGTCAAGCGCCCCCCGCGCCCCTTGGGAAAACTGCGGCCGGCTGACAACGGGTACCGTTTGTTTCTACATTTTAAATATTTGCAACTTAGTACATGTGCTTGACTTAATTTCATGCTACGTGCTGTTCTCCTAAAATATATTAATGCTTATTATTTATTTACTGTTCAATAAATGATCATGCCACAAATCTAAATACAGGTTTGAAAAGCCATAACCATTTTAAAATTATGAAAAATTCAAGATGCCGAACGGAATTGAAGCCTCAACGGCCCAACTCTAATTAAAATGCATTGTCTACTTGCTCACGTAAGTTGTAAAACGTCGTACTAACATATTCGCGTATTTTTGTCATTAAAATTGAGCAAAGACTAAGTGAATCGGTTAACAAATCCCTGAGCACGATTAAAAGCAACGTGATTACGACGTTCGTGGCTCATGCATATAAGCTACTTGGTGTTGGATTTACATATATGATATAAAAATCTCACGTTTGAACCACATTTAGTAGAAATTACTGTCAGCAGTATCGGCCAGCTGAGAGATCATTTTTTAGAAAGAAAAACATGTTTTAAATAGCTGCCCTCGTTTAAAAAAAAACGGATCTAAAGAGCCAGGTACTTCAAAGCCTTCATCTTCTAATCGCTCTTCCCACTTTTTTTCAATCTCCAATAAATCCAGCACTTCTCCAATTATAAAAATAACATAATATTCTAACTACCGAACAAGAGTCAACACTGTCCAAAGCCAGCGGGACCATAGCACCCCAATTTGGGGTGTTGGGGTTAATTTCGGGGCTGAAGAAAGTAGGAAATTAAGAAATGAGAGACTGGAAGGTTGGGAAGTTAAACCTATTATCTTCGAATCTCCAATAGGAAAAAAATCGGATGAACTAAATCAATTAACCATCTGAACGATGTTATAACCTTATTCATTTTAAATATATCTATTAGAATTTCGATTTTGTTTTCGTGAATTCGAATCGTCGAATAGGAAATTAACTCACTTCCCGACATCCGATTGAGCTGAAATTCGGCAGATAAACTTGTTGTCGATGACAATGCATTCTATCAACCTTTTTGTAATTTTTTTTTTATTATTATTAAAAACATACAACGAAGTTGCACTCCCATGAGTTATCAAAACTCATTAAGGGGTTCATTATTCGAGTACACACGCGTATAGTCACGCAGTTTTCTGAAATTGGATGACATTATATTATAAAAATTACAGCAGTTGATATACAAAATAAATGTCGGTATCATCCAACTAGGATTTGCCTTAGGTGTTAGCGGTGTTCTATCATTTAATTCAATCCCTGGGGAGAAAGATCCAAGCCTCAGTTTAACCAAAAAAGAATTAAAGCACTTTAAAAGTTCACAGCAGCCAGTCCTTGGGGAGGAAGGTTCAATCCTCAGTCAAACCAAAAAAATAAATTAATGCATTTTAAAAGTTCACAGCAGTTAAGAGACACTTCCTGGGGAGGAAGGTTTTTGAATTTGGAAATTGGCTACTAGCTGGTCCAAAAGACAGCGCAACTAGGGCGAAAATCGAAAATAGATTAATTAATTTAAAAAAAATCGTTTTTTGTGGGTTGATTTTTTTGTATTAAAATAAGACACTTGTCATTAAGCATTATTAAATAAAGTCATGCAATCAAGGCTTGGAAATGTTTTTTTGTGGACTTGGCGCGTTGTTTGCGAATTCTTTGCCCTCTCGTTATCTACGAAAAAACTTTATTCACAGTGTCAAACAACTGTTGAAATCTCGAAACTTTTCCGGAAATGTGTACCTAAGTGGATAAAGAAAAACCTTTTTACTGTTACAAAAAACCTTAACTGTAATTTCATTAGAGACTACAAAGTTAGTCTTTTATTTCTTTGTATAATTAATACTTATTTAACTTTATGAGTAAAACCTCAAATTGTAATATTTAATTAAATGAAGACAATATTAGCGAAACTCAACCGAAAATCTGGATACAGAAAAATCATAAAAATATATTGGCACCTCTGGGACTCGAACCCAAGTCCTTCGGCTTTCTGGGCCACAGCTCTAACCTCTAAATAAAGATAGCAACCAACAAAATATGAATTTAGAAAAAAAAGATATTTTTGATATTTAATAGTCGAAGTATGATACAATTAAAAATGACCGAATCGGATAGAGACACCTTAGATCATTGGTTAGAGCTGTTGCCCGGAAAGCCGAAGGTTCTGTGTTCGAGTCCCAGAGGTGCCAATATCTTTTTCTGAAATTTTTTTCGCTAACATTTTCATCATTTAATTACTTAATTTTATTCAATTTTTATAATTTGTATAAGAAAAACTCCATTTTTATAACTTTTGAAGGTTATTCCCAACACCGTAATTTTATATTTTATAATGTTCTGCGTCTTGTTCTCTTTCATACTATAGTTTTGATTTAATTGTTATCTTCTTCTTCAATGACTTATTTTTATGTTTATTTTCATGTTTAGCTGTGTTTTGTTCATGTAAAATTATACAATCAATTACTATCATATCTAACAGGGTAAACTGGTTTAATTTCAGATATGAACTTCAAACCTACGGCCGTTCCTGAGGGTAAGATTCCCGCTCTATTAAATTATGTAGTTACAAAGTAGACCCATTCTCTACCTTAATTGTTATTATACCCAAGAAATGGTTATCTTTGAAGACAGTCTCTAAATAAATGTTTGAAATGCAATTAGTCTCAATTTCCCTAAGGACCTTTCGACAAACCTTTTCAGGCAATAATTACAGATTATTATTTAACAACCTAAGAGAAACACTTTAATAGTATTGTTAAAATAAATTTAAAATGAATGTTATATCATTGAAGAAGGTAATATTAATTAATCTAAACAAAACATGAAACAGAAAAAGGCACTTACAATGAGGGTAAGGCCGCCCCGGGTCATTTATTTGATTTCCAACACCATGCCTTAGGTCACCCCAAGTGATTCGCTATGTTTGGGGACTTAGCAGGGGTATCCGGGTTCATGTGGTGAGGTTTTTCAAGTTCTTGGCGGCTATTGCGTTTGCCCAACTAGGGAGACTTAACTTAGACCTCCCCTACCGGGAACCCAATCGTGACCTGTCGCCTTGCATCGCAGTGGGAGGGATGGATTCATACGCCCCTGGACACATGGATCCTTAGATTCCTACCCACCCCTCATTCCCAGAACTTCTTCTGCTTCCTTTCCCTGAAAAAAAAACCCTAGATGCAGCACCCTCAAAGATCACATAGGCCCTGACGGATTTTTATCCTCACGGCCTCCTGTGTGGAGCTAATATAAGAAAGACACAAAAATAAAAAATGAAACGGCTGCAACAAAGAAACGAAACCAGGATCTCTGTCGTGGGACGACACCTAAACCAACTCGGCCATTAGGGCCAATTTATTTTAAATCATTTTTTCATTTTCATTTCATATTCACATTCCAAATTCAGAATTTAAAATATTATCTTTAACTAATTTTCCCATATTTTTGGTGAGACATAGATCCTGGATTCGATTCCCAGTTACGATCGTAACCTTTTTTATTTTTCTATGTCTTGTTTCACGTTCCATTTAGATACATTTGTATTATCTTCTACTTAAATGATATATTTAATTGATTCGTATACCCCTCTATAAAGTTACAAAAAAATAAGTTTTTCCAATAAAATTGTTATGTTTTACGGTTCTTAAGAAATTTAATATCATATAATTATTGCTGTCTCCGATATTCTAACGAAAGCATTTACAATAATAATTGTTTTTAAAGTTTATGAACTTTATGTGTTAATTTAAGCTAACATACATTACTTTAAAGAAAATCTATGTTAGACTGATTTCCGCAGACATTGCAATATTAATTTTCATGAATTTTTGCGGGTTTAATATATTCCTTGTAGGCAATCTTTGCATTCAGCGTATCTTACACCGTGTTTATGACAAAATAAATAGATAAACTAACTAGATTAAGATTTATTTCAAATAAAACAATATATTTGTGAACACCGTTTGTTATACCAAATTCTGACAAGGTTTAATTTTTTTTATTAAAATCGATCCAGTTATTTTGTTAAAGTTTAATATTTATTAAAATATATGCATATTACAAAGGCGTTTATGTTAATATGATGGTTTCACGATATATTAAAATAAGGTAATTGGTAGAAATCTCATAAACTAAAGATGTATTCGTAAAATGTTACCTGAATTAGGTACTTAACTTAAATTTATCGTATCAATATGATGTTTACAAAAGACCTAAACACTTTTATACGGGTTTAAAGCCAAAACGCTTTCAGATACAAAACTAATTTTGAAGTTACAAATGATAGACCATTACGGAAGGGCGAAAATTCAATATTTTTTGCGTAAAAATGTCTCACTTTACAAAACGTTACGGTGTTCAATATTATGCAGGATCGGAGATACCAGTGCGCTGTTGGGCAAAAACGAGTTTGTTTTAAATTTGCCCCGAAAGCTTAAAAAAGGGTCGGCTTAGATGATAAAAGTACCTAAAGTTGCGCCCACAATATTACTGCGGGGGTGTCGTTACTGTCTCCAGTACTCCTAGTCTCTCACCCCTGGTCTCTCACGCCGCGGCCGGTCAGTCCACTCTTTAAACCCATCGGTAAATCTCACCAGCTTCCCAGGAACACTCGTAAGGATAAATGTCCATTTTGTGATACTTGGCGTATTTCAAGTGCGCCAAAGGTATTGTTTTAGAAAGCTTTCACGAGACCACGGATTGTTGCAAAAAAAATTCCACGCGAATTAATCCAGAAAAAAAAATCATTTTTTGATCTTTTGTGCTTGGAAATTATTTTAATGAACGTTTCAGAGTAAGAAAGAATATCCATAGGATGTTTTTAAAAATTCAGTAGAAGATACCTACCTATTACTATAAAAAAATGCTTCGTAATTGAAGGCTGGCGAAACAATTCAACAAAGATAATGTAATATCAGCTTAAAAATTAGTCCCTTAATTTACATAAATAAATATATCTTTCTAGAAGCCTCTTTATTGTTGAAATAATAATTAATCTTATTTAGTTTCGTTGTATTTCTATGGAATGATGCCAAAAACATATTATAATTAATTCATTTGACACAAAAACGACTACTTACTGCAAGGGTTTGTTTTACCACGTTTAGGTTCTTTGGAAAAAAACTTCAGTTAAGAACAGATGCCAACTTTTCTAATCATATACCAATAAACCACGTATTTCCACAATAAGTCGGTTTCCACAAAAGTTAACGAACTCGAATTACAGTTTATAGATGAACCAAAGAAAGCGTTGTTAGGATCACCATGTTTACTGTACACAAATACTGTATAGAAATATTTGTCCGATTTTATGCGTGAATATTTTCATTAAAAACAAGTATTTCATTGCAATCAAGTGAATATTCAATTTTTGGTCGACAACAGTTATCGCAAATGACAGTAAACTAACAACCAAATATTTATTTCATAATTTCCTTTTGCAGTATGTGTTTGTGGGAGAGTAACTAACTAACTAATCGTCACTCCGTTTCTGGAGGGGTAGGCAGAGAGGGAAACTCAGTCTTGGCAAACATATTCCTTGCTTTATTCACATTCATACATTAAATCACACATACCTCTCTTATTCTGACTTGACACGGCCCGACTCAAGCAAACCGTATTGCACAATGTTCTCATACTCTCTCTCTTCCAAATACCATGACTTTAGACTTACTAACATATTTAAGACTATTTATGTAATAAAATAACATGTGGTGCAAAATTCAAATTCATCCAAATTATTCAACAACCAAACAATAATCAACAAATTGTAGTTAATTAGGCAATACGATTCCCAATTTAATACTCGAACCCATTATTCTTCCCATGGGCCTCTTTACATTTAATACTTATTAGAGATTACTATTGCATGTCGGAGCGGCATTACACTGTGAAATAAATTGGGGGTAACGTCGATTCAATAGTGTATAATTATAAAGCATTGTTAGTGTTTGCTAGGAATCAGTTTGGGTATTAAATTGTTCAGTACAGTAGCCTATTGTTCTGGTGGATATTAGCGAAATGATATGGTCGTTCGGCGTGGCGCGAATATTCGTTTAATATGCCGAACGCAGCTCATTATGGCCGGGATTGTTAACAGTGTAATTCTTGCGTCCTTTGGATTCATAAAGAATCGAGCCAATATAATGCTGATGAAGTTTTATTGATCATAAGCCATTTGTTAGATTCTGCAGCTGATATGGCTCGATTTCCCGGATGAAATTATTCACTGCTTTATGCATTAGGTGGGAACAAATGTTATTATGAAAGATTATTATAGTTATTCAGGAGGATCATTATGGAAAAACCTAGATTATTTTTCGTCAACAGAATTGAGAAGGCAATTTATCAGTAAATAGATTTTTTTATAGGAATACCTCGGATTAGAAATATTTTCTACCTATTATCAAATAACGCATGACGATGAGCAATTTTCGCATGTTGATGATAAAACTGCAGGAAAAAATTATTAAAGAAAATACAAAATATATATTTTTTTTACATTAACTCCACACAGGAGGCCCCAAGGAAAATAATTTCCCTCATGGCCTATGACATCTGAGATGGTGTGTGGAGGCCCTTTTAGAGAAGAGGAAGAAATTAACATTGGTCTTGAAGAGACCCATGTTGTAGGAAGGAGGAAACACAGAGGCCGGAAAATCGTTCCGCAGCCGAGCTCAAGAACGAGTCGAATAAACGAAGCGTTCTCATGTGACAAATTTTGACCGTGTGCATGGTGGGCGCTCGTTTGGCGTGTTTCCCGATGGTGTGACGTTGAAATAGAAGTAGAACAAGGATAGCATACCTACCCGATACCTGTGCTTTAAAGATCGCAATACGTTTGTTGAGATGGGAGAAGCTATCAAACGGAACGAAATAATTTTATAATTTTAGGACCCTAAAATAATAGAATTATAATTTTAGGGTTCTGTTTGAAAAAAAAACAGTTGAAAAGTATCTTGTGAAAGTTCCAGTTGTTTTGAGGACACTGTTTATCGTGTAACTAATTAATTAATTAAAATTTATTGATCAGAAAAAATAAATAAACAATTTAAAAAATATACTTTATACAAAACTTATTATAATTAACAACTATTGTAAGAGTCGCGGCTCCCTTAGCAGGCACAAGAGCTCCTCTTTTCTAATTAAACGTTTTTGACAGTTTCAAAAGTAAAGGATTAACAATAAAATAACTTGTACATTTATATATATATTTGTTTTTAATTATTGAAGACATCGGATTAATTTTTCTGTAAAATTGCATAAATTTTCCTTTCAAGTTAAAAGTTCCTTGATATGAGCGTAAAATACGATGTTCAAGTACAATTGATAGAAATGTATCTATTGTTTGATAGATATACCTTACACGAATATAACGCAATATTAGTATTATGATATAGGAGATGGTCTAAATAGCCCTGAGTAAGTAAGCACTCAGGCCATAGGCCCGTTATGTTCCCTCATGTTTCACGTAAATCCCTCGACAGCAACCCTGTCCCCTTGGTGTAGTATACAAGGGTTGTTATTGGGAGTCAGCCATTTCCATTTACTTGCTGGAAACTCTATTTTAAGATAAGACATTGGCAACCAATTGTAATGGGCGTTTTTCTGTAAGTATTGTAATTTTCCTCACCCAATTGCTGCATATTATAATCTAAGGTTGTCACATAGTTGTCGCCATAGTCTCAAAAACTCATGATAGAAATTGGCAAGTTAGAAACATGCTTGTATTTTCAGTAAATTCTAAAATCAAAAGTTATTCTTCCCTGATAAAGATAGACATTCAAAGATTTAGGACATGGCTGTATTTTTTATTATTGCGCCGAATACTACATTCTACGTCACGGGTGTGACTGAGATGCCAACATGCGCTTACTCGCTTAGACTAAGACAAGTATGTATTGTTTTATGACACAACCTACTGTCATAGGTTGTCCTTCTTATGCTTAATTGTTTGCCATCCCACTTTCTCTAAAGGTGCTAAAAATCATCGGGAAACAATCGAAATAATTGTAGTTTTAAAAAAATAATTTGCTTGTCTTTTAATAGTGTTTGCCGTTTAGTGGAAACATATTCGTCACACACGAGGGCATTTTGGCGCTTTTTTAATGCAATTTACTCACTAGTAGGACTTCATATTACTCCACGCATGGTAATTGAGTACTCAAAATCTGAAATCAAAGACAAATACAATTGCCTCGTCTTCGGCTTTTCACCACGCATCTACAAATTATATACTAAGTCATTGCTTGTATCTTCCTTTGTCTGTTCCTATCCATAGTTAGGAGCTTGGTATTAAGACCTTCAATGAGTTATGCGTATCATAGATCATATTTGTACTGTTATATCGAGTCATTATAAGTAGAGTTAAGCTCAGATACGCCTGAGTTTCCCGGGAATCTGTAACAAGACCCGCGGAAGCTTCAATGAAAGCTGATTAATTATTGTAGTGGCGGTACTGCCGCGAAGGCGTATAGTGCATTATTAAGTTTATGGTGAATGGCTGTAAGTGCAAGACTAGTGAACCTTGGTACAAGTGCATCAATTCAAAACGGAACATTGGTACACATTGTTGATTGGTAAATACAGTCTAATGCTATTTACGTAGCACGTGAGCTTTGGTAAGATGGTGAACAATAGTAGTGTTGGGTCGATCGATTATTTTACAATTCTCGGGACTCGATTCTACATTCGAGGCGGCTCGTAATTGCCGTCGAAGGTATGAATATTGGTCGACTTTATTACTCTCCAGTCTCGACAAATGTATACACTTTAACGTCAAACATCTAAAGTGATCCCACTCGAACAACGAGTAGGTCGAACCAGTCGACACCGAGATGTCTTTGCCATAACTATCAAAATCGAGAATGATTGTATCTTAACGTATGTAAGACCGTTTCTGCGCACACTCTGAAAGGGGTTGAATATTTAAAAAAATATATATTTTAAGGTTCATTATAATGGCCGATTTATCGACTGCAATACATAATGTAGAGCAAACTGAAACAGATGCTTTTGCAAGAATATTTCGCCGGAGGGTAAATAGTTTTCACATGAAAATTAACTTCATAATTGATCTATTATACCGTCGTTTTGCATGTGTTAGCAGAATTAAATTTATTTTCCACGGTAGTACCAGATGTTTTTGGTTTTGAGTAATATACCCACCATCCATTTCGAAGAAAGTGCGCTCTTAATTTCAAATTCACACCATAGAAACGTTAAAAACATCAGAAACATAAACAATATTCACAGGGCTTCCAATATAAAAATCTCTTCAGCACTTCGACAATGAAGAATACGGAAAAATGAAACATTCGACAAAGTTCGAGTAATTTTTCATTCGTAGATGGCGCGTGACGAGTAACTGTTCATTGTTTTCGAGAATCGTAGCCCTGGATCAATCACGACCCACATAATAGGTACGAACACATTATAAAGATTGAACGGGAACTTTGTGGTACTTAAGTATGTAGCGCCTCATCATATTTTGAACATTTAATGCCAGTGTTAATGAATGTATTAAATTGTCTAGATAATAAACATATTCTGACTTTTACCTTTATTTTCCCGAGCTGTCGATGATTCTTCCCCTAATCCCCGACAACAAGTAATATAAGAGCAGCCGCGAAGATAAGGAAAACTCAAAGGAAACGCTGGCAACTGTTAAAGTAAATTGATGTATGGATTCCTGGTTACTGGTTTATTGTAAGACCACAAAAATGTAGAGGCTGCTGAAATCTACCAAAAAATACTTCAATGAGATCAAAACATGCACCTCATCTACGTTACCATATTTACGATATTCAGGCCGTTTATTTTAATTATTTTTGGAGAATCACATGAAGCCAATCTAGATTATAGGAGGATGTTTGTGCAGAAAAATGTTAAGAAAATTATTAAAAGTAAGGCATCCTTTATAGGTCTTTCTCGTTCGGGATTCGTTCTGCCGGATCAGCAGTGACGTAGATCCCATCAATGGATCATGATTGATCTATCCACAGTAAACTGCCCATCATGTCTGGGCCCAATCGAACGGAAGTTATTATGTGGCATTCATAACACCTCCTCCTCCATCACCCGCCACCCAACACCCACCACCCACCGGTATCACGTGCGCGTACTATATCAAATTGGGATTAACGCGCCCGGTTGTAAATTATGAGGCTCTTTTGACAATTATTTATAAAGGTAGATAGAACCTTTTTGTAAGCCCAGAAATAATGGGTGCGATTTCGTTATAAATAATATTAATTTGTCCCTCTTGACGCTGTCGCTACTAATTAAATTGATTGAATATGACTTCAGGTATTTGCATTTGATTAATGTTTTATTTAAATTTAATGTAATAAAATTAAAGTTTTTTTTTAAATAATTTGCGCTACGGTCGTTTGGCCACTTGTTTTTACTTAATTATTGTTTGGCCACAAAACATTGTTAACATAGTTTTCACGGTGTTTGTTTAGAATAATATGAATATTATTACTAGTTTATGGTCCAAAACAATAAACAGCTTGTGTTTTGCAATTTAAAAAACATTTACACGAACAGCGATCCCATAGGAATACCATCAATACGGGATTAGTAAATTTAAATGAGGAAATAGGTTCACTGTTTTTTTAATGAATTAACTTTACTCTTCGCCTTCCATGGATCTGGTGTCGCTTGAAAAATACGAACAACGAAGAAAACGTCATGTTTAATTTTTTACAGTTAAAAACAAAATTAAAAGCTCCGCAGTCCGTGATAAAATAACGTTGAGATATATGAGTCATTTAGAAATAAGCGAATGAAAAAAACCGGTGCATAAATTTCACCAGGGTTTTGTCTGTGCGGGCAAGTCTTCACGCAAAACAAATACAAATTATTTGTGAAAATATTTAGCTCTTTTTCACAAAAAACTATACTAAGTATTATTTACTAATATTTATTATTAATAAGAATATTAAATGGTTCAATGGTCACTCATTCAATGCGGATACACAAATCTTTCTTATAAAATAACAGTGTTAAAGTGATGATTTAAAAAAACTCTTAAAATTAACGTAAAGGCGGCCATACACACTACGGAACACCGTACGGTGTACCGGAGAGGTCTATGCCTGCGCAGGTAGACCGAAGCGTGTGTGGGAATAGATCTGGGCAGTTTTTTGAACCTGCGCAGGCGACCGGAGCAAAATCGAAAATCAATTATTTCGAAACGAACCTGCACAGGCAGACATGCACAGGTCGCCTCTCCGGTAGACCGGAGCGTGTATGGCCTACATAATGCGATAAGCTAAATCATCGATACCTGCTCCGATTTGCAACTAGTCGATTCATGAATTATATGTCGTGGTTTATCTGGATTATTTTTCAACCAAAATTGTTCATAGAAAAATGGGCGAGAAACATTTAGAAACTATTTGTACATCATACTTTAAGTGACCCTTAACTCTAAGATGATTTATTTTTCTATATATACTTACATATTGATATTGACTTCTAATATTTAAAAAAGAGATTGGTTAGCATCAATGTAAACTGGGTTGATTATTGGTAAATGTACATGTCAATAATTTCAAAAAGATCCTTGCTTGTGTAGTTGGTGTACCGGGTGGATGTAAATGTAATGTACAATACAATAATTGTGTTTTTGTCAGAAAGCCAAAGAATGAAATTTAAAAAGAACTTAAAATTACGTTGTTGAATTGAATCGCAAGTCTAATATTTAAATTGAATTTTTTAATATTAATGGGGTACGAGGGAAATGCGGCGGGTGTTCCAAACTAGTTCTTACCGTAATGACCGGTCAGTGGTTGAGTGGCATCGTGTTTGGGTCACACCCAGGCGTTCCGTGTTCGATTCCTCGGCTGGCTAAGTCCCCCATCACGACTCAAATAACACTTTCTTACTGTGATGGTATTAGAAAATTTTCAAATATTTTCGGATTATTCGTAACCCGGAAATGTTTGTCTTTCTTTTTAGAAATAAAAAAAAAAGTTTTTTTTTTTTTTAAATCTTTGGTTATCGTTGTGCACAAAAACAATCAAACGTAGCATTTTAAAAATTATTCTAAAACAAGTTTTGATATTCCTCGAAATTACTATTCTAAAACCTCGCAAACCGTTAAATTAAAACAAAAAACCCACTGACAGAAAAAAGAGTACTTTTTTTATTTTGATGTAGTAAAATTTTTCGTTCCAAAAGCAAAGGCAATGACATGAGGGGTGGAATTACCCCCCCCCCCCCGCTTCCTTAATACATAAAGCGAGTAGCGGTTCACAAGGCACAAGGCACGAGTTTCAGCGCAATTGAGAAACCGAAACCCCGGAAAACAGTAGCATTCTAAAACCAAATATTGTTTTCAGTTTACTCGACAGAACAGAATGGCACTAAAGACTGGAGAACTCGCTGAACCGCTGCTTTTTCATCTTAGGTGAACATTCTCAAACTCCGCTCGTAAAATCAATGTTTACAAGGAACTTAACTCTGGATGTGGCTTCGGTTGGCCAATGCGAGGACGATTGGACTCATATCATATCAACTTCCAGCTACTTTGTTTTATCAAAAATATATAAAACTTTCCGTCTTTTGTACAAAAACCTCATTTCTTTATCACTTCCTCAATACAGACGCAGATTATTCCGATTTTTATGCGTTGTCCACACATGAAAACAAACTTTTTCAATATTATGACAAAGAAAAATTCAAGTAAGGTGGTTGAGAACAACGTACTACTGCACGATTTTCGTGCACAGTTGTTCTAACCCCTACAGTGCGGATGACTGCATTTGCAGTCCAACTAAATTATAACTATCTTGAGGTGCACTGCAATGTGAAGTTTGTGGAGCTAGGTTTTAGAAGTTTAAAAAAATTTCATTACTCTCCATGAAAATTCCGCAGCAAAAAAAAAAATATTTGGTAGAAGCGCGTCTACTTCAAATCTAATTTTCAATTTTAAATTTCGCTTCGAGATTTGTACAAAATTTTGCCAGCAGCGTCGGGGAGTGAGATATTCGTGTTTTGCATATTGAATAAAATATTATTGGTAATAATAATTATTAAAAAAATATTCAAAACAATATTTCATAGGAAAGCTGATAGTTCAGAAATGCACAAAATAATTTGCAAGGCATATAGGAATATTTCGCCATTAAATTTATACGACGAGAATGCCAGCATTCTTATAAATACCAAGCAGGAATTATTAGATTCCTGGTAAAATAAAAATCTTCACGCAAAACACTTCAACTATCTCAACCAAACATATGTTGACAAACTTTCGTCAAACAAATGGTTGAGTATTGGAGAGTTGAGCGCAGAAATAAAAGGATTTATGCTTGCCATTCAAGATAGAGCCATTAAGACTAAAAATTATAGGAAGCATATCATAAAAGATACAAATCAAATTGATGATTTATGTAGAAAATATTTGGCTTCTTCGGAAACTATAGAACATATTATATCGGGATGTTCGATGGATTGTTCTTGTCATTGAACTTGCTCGGTCGCTAATTTCGTTAGCACCAGTTTTTGAAGAATTATAACATGAAATAGTGTCTAAATTGAATCAAATTTGCTACTGAAGTGCAGTGTTTTTCTCGGCCTACCACCCGGTGTGTTTGTCTCCCGGTATTCTAACGAGATATGCTCATAAAGTGACTTTTTTCCAAAAAATTGACACATAACCTATCTAGGATTCCATCACCTAGAAATGTTTTGAGAATTCACGCTAAAAGAGTTTAATAAACTGAAATCTTGTGTATATAATAAAACACGGTGCAGAATTTTTATCCTCGTGTGTCTGTTCTATCGATACTCGAACGGGGAGTGTCTCAAAAGTGATATCAAAACTGAAAGTCTAAACTTTAATTGTCATCAAGTGAATTCATTAAAAGAATAAACATCCGAAAAAAAAAACTGACAATAAGTGAATCGTTAACAAATTTGAACTGTGAATTAAACAATAAAAGTAGTGTTTTAAATAAAAAAATAAAAAGTAACTTAAATACACTCCAGTACATTTCGTTGACAGTTGCTTAATATTGACTTTAATCTCACTGACATTCAACAGTGAATTGGCCTAAGTGCAAAGTGTTTGGCTCCGGTATCTTCGGAGAAGGGTTCAATCCTCAGACAAACCAAAATCTTTTTATTTTATTATTATAATATAAATAAAAATAAAATAACTGTTCACAGATGGCGGTAAATGCGGACGCACTAAACTAATCATTTAACGAGATACACTACCAGTTAATAGATGGCACTAAATGCGAAATCCTAAAATTAAATAAAACCGCAAACAGGCGTAAGTACGAAAAGTTCTTACAGGGGTGTGGTATATTTTGCCCACCAACAGGCGCTATAAATTAAAAAAATCACTAATTAAAAAAACAAAAACAAAAAAAAAAAAAAACAAAAATAAATCGAATCACCCCATCTGAACAATTTCATAGAACACGAAAAAAATGGACAAAAACATGGAATTATTTCTATTTAAACTTGACGAGAAATTAGAGAAACAAGCCGAAATAATAACTCATTCGGTAACTAGAAATGTGATGGAAGCGCTGAATGAGAAGATGAAAGCAATTATTGAGGATAACAATATTCTCAAAAATAAAGTATCAGAACTAGAACAAAAACTTGAAGCAGTAAATAGAGAAAAACGTAAAAATAACCTGGTGTTCTTTGGAATAGAAGAGAAGAGAAAATCTGAAGGAGACCTTGTAGTCTACATTAAAGACCTCATAGTAGATACGGGAGTACACTTGGACAGCCAAGAAATTAGCAACGTGTATAGAATAGGGAACCAAAGCGAAAACAAGAATCGTCCGGTCATAGCCTCTATCACGACCCAATGGAAAAAACACCTTATACTTAAGAACAAGAAAAACCTCCCGTCAGGTATTAATGTGAAAGAAGATTACTCAAAAGAAATCCTGGAAAAACGAAAACAACTCCAACCTCAACTAGAAGATGAAAAAAAGAAGGGAAACATTGCTTACATAAAATATGACAAACTGATAGTGTTAAAACCGAAGGAAAACATTAGCGAAAAGAGAAAAAAAGGAACTTCGGATTCTCCTAAGTCATCAGAACAGAAGAAAGTAAATACAAACAAAATATTGAGCAATCCTTCACAACCTCTACCCAAAACTAGCATGAAAGAGATCACCAGACCTAACATACTAAACTATTACAACCGGTCAAGTTCTGACTCACAACAACTAAATGCTCCAAAAAACTAATAATTTTCCCGAAAAATCGGGAACAAACAATATTAATACCAACTAAAATTAACAAGCAAATCGAACTAACAAAAAGTCTCCCAGTTCGGCTGGTCCCCGCGGGAGTTATAGACCACCACCCTCTAACAACAAGAAGAAACAAAATACTCAATATTGCAACTTTAAATACGAGAACTCTTAGAACAGAAGAAAGCCTACATGAGCTTGAAAAAGCTCTCGAAGAAATAAAATGGGACATCCTGGGCATTAGTGAGATGCGAAGACTAGGAGAAAAGATTGAGGAACGGGATGACTACATACTATTCCACAAAGGCGAAACAGCCGGCGAAAGAGGAGTAGGATTCATAATCAAACGGTCAATGAAACAAAACATACAAGACCTAATTGGAATCTCTGATCGAATAGCCATTCTTAACATTGACATACCGGGATACCAAAAAGTATGGTCTGTTATACAAATTTATGCCCCAACAGAAAAAGCAACAAAAACAGAAATCAAACTTTTCTATAAAGAATTAACACAAGCATTAACAAGGTATCAAAACAACCATATTATTCTAATGGGCGACTTTAATGCTCAAGTCGGGGCGAAGCAATGCAAGGAAGAATATGTATTGGGAAAGTTTGGCCAAGGTAGAAGAAGTCCACATGGTGAATTTTTGGTTGAATTCTTATTACAACACAACCTAACGCTCTTGAACAGTTTATATATGAAAAACCAAAATAAGAAGTGGACATGGATCTCCCCTGACGGCAACACCAAAAACGAAATTGACTACATAACAACAAACTACCCAAAAGCCTTCACGGATACGTCGGTCTTAAGTAAACTCAATTTCAATACAGATCATCGTATGGTAAGAAGCAACATAAGAATAGAACCACTAAAGAATTCTAGGAAAAAATTCGCTTCATACTCTACAAATCACCACAGCGAAGAAACCCTAAAGAAAATAAAACAATCTCTAATTGAATCAGCTGATGAATTAACTACGAGAAACATTGATGTTCATACGAAATATGGAAAGCTAGAAAATCTACTAACTAAAGTAAAAACAGAGAATAGCAGTAGAAACAAGTACAAACTAAGTGATACAACGCTGCAACTTATAGAAGAAAGACGGAATCTACTTTCAAAACATCCTAAAAAAGATAACATAAAAACTATAACGAAACTTAGTAAGGAAATCAGAGAGAACATCAGAAAAGATAGGAAGATCAAGAGGCTGCAAACATTAGAAAAGCATATAGTGAAAACAGGAGGAGTTAAAAAAGCGCTTAAAGAATTGAAAGAATCAAATAAAGAATGGATACCAAAACTAAACAAAAAGGGGACTACTTCTTCAAATAGAAAAAACATTAATGAAATAGCCACAAAATTTTACCAGGACCTCTATTCAAGCCCAGACAACAAACAAAAACACGATCCGAGGACAGACGTCAATAAAGAGCAGAAAAACGTTATAACTGAACCGAAAATACTTTCCAGAGAAGTAGAAAAAGCCATATACAGTCAGAAGATGGAAAAAGCTCCAGGTCCAGACAAAGTGACAAACGAACTTCTTAAAGGCACCTTGGAAGAACTACTACCAATACTCACTTCAATATTCAATGAAATACTAATAACTGGTCTAATCCCTACACAGTGGAAAACATCAAACATTATTCTTATATTTAAGAAAGGACAAAAAGAAGATATCGGGAACTACAGACCTATAAGTTTGATGTCAAATATCTACAAAGTATTTTCTAAAGTTATCCTGGAAAGAATAAGTAAAAAGCTAGACGAAAACCAACCACGGGAGCAAGCCGGCTTTAGACAAAAATACTCTACCCTAGACCACATACACACAGTGAAACAAATAGTAGAAAAATATAACGAGTATAATAAGAAACTATACATGGCATTCATTGATTACTCCAAAGCTTTCGACAGCATAAGACACACAGCCATATGGGATAGTCTTGAACAGCAAGGGATACCTTCAAACTACATCAATATTATAAAAAAGATATACTCGAATTGCGAAGCGAAGATCCAACTAGAAACCTTGGGAAAAAAGTTCAAGATTGAGAGAGGTGTAAGACAGGGAGACCCTTTATCACCAAAATTGTTCTCGGCTGCTCTGGAAAGTATCTTCCGCAAACTAGATTGGGAAAAATATGGTATCAACGTGCAAGGTGTAAAACTGAACCACCTAAGATTTGCAGACGATATAGTACTATTTGAGGAAAACCCATCACACCTAAAGAAAATGATAGAATCGCTAACTGACGAAAGCGCGAAAGTCGGCCTATGCATGAACAAAGATAAAACAAAATTGCTTACAAACTCTAAACCAGTAACTATACTAATTGACAATCAACCACTCGAATATGTGTCAGATTACATCTATTTAGGACAGATAATATCTCATAAAGATCAAACCACTAAAGAAATCGAGCGAAGAGTAGCAAATGGATGGAAGAAATACTGGTCTTTGAAAGAAATCTTGAAATCCAATGAGCTAAGTATGCAAATAAAAAGGAAAGTCTTCAACACATGCATACTTCCAGTCATCACATATGGATGTGAAACTTGGGCACTCACCAAACGACACAGAGACAAGTTGGAACGCTGCCAGAGAGCCATGGAGAGAAGTCTGACAGGAATAAGGAAACAGGACAGAGTGAGATGCAGCACAATAAGGGAGAAAACCAAAGTTGCCGATTTAATTGCCAGAATAGACCAACAAAAGTGGAGATGGACAGGTCACATGATCCGCGATCCACAAGACAAATGGTGTAAAAATGTCACTGACTGGTATCCAAGAGATGGCAAGAGAAGTAGAGGACGTCAACAAATAAGATGGGAAGACGACCTAAAACTCACGGCTGGAAATCAATGGAGAAGAGTTGCGCATGACAGGTCCCAGTGGAAAATGTTAGAGGAGGCCTATGCCAAGAGGCAAACTGAGCTTCGGGATTTATTATAAATAAACAAGAACATGCTTAGTATACCTGACCGAAGACCAGAATAAAAGGCTTATTATTATTATTATTATTATATCGGGATGTTCTGTATTAGCGCCGTCCGAGTATACATTTAGGCACAATCAAGTTTTAATAATAATTTAACTTTAACTGTGGACGACGGGACTCAGAGGCCCAGCCCTTTCTTCAATTTCTCGGAATAAACACCTTCCCCGCGCGCGCCACCCCCGCGCGTCTCAGTAGCTTCAGTTTTAGTTATTTTTGGACCAAGGAGGGAGAAAGTCGCGTCGTCCGGCACTTAACACGTGAGAAATAATCATTTAAAATTTGATCAGGGTCTGTGAGACCCGCTGACTATAATTTCCATACAAGTATACTCGGAATATTAGGTGCAGGTGTGCCCCCAGCGGCAATACAGGCTGAAGAAGTTGACCCTACAAATCGTAAAAGATGTAGATTTTGCCCATCAAAGCTCTCTAGAAAGGCAACCCATGCTTTTATTAACTGCAAGAAGCCAGTTTGTCTTCAGTGTTCCAAGCCTCTATGTTCTGAGTACCAGTAATTTTACATAAGTTTAATCCTTGTCAGAATTTTTATTTTATTTCTTTCAGCAGTTGTTTTTATGAGTTTTTGTTACTGTCTTTTTTATTAGCTAGGAAAAATTATTAGTTTTGATTTGTGTGATACCTACTATAATTAAGGAGCCTTAATATGATCTAAAGTCAATAAAGACTGAAAACTGACTAAGTTTGTTAAATTTGGAGATAATTATTAAAACATGAATAAAAGTTAATTATTTTTATTACACGATCGTTTATTCATAAATACTTTATAAATATAAACTCTTTGCTATAGTCAGATTGGTCCAGGTATGGAAATAAGAAGAATTTTATGAAGGGGTCTGTGTGACCCGACGTCCATGGGAGTGTGATTTTTATTTCACGTCCATAGTTAAGAGGAAACCGGGTGGTGTTTTTTCCATACAAACGTATTCCTCATTTCCCTCTCTGAATTTTGACACTAGAAAAAATATTTTTTTTACATAATATGAATATTGACCGCAAGCGTGTCGGTACGTTTTGATTTTTTTGATAAGTTACTTTTTATAGGAGTTATAACCCTTCAAAAATTGTTAAAATTGCCTTTTTTTAACGCCATCAACAAACGTTCAGTATACAAATTAGACGATGTATTTTTAAAAAAAGCAAAAGGTACAGACATAGAATGTTTTCTTCCAATACATTTGGTAAAAAAAATCTTGGAAATTGGTTCAGTTTTGGAGTAGAAAAATGAGGACTACAAAACCTCGATTTTGACAATTTTATTTGGGTATTATCAGGCTGAGGTGCATGTGTCCCTTTCTCTCAGTATTCGGGGGTGAGGGGGGGCGGAGAGGGTTTTGTTGAATACGTATACAGTCAACGAAGTGATGTGACATTCTCAATAATTATATCGATACATTAGTCCACTAGTGTTGTCATGTCCCGAGTTATCGATGTTTTTTTAAAATTATTTTTCTGTTTGGTGACTTATTTTGAGTGTGCCAATACTTACCGAGCTTATTTACTAAAGTTATTGTGACAAATTTAATTTGTTTACGTCAAATAAATTAATGGAAAAAAATTGAAAAAAAAACACCTGTTACAGACAGACCCCGAGATGATTCCGTTCCGTATTGCCGAGTTGGATATGGAACACAAAAATTAATTAAAATATTTTTTGATAACTTTTGAAGGTTGCACTCAACATAATATTATCCCTTTATAGGACACTTTTTTTAAGATACAACTACCGAACCAAAAAAAAACTTTTATATTTGACTAAATATATTGTTCTAGATTTTTTTTTCAAAAAAAATATATTTTACAAGAAAATGTGTGATGGTAAGTACATACACCACTGATCGTTTGATGGAATGCTGGTACAGCGTATGTTCAGTGGTACATGCATCTACCACATGTTGTTGAATCGATTATGTTATTATAATATCATATTATACAAATGAATATTGAAATCTATGTATAAGAGGCACCATATTGTTTATTGTGCTACATATTAGGTACATACACATAACTAGTTTAGTTTTTATTTAACTTTTTTAATACGTTATATTATTACAGAAAAATGCACTTTTGGGAATACCTCCTACATCACTTGACATTTTCAATCTTCTTCAATGATCTAATATTTTTTGTTTTTAAACGCTTTATTGTAAAAAAAATTACTGTTTAACATCTACACAATGAAATTAAAACAATTTATGGTCCAGACCTTTCCCTCGCCGGTAAATTTCTTGGTATGCGACCGTCAATTATTTCTGGTAAAAGGCATTGGTGGTAGAAATTTTCTAACAGTGGAACGATTTTTTGCCAGATTTCATCGTCCCTCTCAATTTTTTCATACAGCAAACCTTTTGGACTCCACACAACAAAATAACAATAATTACGACGAGTAATATGTAACTGGCCTTGTACTTGGTAGAAGTAATTATGATTCCGTTTTAATGTTAAAGAATGGTCTTCCAATTTACAGTAATCAATTATCTTTTGTGCAATTCCCTCTTCTGGTGACATATTTGCTATACTATAAGGGCATTTAATTTCAATTATAGAATCCTCACCGATAAGGCCATCCGGACTTGCCGCTAAAAAGTTTTTGGTTTTATCGATAAATAGCCCACAAGCGGATACCTGAAAACTTGTTTTTTTTGAAAATTGCTCTATTGCTAGGCTTTCATTTTCTTTTCCATAATTTGTGGCCATAGTTCCTTTGAATTGTGAGTACAGTAAAGAGTTTAGTACTCCCGTAACTGAAGTTTTTTGCCGAAGCTTATATATTTTTCCAAAGTTAGACGCCGTTATCCGCTTACGTCTTTCAATTGCCCACAGATTGTTATTGCTTTGGCCTACCGTATTCCGTTCGAGCTCTTCCTTATTGGTTGAAGATAATTCTTTGAGAAATTCCTCTTTTTTCGTTTCAAATATTTCAGGTGGCATATCTGGTTCTAATTCCAATTGACCATAATTTTCATCGGGCCCTGTAACTTTTTTTCTTTTTTCTGTCGTATTTTCATTATACTTTAGTTTTTTTTTTCGACACATTTGTTTATTCTCCTTCGAACGTCGTTTTCTCTCTATAAAGTGCTTCGTGTATTTGCCGGGACTGTGGCCTTGGATTTTCTTTTGTATTCTTGAATGGGTTGCCAATTCACTATTCCACGAAGTTACTGCTCCAAAACATCTTGCTTGGTAAGATCCTCTTGTAGTAAAATTTACCCTTTTTCCACCTATAAATTTGGCGATAACGTTGTTGAATTGCTCCACAGTGTTATTTGTCACGTCAATAATAAGACTTTCTGCATTTGCTATTAGAGACAATAAGAATTGTTGGATATCAGTCCATATTCCACAATCTCGAAGATCGCTTACTAAATTTGGATCATCAGTATACTTCTCCGGCTTGCAATAGTACGATGCACAATTTTTATGATCACCAAACACATGATTTGCGGTATTTTTTATGTCCATTTTCAAATTTTTTATTTTATCACTTTGTACTGTGTTTTCTTGCTCTTTCCTGTAATTTATTGCTCCAACTACAGCTCTTCTCATGCGTAAAACGTTTGCTTCAACCTTTTTCCTTATATGAACTGGTACAAAGCCTTTAGCGTTGTTGGTTTTTTTTCCAAGTGCTTTCATTTTGTTGCAAAAATTGCGGAGTAAGTGATTTTTGCACTCTATTTTTTGTACTATAAGGTTAGGACCATATGGCGTTTGTTGCATTATTTTTTTCATGATGCTGGAGTCGCCATCACCAACTAGTTTGTTAAATTTCAATCCATGCATTTCCATGCTTCTCGAGAACCCTTCTGCTATAATGTGGGCTTCCATGGCATTAGCACTGTCACGCCAGTTTATGAAGCACCTGTGCTCAGAAGCAACTATGTGTAGTTTAGTAGCTCTAGCACATATGCAGCAGTATGAGTTTCGCACTCCCAGAAATAAAACCTTTTTAGTTCGTAGTCCAACTATGCACCCTGCGCCAGATGAGGAGCTAAATCCACTTTTGTACGACCTCTTTGCCCAGGAGCCATCTGCAACCACCGTTACCAAAGGATAGCCACCCTCGTCTACGTCACCGTTTAAAATGGCTAGCCTTTTTTCTTCTTCACCAGCTGCGATCATTTCTTCTAAGGCACATTCTTCAATTGTTGGCGCTAAACATTGTTCTATGTTCGTGTAAGTCTTACAATCCATATTTGGCATATTTAAAACCCCACAAATTTCATTCCATTGTGAATACCCATTTCCTGTACACATCACTCCTTCGACGACAGCAGTATTTATAGACATTTTCCGTTTCGGGTCTTCGGAGTGAATGTATTCTATTTTCTTGCACATTTTGCACTCGAAAACATACTGGCTTAGAAGACCATTTCGTCGTTCCTTCATAAATTTTAAATCGGAAAATGTGCAGTTGGTGTGTTCGTGCTTTATATTTGATATCTCCGAAAACAAATATTTTATATCCACAATTCTGCGACCTTCGAAATTATCGGTTTCATCAATATGGTCTGGTTCTATCACCAAATCATCAAGCGTTGTTGATGATGATGAACTTGCGTTTTCGTCTATATTTGGAGCAAATGATTCATCCATGGAAGTTTCATGCATTAGTGAAGATGTAGTTAAGTTTCCAAAAGTAGTATCGATGACATCCATATCCCTGTAAATGCAAATGATTTATTTATTTAAATTTGTCCATCCCATTTTCCCGTTATACATGCTACATTATACACGGCTCTCATAGCATAAATCTTTAGGTTTTTCTCGTAAGTCGCTCACGTAAGAGAGTTATGGCAAAATTATCAATGTAAACGATACCCATTGGTAATTTTGCCATAACTCTCTTATGTGAGCAACTTACGGGAAAAAAAACTTTACGTACGTAAAGGTAACCTTAGGAAGGTTCAGTAGTAAGAGTGACAGGAAAGCGATATTTCGACTTACCTAGATGTCGAACGTGGTGCAACATGAATCTGTCGTTTGATACTAATAATCGGTTTTTTTCGTCTAGTAGATAAAAACAAACGCGCTTTGTTTCCATTTTTTTTACCCATTATTTATCTGTAAGAAAAAATTTTTTGAGTTGAAGGTAGGTAATATAGTAGTCGATTTTATGTAACTCAATTTCTAAATACACATATCTTATGCTACGTATATATTTGCGAATAGTGGCGTGCACAGAATTTGAAAATTGAAATTTCGGAAAAAAAATAATTTTCAGCTTCGACAACATCATTAATGTCGTATTTTCAATCTTAGGATTCTAGCCCACTGAAAAATCAGTGCACGCCACTCTTTGCGGACAGAGACGCGAGCCGAACCACGAATTATGGTAAAGGTACGAAGCAACCGCAAGCGGCGCAGCGTTTCGGGCAGTTTGCTTTTGCTTCGTTCCTTTCCCATAATCCGTTGTTCGGCTGGCGTGTGTATACGCAGCCTAAGACGTAGAATAATATTTATTATAGGTTACTAGATATGTTAACAAATGTACCGACTTGCACTAATGCACTTTATGCATACAGTCAAAACTGATGAATTTACGTTATTCAGGGAGAGCCAAAAAACAACAACATTTTTAGCGATATTTATATGTTTAATTAAAAAAGGAAATTGTGTTGTAATATTGAGTTTTTATGAATGAATAGTTAATGTTTATAATAATAGTTTATGAATAATTTATGAATAGTTTAGTAGGTATCTACTCACCATATGTCCTATATGTGTAAATCGTGAGAAATGACCAAACAGATTTCAATATTCAAGGGGGTTTCAGGGTCAAAATTCGAAGGTCTGTATTTGACGTAGAATAGTTTCCAGTAAAAAGACTAGTCAAAAACAGTAGAGTGATGCAGCCAGCGAAAAATAAAAACACTATACAATCACAAAGTACGTGATGTACCTACTGCGCCTATGCTGCCGTTTTATAAAAAAAGATGGTATGAATCTCCCGATATTACTAAACCAAAACAGCGTGCATCTTACTTTACTAATAGTAACAAGATGAATGAACTATGAGCGCAGAAGATATCTATTATATAGGAATACGCACGCTCAAGTCGCGACGCGTATTGACTTATCTGTTGCAGCAGGCAGCAACCTGTATACACGCACCCACAAGTCTCATTGACTTGTGCGTGTGCAGAAGATGAGCTCGGAGCAGGCAGTCACATGTATTTGTAGTAAGTAATAATAATAATAAAGTTAAGTACAATACAATATTAAATAATGTAGACCTCGCTATTTTATTACGAATATGTACCTAGGCACCTACTTAATTTTTGGAATAAATGAATAACAGTAAATGAAATAATAAGAACGCGAAGTCGCTGGCGGGCGCGGCGCGGCGATTCGTGCTTCCAACACCTGCAGCCACGCACACACACGCATTGGGGTTCACCAATACACCGATAGCGCTTTTGCTGTCCCCGCTGAGATGAACGAAATAGAAATAATTTTTACAAATACCTATCGTTAAAATTTCTCGGCGCTCCTGCGCGCTCTTAAGGGTTAATAATAATCGCCGTAATGTACCATATTATGAATATGAACCAAATTCATTTTTAGAAAATGAATTTTATAAAATTTATTACGATAAAACTATTCCAACAGACAGAACCATTAGTCATAATAAAAACCCGATATAGTTTTACATGAGCAAATTAAAAAAATAACTTTTATCATTGATATCGCTATTCCAAATTCTTGTAATATTCAGAAAACTGTTTCTGAAAAAATAAGAAAATATACAGATTTAGGAAATGAGATTAAAAGAATTTGGCATTCTCAGACTATAAAAATATTTCCATTTGTTATTTCAGCTACTGGCATTATACCTAGCTCTCTCATTCAAAATTTAGGCGTATTAGATTTGTCAAAAATTTATATATAAAAATGCAAAAGTCAGTAATTTTAAATACATGTAGGATTACGAAAGATTTTTTAAATATTTATATTGAGGGATCAGTAGGATTAATCGGACCAGTTAGGATTTCATCAGAGCCGAACCCTCTGATATAAAAAATATCCGGAGTCGGTGAAATATTTTCCCATTATGTTTCTGGTAGATTGACGTATTGTTCTTGTATTGTTTTGTATTTATTATACTTATATTGTGTAGTGCACTTAAATTGCGTGAATTTACTAGATAATCATTTGAGGGAAAGTGTGTGGAAGGGTTTAGTGTTTCACAAAGGAAAGATTTAACCCGGACATAAAATCTGGAGCACATAATAAATTAGGTATGCTGAAAATTTGCGTTCTATCAAGGGATCGTAAAAAATGCATAGATGATGAGGAAATTGTGTATTTATGTTGTTTTATCATTATATTTTTATTTTATTTTTATTCCAATACAATATAACACTGTTTTATATTTTTCATTTTTTATGTCAGAACACACGTCACAAGAGTTTTTACTGCGCCCTACTACTTGGAGCAAGTGAGACTATTGCATACCCAATTGGAGTACTTCTTCTACTTTTTATTAACTGAAAATTCTTGCTTTTGATGACATCTTATAAGTACTTTACGTTTTATAAGTATAATAAATAGATGTGTTTGCATTTTTGAAGAATAATAAAATTACGATGCTTAAATAATCTTTTGAACCTTTTTGCGATCTTGAATGTTTTTATAAATTAAAGAATTTATAATTCAAAACGTTTTTTTTTAACTCCGACCCTATCTAAAGTGCATGAATCCAAATTATTCAAATGTTTTCGTGTTCGAAAATAACGGCATGTTACACCATTTTACGTTAAGCACGAATCGACTGTTTCAAAACGAATATCTTTAATTACTATAATAATTACCCTAGTTAGATATATTTTTGTTCATTTTTGATGTGCTGGTTCAGCAACGTAGAATTTACTGTTCCAAAACAATTCAACAAGGTGGCATTTCAACACCCCTTTGAAAAGTCATTAAAAGTAACGATTCTTTTAAATAGCTAATAAACATTTTTTTCAACACTTTTAATGACTTTTCAAAGGAGGTGTTGATTTTGGGTTTTCCGATTACCCAAGTCACAAGTTCTGTGGCAGGGAAAACATTTAAGTAGGTATACCTAAATATTGCAGGATGTAATTTTTAAAGAATATGAAGGAATAAATAATATTACAATTTGCTGAACATAAAAAATATTCTTTTAAATCAAATATCAATACATGGTCACCCTATGTGTTTACTCCATTATGGTGTCAGCTTAGAAGGTAACCATTATTTGTAAGAAACATTAACGTAACTATATATTGTTCTTACAATGTATTGCTTTGTGTTAATTTTATTATTTTATAAAATTATTAACCTAAATTCCACATAAAGAAACAATAAAACAATTATGAATCAAAATACATATTTGATGAGATTTTAGATTTTCACAGACAAAATATTATAGTTATTTAGTATTGGGTTATTATACCGTATTGCGGTGCCTCCTTATTTAGCCAACGTTTTGGAGAGTGTAACAGTGTCCTCTGTCCATCACACATCTGCAATGATGATGGATTATAAATACCCTGCAACCCTTTTTTCGTTGTTTGTTTTTGGGGTGTTATGCCGTGTTGCGCTACCTCCTTCTTTAGCCGACGTTTCGGATAGCGTTGCAGTGTCCATCATCAGGGCAGATCCGGCAGATCCGACGATCACATCTTGAAAATGCTTTCGGCCGTGAAAATCTAAAAACTCACCCTGCAACCCTGTCCGAAACGTTGGTTAAAGATGGAGGTAGCGCAAAACTGCAAAGTAAACCAAAAATAAATCAATTAAAAATAAAAATTAGATTGAAACCAGAGATTTGTTAGAAATAGATATGTTGTGAATTCTATAGTGGTATTTTATATATTTCTTTATTAATGCCCTTTTTCGGGGCTTTTACATTACATATTAATAGTAAGAAATACACAGCGTTCATTGTACATAACTGAACTGTCTCAGTAACAATATTTTATATTTGTTTAAACATAAATTGAATATGTCCACTGACTTGGTGTAGTTGTTACCCTCCATTAGTATTCTGGGCAAAGAAGAATACATGTGGTAGTTAGTCCCAGAATTTCTGCGCTGAAATAAATCCTGGCTTCTAGTATTACGTTGTGGAATCCAGAAGCTTATTAATTCAAGCAATACCGGACTATCAACTAAATCATTTAAAATTTTATACATAAACACCAAGTCAGTGAAAATTCTTGTATCTGACAATTTGAGCATATTCGTATAATTTAAAATAGTGTTGTGGTTCAACATAATTGATGGAATACCCATTTTAAAATTTAGAAAACGTTAGAATTTGTTTTGTATTCTTTCAACAGCTTGTACATGTATACTAAAATGTGGGTTCCAGATGTAGAATTGTACTCAAGTTGACCTCTAACATAGGCAAAATATAACAGTTTAATACACTTTATATTGTTAAAATTTCTAGTCAGCCTAGTTACAAATCCCAACATTTTTAAGCCCTTATTAGAGATTTATGTTATGTGATTAACTTATTTAGTGATGCTTAAGTCTTTAATTTGCTTCAATTTTTCAAGAGCATTGTTATCAATGTTGTAATTAGAGATCTCTGGATTATTTATTAGAGAAAATCGAACTATTTTTCATTTTGATATATTTATGTAAAGTCTTACATCATTTTAGCAATTTGTTGATATTATTTTGAAGAATGTTGCAATGGTAAATATTTTTAATAATTCTATTAATTTTGAGGTCATCAGTAAAAAGTAAGATGGATATATCATAAAATATTTTTGTAAGATCAGTTATAAACAAGAAATATAATATTAGGCCGAGGTGTGAACCCTGTGGAACTCTACTTTTTGCATATTTTTTTTCCAACACGGAGGATTTTATTCTAACAATTTGTTTCTTCAAGTGTTCACAGAACGGATAACAGATCTGTAAATAAAATTGATCTAAGACACTTTTGTGGTAAGATAGTTACCTACGCAATTAAGGTGAACAGGGTGGCTTACTTTTTTGATAAATTTACATTGTGTAAGGTAATTCAATTCTTATCTATACCGAACTCGCCCCACATTAGGAAAAAAAACAGAAGATGAATTCGAAGAGTGTTGTAGCGGTACATAATTAAGTGGTATCTTGCCTTCCCAAGTTGTTGTCCGAATTTATCGCGTCTTTATTTGGTTGTTAATTTCCCCAACACGCGCTTCTGCATAATGAATTTCCATAAAACATAAAGCGGAACTCAGAGGGATACCGAGTGCGTTAAACTCGAATAAATTTACAATTAATACTCCCCTTCATAGGAAATTAGGTCTTCCGGTTAGCTCATAGTTCAATTCTAAATAATGTACGTAAGCTCTGATTTTAAATGTACCGGGAAAGCTTTGAAACTAATTTCAGTACGTTTTATAAAGCGCGGCAGCAAAAACATGAGTTTGAAAATGTAAGGGTCATTTACGGATAAAATAATCACTCACAGGCTGGCTAGGGGTAATGGCATTAAGCTGAATTTAACGAAATACGGTACAATGTCAATGAACAATGCAAAAGCTTCATTGAAATGTGGAATGTGTTTTCTTCTCTTTGACTGCGCTTTTCTTCCATTCATTTGGGGCCAACGGCGCCGCCGCTACCCGAAATTCTACCAATTTCTTACATATCCCCCTTAAAAATTAGTTTTTAAACTCTTAAAAAAAATATATGTTATTTTTTTAAGATAATATTTAGAGGCGTTCCACGCCGAAACGCAAATTATATGAAATTCCCTCGATAGAAAAAAAATTAATGTATGCTCCGAAAATTATTATAAACACGTTTGTTTCAGTTATTTTGCAAGTTGTGAAAAAAATTCACAGTGTTTCTTTAAATGATACTTAAGACGCCTTCCACTAGATTTTTGCTCTATTTTAAACGAGTCGTGCTTTATTAAACATTTTCACAATTTTCGCATCGATTTTATAGCTTTAAATATTACCGCGCTTCTCTAACATTCGTAATAACATATCTCTCCATTTTCTTCTTGTTGAGCACGGGTGCGGCGCCTTAAATTGTTACTGATTTTGATTATCGGCAATACCCATGAATGATGAATGCAAATTATTCATGGGCAAATTATCCCAGTAAGATAGTATATAGTCAGGATATATTCTTCTTTGACTTTGACGGTGTAGTTACCTGGTTTTTCTTAAAATATATTTTTCAAGTCGGGTATCTGCGATTTTAGTAACCATCGTGATCCGGGTCATTAAGTTATCATTCTTATTAATTTGCTAAAATTTTCTTAAATTTTGTCAATTTTTTTAACATAAGCTCCACACTCGAGGCCCTGGGGAAAAGAGCCTATGTCAACTTTAGGGATGCTGCATGGAGGTTTTTTTAACTGAAAAGAAGGGGAGAAAGTTCTGGGAAGGAAAAATGTATGAGGGGTGGATAGGAATCTAGGCGTCAATTTGTCCAGGAGTGACGTATAAATCCATGACGAGTCGAGGGAGTCCGACTGCAGAGGTCTAGATGAGATCTCCCGGTCTGGCCCACCACGCAGATGGTGGGCAAATGCATTAGCCACCACGACAAATCTTACCGCATAAACCCAGGCACCGCTGCTATGTCACCAAACGTAGCAAACTACGTGGGGTTATCTATAGCAGGGGTTTTGGATATCAAATAAATGGTTCCCAGAGCAGCGGTACCTAAACCTGCCTCCTAAATTGTAAAAAAATGACCAGAAAAATTTCTTGAAATAAATTTAATAATAATGATAGAGCTGTTTTTGTAGAATATCATCCAAAGGAAACTTACCAAAGCTATTAAAACTTTTGGATTTCGTTAAATGATCTTAAGAAACTCAACAAATCAAACCATGCTAAACAGATGAACCGAGATACTTTGGTCGTTTTTCCAAAGCAGGTTCTCCTACTGCAATCCGATTATTTCATTTCCTGAATCTCAGGAATACTGAGAATTATGTTAACAGACATCATATTCTTAACTCTGCTTATTTTCAGTCGATTGCTTTTTTATTCAGTCGATTGCTTCAGTTGATAGCACTTTTAATTATAAAATTTAACTTGAGAGGCGGAAATGGGTACCACTACTCCGGAATCAATTTATTGGATAACCAATACCTCTGACATTAGTCGCCCCAAGTGAATCGCTACATTTGGTGACTTAGCAGGGTGTCCGGGTTCATGGGTTGAGGTTTGTACGAGTTTTGGCGACGGATGCGTCTGCCCATCAGCTGCTTGGCAGACCGAATTGAGAGACTGGCGGTTAACCTCTCCCTTATGATTCTCTCGGAACATCGCCTTGGGAGGTCAATTCAATGGATTCAAACGTCCGTCACTTTTGAACCCAATAACCCTCATATTCGTAGCCACCCCTCATACCTTTTTCCTTCCCAGAACTTTCTCTCCTTCTTTTCCTAAAAAACCCTTCACATCACATCATAATTAATAGCTTCGGGAGGTATTCATTTAGAAACATCTTAAATATTAGTAACACGTTCTTCGGAATTCAATTAAATGAACCCGGCGGAAAGGTTTTTTTAAATTTATTTATTTATATGAATACCGCATTACTTTTTTAACTGCTCCCGTCTGGAGCCAGTGAGACTATGGCATCCCCAATTGGGGTATGTTGTGAGGCTGAAGGTAGTGGGGATGGGAAGGAGATAAGAAAGAGGAAGGTGGGGAAGTACCTGGCTATTCAGATCTGGTTACCAAACATGGCTAATACCATTTCAAGCAACGTTTCAATTCTACTGAGAGTATCTTCTACTCTGAAACACACCGGAAATATACTTTACATATATATTATTTTAAATGAGTAAATTGTGAATAACACAAATTAATAAAATAAAATTTATTTGCCACGCCGGGATTCAATCTCGCGACCTTCGGAATGCGAGTCAAGAGCTTTACCGCTGGACTACGTCGGCCGTCAAAATTGAGTTAAATCTCCAGGCCTGCTAATCCGCCAATACACCGTGCCGCGGGCACACATATATTTTTTAATTTTTTTAAATTTATTTATATATTTGGCAATAATGATTTAAAATACAAATAAAATTACATCGGTAACATAAGTTTTTAACAATCATAAATACAAAAATGTTGCCTTTCCTCACCATAAAGAGACAATGTTCTTGTTTTTGGTGAGGGAGTTCTAGCTCAATTCGTAAATTAAAAGATCGTGTAAGTTAGTAATAACGACTATTGTAAATAATAAGTAAGGTTGGAAATTCCTGTATAAATTTAAAAATAAAAATCATAATATAAATTAAAAAATCATTATAAATTAATGAGTCGTGTAAGTTAGTAATAAAAATCATTTTAATTACACAGCTCAACAAAAAAAGTATTTTTTTTGTTGCCCTGGACATCTTTGCGGATTTTTATACTTTCAAGTACCCAGTTTACGGATACATTCATGAAAGTACTGAATTGGCTCTGGTTTTTATGATTTTGGCATATCTTATATCATCATTACATAGTATAAAGAAAAGCCGCTCCCGCTGTCTGTACGCTTAGATCTTTTAAACTGTGCAACGGATTTTCATGCGGTTTTCACCAATAGATAGAGTGATTCATGGGGAAGGTTTTGAGGCATATAATTTTTTAAGGTTTTATGTAAATTGGTTGAAATATATAATATATGCGGGCAGCGGCAGCAGGCTGGCAAGCGGGCGATGTGGATTTGATATGTATGCAAATTAACAGATGGCGTTACTTAAAAATGTTGGGCAAATGCGTTGTCAGTAGATGGCATTGTGTTTCGTTAGCCACAGCAACGTTTGACTGAGTCTGCTAGTTTAAAATAATTAAGAGTGTAAGTTGGCTCTTCAGAACTAGAGTTATTAATAAGAGTTTAGTTTTTTGTTAAAATTCGCTTTCTGCGACTTTATTTCACGCATATAGACATCACTTGACTCCCCCCCCCCCCCCGCATGCCTCATATGAAGAATCCTTAGTGTTGGTGAAGCCAATGTAATAAATTAGCGTAGAGAAAAAATCATACTTCCGCCACTACATATCAAGTTAGGTATGATGAAACAGTTCATTACAGCGTTGGACAAGGAAGATGAATGCTTTAAATACATTTGTAAAACATTTCCTAAGCTGAGTACGAAAAATTTAAAAGCCCGAATAATCGATAGTCCTCAAATTCGGACATTAATGAAAGATACAAATTTTATAAAAGTTGTGACTAATTTTGAAGGTGAAGGCTTGGAGGAGTTTTGTGTCGGTGGTGAAATTTTTTTTGAGGAACAGGGAGAGTGCTTCCACTAGGAGTTAAAAGTGACGGAGAAAAAGGTATCAGGGTAGATAGGGCCATCGCATGATGGCAGGTTACTGCTGGTGTTTAAAAAGAGATTGCCCTCAAACAAAATATGGAAGAAAATCTTAGAAAAGGTGTTTCTTTGAAGTATAACATATGCTTTATAATGTTTTCTCTCTTTTTATTTTTACTTATATTAATTAAACACTACAACAGAACAATTCGAAATTTTTTTCAATAAAAAAATTGAAATTAAAGAATATACCAGTAATTTCATTTTGATTTTTGTAGTGTAATAAGAAAATGTAGATTTAAATAAAAAATTGAGCCAATTTTCCAAAATAATTCATAGTTTCATAAATTGTAGGAATGAAATGATTCAGAACCACTTTCATATCAAGGGCAACAAAACCATTGTTGACCAGGACCAGTGTTATTAATTAAAGGATATGTAAGAAAGAACGCAAGATTTATACAATAGCAAACTAAAAGATATAGAAACTAAGGAGTGATAGAGAATAATGAAATAAACGATTTATATAATAACAGACTTTAAGATATAAAAGTAAACATATTTGGGACTCTTATAGCAGTTTAAGGTAAATTTTTTAATTTGGGCTTAAACTCCTGCATATTTTCAATAGTTTTTAATTTTAATGGGAGGTTGTTATAATAGATTATGCCTAGATAAAGATAGGAATTTTGAACGTGCTTAGTATGAAATTTTGGGATTTTAATAGTTTTCTCGTATCTTGCTTATGAATTGAATTGTAAGTTAGGAGTATTTAACTGAATTTCTTTGTTAATTTGAAGTATTGAATATTTTTTGTATATTTTGTCTAATGTAGGTACATTGAATATTGAAAAATGAATTTCAGTGGAAAATTTAGACGGTTTTTTGAAGTATTGAATATTTTTTGTATATTTTGTCTAATGTAGGTATATTGAATATTGAAAAAGAATTTCAGTAGAAAATTTAGACGGTTTTTTCGAGATTACCTTAATTATCAACCTTTGAACTATTTTGAGTGGATTTAAAATATTGTCATATGTTCCTCCCCAGCCAATGAATAATACTACCATATAGTAATATAGATGATATAGTCTAATAAATATATAAATTCATTTTCTAATCCTTTGGACGAGTTCAGAAATAAGTATTTTCCATTTAAAATGTTGATCTATATATACACCAAGATATTTGATTTTGGGAGTTGGACTAAGTATAGCATTTTTTACACGCTTTCTTCACTTACGTCGTTAAGATTCCCACATTATTTTTCTTGTTCTTTTATTCTTTGATAGGAAAAATTCGACACTATGTCAGTTCAATACACAGGTCGCGAGTCGCAATTTGTAAACAAATTCTTTACTTACGTCGTTAAGATTCTGAATATATTTTAGGGTTTATTGTCGTCTTAAAACATCGCTTTTATATGCGTTTTTTAATGATTTTGTATGTGAATCATCTGTGCAATCTGTGCATCTTAAATAATCCGTGGATGGAAAGTCAAAATTGATAATCATCTGAAGGCAAGGCTTCATCCGTCTTCCTAGTTCCCAGTGAAAAAAACCCAATCGAATCGGAAAAGCTTCTAATTGATTGTTAGTCCATCTAACTGTCAATCGGGCACTAGACAATTACAAATGGTCTATTTCCTGAAATAATCCAAAATGGTATTTTTTTTTTCAAAACTAACATATTATGGAAAATACACGGTGTAAAAGTTTTTAACGAATTGAATCCGCAATACCGCGGTATAATAAATTTTCATACCTGCATGAGTTTGTAATTTGAAAAATATATAACTAAAGTCCCTTTATTATTATACTATTATATCCACTTAAACCCCGTCCTTTATGCCGCTATAAATAAGCGCAGAGTAAAAGCTAGGTATTACAGACGCAGAACAGTGCCGGCTCCCTCATAAGCCATTAATCTCTTCACATAAAAAACTCACGTGCAATTGTGTAGTAAATATAAATTTCGTAAAAAGGAATAATCCTTCCGCTGCATTGGCTGGGACGTTCGCGTCGCGTGAATTACCCTCTGCCACAGCCGATTAATTAAAACTGCACCATGGTCACTGTTACTAGTTACTGGTAGTTGTCACTGGTACTGGTAACTGCTACTGGTCACCGGACATAGGAGCACTACACAATCACATGACCGCTATGCTTTGTGAACACATAGCTATTTGTTTCATTACCGTGATGAACGGTTAAACTCAAAGATCAGTCATTGCTGCACGATGGTCTAAAAAGACGACTAGAATGGTTTTTTAAATTCCTAAAAAAATTGTGAATCAAGATTTGTAAGTTTCATGATTAAAACTTATGTGAATAGTCCTACCAACAATTGGCTGATTAATTATGACAAGAAAAACATTTTTAATTATCATAATAATGGAAAAAGAAATAACCACCACTTTTGAATATATGTAAATTGTCAACATGTTTCAAAACCAAAGATTTATTTATCGATAAGTTTAAAAAAAGTTGGTATTTATAATTAAATCTAAAATGACGCAACAAAGAAATATTTTGAATAAATATTGAAGAAATAATTATAATAATATTAGGATGATTATTATATCACCGTTTTAGTGAAAACAAAAAACCTCAAGGGAGCTCTTCACATATTTTTCCAAGACTCTCTACTAATAACAATAGACAATATATATTATTATTATTACAATTGATGTATAAATTGTAAACAGGTTGTATTAAATATATTACAAATTAGCCTGATGCTGCTTAAAATGTAACTCCATGTGATATATGTTATGTTATGCGCAGGTAGATAATTTATTTTAACACGCAAGGCCATTAACTTTCAAAACGATACATTTTGGTCACTTTCATATATTTTACAAAAAAGTATTTTTAAACAAAAACTTACTATCACCTAATTTCTTGTGGATATATTAGATATTGGCAGATGGATGAAACACCAAATACCTCCATCTGATATAAACTTAATCCGTCTTCTAACATCTTCTCAAATAATATTACAGTCACTTTCATTCGTGCTCTTATATTATTCAAAACATTGACATCCGACCCAGTTTTCTCTTGATCAAGGCAGATCTTTGTAGAACGACTCAGACTCGTTATTTATAATATAAAGTAAATTATACTGACTTGAACTATCTTGAAATTTATTCTCTTGAAGCATCTTTAATGTGCATACCCCACAGGTATCTTCATAATCAAAGCGTCCCTTTCCATTATACTACATCTCCATTCCTTCAGCTACAAAATTAATTTAAATCTTCTCATTTATGAACCTAAACACGCGGAAGTCTTAGATTTCATGATTTACTCATATTGGGTTCCTTTAAAAAACCTTTTTGGCTAAGTATAGTTGTCTTAAAATCAATTTTTTTTTAAATCTTTGTAAAAAAGAAAACGAAGTTTCTAATTTAACATATCCTGACTATTTTTTAATCTAAGCTACGCTGCTACGACCAGCGTAGCATCAACCAAACGACACGGAAATGAGGAAAACAAATGAGTGGTTCCCGTTGAGTAATGAGCAGACTAAAGAGAGAAAGGAAGAGCGGGTGGGAGGTGGGTGGGTTAGGGGGAAGGGGGAGTCAAGAAGTGTGAGGAGGGTTAAAGGATAACCCGGGGCCGAGGAAATGTTTGAAGGTACAGGCGAAAAGGTGTTATCTGGAAACAAAACATTTGTAAGTACAGATGATTAGGACGAAGGGACAAACATATTTGGAACGCAAATGCTTTCAATTAAGGAATTTAAATATTGTGGTGTTTTTTTCAAACACTTTATTTTGATTCCATAATTGGTTTCCTGGTCAAATTAACTGTGGAGTTCTAATAAATTACAAACACCTACATTTTTTTTTACTTATGTACTCCATGCTTTGTTCTTAATGTTTTTAAGAATACGTCATTCTGAAGATCGTCTAATATATTATCAAAGATTCAAAGATACCAAGTAATCTATAAATAGATGCCGCCTTCTTTTGTAAATGTAACATTCTTCAATATGCCCTATAATAAAAACAGCCATATCACAAGCTAGATTTGGTATAACGGAAAAAACTTCCACGAGAAACGTCTTAAATCCGTTCGATGAAATACTATTTGCAAACATGTTTTCAAACTTTCAGACCAATAGTGCTGAAATGATTCCACAAATTCCCCCGAAAGGCGTTATTCCCGCTGAACGATTACTAGCTATGTGCTCTTACGCGCTTCACTTGATACGCGCCAAGAAGTGTTGCTAATATATTAACGAATCCTTAATCCCGGCCAAAGTAATATTTAAAAGTTTATTTCGCCGCAAACTTGCTTTTCGCAAGTCGGTAGGAAGTTTTTAGAAATCTCACGCTTGGGCGAGCCCCGCAACATCCCGCAGGGAAACAGAACCTGTTTTGAGCAACACTAACACTCATTGGGAAAAATACCACATTTTGCTGGAACACAGCCGGAGAACTATGCCACATTCTTGCTGAAACTGCGGTAGGTTTTTAAAAGTAACTCCCTTGTTTGCAGCGAAAATGGGTCGTGTAAGTAAAAAAAACTTTGGAGGTTTAAGAGCGCCACAAATATGACAACTTACAAATGTTTACCTGTCACGCTTACATAATAAGTTGACTTATATAATAATTTTTTCCTTACCAACTTAGTGAGTTTCTTTTGAAATGGCAACTTTATCGATTGAAATATTCGACATTATAATGTGCTGCTTTAAAGATATTTATATCTCTAAAACATATTTTATCAATCATAGCGCCATGACGTTTTACAGATATTGAAAAAATATTATTTATAGAATTTTCCGTTAAGTGTTAATAATATCCATGTAGGCGCACCCTTGTTTTTTGTTGTTTTTATTTTTTATATCAAACGTTGTATGTTGTAGGTTGAGCTGTGTATTGAAGAGATCTCTAGTATTTGTTGAAATTAGTCATTTTCTCATCCGTAGCAAGAAGATTTGTCAGCAGAAAATTAATTTTTCTGATTATTTATATTTATTTCATGGATCTTATGCAGATCTTCGATACAACACAACTTATATTGTATAGCACACCATGATGATTTTGTTATTTAAAACTTTTTTTTTATCATACGTGCATACAACTCAATATTTGATCTTGTGTCGGTAAAAACTCTTTTGTCGTATGTTTTTGTAAAATTTGTCAATTAATCCGCTACCTTAATGCTTAACTTATGTACCCGATTTGAAAGATGTTCGTGTCTAGATAAATTCTTTAAATTACTCTCCATTAACTTAATTCTTTATTTTCACTGCAAAGAGAATCGTATAATATGGAATAAATAAATTTAAGAAGACATTCACGAAGCATGTGAGCAATGTCTGAGAAAAGAGTTAATAACTTTCCGCACGCAAATTTAAAGCCAGCCAGCACAATCCAGTATTCCTTAGTAAGACCCTTTTTATTTAAGTTTATTAGGGAAACGAACAGTTTTACACATTTTATTCAAGTAACTTCATATTTCATAAACACAGATAATTAAAGAGAACATAAAATGGTAGAAAAAGAAGGAAAAAATATATGTAGAAAAAAAACTCAGATTGAATTATGTAGGATAGATATCTAATATGAAATTAAACTCTTAACCTATGTAAAAATAAAAACATTTTAATTACATTAGATAATGTTCAAGGATATACATGATAAAAGAAAAACAACGTAATGCGAATGAGAAAATAACATATAGCAGGGGTAGAGGGTTCGTAATTAACAATTTGTTTTAATTTTGCTATTAAACATTTAGTAAATTGACCTGAAAACATATTATTGTATTTTGTGCACGTCCTTCTGAGAAATGAATATTTTGTGTAATTTGTTTTTGAGTGTGGAATAGTTTGTTTGACCTTGTATTTCGTATTGGCCTGTGGAAATTAATGTTTTCTAGAAGATAGTAAGTTGTTATGAACAACGCTGTCGATGATTTTGAATAAAAAGTTCTGGTCGGTTTTTTTTAAATTTAATTTTATTTTATTTTACTTTATTAGGGAAACAAAGAATTATACATATTATAAGATAATTACATATTACATGGGTGCATGAACCAGTAAAGTTTCCACAAAAAAAAATAGTGTTTGTACACAGATTTTTTTTTTTGTGAATACCGCACAAGAATCTCAACTGCTCCCGTCTGGCGCCAGTGAGACTATGGCATCCCCAATTGGGGTATGTTGTGAGGCTGAAGGTAGTGGGGAGGGGAAGGAGGTGGGGAGAGGAAGGTTGTGAAATACCTGGCTATTCAGATCTGGTCACCAAACACGGCTAAAGCCATTTTCAAGCAACGTTTCAATTCTGAATGGTGGTCTTACACAAGGCGATACTGATAGTATCTTCCACTCTGGAACGTGCCGCAAATATACTATATATTATTTTAAATGAATTAATTGTGAAATAACACGATTAATCAAATAAAATTTATTTCCGCACGCTGGGTTCGAACCCGCGACCTCCGGATTGTGAGTCAAGAGTCTTACCCACTGGACTACGGAGGTCGTCAAAAAGATTAAAACGGTAAAGAAAAAATAATGTGTTAGAAAAAAAGAAAAAATATAATATACCTATGTATACAATAGAAATGAAAAAGCACAAATTAAAGGACGTGGAAAAGAAAATATGAAGTTAAACAGTGAACCTATATAAAATTAACACATTTCACATCATTAGAAAACGTTTAAATATATTTTTTCTATCCTCTAAAATTGATAAATTATGGATTTTTGAGTTTTTTTAGATGTTCTGATGATCGAAAGGATTTGATGTCTCAGTGTTTCAAAAACTTTTTTAGATTTCTTTCTAACCTTTCAATATTAACTTTGTATTGGGGATTCCATTTATTATCTTGATCAACTAACTTATGTTTATATCCACAATTTGTATAATTATATAGTTAGTCTATTTATAACATAGTAACATCCAACATATATAATAAATCTGGATATTATTATGTGTTTTTTAGCTTTCACTGTATCGGCTTGAATTTATTGGATGCAAGATGAGTTATGGGTCACGTATTGATGTGCCAATGGTATTATTTGAGGCATTCGGGCTTATTATTGGCAAATATATTCCCAAACGTAAGGAATGAGAAATGCTTTCCACAACGGGGGATCTCCAAACGAAAATTTATTTGAAAGAGGCTGCGGATCGAAATCGAAATGGTTTGATTTATATTGTTTGGAGATTTATGCTCCCAGATATGAAGTGAAAAGAATACTTTCGTTTCAACCCAATAGTTTTTCTGTGAATATTAATCAACTTAAGTGGAATAGGCCAGATTTCATGGACTCCTTATATAATATGTATAATATATGTTATTTCAGAAATGCAAAGTACATCACAAAAATATTCAAGTTTGGTAAATTACGACCGATGGTCGAAAAGATACAATGTACTGTTCAAAAGCTAAGACTCACGTGGTCAAATATTATGATCATATTACCAATATTTTTATTAAGCAACAGAAGCGGGTATGGATACCGCCGCTCCGGGAACCATTTATTGGATGATTAACACCCCGTCATAGGTCACCCCAAGTGGATCAAGTGACTTAACAGGGGTTCCCGGGTTCAGGTGAATTTTATCTAGGTCTTAGCGGACCGGTGTTTGCCCACCTACTGCGTGGTAGGCCGAGTCGGGAGAGGCTGGTTCAGGGAGATCTTTTGAACTCTCCAGTCGAACTCTCTCGATTAGAACTGGAAGGAAGGATATATACTTCACTCTTGGACACACTGACCTCTAGATTCCTACCCATCCCCAATGCCTGTTTCTTTCCCAGAACTTCCTCTCCTTCCTTTCCTTAAAAATACACTCCACAGATCATCTTCAATGATGATGTAGGCCCTGAGGGAAATTATTTTCCTCAGGGACTCCAGTGTAGGGTTAATGTAAAAAAAAAGAAAATAATCGAGATGATCCCGTTATTAGCCGTGTTTGGTGACAAGATCTGAATATCCAGGTAATTTATTTATTACCCTCTTTGGGGCCTCTACAAAGGAATAGTAAAAGTTATATATAACAATCTTTTGTATTTCTTAAGTGATGCAATGAATATATCCACGTTTTTAATTGAATACTGCGCAAGAGTTCCAACTGCTTCCAACCACTAATGGAACTACATCATCCCTAATTGGGCTATGTTGTGAGACTGAAGGTAAGTAGGGAGAGGAAGGAGATGGGGAAGATGAAGGTGGGTGAAGTACCTGGCTATTCAGATCTTGTCATCAAACACTGAATTGGCATAATTATTTCCCTTCATTAGTATTTGGAGCAACGAGGAATACATATTCCGAGCCTTCATTTTCCTCATTAATTTCTCTTCTGGCTTCGTGTAATTGAAACTGTGCAAGTTGTTCACATAGAAATCATTTGAGAAAGATGATATGCGTATTATTTAACGTAATTCTACACAAATCCCGGGCAACGCTGGGGAATTCAGCTAGTTGGTAAGAATATTAACCTGATAAATTATTTATTCATTATTAAAACATAATTTATATTTTATAAAACCGTTATAAATAAATACACAAAAAGTGTTGTGAATAGACTGATGGGAAAGTATTAATAGAATTTATAACATTTTTGTACTATTGTCTAGAAAACCGAAGTTTCCCTGAAACTTTTCGAATAATTTCCATAATTGAAATCTTAAAAAATAAATAATAACTTGATGAATAAACGTTTTAGAAACAGTAACCACATTTTAAATTTTCTACAAGCGGTTGAAAATTTTATTAATATCCGTTAGATGCTAAATGATACCTGTAAGATAAATCTTCAAACGCTGAACTTCATAGTTATTAAGTTGATGCTACTGCTCTTGTGTCTTCTCAAGATATCACAAAGGTATTGAAGTTTTTTTTAATGTGTAATATAATAATAAAACTATTGTTGGCCATTCCTCAATGCAATTAATATAAAATGGTAGATTGTCAGTAGAAGCGTTAAACCACAATTCTTAATCTATACCTGGCTTGAAATGGCACTAGTCGTTTTTGTGACCAGATCTGAACAGCAAATATTTTCTTAATCCTAACCATTTTCCTAAATGATAAACACATTCCCCTCCCCACTCCCTTTTTTAGCTATACAATGTCAGATGATACTCTTAGGGCCCGAAGAGTCCTTTACAAAACGGCAGTCGTTTTTGTGACTTTTTTACGGAATTCCCATAAAAAAGAAGAACGTGAAAAATTTATCATGATTTAATTTATTTATTTATTATACATAGATACAAAAGAGAGTATAATTTACATAGTAGGAAGTTTTGCCTGTCCAACTAGGAAAGTTTCCCGTTCCAGTTTAATACATTGGTATTGTGCCGTATTGCACTTCTTTCTTCTTAAACCAACTTTTCGGACAGCGTAACAGTGTTCGTAATCAGGGCAGATGTGCTTGTAAATTGATTACACACATTCTCTGCCGATGGTATTTTGTAGATACGACCCTAAATCCACGATTTAATGCTTCTATCCATCTGATGTTAAACTTTTCAAAATAACCACATTTAGGTATACTCGTACGTATGTATTGAAAATGTAAATCCTCACCGGAAATTGTCGGTTACCTTTAAATCACCTGTTCTATTTAAAGCTTGACATCCACCAGTCAGATATGGGTTGACATGTCAACAATGGCATGCGGACATCGGGAGATATCTGCCTGAAAGGGTGATTGATTTCATCGCTTCCTGCGTATCTTGACCCTTCCGTTTCCTGAAGTCTTTTCAGGAACGCGCTGCGGCCCTCGTGGCTTATCACTCAGGAAAACAGTACCCTATGACCCTATATGCTATACACTGGACTCTGTACACGTACACATCCTGCAAGGTATAATGGTGGTTGTTTTGTCACTCGACCGAAAATTCCCTCTAACCCACTGTGAGTTTTCATTTGACACAGCTTGGTTATAACTGTATAAATACTTTAAAAAATCATTTTGTAAAGGTTTAATAAATTTATGAAAATCCTACTAACAAGCGTTGAACATGTTTCTCCAATTTAGATATATATTTAATATTGTTCTTCAATTTTTTTCTACCATGTATGACCGTGTTAGAAATCTGGAGACCCGCAAATAATGCAAAGCGTTATTAGTAAGATTATAAAGGGACCCTCAGATGGTTTTGGAATGAAGAGCAAATGAACCAAGAAAGTAGTGTTAGAAGGATATATGACGCAAATGTGAATGGTAGAAGAAGACATGGCACGAACAAGTGAATCAGATCCTTGGGACGGGCCACGTCAAGAGTCAGAGTATTAGAAGGGTATGTATGAGACGATGTATGAACATGAATGAGGAAATGAGGCAGTCCATCCTCTCTACCTACCCCTGCAGTGAAACGGCGTGATGGTTAGTTAGTAATTCCATTCAATTGATTGATTAATAAAACACTTTTGTTGCTTTGTAAACACAAAGATGGGTACGACATTTAAGTTTATTAGGTCAACTTCCTTTTATAATTCATTCAATCAATATTTTGGTTATGTAAAAATCTGACGCAATATTGCCATCTTGGTTTTTCGGTTTTATCTTCCACTTCGTACATTATCTGTCATTTTTGACGTTTACTTTCTAACTGAAATTAAAATTCAAAATTTAGGGGAATATTTTACTGAAATAATCATCATTGAATATGAAAAAAGGTAATATAGCGTTTTAATTAATATTATTTTTTCGATAGTTGTTTTTAATAACGCAGTTTTGAAGCTAATACACGTATTTATAACATAAACGATGTGAACGATAAATTAATAATGTCTTATTTAAGAAATTCTAGACAACCAAATTGTACAAAATTAAAAAAAAAACACAACTTTAGTTCATCATTCGAGATTTTTTAGTGTAGGTACCTAGTAAGAATTATACAAACAGATTGTCTGTTTTATGGTTAAAATGTGTATTATAATATATAATAACTTAATGAAAACCTTATTTATTATATTTAGTTTTAGTGTAAGTACTGTCAATAGAATATGCGTAGAAATTATATTATCTCTATCGGGTTTGAAATCTATTTGACGTTCATTGTTTTCTTTACACGAGAAACGGGGAGGACTCGAGGTAACATGATACGATACATAACGAAATATATAGAAATAATGTTTTATCATGTATTGTCGCAAGGATCGAATGTCGAGTCATGGCCAGGTAGTTTGATAGCAGAAAACGAGACAAAATATTACCTGAATATTGACAAAACAACGAATAAAATTAATAAATTCTTTGCTTATGTTTGCTTCAATGATCATTGGACTATCATTTGAAGAAATGGTTGAAAACGATATTTAAATTAAGTGAAATTTTATAATCCTTTGTGCCAATTTTTTTATCGCTTATTGTTCATAAAAAAATTTAAATTTTAAAGTGTTTTTCATTTAAACCTCTCATCCCCGATTTGTATAATATCTCTCGGAGCTTCTGCAATGGTGAAAGACTTTAATTACTTCTTCGTTCTGCACTTAATGCAGAATTTGAGTAAGAGCTTTGCTGAATTTGGAGTCCCTTAATATGGGCCGCCGGCCGCCGGCTGGATTCCGCCAAAGCGCCAGCTTTCAAAACTTTTTCAATATACAGTGGCTATTTAAAACGAACCACGCACCAACTTATATTTACCATAGACCGCCTACAAAGCTCGAATATTGTTATTCTGTTCGTAAAAATGTAATTAAAAAAAAACTATAGTTGGCAACTAAATTAAAAATTATGTAAATTACTTACATATACAGAATTGAACCATTTATTTAAATTATCAGCAATATTTTTTTAATAATTGTTTCTTTTAAGATGACCCATCTGGTTGAAGGCAATTTATTTTTTATTTTTATGAAAATACCGCACAATCTTTACACAGAGTTCCACTGCTCCCGTTTGGAGCCTGTGAGAATACGGAATTCTAAATTGGGTATGTTGTGAAGCTGAATATAGTGGGAAGGGAAAGGAGATATAGGAAGGAAGGTTGTAAAGGAAACTGGTTATTCAGATCTGGTCACCAAACACGGCTAAAGCCATTCCAAGCCATCAAATTTTTATGGGGTGAGATTTGTCCAAGTCTTGGCAGCCCACCTGCTGCGTGGTGGGCAGGATCCAGACAGATTGGTTGAGGGAGGTCTTTTATCCTCTCCAGCCAGAATATCTCCCATCGCCTTGCACCGCGGTTGGAGGGATAGATTCATAAGTCCGTCACTCCTGAATATACTGACCCCCGGATTACTACCCACCCCTCATACCTATTTCATTCCCAAAACTTCCTCTCCTTCCTTTCCTAAAAAAACCCTCCACACGGCATCCCCTAAGAAGACGTACACCCTTAAGGAAATTATTTTCCTCAGGGCCTCCTGTCTGGAGCAAATAGAAAACAAGTAATGTTTTAATGAATCGTGGTCTTAAACCAAGCCAATACTGGGAGTGCCTTTCACTCTGGAATATACTTTAACTCGCGAATATACCTTATATTATTTTGAATGATTAAATTGAGAAAAAAAAAATTAATTAAATGAAATTTATTTGCGCACTTCGGGATCTGTATCCGCGACCTAGTTGAAAACCTTATCCCTCGACCACGGAGGCCGTCAATGGAATAATTTCACTGGTAAAAATTACGATTATTAAAGTTTTATTCTGCAGTATTTGTCATTATTCAGATTAATCGTTGCTATGGATAAAAATATTTTTATGAATTGAAATTTTAAAATCAACATCAACTCATAACTATCATACTTTAACATACCTACTAGGATGAATTTTTCAATTAAAAAACACCCCTAGTATTTATATCTGTGATGCAGCATAATATTAACGCAAAGTATTAATTCTCGACATTTTTATATTTATTAATCTTTGAGAAATGTTCAGTTTAATTAAATATATATTTTACTTTTTACACAATTCCAAAAATTCAGTTTTTGTGTTAAAAACGAGTGGGCAGGGGTATCCGGGTTCATGGGGTGGTGTGTTCCTGGGTCTTTTCGGCGGATGTGTCTGCCCACTAACTATCGGTCGGATCGAGAGAGACTGGTTTAGGGAAGCCTTTTGATTTCTCCAACAGGACTCTCCAACAGGTTTTATAGGTCTGTTACTTATGGACACACTGATCTCAGATACCCAGAACTTTCTATCTTTCCTTTTCTAAAAATACCTTCCACACAGCATCCCCAAAGATGACGTATACCCTGAGAATAATTATTTTTATAAGGGCCTCCTGTGTGGAGCTAATGTAAAATATTTATCTAAATTACTACAGAAAAGTAACCATTCACGATTTGTCGGATAAACACTTGTTTATGGACATAGCCGTTAAAATTATTTATTTAATTTGGTAACTATGACAATATAAGCGAAACTCAATCGAAAATCTGAAAACAGAAAAATCAGAAAAAGATACGGTCACATCTAGGGCTCGAGCCCAGGATTTACGCCTTGCCGGGCCGAGCTCTACCAATTGAGCTAATGTGTCCCTATCTGATTTGTTCATATTTAACTATAGCATACTTCAACCAAGAACTACCAACATTATCTTCATTTTCTTAAAGCATATTTTTAGATACCTTTACATATTCTTACTTTCTTAATGAAAATTTCCACGAACACTTCTTTCATGTATTCATTTGGGAGGCGAAAAACCTGGAAATGAGAAAGTTGTAGCATAAAATGGTGTTATTCAATGTTTGAAAGGTGCGCACTGCACACATACACATACACATACCTGCACCATAAATGAGTCGCAGTCACATTCCCCTGCTATGTGTGTGTGTGTTTATCTGCATCCGACGGGATAAGCACAAATGTGGCAGACTTGAAGAGATATCTAATTTAGAATGCGCATAATATCTGCGATCGCGAACAGGATATCAGGAAGGATGAGGGGTGGGGCGAGTCTGGGGGGTTGGGATGGGAATCAGATGACAGAGGGAGGGCTGCAGGGCTGGTGGGCTGGAGCCTTTACACACTGAAATAACTGTTTTTAGAAACTCAAACTCGGTTCTGTTTCTACTTTAAATATTTTTCTTTCGCTGGTGAAACTAGTTTTACGCCTGGAAATTGAAGCACAGGTTTGTGAATCTAGTTTTTTCTGAAGAAGTGTATTTTGAAGAAGGGGAGGCACTTTTTTCACAGGGTTCATAAGAGAGAAATGGCATTCTGAGAAAAGTTTTTTTAATGCTGTTTTAGTAGCGCTACATGCATGACTTACAATTAAATAAACTTAGAAGCATGGTTTCAAAGTTGTGGATGATTCTACATACTCATAGCGTCCTTCTGGTGATTTTTCACTATAACATTGCTTTAAAATATCTGTATAAGGATGAGTATGGGTACTGCCATCCAGTTAACTATTTATTGGATAACCATCACGTCTGCCATAGGTAACCGCAGTCTGTTTGGTTACTTAGCAGGAGTATCCGGGTTCATAGAGTGAGGTACGTCCAGGTCATTGCGGTGGATGCGCCTTCCTGCCAGCTGTGTGGACGGGCGAATCGGAAGATGCCGATTGAGGGAGATCCCTTTCACCTCTCCAGCTGGGCTCGTTTGACCCACCCCTCATACTATTTTCCTTCCCAGAACTTTCTGTTCTTAATTTTCTTAAAAAGGCCCCCTACTCAGCATCCCCAAAGATGACATAGGTCTGAGGGATTTTTTTTTAAGGTCTTCTTTGTTAAAGTGAAAAAAATAACAATTATTTTTTAATGTCTTGGTAAATAAGTTGCTTACAATAATGCATATTTGTAATTTTAAAAAAATGTTGGTGTTACAATCACAAAGCAATATTTTTAGAAGAAGCAGTCGTACAATTTGTTGTAGACTCATTTTACAACAGTAGTCGGAAGCAGAAATTAAACTTGGCATAAGTTTCACGTCTACCAACTCGGACTGCCAGTTAAAATACATCATTGACAACAGCAGCAGGAAGCCAACAGAATGATTTAAATGCCTAATTCATACAATTTCGGAAACCACAAACTTTTATGGGCTTTTGCTTATACAAAAACTGTTTCTGTTGATGTGCCAGTGCATTATAAAAGGTTTCTTGGGCGAGTTATATATTAAAAATCTTTATTATTCAGTTTTGACGTCAAAGAATCCTATCCCCTTCTTCTCCCCACGATATTCAGACTCACAACATACCCCAATTGGTGGTGCTATTCTCTCACTGGCTCTAGACTGTTGGGAGCCGATGCACCTTTTGTGGAGGTATTTACCTGGAAAAAAGATTCAACGGGTGATGTGACACATGTATCTTCTTACCCCGTTTATTGGTATCGCAACAAATAAAAATATAGGCTGCCAGGGCGTAAATAAATAAATAAATAAAAATCTCTAATTCATATTTTTGACAGAAGAAAGAAGCGAATCACGCTGCTGACTTCAGTTCAGATCAGGCAGGTTCAAAGGGAGGACATGTGTGTTGGCGGCTTTCAAAGTGAACCAAACAACCTCGTTTTGCAAAAATTTTATATTCTATTAACATATTATTATGACTTTCATTTCATAATATGTAGAATTAACCTTTAATTCATGAATCTTTGTAATACTATTTATTCATATATTCCTTAATTTAATCATGATATTTTGGTATCTTAAATTTATTTTGTTACAGACTTTCCGAGTATAAGGGTGGCAAGTCGAATATTTTTCAACATGCGTTGTGTTAGTAAGAACTACCAAATTGAATGAAAATAAGCCGTCATTAGAACAACTTTTATTAACGCGAAAATGCCAAATAAAATGGCATATTAGATCCCTACTCAAAATCTTGTTTGGTACTGTCTAGTTTTTTAATTCTTGTTTTTTTATTCTTGTCAATCCAAAAACTAAATTCAAATGAAGACAGAATATTTAACTTTTTTATGTGGTAAACCTTCATACTTCTTTCGGACAATCATGCTGTCTGGTTACTGCGAGGCTTTCCAAAACGTTGACTCCAAAAATATTGGACATTGCAATACGACAATATAAAGCTTTTGGCCGTGAAATGTAAACAAATTGTACGTGGATTCAAACCTAACTGTTATATTCAACATGATTTAAAGAATAAAAGAGCAAATTCGTTTCTGATGAAACCACAGTAGTTATTTTAAATGTTTTTTGCGTAAAGGATATGATTTGGATAAGAATCGGTTGACAGCCTTGCGGGGGAGACTGGAGACGGAAGATGGGAGAATCGGGAGGATCGGTAGATTGAGGGGTGCGACGGAGCAGAGAAAGCCTTAGATGGAGGGAACTGAGCCAAAACGGAAATGGATGGAAAAATAATATTTCAGCTCGGCCATTGGTTTATTAAGGGGATGTACCAATTCCATTTTTCTAATATAGGAAGCCGGAGATGAAAATGTTATTAAATTCTTTCAACTGAAAGCATTAAGGCAGTTCATTTATTGAAGTGATAAATGTGTTTGTTACTGACTGGTGGAACGCTGTTCAAAATTATTTTCAGAGCAACTTGTATTCACGATCTTAATACTTTTCTGGGAGAAAAGAATTCTTTCAAGTAAAAACTTGAGACGATATCTTGATTTATTATTTTTATATCTAAAAGCTTAGTCCATCTCAACTTATAGCGTTTTTCAGTATAACTAATTATCTTTTTAAATTTAGTTAATTTTTTTAACGGTACTTAATAATTTTATTGAATTTAAAAAAACCATCAATTAGTAAATCTACAGCTGCCACTTTTTTTTTGCCCGTAGAAACCCATAAATGCAATACCTGCTGCGGTTTTCCAGACCGAAAAAAGCTGAAACTATGAAAAAGCTTTCTTAGGTCATAATGCTGGTTCCATAAAATTATATATTTTTAAAGGTAAACAACCATGTTTGCAAGCACGTTTTATAAAAATCAAAAACACAAATATTATTAAAAACCATTCCAAATGTCAGATGTATCAAAAAAAGCTTTTGAGATTATTATTTTGTTTACGAAAAAAAATATTAAATTATCTCGCTATGGCATTGTTAAAACAAATTCACTCATCTTATCTCATCATCTTTCATTATTTGTCATATTCTGTTTGTGGATATATCGCTTCGACCAGATGTCCCTGTCATGGGCCACGACAGGGGACTCTGTCCATAGCCTCTCCCCGTACAGCCTATGAAGTTAATTTCACCAACTTTGCCGGGGCGGACTACTGGACATCGCAAGTCGCATAATGTGGCACTCCTCTAACTCCCTCCCAAATTTAGATGATAATAAAAGCATTATGGATCCACAGAGGCACAAAGAAGACCACTAAGGTGAGACTCGTCCGGATTTTCGTACTGGTTTAACCCATATTGCTGAATGGTATATATGCAACATGAACACCTGGAGCCAGCGAATGTAAGAAGATAGACGCTTTCGAATTATGTGGCTGAAGAAAAATACTCAAGATTCCATGGACAGATCTGTCCATGGAAGCACAAATGTACCCATTCTGGAAGAGCTAACATCCACAACAGGCTTTCAACTATCTGGCTACAACGTAATTTATTTAAAATATTTTGGACACGTTGCTGACCAAACTGAGGACTTCAACTTGAAGAAACTCATAGTCGCTGGTAAAGTGGAAGGCAGAAGAAGAAGTAGAGGTAGGTCTCCAATGCGCAGGAGTGACAAAATATCACTGGCATAGTACGTCGGTGTCCCTACCAGTCGATGCAACGCAGTATCACGATGAATTGAGAATCCTTGTCCACCACGGAAATTGGAGTAGGGTCACGATCCTCAGCAATGAAGAACCGACTTAAGAAGAAGAAAATCCGTGGTCGAATATCGAAAGTTTTGACTTAACTTGGAACGAAATATGGGCGAAAAATATCTTTAAAACCATCATTACTGAATTTATAAAAATAAACTTTTCCTTGTGTAATATAAGCTAAAGAGGGTAAAGTTCATTCTAGGATAAACTTTACTGGTATTAAATTAAACCTGAAGGCAAGAAAACTTTTTATACAGCCCAAATGTTGTTCACCGCCTTACCCGTACAGCCGTACATGCTCGCTTAAAAAATATTTCCGAAAGATTTCATTGTTGCCCAAACAAAGGATTTTTTTAATATCAGTCGGTTTTATGTAATTTTAATTGACAGCGCAGTGATTTTCTGAATTAAACACATTCAATTTTGAAAATTATTTTGTTATTTCAGCCATGAATTTGTTTATTAACAAAATCATTTTGATGGCCTGTCAGAACCTCGAAAACAGTTTTACGGCTTTAATCAAAGCATGCAAATGTAAAGGAAATTCTAATATTTTAAATTGTAATTTCTTGATAATTTTACATGCAAGAAAAGCAAATATTTTTTTACATATTATTTGTAATAATTTCGAAATCACTTAGTAATGTAAGACTTGATGCGTTGGAAAATCAAAAGAGAAAAACGGTTTTTGCTGCGATTGGGATTTGAACCAGGTACTTAATATACTGCTTATTGGGCTACTAATAAGGAGAATCGTCGAAAAATAGCAACACACAGAATACTACATCATACAAGGATAGATACCTACATCTTTGCTGGTATCATAATTTTGGAGGCGGGTATGGGTACCTTCCATAGTTCACCCCAAGTGGTTTGTTACGTTTGGTGACTTAGCCGGGGTGACTGAGTTCATAGCTCATTCATGAGGTTTATCCAGGTCTTGACGGCCGATGCGTCTGCCTGGGAGAGAATGGTTGAGGGAGTCTCTTTGACTTCTTCGCCTTGCACTGCAATGGAGGGGTGGATTCATACATCCGCCACTCATGGACACGCTGACCCCCAGATTCCTATCCACCCCTAATACCCTTTGAACTTTTTCTCCTTTATTTCCTAAAAATACCCTCCACACAGCATCTCCAAAGATGATAGGAGGTCCTGAGGGGAATTATTTTCCTCAGGGCCTCCTGTGTGGAGCTAATGTAAAAAAAAGGTGGTCAAAAGACGAACTAACTAACATTATTTTGTGCTTTACAGCTGTCGTCGCTATCTACAATAGGGACGCTGACGCTGCACACGTTAGCTAGAACTGCATATATTTATTAAATAAGTGAAATTTTTGACGTTAAAAATACCCTTTTCATGATTCTCGGTAAGCACAAAGTTCTTTGAGGGAAAGCACCAACAACTAAAAATATTTGTCAGGTTGACATATTTATTTTTGATTAATTACACGTCAAACATAATTTTAAATTAAAAAGTTTGCGAGAAAAATATTTTATGGCGTGTAAACAAGCGTTCAAATATCACAATGCTGAATTGATGAAAAGCTCCATGTTAGGATATTTTTTCATTTAGTTCCGAAGGTTACAGGATCGAATCAATTCCAGAAAAATATTTTGTTTTCATCCACTTCAATTTTAAAAAAAAATCGGCTAGCGGTTTCCATGATCAGTTTCGAATCCAGAGATCATCGGTTCAATCAAAACCATTTGGGCTTTTTATATCTGCGTTTAGATTGTATTATAATTAATAAATGCGGATATACTGGCCGCAAAGTTAATTGTGGTAGAAACACTTAGTATCGCCTGGTTTAAGACCACCATTATTAATAGACCACCATATATCCATTTGGGTGGCGGGCATGGTTACCGCCGCCCCAGAAACTATTTATCGTATAACAAACTCCTTTATCGTACATAGGTTACCTCAAATGGTGTCTCAGTCTTGGCGGCGAATGCGTTTGCCCACCTACAGCGTGGTGGACCGAATCGGGTGAGACTGGTGAGACTGAAATCTAACCTAACCTAAACTAGACCTCTCCATATTAACCCATCGCCTTACATTGCAGTGGAAGGGATGGATTCATACTTCCGTTACTCCTGGATACATTGACCCCCAGATTCCAACCCACCCGTCGTACATTTTTCTTTCCCAGAATGAATGTAAAAAAAGTAAGTGTAGAAACATCGCTATAAATGATTTTAACTAAGCTGATTGACTAGTATTTTTAATTGATAAACTAACGTTTAAACAAGATTTTTATGCATAGCACAAAGGGTACATAACAAATATTATAATCAATAATTATCAGCCTGAAACACTCATCTACATTGAAAAAATCTTCCGAGAAAAGATACTGGCCGCCAACGGGAATTGAACCCGTGACCATCTGATTGCCGGTCAGCAGCTCTGACCACTGAGCTATGGTGGCTTATCTAATACCCGCCAAATAATTCAATATATACTAGTGTTTCATTCGACAATTACCTATTATTACATTTTTCCAACTGAAAACAACCAACTTTATTTTTGTGAGAGAGGTATTTTTAATACTAAATCTCCCGCTAGGTGGCGTCGAGACTAATTACGTCTGCATTTTTTGCTGAAATACTTTAACTTGTCAAATATTAATTATTATTTTTAATTGATAAACTAAAGTTTAAACAAGATTTTTATGCAAAGCACAAAGGGTACATAACAAATATTATAATCAATAATTATCAGCCTGAAACACTCATCTACATTGAAAAAATCTTCCGAGAAAAGATACTGGCCGCCAACGGGAATTGAACGTGACCATCCGCCATAGCTCAGTGGTCAGAGCTGCTGACCGGCAATCAGATGGTCACGGGTTCAATTCCCGTTGGCGGCCAGTATCTTTTCTCGGAAGATTTTTTCAATGTAGATGAGTGTTTCAGGCTGATAATTATTGATTATAATATTTGTTATGTACCCTTTGTGCTATGCATAAAAATCTTGTTTAAACGTTAGTTTATCAATTAAAAATAATAATTAATATTTGACAAGTTAAAGTATTTCAGCAAAAAATGCAGACATAATTAGTCTCGACGCCACCTAGCGGGAGATTTAGTATTAAAAATACCTCTCTCACAAAAATAAAGTTTGTTTTTTTTTTAGTTGGAAAAATGTAATAATAGGTAATTGTCGAATGAAACACTAGTATATATTGAATTATTTGGCGGGTATTAGATAAGCCGCCATAGCTCAGTGGTCAGAGCTGCTGACCGGCAATCAGATGGTCACGGGCTCAATTCCCGTTGGCGGCCAGTATCTTTTCTCGGAAGATTTTTTCAATGTAGATGAGTGTTTCAGGCTGATAATTATTGATTATAATATTTGTTCTGATTGACTAGATTTAAATGGAATATAATTGCCAAACTTTCTTCTCGCATACCCCGCTTCCTTTCCCTTTTCAATCTATTCAAACGACCACCATAACACCGGCATCAGCCTAGCATGGCTGTCGAAAAATCCACTTACAATGTAAATAATTTATGCAATAAATAAAGAAAAAAAAAATATATATAACATAACCTAATTGGGTTTTTTTTATATGTAGGGATAATGCGATAGTACCTAATAAAATATATCCTGAAGTGGTAATAAACTTCAGAAACATTGAACAAAAGCTGAAATCTAATGGCAATAAAAGTTAAATGTAATGCTGTAATAAAAATCTGTTTAAATTTGCATCTTTAAGGCAAGTGGCTAATAGGTACCAGGAAGTAATAAAGTAAAATAAATGCCTTCATCGCCTTCCTCGAGCATTAAGGGTGCGAAATGTACGCGGACATTGTGCCGAAGCCCGCCACTTCCCGCTTCCCACTTCCTGCTTCCTTTCCAGGAGTTGACCTTCCGGGGAAGCCGGGCCGGATGTCGGAGGAAGTTAACAAAAAGTATTAACTAAAAACTGTCACTCTCCGGTGATCTATTGTGCCCGAGAATTCGAGGTTCAAACACAGTGTTGAGCAAAAAGTGTAAAGGGTGCTGATTCACCGTTCACCGTGGAACTTGGTAATCGATGCTGCATATTTTCAATGACATGTTCGTGACATTCTAAATTCTTCCAGTCACCAAAATAGGTGAAAGAAATATGGACATAAAGACTACGATTTTCGTTAAAAGGAGATGAGTTTTAACTTATTGAAATTACTTTTGGTTTACTTATTTTTTTAAAGTCAAATAACTTTGTTTACGTATTTCAGTCGAAAAACCTTTTTTTTACATTATACTTCTTTTATCTATTTGTTTTATTCAGTTGTTCAGGAGTAAATGTATACATATACATTTATTGTATCGATTAGCTCTTGAAGATGTGAATTTTGTTCACGAAACACGTAGATTGTGCATACAACAATAAAGTGATTTGAACAATGTTTTTTGTAATATTTAATTAATGAGACGATATGAGCAAGCCGCATTCGAAAATTTGAAATAGAAAAATCAGAAAACGATACGGTCACATCTATGAATTGAACCCAGGACCTTAGTGTCGTAGGGGCAGTGATCTACCACACAGCTAATGGTACCCTATGCCCTTCGGTCCTATTTAACTGTATCAGAACTGGACTACCAATGTTATCATCATTTTCTTAACGCATATTTTATTGGCTGCTATCTTTATGTATGATTACAAGATTCATTTCGAACTAAATGCTACCTAGAGAGTGGTTTGGATAAATCAATCCATTTTTATTTAATATAGACATCTATTAACTTTTCTGTAGTCTAGGAAGAATATTTTTTTAACTTAATGAGTAAAACCTCAAATTTTAATATTTAATTAAGGAAGACGATGTGAACGACTCCTAAAGGAAATTTTAAACAGAAAAATCAGAAAAAGCCGGTGCGGTGCTTTACAGCTGAGCTAATGGGACCCTATCCGATTCGGTCTCAGTGGTAGAGAACCGCCCCGGCGAGGCTCAGGTCCCGGGTTTGATTTTTCTAATTTTTAATTTTCTATTGGAAGTCGCCCATATCGTCTTTATTAATTAAATATTACATATTTATATAATTTAATATCACATAGTAACATAATTAAATATAACATAGTTACATAATTGAATATTCCATAGTTACATAATTAAATATTACATAATTAAATATTAAGTAGTGAAAATGAAAATTAAAAATATATACTACTTATCTTTAAAATAAAAAATGCCATCACAAAGTTGAAAGGTCAAAAATAAGTATATTTCATTGTTATCATGTGAAATTCGTAGAACACCATTTTTTTAAGTTTTTATTTTCTATATTCGATAATATTATAAAATTCCATTAATAAACATACCATTTTTTATAAATGAATCATAATATAATTTATTGTATTATAATGAAGTATTAACATATAACGTACATGTAGAATGTTTAAAATTTAGGCATTTAAGTAACAACTAATATATCTACTAACATCTGAGTAAATACCTAGTATGATACAGTTATTTATTGAAACTCGAATATTTTGCAAAGAATTAGTGATTTTTGCCTCTTATATTTTTGTTTTATTTCTTTCAAGGGCGGTGATTGCCGATTCTATTACTATTATCGAAAATACATTCTCGGCAATAATTTAATTGCGCTAAAAATCCATAAACCTTTTTTAAAGGGAACATTTTTTCCTAGAACCCCATACAACGCATACCTTGTACTTCTTCCATCAAGGGTTCAAAGAAAATTTATTCAACGACAAACTGCTTGGTACATTATTTTATTTTTTCCTCGGCCATGCTGAAATCTACATCGACTGGCAAAAACAGGTCCACAAGGCCATAAGTGCCACACGCACCCTTATAAAACGCCGGGACATGATAAGGCATAAGGGCTGGAATTAATGACAAAGGATGTTTGGCCCGAAATACTGTTAACCAAAAAAGTAACGGATTCTGAAAGAAATGCAATGAATGAGACAATAATTTGACGATTCTTGCGCAGAACAGAGAGAGATATTTAATAATATTTTATCACTGAAGACAATATTAGCGATTCTCTATCGAAAATTTTGAAACTGAAAAATTAGAAAAAGACACGGTCACACCTGGGAATTAAACCCTTGCTTTCAGAGTCTAAAGTTTCGGGTTTGCACGAAGCACCGCTTTCAGAGTTCTGTAACTTATAAGTTTGTTCGTATTTTTAACTACTTGGACTCATTAGCTTGAAAACAAGCTACCTACAACATGGCCAGACTTTTGAAGTAACGTATGAGGCGTACCTGTGTTATTAAATACCGCAATGTTAAATTAATAATATAGTTCGGCTTATATTCAAATTTTCGTACTTGTGATTTAAAATGCTTTAAAATTATGTAGCACTTATTCTAATAGAAACAAATAACAGATCTATAGTTAAAAAACGTTGTAAATAGAGATCTATTTATACAGTATTTTTTTGTTGGATACCTCTGCTACCAATTATGTACAATTAATATAACTTGACATTCAAAATCGCTTTTTACATTAGCTCCACATATGAGATTCTGAGGACAATAATTCCTATAGGGGCCTATGTCATCTTTGGGGATGTTCTGTGGAGGATATTTTAGGAAAGGAAGGAGATGAAGTTCTGTAAAGGAAGAAGGTAAAGGGGTGGATAGGAATTTGGGGGTCAGTGTGGCGAGGAATGACGGACGTCTGCAGTACGAAACCGATGTTCCGAGAGAGTCCTGCTGGAGAGGTCAAGAGGACTCCCTCAACCGGCCTCTGCCGATCCGGCCTATCATGTAATTGGTTGGCAGACGCATCCGCCGAGAAGGTCCTGGGTTAATCTGGGTATCCCTGCTAAGTCACCAAACGTTGCGAATCATTTGATGTGACCTATGGCAGAGGTTTTGATTACTCAATAGGTGGTTTCGGGGGTGGCGGTACCTATACCCGCCTTACGAATTGAATTAATTGTATTAAGTGCCCGAAGAAAACATAGCACAATAAAGTGAATCATATACTCGAGTCGGGCCATGTCTAGAATCATAATAATAGAATAGTATGTTTGTGACGATGTATGAGTGTGTATGTGAATGAGGCAAAGAGTGTGTGCCAAGACCAAGTTGTTTGGTGGTCCATCATCTATGCCTACTCATGCGGAGAAACGGCATGATGGTTAGTGAATTAGTTAAGTGCATTTTTTATTACAAAAATACATAATATGATCGTACGACAAGATAGCCAGATTTATTTAATCTATTAATGTAATAATAACAGGACTATGAAGCGGTTGAGTCAGTAAATAAATAAAAAATGCACTAATAGTGTAGTCTTGCATTTGACGTTTCAGAAGGCATCACTTCTAGAGCGGACAGTATTTTGGTAAGTTTGGCATCGAACCGGGCGAAAACAAAGTGAAAAAAATGGTCTACCCAGCTCGAGTTTAATTTTCCGCGTGCCAAACTTGCGAGCCAAGTTTCCAAACCGCTCACGGACTTCTCTTTGAGTTTCGGCTTACTCAACGCCCTCGTTCATGTCAAATTAGACTTAACCGTGAGTTAAACCGAAGGTTAAACTGTATCTCTCGTACGTATTATGTTATATAAACAATATATAGCGAAGATTGAATTTAAACCTGTTTCTAGCAAAGTTCTTCTTCATGATTTAATTACGTAGAATTTTTTTTAGATATCTTCTTGATTTTTGGATTCCTCGATTCTCAATTACTCGCGTTCACATATTTCATGCATCTTGCCTATCGTAATTATTTATTTATGTAACTTTGTGGCAAACAATTGTCAAAATGGCAACCAATCTGTACAAATGTAGTTTATGTAGGTACTCGTTCAATTTGGGAGGCGGGTATGGGTATCGCCGCCCCGGTAACATTTATTGGATAACCAACATCTTTGCCATAGGTCACCCCAAGTGGTTCGCTACGTTTGGTGACTTAGCAGGGGTGCCTGGGTTCATGTGGTGAGGTTTGTCTAGGTATTGGAGGCGGATGACCAGGACACACTGAACCCCAGATTCCTACCCACCCCTTAAACTCTTTTCCTTCCCAGAACTCTCCTCTCCTTCCTTTCCTTAAAAACCCTCCACACCGCATATCCAAAGATGACATAGGACCTGAGGGAAATTATTTTCCCCAGGCCTCCTGTATGGAACTCATGTAAAAAAAAACTCGTCACTTTAAAATTTCAAATTTGGAACTGATTGGAAATTATCTTATGTTTATTAATTAATAATAGGCCACTTGCATCACATTGGAATCATCAGTATGGAATTTTAAAAAATTAATGGAACATAATCGGTGACGGGTCATTTTCATTTAGTGACGTCACGAGCTCAAATAATGGATTTATTTATTTAAAAATAAAAATAAACTATACATTTCTAAAAAAATTTACTAACATTTTCGTAATCTTAGTAAAAAAATCCATCCACATGATTTTTTCCAAGTCGTTATGAAATCCATGCAAGTGGCCTATTTGATACATATTTTGTAATTTAAAATACGTGTATTTTTTGTTTAAATTTTGACAGATTTCGTGATTTTTCATTTTTACTAAAGGTATTTTTAACCAAAGATAAATTTCCGATCGAATCTGATGACACATTGACAATATTTGTTTTGAAAGGCAAATATTTAAATAAATACTTTCAGCTTCACAAATCCTACAATTATAATATTCGGTGATTTTTCACATTTGCATAATAATTGTGTACCACCGATCACAACGATCAAAACAACGTACTTAAAAATACCGTTTGTTAAATATATAGACTTGTTTTCAAGACAATCTATCATTACTGGACGTACGTATGATGTACGAGGCGTACCTGAGTTATTAATACCAACCACTTATTTTAATGATCTGCCCGTTTCACGTGTCATATCCCATACTATCGATTTAAATACCCTATTACTCTCAAGGAATAATGTCCTTCAAAACGTTGTTTACCGTCTCTGTGAGCATATTCAAATTTCGCGATCCTTTTTTTATTTAAGGTAGTGATGTACGTCTGTAGGAGGATTTCGGATCCTTTGGCTGAGTCGGGACAAAATTCCGAGCCACAGCAAATTCACCCTTGTGTACTTTGCGAAGTTTGGTGGCCGGAGATACTAAAGACAAACAACGCCGTGTGTTACTTTCCTATAAATCCCATTCAACTTGCTTCAGCACAAAAATTGAATTCGCGTAGGAAATTATTAAATCAAGAACGTGAGGAAGTTTAATTTATTTAACAGCTAAAAATATAGACAATGTTAAAGTATTTCTAACGGGCGAATTGTATTAACAGTACAGAACTTAGAACACTCGACCAATGAGCACTTCAGAAGCAATTAAAAAAAATCAGGATGTGCAATTCACACGCGGTAGAAGTTAAACCTCTAGAAAACTAAAGTAGACGAGATTAGGAAGACCACGAAGCACTTTTTTTATCAATGTGAAGGATGATTGTCGTCGAATTCCAGTGCACCTTTTCCTATACATTTGGTCTTCTTATTAGTATTTGTGTTTTCATCTTCCGAGTCGCTAGATATCGTTTTCTTTTGTGTTTTCTTTGCCTGTTAATTTTAGTGTGGTTTGAAGATTGAATATTGATTTTACAGAAATATATATATTTTTTATTTTTTATTTCGTAAGATTCGATCCTTGGTCCGCTAAATGTCTCGCTGCTTAGGTACATCCGGCGTTTTAAGCCACTAGACTAATGGAGACTTGGATTGGAGATCGTGGATTTATCGTATTATATTGGAACCGAGTAACATTATATATCTCTATCAATCTTATTATCTCGCAGGCTAAATCCTATAGATGTATGTGCTTGTCTCTTTTTAGTGTCGCTCGCTTCCGTTTCATCGAGTTTAAAATCACAACAGTGCTAAAGAAGTTTTCATTTTAAAACTGTTGGTAATAAAAATTATCTTTGAAAATTACTTGCTTCTTGTTCAGAATCCCTTGTTACGATATCGGTATACGACGGTTGTAATTGTGCTAGTGGACAAAAGATTTTACGTATTTTTTGGTCTTCTATATTCAGTAATCTTTCTACAGCAAAATAAAATCATGAAAGAAAAATAATGTATATTGTTATTTTTGTAAATGCTGCAAAGGCACTTTTGTCGAGGAAGTCTAAAGCTTCGTAATACAATGTGGTGTAATTGCTTTTTGCTAATGTTGACCGTTGACATTTTTTTCAATTATAAAAAAAATTTTGTTCGAAATTTTTAAAACAAAGGTGAACATTTATTGCAAAGGTGTAAATGGAAAAAATAACACGAAAGTAAGGCGGGTTGTGGGAACATTTCTATTGTTTACCTCTCGAGACAAAAGTTGTCGTTCTTATTTTTTATTCAAAATATTATTCCTCCTAATACCTCAAATTAAGTATTTATTTTGATAAAGGCAGAAAAAGGTCGGTGGATTTTGAAGTAAAGAAAAAGCATTCGATAAAGTCGAGTCCCATGTGTTGAATTTTTTCCTCACTCGAAGCGAATTCCAGATTATTATTAAATAAACAATGTTAAAGGGTAGAGAAAACGGTCATTTTTTGGTCGTCCCTAAAAGCGATGACAGCCGAATTGTGAAAATATTTGGTGATGTTTAGTTATTAGTTTGGTTGGATCCGGAGTGTAATTGAATCGATTGATCACCTTGCAGAGCCGTGCGAGAAGACGTTTTGCCGCTGGGGCGCTCTGTGCGTGATAGGGTTGGACGGGCGGGCCCGCTGCCAGTGTCCGGCGGACTGCGGCGGTGCTGGAAGCGTGGTGGGCCCGGGCTCCGGGGGCCAAGGGGGACCCGTGTGCGCCACAGACGCCCGCACCTACCGCTCGCACTGTGACCTGCGCCGCGACGCCTGCGAGCGACGCCTTAATATCAGGGTTCTACATGAAGGGGAATGTGGTATGTATTCACGCACCAACGTAGTCAGAAATCTGAACCACTTTGTAGTTTTTCCTAATAACGAGATTATAAATCTCAATTTCTATTAGCATTGTCACATCCAACCTTCCTAGTAATCAAGCCATAATAAGATTAGCTTAATCATATTTAGAAAACATTTTTTTATTATTAAGTAACTGAGCTTTCTACATAAAAAAAACATTTTTTTAGATTTTTTGCACTACATAAAACACTCATAATCTTTTCATGTTACATTCATCACTCGAATAGTTTCGGAAACAAAAGATCATCCCTTCAAAATTATACTGCCTTAAGTATAAAAATCATTAAGCGTGTTCATAAAACTTTTCAATTTTAAGTGAGTAATTGGGAATACAGTTTTATTAACTTTACAACATTCACATGCCCTAAGCCAGAACAAAGCGGAAAACATCAAAAGGCAATTCAACACAACTAATACAATCAAATAATACATACAAACAAGAAGTTAGGGAGAATCAAGAAACTATTCCCGAAGGTACACAATCTCTCTTGTAGAACAAATAAAACAAACTAAATAGTTTGCCGGGATTAAGATGATCAGGCACTTTTTTTTTATATAACGAACAAATGGCGGAATCAGAGCCCCGTGGCCTAACACTCCTCTGCCGTGCCATTACGGGAATACTACACACATGAATAGTTGAATAGAAGGCGCACATCTGATGCCACTCGCTATGGAATTATACTATTGCACTGGGCCGAGAAGGTCCCAAAGCTCGTCAAATTATATATTGCGAGCTGGGGGAGCTTGCGGGTTCAACTACCTACTAAAAATATAATTAGAATCTGTTTATTCTGGTCTAAATTATATTATTACACGTTTATTGTAAATTGTACATTCATTTTTTATATTGCGAATTTTTCCTGCCTTTTAGTTTGACTCTTTTAATTTTCTAACTTTTAAAACCAAATATTTTATGTAACATGTCATTTCTAGCAGGAATATTTCAGAATCATCAATAGTTGCCTCCAGACGGGTTTTCTCAGAGCAAATCTAAGGCAAGGCTGAGATGTTGGGTTCAATTCCTAGATGTGACAGAATTTATTCGGATTTTTCTGTTTCAAACTTTTTTTTGAATAATTTTACTAAATATTACAATTTGAGGTTCAACACATTATTTTTTTCTAAAAAAAATATCCACATATTTATATTTATAGATTGGTAAGTGGCTGAGTTGGCATTGCATTTGGGTCTCACCCGGGCGTCGCATGTTTGATTTCTCGCTGGCTAAGTCCTCCATAACGACAAAAGCAACATTTTCCGCTTACCGTGGTTGTAGTAGGAGATTGTGAGATTATTCGTAACACGGGAGTATATGTCTTTAAAAAATAGATGTATGTATATATTTATATGAATACATTACCCATCAATGCTCAATAATGTAATCTCATTAGATGAGATAGAAAAATATTAAAATGTTAGTGATTTCAGTTCAAAACTTTAGCGTGTGTAAACTTGTAAATAGTATTACTATAGCGTCAATATATACTTAGGACGTAGTCTAGTTGCATGTTATCATCTTTGAGAATATAAATAATAGAATCCATAAATTCTTAGAATTAAAATGTTCAGAAATATATATGTTTGTAAGTGAGTGACTAATTATTCCATTCATAATAATTATTTTTGGACATCATCTATCAATCAAATAAAATAGGTGTCTAAGCGGTTGATGAAGAGTTCATAAGACCACTTTGCAATGCTCTTTAGTAACAGTGTCGTGGTGAAAATGGAAACTGCTATATTATTATTGAACAGTATTAATACGCTAACGTCTGTCGTACACACTCGATTCACAAATAGATACAAACAGAAATGCTGCCATCTATATTATTAATACGCTAAAAAGCCTAATTTTGTAATTCGGTTTCGAATTCTTGAATTCGCGCCAGTTACATTAGTGAATCAAACTGGGCGAACTGGAACCACAAGCCGCCCGCAGAGCCTAGCAGCAAAAACCTGCGGAGGGGGTTTTTAACTGCTAGTTTTTATTTATTGTAGCATTTTTGTGCTGTGTGTCCAAATCTTTGACAGTGAACACATTGGGTTAGAGGATTACAATCTTTTACATAGACTCTCATGAACCTAGATGAATTAATGGAAACTGCTATATAATATTAGCAAATTATCGAATGACTGATTTAACACTGGAACATGATTGAAGTAAATCGATGGCTTTCCATGATAAACTTCTTTTTGATGATGAAAGATCCCAAATTCTGTTTAGAAATGTGTTTCCTTAAAATCTACTCATGGGTACGTCTCAATTAATCTACATCACGGGGAAAGAGAGGGAGGAGGGCCCGCCCCCTTTGGGATTACACACAGCCTCTGGCAAAGGTGATTGATGCCTTATCACCCCAAACCTCATTTTAATATCACCCTAAATGCCGTATTATGAACCACGTTTGATTGCGAACACAAATATAATATAATATGTAGATTACCAAGAGCGCGACTGTTTATTTTCTAAGAATATCAAGTAAAGCGCTTGCCTTCAAATTAACTCTAACTTTCATGTGAAACTTAACATTTAAAACGTTTTATCATGATCGCGTGCCATTTGAAAAACACATGTTACCAAATTATAAAATGCTGGATCATTTTTATTTGTATTTAAGTAAATGGAAAAGGTATTTTAATACAAATAGGTACTTTTTAAACGTCTTAGATGTAATCCACAATTGTTTTTTAAAATCGACCAAATCAATATTACCATAGCAAGAAATATAAATGGGGGAGTGAACCACTTTGAACTCCAAACAATATTAAAACATAATTATTAGAATTACAACCTGTTTATTGTTTGCGAGCATAGTGTAGTAGGTCTTCGTCAAAGTTCTAATTCTGGAAGCTTTTCTAGGTAGCTTGGAGCACAAGTATGGTTGTAATTTTATTTTAAAATAATACAGATTTATCCAAGCATCCAAAAACACAGGCAAATGAGTGAACGATGAATATAAAATAAAATAAAAAATATTTTTGCTCCGCATCTATAAAAACAACACGTTTGAATGTCATAGTAATATTATTTAACAAAGGAAGGTTAAATTTAGCTTGAATATTTTTTTCATTTTTTTGTATACTACACAATAAGCTTTATGAATCATCTTAAGAATTCTCTTGGAGATATCCGTAGCAGAATTTGCTAAGAATATAAGGAATCTTTTGCATTTTTTTAAATATTAACCCTGTGGAAGATAATTTGTGTTCAGACGCAAGACCTGGCTAAACCTCACCCTAAGAACACGGGCACCCTTGTAAAGTCACCAAACATAGCATGGCGTTAACGAGACGCAATTTGGATATCTGGAAGAAAGGGTTAACTTAATGAGAAAATGAAGAAGTATACAAAATTAATAATCCTAAGTAGAGTGTTAACTAATACAAAATGCAGAAAATATTTAACTAATAAAATAATATTAAAAGGAGATACAAAACTACCAGTGATGGATTTTGAAATAGTAATTCGAGGTGTCAGACAAAAATGCACAATTCATCCAATAGGTTGCTTATTGGTTAATTAAGCGGTGCCTTGGCAGAGCACACGGATGGTATTACCTAGAATGACTAAGTGATCAATAGTTTTTATCGTGCAGAAGAAACATTGCTAGTAAAAATTTGCACCGTAATGAATCGCTAGCACAAAAGAAACATCATAGCAGGATTATGGCCATTAAAAAAAATAATTTGAAAACTTCGGCAATTTACTTACTACCAGCACGGATACTATATTCAATTCCTTCAGCGTTATGGATATAAAACAGCTCTACTCAAGATCCATACTAATTAATTTACACAAAAACAACAAAACACTATACAAAGCTACACAAACAATACACAATACCCGAGCCAAAAACAACGAACTTCTCCAAACTCCTTTTTTCAAAACCACCTTCGGGCAAAGACACTCTAAATACATAGCTTGCAAACTATACAATACACTACCAACTACGATCAGACAAACTGACTTCTTTACAAAATTCAAACAAGATATTAAAAAATGGATTATAAGTATTGGACGCCTCACTATTACAAACATTTGTAAAATAAATCACTCATAGACAAAAATAACTATTCACATACAACCTAACCCTTAGAAAATAAATGAAAATAATGGAATCCTGTCAAATTGACCTTTAAATAGATTAGGCAGAATTTACTTCTCTACTTCATCTCCAACATTTATAAAATAACTCTCTTTAAAAGATTTACCACCCTTCCAATCACCTTTCTGTTTTAATTCTATTCAAAGTGAAATGTATTTTACCTTAAATATCCTTGTAACTACAATATTCATTTATATACCTGTACGCCTATCTCGACACAGGTATACCCTAGTGAGGCAGGCATATACATAAAACCATTGTAAATATATTTTATTATAGATAAATAAATAAAAAATAATTAAAAAAATATATAATGAAAATTATAACATAAAATATCGTAAAAACATACTTTTTTGGATACAAATTAAAATTTACAAGTGACCGATTTGTGTTCCAACTATATAAAATCAGTTATTTTTAATTTATATTCCCGTTTATCAAAACACTTTTTTAATCGTTTAAATTTCTTTATACTTCATCAAATACTTGCAGTAAATCGAGTAAAATTATTATTTTAAGTAATACTATGAACTCACAAAGAATTTGCTAAAGTTGCAATTGCGATGAAACTTTGGTGTGTTGTTGTGTGAATGCCCGCGAAGGTTTCTATATATATAGTGGTAGGCTCTGGCGTTATGAAGTTTTTAGATTTTTTTTAAGGTGGCGCGCGAATTGTTTGAAAAATATGTATATTTCATATAGTTTACAGGCAGGGGGGGGAGGAAGAAGGGTAATCCGAAAGGAAAAAAAGGAAACGAAGGGGGGGTTTGTGGGAGGGCGGAGAAGGGATAAGGGAAGGCGGGAAGATAAAAGTGGAACACATGAGAGAGGAAGGGAACTCGGGAGGGGGGATTTGGGAGGAAGAAGGAGGAGAAAGTGGAAGGGGAAGCAGAAGGGAAACGGGATCAGGAACGGGGAAGTATGGTAAGGACACGCAGGGGACGTGTGACAGAGGGGTGTGGGAGGGGGAGGGTTTCCAAAGGAGTCATAGTAGCGGTAGGGCTAGGAGTAAATTTAAAAAATCAATTCTACTAACACGGATATCTCTATTTGACCTTTTCTCATGCTTCGCAAAAACTTCCAATTTTTTCGTGTACGTAAACAAAAAATATTGTGTGTCTAAAAATAATTCAATAAACAGAATTAGAACGCAAAAATTCGCTAGTTATATTATAAAGTTGAATTATTTTATTTATTTATTTATTTATTTATACTGGGTTTTACAGATGTTTACACTTACATGAGAACAATCCAGTTATAAAACTCAGTTATTACACAATTATAAAAATCTACAATTACATACAATTAAATACAAATAAATACAATTAGAAAAACAAAAACATCACAAATAAAAATACAGAATTATATACAAGGTCACTCAAGTAACACATTGCAATGAGTGGTAAAAGACATATGAAATACGCGAGCATGCATAAAAAGACAATTCACACAACATAATTAGTTAGTACTTTTTAACAGCGCTAGAACTTTTTTTTTAAATCCGTACAAATTGTCAACGAAAATATCCACATCAGCGCACTCTATCTTGTTATACAGTCGACACATCTGGGTCAGAGGGCTAAAGTAGGCGATATTATTTTTAAATGTATTCATATGAAAAATGTTATGGCGTCTTAAACAATGGGAATTGGGGACATTAATTTCAATACTGTTAAGACATAATGTAGTATCAAGATGGCCGTGAATAATTTTATGTAAACATATAAGATCAGTCAATTGCCTTCTAGTTTTAAGTGTATCAATCTTGAAGTAATCACGACGTACATCGTATGATCTGAGATGGTCGTGTAGTCCACATTTGAAGGATAACATTCTTAGTAATTTTTTTTGAACTGATTCTACAATGTTTTCATATTTGCAGTAATGTGGATTCCAAATAGTGCTTCCATATTCAAGTTTACTTCTAATTAAGGCATTGTAAAGTGTTAGAATTGATTGAGGATCTTTGAAAGGTTTACATATTCTGTGAATAAATCCCATCATTTTTAATGATTTGCACTTAATGTTGTTAATATGTACATCAAATATGAATTTAGAATCAAGAGTGATTCCTAGATCCCTTATTGAAGAAACTTTTTTGAGAATAATATTATTGATAACATAAGAAAAATCCTTTATAATTCTATTTCTAGTAAAGTTTAAAATGTAACATTTTTCAACATTTAAGTGCATATCATTGACAGTACACCAGTTATTGAGTGTGTCGAGGTCATTTTGAAGCAGCTGATGATCGGAAACAGACTTAATTTTACGAAAAATTTTAAGATCATCGGCGAAAAAAGCATAATCACAGTTTAATTTCGAGCCAAGGTCATTTATGAATATAAGAAAAAGCAGGGGGCCAAGATTTGAACCCTGTGGTACACCAGAAGTTACAATTATAGGGGATGATTTGTATCCATTAATAAGAACTAATTGAGTTCTGTTATACAAATATGATTTCACCCAGCGTAATAGGTCTCCATGTATTCCAATTTGTTCAAGTTTTTTTAGTAAGATGGAGTGGTTAACTCTATCAAAAGCTTTTTGGAAATCAGTATAAATTGTATCTACTTGTAATCTTTCATTAAAAGAATTACAAACATAATTACAAAATTCCAAAAGATTTGAGTTGATTGATCTTTGAGGAACAAACCCATGTTGCCTAGTGCAGAGAAGGGGTTTAAAATGTGAAAAAATACTTTTATATATCAGAGATTCAAAAACTTTAGCAAAACAGGATAGTATACTGATTGGCCTATAATTTTTTATTAAAGATTGGTCTCCCGATTTTAATACTGGGACCACGTGTGCTTTTTTCCACAGATCGGGAAAAGTTCCCGTGGTAAGGGATGCATTAAAAATTATAAAAAGCGGTAAACATAAAGAGTCTGCACAGCAACTAACAAAGAAAGGAGGAATTTTATCAGGTCCTGGGCCCTTACTGGGATCTATTTTACTCAAAAAACATTTTATTTCATCTGCACTAATATGTATTTTACCCAAATTGCTTTGATTGTGTTCAGTTATGTTTGGCATTGAATCATTAGTAGATGATTCCGATTTGGTATAAACAGATGAAAAATATTTAGAGAATATGTTTGCTATGTTTTCACCGTCATTCGCGGAAATATCGTCAAGATGCATTACTTTAGGAATACAATTATTTTTTCGTAATGATTTTGAGTACGACCAGAATAACTTTATGTTACCTTGCAGACCACTTTCGACAGAGTTGATATATGATTTATAACATTCGCTTTGTATTTTTTTTGCAAATTTCCTTAAATAAGAGAATTCCCTATAATCTGACTCATAACCATGTTTTTTTACCTTAAGTCTAACTTTGTTTTTTTTCTTAAGAAGAGCAATCAATTGCTGATTAAACCAGACAGGATATTGATTTTTTGTTTGAGTACCATATTTTTTAAAGTATTTGTCAATAATTTCCCACAATTTTTCATATAATAAGATTACCATGCTATTCACATTTTTATTTTTAAAGAGAGTTATCCAATTAACAGACAATAGATCCTGTCGACATTCATCAAAGTTTCCCTTCCTGAAGTTATATTTTGAATCGCTTCTATTCATTTCTAAGAATTGATCTTTATTTTGTTTCACTATAATTTCAAATGAAGGGTGATATTGATCCAATTTGGTTAAGCCTGGTGCTATATGTATATCAATGTTAACTTTATCTGAAAAAACAAGATCCAATAAATTTTCATTTCTATTTAGTACATAATTGAATTGATACAAATTGCAAATTGATGAGAGATTGACAAGACTATGTGCTTTCATGCTTTTATAATTAGAAGGGGAAAGTACATTATTTTTGAATGAATTGTCAGGTATCCATTTTACTTCGGGCAAATTAAAATCACCAACAAAAATAAACTGCGAATTGGAAGTTGAAAACTTTAAATACAGATCCTGTAATTTTTCAATGTGTTTACAATAATTATCAACGGTTACACTAGGAGGAATATAGAGGATGCATATAAAGATGAGCGAGTTGGAACGAGACTTAATTACAAGCCACAAATCTTCATTGTCACTCTCCCACTCTGTTTTTCTTGACACAAGAAGTTTTTTAGAAACGGCGGCTAGAACTCCGCCACCTTCTTTAGACACAGATTTGGTTGACTCACGATCTCTTCTAAATATTACATATCTATCATCAAACAATTCTTCACTAAATATCGTTGAGTTCAGCCATGTTTCGGAAAAACAAATAATGTCATAATTATTGATTAAAATATTATTGCGTACACTTACAGTCTTTGTTCGAATACCCCTCACATTTTGATATAATATATTTAATGCATCAACAGCAAGTACCTCGCCATCTATTTCGGTATGCTTAGATGCCATAGTCAATGGTGGAGAGGTCCTTCAATAGTGCTGCTTTGTAGGCCGGACAATCCTTATCTCCGGTGGGGTGGGCACGCGAAGCTGCAGGCTTTCCAAAACGTGCGCATGTGGCGCAACTGGGTGCTGCAGCAGCAGCGGGGCAGGCCTCACGCGCGTGTCCTTCTACACCGCAGTGGGAGCATCTCTTGGTATCTTTACAATACTTGTGCGAGTGTCCGACCATTTGGCAATTCAAACACACTGTAAGTCCAACAAAGTCACGCACACCGCAAACGGTCCAGTCCACAAATACGCGTCCTTGTTGCACCAACGCATGACGAATGTTAGCAGGCACCGAGTACACTCTGTGGCAAGACGGTCCGGTTCGAGCTCCAGCCATATGACTTAATTTGCACTTGGATACACACTCTTTGAAGTCACCAGCTTCAGAGATTCCGGAGAGGGCCTTCTCTAAGAAGTTCTCGTCTGAAAGTTCACGGGGCACATTAAAAAATATTATTCTAGGCTGCCTCTTAATTGGAAGACGGGCACTCAGCAAGTCGGAGCTAGATATAATAGGATCATTTAAAAGCCTTTCTTGTTCTTGGCTGCTGGCAGTGTGGATAATGACTCCTTTGTTTTTGATATTTTTTACTCCCGTTATCCTTACTCCTAACTGTGATGGCTTAACGATGTCCTTAATTATTTTTTTTGTGCCATCGCTATCATCAACCCCCGGTAGTTTTGGAAAAAAACATACAGATGGTCTTGGTTTCCCTATTTTGATGCTGGTACGAGTGAGTGGTGGGGGCACTGGGAGTTTTTTCTTTGTGACTTCAGCGAAAGAAAGGCTAGCCTCTGTAGCATCAGCCACTCGGCGCATTACTGGACCCAGATCTGATTCAAGCTGTTGGATTTTATCCAGCAGCTGCTTTGCATAATTTTCCGCCATTTTCTTCTCAGCCTGCAAGACCTTGATGTTAGCTAGGGCCGAATTTAGGTCTCCTCTAAGTTCTTCCTTCTCTAGCAAAAGTTGTGCAACGGAGCCGAGAACATTTGTCACGTTTCTTGATACTTTGAGCTGCTGCTCTTTGGAGACTTTGGATGGTTTTTCAGCCAAAGCGTCCTGTAGGGCTTTTAGGGCGATTTGGGTACCGGATAATGTCTGGTGTCCTGATACATGACTAATGTCAGGGTTGGTTTCGGCTTCAATCTCCTCAGCATCTGAGTCCGATTCTTCAGATTGGGAGGTGTAAGGGGAAGCAATAATAGGGCTTTTAACAGAGTTCTTTTTTTTCCCCATAATTATTACACATATGTAATTTCAGTTCAATGTTAAAAAAGTATTTATCTTCAAAATAAAATTAGTTTCGATTTGTGATGAAAGTATTCAAAGTTCACAACATTAACAACCAATTAGAGCCCGGAACAGTGAGCTCATAATCAAACGCAGCCAATGAACGCACTTGCTGCCGTAAACATCACTGTGGTACTTTTGTATGAGAAACAACTATTATGGAAAATAAGTTTATTACTATAAAATATGCTTAAAATCGAAGAATTCACAAGAATAACACTTCCACAGGTTGAACGTTCGTTGTTTTTTACGATAAATAGTTTTTTTCTTCCGGCGGATTTGTTTTAACTTGTATTTTTCTTGGTATAAATAACAGCTTGACAGAACACGACAAGTACGTACGGTAGGTAGGTATTTAAAGCCTATATTTTATAATGTAACCCTTAAATAAAGTAGCTAATATCCGTAAAATATATTTGCTGTGTTTTGATTAAAAAAATAATTCATTAAAGAAGAAATTTACATTGATGGGAATACCCTTCAAAAGTTATAAAAAGAGAGTTGTTCTTATAAAAAAAAATAAAAAAAACAATTATTCAGGTTAGTTGGGTATTTTGGCCTAAAATCCAAATTCATTTTTTTGATGAAAAAGCCTGCGCCGCCGTTCCTCTTCGAATCTTGCGCGGAACTGGACAAACTTGTTGTGTGCCGAATGTGGCCGCATATGCTTGAAATATTGTCACCCGGATGACAAACGGCACTCAAATGATTTTAAGAGTCTAAAAAAATACAGTTCTACAAAATAATCCTTTAAATAATTTCATGAATCAATTAGTCAATCTATGGAAACAGATATAATGAAAGTGTCATTCTGTCTTCTTCGTCAATCTTTGTTTTTTTATTAATTTCTGAAGAAGGACATTTAATAAAATGGTCATTATGGTAATGTTGACATTTTAGTAGCTGTTAACGGAAGAAAATACTCAAACCATAAGCTACCTGCTATCCTGGGATGAAAACAATAATAAAAAATGGCTTTTAAATTCTATGAATTCTTTTATCATTTTCCGGTCGTAGTGTTTCTCTTTTTTATTGCTAATAAAATGTTAGGTGTAATGGATTTTTACGCTTTTATAGGCGACACCGGCAGACTCCGAACGATATAAAAACTGGAAAATTCATTCAGACATTAATCTGGGAAAACTAAAATAAAAATGTTTTTATGCAATACATAACACCTTTTTATGTTTCTCATCATTTTCATCATGGCTCTGATTTAAGGTTAGGATTTATGTTTTATTATGGAAAAACCTCTACTCCAAGTACCTATCTTTTGGGAGAACAATAATACAGGTATCACAATAACGGAATAATTTTATGAACAATATTAATGCTCAGGGTGTAAAATGTTTTTGAACAAGATTTTTTATATATTTGCTTAATAAAGCTTATGCATACTTGTGATATTAATTTTATAATTAAAAATAATATCAAATAATATTTTCAATGAAAATATGAACAGAAAAAACACAGAAAGTAAGGATAAAAAAAATAGGATGAGACTAGAATTCAGAACGTCTTATATATCGAGAATAATTTAATAGTAAAATGCAAAAAAACATAGAAGTAGAGGGATTAAACAAGGTATCCGGTAAATACACCAAAAATAACGCGGAAAACCATGTTTAACTAATTATTGCACTGAAATATCGAACCTAAGAGGATTTCCGCAAGGGTTACGTATCACTTCTACATACATAAATCCACACTTCACCACAATCTACAAATTTGCTCTGGTGATGGACCCTGTTACGCTGACCGAAACTTTGGTTCTAGAAGAAGGTTGCAAAACACGGCATCATAATTATAAAAAAAATCGCAATGAGATGAAAATGAAGTTCAATATTGCAATATGATATTAAAACAGTTTTCCATTTATTTTATTTGACCGTTACTGGTTTCAGGCTATTATGGCCAACTTCAGACTTGTACAAAGATTCGATAAACTATAGTTTAAATACATAACATTGTGGGGAGGGGTTGACTGGGTGGTATAGGTATACACCGATTTTATTAAAATAATATGGGTTTTTACATCTTAATAGGCATTATTATCTCGGTTTTGAAAAACAATTTACTATTAATTTGGGCAATACCTTACTTGAATTTTTTTTAACTCAATTTCAGTTGTTAGATATGTGTCATTACTTTTATTATTATTTTCATGGCATATAAAATGGAATTTTTCTAAAATCACATGTTTCCATGAATAAATGTGTTTTTCACTCTGAGCAGAATGGTGGCTATTTTATTTAGGTAATTACCTTAAATTATACGCACACAATCAACATACATGTGTCCAATTTGTTACCCGCGAATTTGTGTTTAAATACAAGGTTTTAACACTCTTTCCAAGAAGTTAACATTACCTATCGTGCTACCGATTTTCATAATAATATAAAATATATATCCGTTAAAAAGCAGGAAAAACCTGATTTATTCTCACCACGGGAAAGCTTTAACAAAACCTTCCTTCTAAAACTAAGATTAAAATTTATTCCATCACTACCGTCTTTCTTCTTCGAGTTATTTTTTCTAAGCGCCATCGAATCGGAAACATTTTTTCGACACCCACATCCTGGAACTCATCCATTTTTAGTCTTCTCGGCTCATTTTAAGCTCCCGAGTGGAGGATATATTAAAAAGCCAAAGCAAACATAACGAGGACGTGACAGATGGGGCAATACGTTCTGAATTAGTGATTTGTATGACATTACTCCGCTCAATGGCTCGCTCGGGCCCCCAGCCCCCAGCCCACAACCCTCAGTTCCGCTAAATCAATATATCGGTCCTCTGTGGCACCAATTCATATTTCCTCCGAACCCCGACTCACTGATTTTTTAGTATGCTGCTTTAGAGACGAATGGAATTCGATTTTTAAATTGATGCCCTTGGCATAATTTACCGTATATTTGCTATAATTTTTTAATAACTCCGATATTATTTGATAATTTGAAAATTATTTCGATCTAAATGGTTTATTCATGAAAAAGCTCTTAAAGACCGAAACGCTTTCACCCTTAAAAACACTTAAATTTGAATTTTTCAATTGATCGCAGTTTTTGTTTTTTTTTTTACATTAGCTCCACACCAGGAAGCCCTAAGGAAAATAATTGCACTCAGGGCCTATTTCGTCTTTGAGGATGCTGTGTGGAGAGTCTTTTTAGGAAAAGGAAGGAGAGGAAAATCTGGGAAGGAAAAGGGTATGAGGGGTGGGTAGGAATTTGGGGATCAGTGTGTTACCATGAGTGACGGACGTATGAATCCCCCCTGAATGTTCCGAGAGCTGGAGAAGTCAAAGGGACTCCCTCAACTATTATCTCCCAATCCGGCCTCTCAACCGGTGGGCGGACGGATACGCCGCCAAGACCCGGAAAAACCTCATCCCATTAATCCGGGCACCCCTGCTAAGTCACTAAACGTTGCGAACTACTTGGGGTGACCTATAGCAGAGGCGTTGATTGTCCAATAATTGGTTTCCGAGGTGGCGGTACCCATACCCGTCTCTAAAATTATAAACCATGATGGTCACAGATCGCATATAATGTTGAATCTTTTCAGTTTTCAGAACAATTTACACTTTCCATCGAAAGAGTTGTTAAATCTTCGTGTGTTGGACCGCTTTGAAAGAACAGATCTTCGCCAATACTAAGTAGCAAATTATACGAGGCTTGAAAGTTATCGGTTAATATTTCAGAATTTCATTTTTTTTCATTATTCTTACGATCCATTTCATTCCACAAACATTCCAACAAATGCAAATGTACCAAGAGAATTGCTAATAATAAAGTGTGAAAACGAGGAGTGAAAAAATGGCTCCGAATCGTAGCGAGCCGAGTCCTTTATCCTGTGACAAATAGCCCAATGAGTGAATGTAAATTTCCCATCGGAATTTAGTCGGTTTTGCCTTCCGGAGGCATGCGCGCGCAGCCCGGGGATTATTTGGATTGATGCGCCTGAAGGACCAATATCACGATAAGCCCGAGCCATGTTTCAACTAGACATTGTCAACGATAAAAAGAATGAATACACGCGCTTTTTCACCGACCTGTTATACACAAATGAACGCAATACTTTTATTTGGACAGGTTTGTGTTCACAATCGTAATCTAAAGATATGAGTGGTTAAAAAGGTGAAAGATAAATTCGTTGACCTTATCAATAACAATTCACAATCAGTAATTTTGGTACACAATTTGATTGGAAAATAACTTTATTAAAGATTGACTCGTAACACCATAAACTGATGTGTAATTTGTTGCTGTGTTTTTTGTTTTTTTAAGGATTAAACAATTGTAACCTAGGTATATTTAGAGATTTTTACGGCCAACAGTATTATCTTGACTTTTTTATGGATTATTATGTCGCATTGCGCTTCTTCTTCGTTAGCCAAAGTTTTGGACATTGTTACGGTGTACGAAGCATTGGCTAAGAAAGGAGGTAGTGCAACACGGCATTACAACTCAAAAATTAGTCACAATAATGAAATGTAACCTAAGTTATCCTTTTCGTTACATTGGCACTGATATAAATACAAAATAAGTTAAATAATAGTTTGATTTTAAATTGCAAAAATATGTAATAAATGGTTCCGCGACATTTCATCCCGCGAAAAAATATCCCCAACAAAATATCCTACGGTCAAAACTTCCCCCAACAAAATATCTACTAAAACCCAACCTAACCAAAAAAGGGAAAAAATAATACAGGCATCCTATAAAGACAATAAATTATTGTATTGTTATTAATGTTTTCATTTGGAAAAATGTAATAATGAGTAATTGTCGAATGAAACACTAGTATATATTGAATTATTTGGCGGGTATTAGATAAGCCGCCATAGCTAAGTGGTCAGAGCTGCTGACCGGCAATTAGAGGGACACGGGTTCAATTCCCGTTGGCGGCCAGTATCTTTTCTCGGAAGATTTTTTCAATGTAGATGAGTGTTTCAGGCTGATAATTATTGATTATAATATTTGTTATCTACCCTTTGTGCTATGCATAAAAATCTTGTTTAATCGTTAGTTTATCAATTAAAAATTATAATAAATTATTCTTAAAAAAAGTAAAATGGGACAAAAATAATACAGACATTTTGTAAAGTTAGGTTAGGTTTAAGTAAATATTTTTTTGGAGGATGTTTTGTCCGTAGGATATTTTGTCTGTATGTGGCATGACCACAGTTTGATAATGCCCTTAGAAGGCGAAACAGCTGTCACGCGTAATAATAATTACCAGCAGAATTTGTTTATAAATAAACTGTTTTTATTAATTTAATAATGAAATTATTGATTATATAAAAGAAATAACAATTATATATGTTTATTGTTTTTAAGAAATTTAAAAAAATTAATTGATTTTTAATGATTGTCCAGGGACAGTGATATTTATTTTTTCAAAAATGCAGCAGGAAGGAGTTTGAATATTACCGCGTGGCTGTAAAAGTTATAACACATTCATTTTTTTCATTTCAAATGTTATTTATTTGCTTAGGTAACGATAGATACAAGACGCAATTACAAAGAGGTATTTAAATGAAGAAAAAAAAATGTAAATCATTTTTGTGCTTATGGAAAAAGGTGAGAGATATTTATTGAAAAATTATTTTGATATCTACTGAACACTGACTTTTATCAATCAGAAAATACATTATATAGTAAATATATAAGCAGATGTGATGTAAAACTGCTGTTAATTTTTTTATTTAAATTAGGGTGGGATGCAAGAAGTTTTTATGTATATGAAAAGTAAACATGTGATTGTTTGTTAACCTTTAATATTTAGTTCGTAATTGTTATCTAAATCCAATTAAAACTTTGTAAACCGATACGTTTGGTTTTGGGTCAGGAATAAATTGGAACTTAATCGAAATTCCCGCACAGTCTGTAGTATCGATTAGCTCCAATAAAATGTTCCACGTGTATCAACACCTTTAGTTAACATCGTATAGCGGTGACAACCTCCGGAATACATCGGCCCCCTCGTGTGTTTATGCAAACATGAACACTGGAAGTGTACTGAATCCATCGGGTTTTGATGCACAAGATTGGCTCTAGCTGGCCAAGGTAAACTTTGAGTGGTTCGGCCTTTATGTCCATCCATCCATCTGAATCGAAATATGTTTTTGATTGTAATCATTTCATGTGTTTAAATACCAGAGACTGGGAAATCTGGTGGTCCCAAGTTGGAACCACCGTTGGGAGTATTGTTGGCATTCTCTACGGTCGCGGAACTGGGAAGACGATCGACGTTCCTCAATTATTGAGGATATAAAGGTTCGCTGCTTCTGGGTACGTGAATCTCTTGTACGGGATCACATTCATTGAGAAAAATGATAATGTTGAATCTAAACATATTGTTAGTAAGAGATTACTTTCTTGCTCATCACGACGCTTGAGAGAGACATAGAAATAATAAATTATGATTTTTTACAAAACCATCGAGCTAGAATCCGAGATATTGGGCCTTATTCATTAAAAAAAAGGTAATGCTTATACTTGCAGAATATATAGGAAATCCTTCAGCTCGCATTCATAATATTCCGAGTAAAACCTTGTAATTATAGAATGTGAGCATATCCTTCACAAAAAGTATTTGGTTATTCATAAACGTTTCCTTTTACTCTAAATAAAAAGCATATCCTTTAATAATTTAGAGTGTGGTCAGCAGCCGACTCAGTCGTGTAGTATCAGTTGTAGCGATGACAGATGTTGTGGAACTGAGAGATATTAAACACTACCAGCAGCATTTATCAACACCTGTTCGTGATTAAAAAGAATTATACCGGTTTGAAGAGGAAAATGTGCAATGGCTTGCCAACAGATTTTTTATTTTTATTTTTTTTTATTATTTATTAAAAGTATACAATACAGAATATAGTATATTATATAAAGCATTGTACTCCCAAGAGTTAATAAACTCATTTTTGGGAATAAATAATTCTGAAACTCGAGTAGATGAGTTATCATCCATCCTGAAACTGCAGATATGTTTACGCTATCTCAGTGACCCTGGATATCAGAAAGGCATTGATCAAGAACTGGGTGCAAGTCAAGCTACAGTATCTCGTACAGTCACAAGCCAACATGCCAACAACCTTTTACTTTGGAGGATATTCTTGCAAGTTTAAGGTAATCATTATGAATACGAAAAAAGGGAATTGCTTATACTCCTACCTTTTTCTTCAACTCGAAACCTTATACTTATACTTACAAGGATATCCTTCAGTTTTATGAATACGGCCAATTGTGTTACTTTTATCTCCCCGAATGTTCACTCTTTGAAGGTATTTGACATTTACAAGAAAGGCATATCGACGCTTATATTTTGTACATTTATATACAAAATAAGGGTCTTAAGAGACGTACTTGACTTTTACCAGTGATTCCTGATATTATTTGGGGTAAAAACTTTAGTGAACTATGAAATTAAAAAAAAAAAAAAATTCTTCAAATTAAACAAAAAAAAATCTTCCACATGTCGTCACTGGTCACTTGGCCGAGTGACCGACCGCTTACCCTTACCCTTACCCCGCTGCCAACTGTCCAATGCCTACTATTTTGTGTGATTGTAGAAAAAAAACAAAAACATACAAAAATATCACAGTTCAAATAAGTCAAGTACGTCCCTTAACGCCCTGTATATTATATTAATTTCATAATACATTCATGTATGTACTATGTACGTAATTGGAAGGAAACTTTTGAATGCCCATTAGGTGGGTTCTCTGGTGCATTATGTGCCAATGGTTAAAAACCTTTTTGTTTTGTTTATCGACTAAAACGTTGTTTGTTGATCTTTCCACAACTTTCAATATTTCATATTTTGGTGACAATAAAGTTAAGTACACTTTTACGTTTTGTTGACAAAGCAAAAATGGTTTTCATAATAATAACCGTTTTACTGTTTGTAATTTGTATTGCAATAAATGAAAAAGGACCAAACAAATCAAAATTTTATCTTCTCGATTCTGAAATTAAAACAATATGTACCTACTGATTTCGTAACATTAATTTCAAATCAATCGTTTTTTCGCAGTTCTCCCACTAACAATGGTTAACTGTTTTTGAAACACATTAGACGGTTTACTAAAGTATAAATACAGTTCATAAATACCTTAAAGAGTGTTGATTTGAAATTGCCTTCACCAAAAATTCAGAGTTGTCTCTCTATAAAGCTCGTGAAATTACGATTGTGCTATTATTTTTAATTTTTTTCTGTTAAACCGGCAGCTGCCTCAGGGGAATACATTTTTAACACTCTAATAGCTGTTCAGGTGTAGGTAATTTTCAAAATCCACTCTTTGCGTATACCTAATAGATAACTTTACTCTTTCATACCGAGAGCGTTTTATTCGCAGCGCTGCGCTGGGACGGTTAACTTCACCTACGACGGATCTTTATCATCATGGAAACTCGTAAAATTCTGGCACACAAATGTATCAACGTTGACATCAGCCGGCAATACATTTATATGAGTAAATAATGCAAGGATCTGTGAAGTAGAACCTTCTTTGGACGGAATACCTAACAATATACACGTGTTGTACGGATACACGAGCGCGGTGGAAATAGTGGGTACCTACCTAGTCTCTTACAGTTCTGTGATATAGAACTACTTCGTACTCAGGTTGTGCTTAACCGTAAGTGTAGCAGTTATATTAACGTCTCTTATATTTTCAATGTGCTTAGTGCACCAATATTTTCAAAAAGTGAGCAAATTGTAGGAATCCTAAATGTTGTGGTTAAAAAGAAAAATAACTTAACAATTCAACTCAGGATTCAAATTTAAACGTCCTCCACCCGCGAGCGCTATTGTTATGGAAGAAAATTTTAAAAGCAATTTAAAAAGTTGGAAGACTTGCAAGGAAAAAATATACTTTTATGCTGCTTTGTAGCGCGGTCGGGCGCTGCATCGCTAAAACGTAAAGGCCGCATTTGGGACGCTTTCAGAGGTAAAATCTAGTCAACCCGTCGGAGGCTGCTCAGGATTAAAGTTGGAAGCTTGTCGGCCATCTTTATCGGCTTTAAGTTCTCAAAACCTGACGATGGCCTTGTTCATGTACCACATGGGCTTAGCATCACGTGTACTTATCAAGTATTACGATTTAAGTACGATTTCAGAGGAATATAAATAAATACGTTCATTGTAACCTGTGGAAAATAAATATATTTGACGTTTGGTGTTCAATCATCAACAAACGGTTTTTTTGTTTGTTTTATATTTACGTGAATACCGAGTAAGAGTCCTCACTGCTCCGGAATCAGTCTGCTATCTCCAATAATTGGGGCATGTTATGAAGCTGAAGAAGGGAAAGGCTATGGCATTTAGGACGTGGTGGATCAGAACTACTCACCAAATACGGGAGCAATTGAAACAAATGTTTCAATTTTGATTTGTGATATTTTACCAGGGTGACACTGAGAGTATCTTTCACTCTTTAATGGACCGCACACATACTTTACAGTCTACAGGGTGTTAAAGGACAGACCCAACTTAATTTAACAGGCGATTCCTGACATTATTTTGAGTAAAATGTTAGTGAGATTTAGTCACCAGTGATTTTATCTCTTTTTCAAAAACGAATAAACAAAAATATGTTTCCCAAGTCAACACTGATAACTCATCCAAGAATCCGCCCAACCAATACCTTCACCCCGACTAGGTTCCACGACAATTCAGAATCAACTCAACTCTTTGAAAAGTTATTGAAATCATTGAAAAAAAAATAGCCCATCACCTAAGTTTTAATACGAAATAAAAATATGGCTGACTAGACATGAAGTATCGAAGAAGAGGAAAGCATGACCTTATAACCATACAACAAAGTATAGTCCGCCTCGGAACAGGAAATACTAGTGAGGAGGACTGTGATAGTGTGTATTTTTTAAATAGTCATTAATCAAAACTAAAAGTTATTGCGTTCTTTACGAATTCATTAAAAAAATAGTAATTAAACCAATTAGTACTTCATTTTGTGTCGGAAAAATAAATCGCAAAACACATTTTTTAATATTTTTTACGACTTTATATCCGGGGTAAACCTTCCCTACAGGAAAAATTAAACCCTTCCACACACTTTTCCACTAATGATTATCTAGTCAATCCAAGTTATGTAAGTGCACTATATAAGTATAATAAATACAAAAAAATGCAAAAACAACATGTCAATCTACCGGAGACCAAATGGGAAAATAATTCACCGACTCCAGATATATTCATATTAGAGGTTTCGGGTCGGTAGAACTCCTAACTGGACCGATAAATCCTACTGATCCCTCATTATAAATATTCAACAAACCTTAGGATTTTCTTTATCTTATTCAGTTTAATTCATTTGGCTTGCTCAGGAGCAGGTGTTGCAATAATAGGTATGCTCGTACATGGAAATTTTTGATTGTACTGGAAGTGTGTGTTACTACAGAGTGTGTGGGAAGCTTCCAGCTCTGCCTGCCGATACAGAAACGATTATACGTGTGTATTTCCGCTAAATTTGAGCATTCTGTCTGCCTTGCAATGTTCGAAGAGACTGCGCCTAATTTGCGGCTATTTTCGTAGCACCAGTGGCGCTCAGATTGCCGAGCGTGGTCTACGGGAGCGTGTTGTGCTGTTTTACACAAATACAGAGGTATGTTACCTGGCGCGCAAAATAGAAATAACTATTCATAGGATATTGATTCAAATGATAGTAGTTTCTATTCTATTTAATTATATAAATATTATACATACTATCTTCTCGTACCAATGTATGTGGGTATACCTATTGGGAAGAAAATCAGTATTCTTTCAGACTTTGAGGCCAAAATAAGCAATAAAACTGAAAAATAAAATAATTTAATGAGGATTTGAGTTATTTATTTGTGTTTTACATTAACAAATTCTGCTGTGTCAAGATATTATAATGAAATAATAAATAATTAAAAAATGGCATTTATATCTAGGTCGTAATTTTAATTTTTGGTGTACGATTTTTTTTTTATTTTAACTTAAAACGGCTGTTGGTAATTTAAACATAAGTACTTAAAACAATTTTTTTATTGCATATTTTTTACGTAGGAGGTAGCGCAATTTTTTTTAAAAAATGTTTTTCCGTGATATTAAAACTTAAGTAGTATATAATTTGGAAAAAGCCGCGCCGCCGTTCCCCTTAAGATTATAAGAAAATTAATTTAAAAAAATAAACAATTCCACGTGATAAAACCTAAATGACACATATTTTAATTATTGTTGCCATCTTTAACCACTGTACCCATTTTCCAATGCTACCGTCTTTCTAGGTAACATACACACTATTTCTGTCGATTTGGACGATTTTGAATTGCAGTATTTTAGTCATTTTTATTTTTAAGTTCTGAGCATTAGCTTTTTTCAAATATTATTATTCTGTATTTGTAATAAGCATTTACTTTGTGGCTTGTCCCGTTAATGACCTCCAGTCCTTTTTTCATTTATTTTTTATCAATAATGACTTGCTAACTTAAATCACAGTTAGAGTAAGTTTTAAAAGTAAAAATAATTTTCTAAGTTTTAATTTATCGGGTCTCCCGATTTCGCACTGATCTGTGGTTATCGTATCAAATCTGTCGTTGTGTGACGTCATCAATCTCAAAAAAGTCTGCGCTTTATTACAACAGGCATTATATTTTGCACGGCGTGTTTAACAGTCGAGAAGTTTTTTTTTATCTCAAGTTAAACCGCTTTTAATATTGAAGAACACTTGGTAAAATGTCGGCATCTTATCACTATTGTTATTGCATTCTACCAAAATGCAAAAACACACCCAAAGGCATATATTAAAACAATTCATAAATATTATAAAAACCGTATTTCTTCTAAACAGCTCCTTTTTTATAATACACTAATCACGATGACTGTAATAATAATACGTATATTGTTTGGCTTTTCCGGAAACTATAGAACATATTATATCGGGATGTTCTGTATTAGCGCCATCCGAGTTTACATTTAGGCACAATCAAGTTTTAAAAATAATTCACCAAAGTTTGGTAATTAAACATAACTTGATTGACTGCCGTAATGTACCATATTATGAATATGAACCAAATTCATTTTTAGAAAATGAATTTTATAAAATTTATTATGATAAAACTATTCTGACAGACAGAACAATTAGTCATAATAGACCCGATATAGTTTTACATGACAAAATTAAGAAAATAACTTATATCATTGATGTCGCTATACCAAATTCTTGTAATATTCAGAAAACTGTTTCTGAAAAAATAAGAAAATATACAGATTTAGGAAATGAAATTAAAAGAATTTGGCATTCTCAGACTATAAAAATATTACCATTTGTTATTTCGGCTACTGGCATTATACCAAGCTCTCTCATTCAAAATTTAGGCGTATTAGATTTGTCAAAAAATTTGTACATAAAAATGCAAAAGTCGGTCATTTTAAATACATGTAGGATTACGAAAGATTTTTTAAATATTTATATTGAGGGATCAGTAGGATTTATCGGACCAGTTAGGATTTCATCAGAGCCGAACCCTCTGATATGAAAATATCTGGAGTCGGTGAAATATTTTCCCATTATGTTTCTGGTGGATTGACGTATTGTTCTTGTATTGTTTTATTCTTATATAGTGCAATTACATTGCGTTAATTTACTAGATATTCATTTGTGGAAAAGTGTGTGGAAGGGTTTAGTCTTTCATTTGGGAAAGATTCAACCCGGACATGAAATCTGGAGCACCGTAAAACCTTTGGTGCTGAAACCAATTCGGAAAGAGAATACATATTGAGAAAATGTTAAATATGACATGATAATAAGCTCTAACACTCTGAAACTTACCGTACATAATTGAATTTGTCTGCTTTTACACCAAAATATGAATTTACACAATTAATAAGATGAAGTTCTTAATTAGAAGCTTTTATTCTACTAAATTCTCCACTTACATGGTCAGTATTAAACAAGAATAAAAACAGGATCACTAGGCATGAGAAAATTATCCGAATGTAACCGATTTGCGTCCGGGTTTTAAATATTGACGGCCTAAATAATGGCTCAATGTGCTTTTACAATGGTTATCGACGAAGTAAATTAAAATATTTATATTCTCCGGTTGAAACACGTATTAAAATAAAGTGGACTAAAACAAATGTATATGCATTTATACAACACTAGCGAGTTCCTGCATGCGTTGCTATGCCACTAATAAAGACATTGTTTCTTCCTGCGTGTCTTTTCCCATTCGTCCCGTTCCCCTTCCGTCTCTCTTTCCCCTCCCATGTCCCCTTCCTCTCACTCGTTCCCCCTCCACCTTCCCTGCCTTCTTTCTCCAGTCTCCCGCAAACCCCTTCCATCTCCCGCGTTCAATATATTCAGTCCCGGTACATTCACATTTTCAAACAGCTCGCGTGCCACCTATTGCAATTTTTTTTAATTTTTAATTTTTCAAATGTTACAAACATTAATTTTTGTATATTATAAGAATAATCAATCAAATTTGGTACCTAACAAAGGTACCTATTTAAAATAATATAATTTTCAATTAGATTCAAAGTATTTGATTAGTGCCAAAAGTGTACTTCGATTAAATTTATTAATTTAAAAAGTTTATTCGAATATTGAACAATCGATGTTTTAAAAATGTCATTTTCAAATTGTGACATTTTTGTAAGAGTTTTTGTAATGATTAAAAAAAACTTTTCAGATGTATTGTCATGTGGTTGTAATAATCCGGAAACCTTCGCGAGGTTGGAAAAAAGGCATTTTGAAGGTTTAAAACATTTCCTACGCTTAATATAGCAACGCATAGCGGACATACATGCACAAACATTTTTGATTTTTATATAAATATGTAGATACTGATATATTATACTCGGTGATATTTAAATTTACAACAAAATTCAAAGAAGTTTTGATAACACTTTACTTGTACTTGATTTTTACAGTGGTATATAAAAAAATATCACATAAAGTGCGTTAAACTAAAAACTTGTACGGCTTTTTATAACCTTTTGACCAGTCATTCATTATACGTACCTGATATGTACCAAATAGTTTTTAATGAACGAGTTTGCGGGTATTGTTAGTCGAGGCAGAGTGTACTTTCAAATAGTTCTACCCTTTGATCCATGGTTCTTGCATAACTTCCTATCGTTACCATCAATTTCTGGTGTGTTACGCTTAACTTGTGATTTATCGACTTAATTTAAGGCGCCTACATAACTTGTCTTTACACACACACGCTCTCTTGGAGGAAATGGAAAACTCAGTGCCCTCTGAATTGATGAAATATCATAACCAAAGTTTTAAAACAAGGGTCACATATTAACATAAAATCAGACCAGATGCCGCCGCCTCGAGATCTAAGTTGTTCGCTACGTTTGGTGACTTAGCAGGGGTTCCCCAGCGCACGGGGTGAGGTTTATCCAGGTATTGCAGAGACTGGTTTAGGGAGACTTTTTGATTCTCTAGGAGGACTACCCTTCCCGGCACATCGTCTTGTACCACAGTGGGGGGGGGGTTGATTGAAAACTGTTATCATAGTATAACACATCGTTTTTTTTTCACAAACAGGCGTTGTGTAAGTTTACCAATTATTAGTACTAACACTCGTTAAATATTTACTCTTTCACCACGGGTTTATCTCAGAAAGAGAGATTCTTCACTCTCCACACAAAGGATGTACATTTGTATGATATCTAAGAAAATCTCACACTAAGTAACCAATCTTCACATAACACGTTTTCTGAAGACCGATTCATGTATCACTTTTTCTTTCAGATGAATTGAATGGCAGGGAAAATCAAAGGAAAAATTACAACAAAAGCGTTTCGAGAGTTACCTAATTAACCCAATATTTGCTGAAATGATTTATTTACAGTCATTGGCAATATTTTCTTCTAAGAAGTAATAATTAATGTTATTATTTTACCTTTGTCTGAAAAAAGCTTGCAAATCATGGAGGTTGAAGGATATTTAGCTTTTAAGTATTTTTTGATGTTCGAAAATAGCATCTTAAAGAAGTGAATTCAATATTCTGAGAATATTTCATATTTGGTAAATTTGAATATTTGCAACGGTAATTTTTTGCCGGTAATAATGCCTAGTCTTTTACAATTTAGGAGTTAGGTTTGGGTACCACCGCTCTGGAAACCATTTATTGGATAACTAACACCCCTGCCATAGGTCACCCAAAATTGGTTGGCTACGTTTGGTGACTAAGCAAGGGTTCGTGGGGTGAGGTATGTCTAGGTCTTGGAGGCCAATGCATTTGCCACCTACTGCATGTGGGTTGGATCGGGAGAGTTTGGTTGAGGGAGAACTTACCTAGACCTCTCCAGCCGGGCTCTCTGAACCCATCGCCTTGGATTGGAATGAATTCATTCGTCCATTGCTCATAGACATTTTGACCCCCAGATTCTTACGCATCCCTCATACCTTTTACCTTTTCAGTTCTCCCTCTCCTTCCTTTCATTAAAAAAACCCTTCACACAGCATCCCCAAAGATGACATAGGCCCCGAGGGAAATGTTCTCAGAGCCTCCTATGTGGATCTAATGTAAAAAAAGTCTGGTAATCGATAATTTTGTACGACTAACTTATGTGAATAAAGAAAATTTAACCAAAGTTTGATTACAATTTGCACCCTCCTTAGAGTACCATGGTATGTATTCTAACATAAAAATAGATGTAGATACAAAGTGTAAAAAAGTTTTTTATTTTTTTTTATTCCGGTAATTTTTTTTCTATCAAAAGTTTTTGCATGTTTGACTAGAAAAATATCTCAATTCACCAAAAATTAAATATTTACTTTATTTGAATTTTCTTATGCTGCTACGTTTAGACCACAGTTGGGTTACAGAACACAGTTTAACTTTATAATGATAAATTCCATCTACATCATTCATATTATAAAATAAAACATTCCAATGCCGCGTTTAAAGGGGAATATTTTCAAATCTTGATGTAAAATTCCAGGCAGGTTAATAAAAGCGCTCTTTCGCAATTAAGCTACGACATGTTCAGATAAAACCACGAACCAAACTCCTGAGCAACCTCCCCACCCCCACTTCTCCACCACTCGGCCCTCGAGGGTTGCTCCAATAGTCGATGGGGTTGTTTATTGTATGGAACCAAACAAAGGCTTTTTCATATGCTAATTTCTTGCCCGATATCAAAATAAAGGTTGGATTATCCTCGATCTGTCCATACATAATATGAATGATCTGCTGTTTTAGTTCTCAGTTTCCACACAATTTTATTTGAATAATAATTATAACCCGAGGCTTAAGTGCTGACGAAGGGATGCTAGACGAATAATGGAGAGGGTGTTATGGGCGATTATAGTTTGGGAATAAAATTATTATTATTTACCTCGTTTGACGCAGTTTGTATAAAATATGCTTAAATTTATTTTTTCTGCGATACAATTACCGGTTATAATCCAAAATTAAGAGTTCATTTTATATAAGTCTCCACTCCTACAAAATCCCATTTAAGATGAAGTTATACGTAAAATCGGATTTGTATACTATTTAGATTAATCTTTACGATGAATCGGTTAACAGTAAGAACATCAAAAAATAAGCTGTGGATAAATTGAAGCTTTTACAAGCTTTTCTATGTATTGGAATTACAACAAAACTATTATTTACATAACAAAAAATATAAGCGTAAACCACAAAAAAAAAATTCATGACTTAACTATGAAATAATTAGTTTTGCATGTTCTTACGTTTTTATTCTTATAAAATTATGCACAAAATAAATAAAAACCACTTTTTCGCTTACTTGCCTCGTGCAAATAAGACGCTCGATTTTAAAATTTGCAGGAATGAGAATCGAAATATTTAGAGCATTTGTATTCCTCTTAAGAGGAAAAAACATCAACGCAAAGTAATCATTATATTTGAATCGAAGAATTGTAACAAATTTTGAAAAATAATGATATTTAATTTAATTTTTCTCAACGTCTGTCATAAAAACCTCTTTGTAAGTAACATTTCGTCGCCGAAACAGAGAGTTTGTCTTGAAAGGTAATTAAAAGTTGAATTTGAAATCAACAATTTATAAAAAAGTTCTCCGCAAACTCCTCCCAAGCCCCCCTCCCCATTATGAGCTTTCCTCCCCCTTATTTCAAATACAAACCTCTCGCGTGACATCGGCGCCGCTCGGCAGTTTCCGCCAGCGCTCGGGCCCGACCGTCAGCGGCCCCGAACACAACCTCACGTCGACCGCCGTGTTTTCATTTCCAGCATTTATGTGTCTATTATTGTTTTACTTGCGGTGTAAGCCAACGGATATAACTGTAAGGGTTACAATTTGACCGCGGAAAGTCTCCGGATCGATTCTGAACTCGCGATCTCGCGTTCGAACTGAAATAACTTGTCAAAAAGTGAGTTTACAGACAATGACGTTTTCAAAAGTGCTTTTTTAGTGTTAAACTTATTTCGGTTTGTGTGCGACGTTCGTACAAGTTAACCTAACTTTAGTTTGCCGTCTCTCGGGCATGCGTATTGGCTGAGTGTGGCTTTCAGCTTGTTATGGTTTATGATAATTGGGTAGGGAAACACTGCGATGTTGTAATAATGCTTGTTGCGGGTGGTGTGGACGCACTAGATCTCTACTTATCTGCGAGTAGCTATTGTTGTCGTGGTTAGCCCATTGTGTCCCCTCTAGCAACACCACCCGGTTTATAGATGACACTAATTATTCGATTTTGCGTCACGGAAATCACAAGAGTTTAAACATTATGGAAAATTTCCTACCAAACTGTAGCCTCAAGATTATTTGGAACAAAGCTTAATAGGCTTTCTTATCTCTTTCACAATCTTATGTTTTTTAAAATAGAAGACGAACTTTATTTTAGTTGTTATACATGTTACAGAAAGTTACTCGTTGTTTTAGTTTGCGTAGCTAAAACAATTCTAAAACATCTGCAAACAAGGATGTGGGACAATAAAGGTTGCAGTCGAATTAACCCTTTTTAAAATACGTCCAGCATACTTTGGAAGGGTTTATTTCAAAGCTTATGAACCTACAAACAGAATTATATCAGGCACCGATCCCTTTGCCCGTGAATATGAAACACCAATAAAACCCGAAACTTCTAATGCAGATTTACTAAAATTAATTATTTAGGGGAATACCGTTAACTTTTTCTGACCAACCTTATTATTCTACTTTTATAAGTAAGGGTTTGTTTGTACATATGTAAGAAGGATGAATATTTTGTAAAACTTTTTTTTACTGCCTGAAAAATTTAAATGATCAGAAACAAATTATTTGTTTCAGTTCATATTTTTGCTAGCGACTTAAATTATATGAATAACCAAAATATATTATTAAGATTTAATAAAATTATTGATAAAAAAAGCAAATAGTCTAGTAAATATATGTTATAATACCCATTATTTGACTCAAAGCTGAAATAAAAAAGTAAGTGATCAACGTTTTTCAGAATTACAAAAAGGTATTTGAATCTCATATATTTTTCGATTTCCTTATTCAAATGAGTTCTTCATTTATTCCAAATCGACTAAGAAAATTATTGATCCGTTCAAATCGAGTAAAAGCTCTCATTTAGAATTCAAATGAGATAGAAACCTTCATCGCATTTCGACGACTGTGATTTTAAAATATTTTTTTAAAGTTATAATAATTGTAAAAGATGGCAACAGCCCTGAGGTTTACCAGAAAAACAACAAGTTTAATTTCGGGATTTTCGCGTTCTGTTTAATGTAAAGGAAATTCGTGTTATTGATTCTGGGAAACCACAAAAGACTTTGGAAATTAGATTTATGACAGCCTTAATTTCCTTGAATTCTCAATCTGGTTTTGCCTGATATCGAGCTTTACAAAACATCAAAGCTTTAAAAGCACACTTCCACTTCATTGTAAATTAACATTATTTTCTGGTGACTTAATAGTCCAAACCTTCGCAGAAATGTTGTTTGTAAGACTAATTTTATATGTCTTTTTTACCTTCTCTATTACAAATATATAAGTACATTATCTTGTTACTAATAATTGTTAATATTGAAAAAAATAGTTAGTCTTTCTTAAACTTGAATACGTGAACATCAATTGACTGTATTTTATAATAAATTTTATATTTCTAAGCCAATTGTACTTAGTTAGGACCATAAGTGGTTATATGAAATAAACATTTCGTGCGGCAGACCAGGGACCCGTTCCATACAAATCTTAATTTTGGATTTCAAATTTATTATTTATTTTTTATGTAATATTTGTATGTTTTGACAATAATTATACATTTTTTTACATGTTAAACAGATTTGTAATATTAATGTAATAAAAGCCTTTCCTCACCATAAAGAAACAAGGCTCTTGTGTTTGGTGAGTGAATTCATACTGAATTATGTTATCATTTGAGTAGATGACAATATTTATAGTAAGAGAAACTTGAGATGTATCAATTAACAGATTTAAATTAAGTGAAATATTAATAAAAGTAATGTTACTCTTACAGTTGTTTCAGGTAATTTTTTAATTTAATTTGAATTTTACTTTTATTTTCGATAATTTTTAATTTTAATGGAAGTTTGTTGGAATAATTTATACCAAGAGACAGATAGGAATTTTGGATGTGCTTGGGAAATGTGCTTTTGAAATTTTGGGATTATAATATTGTTTTGATATCTTGCTGATATATTAAAATGTATTTTTTTTAGCTGTATTTCTTTGAAAGTTTGTTGTATTGAATATTTTTTATGTAAATTGTCTATTGCAGATACTTTTAATATTAAAAAGATTTTTTCTGCAGAAAATATAGATGGTTTTTTCAATATAACCTTAATTATTAATCTTTGAACTATTTTGAGAGGATTTAAAATAACATCATATGTTCCTCCCCATCCTTTAATACCGTATTGTAATATAGATTGAACAATTGCATAGTACACTATTTTTAGGTTTTCCAGTCTAAGAATATTTCTGAGTCTAAAAAATAAAACAAAATTTTAGATTTAAGGCCAAAATACAGAACCAAAATGAATGTAGGTATATATTTTAAATATTTAGTGCATAATGTGACTTATATTTATTATGTATTATAACGTAGAAATTGTACACTGTACACGTCATTAAAGAAATCGATTTTTCATTATTTTAGAAGGAACTTTGGAAAAAAATGTGAGTTACTCGTAAGAGCAATTATTTAAAAAATCATTATTTTACAAATTTCTAAATTTTATTGTAAATATATTTTTATTAAAAAAGCTTTTCTTTTGTGGTGAAATTCTTAATTTATATACATACCTACGATAAGATTGTAAAGCAAATCGGTTGTTTTGTAAATTTATTTATTTCATCATTTTGATATAGTAGGTAGCGTAAAATAATTTTAAATAATTATCAATAACTCACAAATAGTTGCAAAAGTTGCCTTTAAAATCATGAAATGTTTTTATATTTAAGCGTATAAATTTTATAACTTAAAACACAAAAATAGCTCACACCCGTACTGCATATTTGACATATCACAAGTTTTGTAGGGTGTTTTGGGAACAAATCCAAAATTAAGTTTTGTATGAAAAAGTACGCGCAGCCTTAATAATGATTATTTTCTGCCTCTGCTCTCTTTGTAAAGCAACATAGACATTGTTTCAAATGACAGCGCTACCTGTAATGTAATGAAACAAAACAACCATGTAACTTTATGTACTTACGTATGTTGTATTTTCCAAACAATAAAATCCAACGTATCTCGGAATTAGCTTATAAAAGGTTGAAGTATTAGATTCATTCTTGAAATACACAACTTTCAGTTTGTTTGCAAAAACATTTACATAATCATTTATTAACGGATTTACAAATATTAGTCACCGCCGCGTCACTTTACCTGTAAACAAACATAAGGTATATGTGTTAAAAACAAAAGTTTTTGAGAACATAAAACACAAAATTGGTGGAGAATTTCTTATTATCAAATTCTTGAACAAACGAAATCTAATCTTACATGTTTCATCAGAAACAAAAGAAAACAAAACAATTTGAGTTACCGTGTTTGTCGGATTAATAAACTATTCATGTCAAACTGAAGAATTTTCATTTGATTAAACAGAAATAAGTTAAGTAAAAAGTGAACTCGTCAGAATTGTTGAAGAAACTGGTATTTTTGCTGTCGCTTTTCTTCAAATCTTTCCAAAGGATCCGATTGAAAAAGATTCGTGGTTTTTCCGTTGACCTTTGATGTTAAAGTATTTTATTTTGGACCCACGTTTTACACTCTTTGTATATAAAATGTCGGAGTTTTATTTTACGAGCCATGTTTCGAAATCACCAATTTCGTTCACCTGATTTTCTTTTCCGATACTTTTATTGCTTCTCTTCTACCTGCTATACACACTTTTAATCAGTAAAATTTAAACGAATTGATACAATTTATTACAAGAACTAGATGGTACCCGGCATGCGTTGTTATGCCATTTAATAAAGAAATTTTTTCTCCCTGCGTGTCCTTTCACATTCGTCCCGTTCCCCTTCCTCTCCCGCGTCGCGTTCCCTCCTCGCGTTCCCACTCCTCCTCTTCCGCCTTCCCTCTCCCCATTCCACTCCCCCTTCTCCTTTCCGGTGAACCCCCCTCCCGAGTTCCCCCACCCCCTCCCAAGTTCCCCTCCCCCCTCCTTGGTTCCACTCCTTCCTCTCTAGTTCCCCTCCCACCACCTCCCATGAACCTCCTACCCGAGTTCCCATCCCCCTTCCCCCTTCCCGCATTCCATACATTCAGTCCCGGTACATTCAATTTTCAAACAGCTCGTATTCCATCTATTACAATTTTTATAGAAATTTCATAATGCCAGAGCTCACCAATAGTTTTATACAAACCTTTTCCTGACAACAATAAACACAAAACAAAGAATTATCCAATTTGATGCAGTCGTTCGGAAGTCATGCGCGTACAATCATTTCGGAGATTCATTTTTATTTATATATAGATAGATAAGGGTACTTTAACCAAAATAACTTACGTTTTTACAAAACATATCAATGTCTCATTTCACGATATCAAATTTTGAATTTACGCCCATTACGTGTATTTTAAAAGTGCAGCAAAATACCAAATAATCGAAATCGTCAATTTATTAGAATCATAATTTTCGAATGTCACATTATTCATCGGGACAGTCTATGCCGTCTAAAACGGACTATTTATTTGGCGTATGATTCCGCCCGCTGAGAAACGACGTTTCTCCGTCTCACAATGCGCCCAATTTTCCGTCGAATTTCCCCTCCCCAGACAGACAAAGTCACATTAAGGAGACATTAAATTTGATACAAGTCGCTATTCCCATTCCCAACAATATTTTCGCAACAAAATTCCAATGATGGAATAAGTTAACGGGAAATTTCATATTGGTCAAAATTGGTGAAGCTTTATGTGAGGTCAAGTTTTCCCATCGGCTTTTCACGTGTTGGAGAATATGTTTACAACAGTATAAATCACGTTTCGTTAAATATAACATTATATTATCTTTCTAAAGCTTCAGAAGCAGAAATTAATCTCACTGAAAATAGTGTTATTTTTCGTAAGCTCTGCTTAGAACAGGGTTTTAGAGATTCTTATCTTTACAAATTTTGACGAAGTTTCTTTTAAGAAATCTCATCTCGAGAACATATTATGGATTTCTCAAGAGTTCTAGATCAAAATCTTCAACTTTTAGGGAAGAGTGGCTTGTAAGGATGATAGTTGTTGTATGCCTGGTAATGTTTCCAGTTTAATATCGATTCATAGGCCAAAGGCTGGCAGTATAATATTTCAATTTTAATTTAGTTTAACAACTAACAATGTCTCGTTCCACCCCTCTCTGAGATCTACCCAATTATATTACACGCACGTCCTACTTTTTTCATAACGAAAAATTGGCAAGACTTGTTATTTTTCCATATTCTATAGAGAGGAAAATACTCTGTTTTATTGTGGGAAATAATTTACTCGTAAAATATGAATGACATATTCGAAGCGAAACAAAACCCGCAAACAAAAAGGAATTTCATAATTATTTCTATAAAAAATTTAATGAGAATTATTACGTTAAAAAAAATCATTTTTTTGTACAAAAGTACGTACTACTAATAAGTATCGATAAGGTAGAACATGTTAAAATATATTTTTTAAATAAGTATTTAATTCAGTTAACGTAGATTAAATGGGTCGTTAAGTTAAAGCTTGTTACTTGGTATAAGTCCTAAGAACCGCGAAAAGTAAAATATTTGTTTGTCTGTCTGTGAGAAGAAATGGCAAAATAAAACCCTTATCATTTTTAATCTTTTTTTATTGAAAGATGACGTCTTGTTTACTTAATTCTCGAGAGGAAAATAGGCGGAGCATTCAAAGAATACCTTGACTCTGGGGAGCAAATCGCACTAGTATTGTTCTTTTGACAAATAAATCCTCTATTTGCTGTGGAATTGAAAGCAGATTTAATATATCAGAGAGAAGCTGGCTTTGTAGATTATGGTGGGACGTTGAAAGAAAGATGTGTCTGGATTGGACTGGTTTGCATGTCTGTTCCAAGTTCCCAGTTCTCAGTTCCCGGTATGTCAGATGTACTGCGTAAAATTCCTTTGGTCAATTATCTTATTGTTGCTAGAATCGTACATCTCTCCTCTCTTTAAAGTTTTAAAGGAATGCTTCTCGAATTCAGAAAGCGTGGAATTAAATATCATTGTGATATAGAAAAGCGAAAATAATGTTCCCAGCACTTTAGCATTACGTTAACGTAATATTTTAATTGAAGATTCTTAAGGAAAAAAAGACGTGTTCTATTTTGGTACAAATTGTCGTAAAGATTAAGATAGCTGACATTATTTAATAATAATTATATTTTATTCCAGGATGTGGGGAGAATAGTGCAATTCCACACGTCCCACATGCGTTTACACAGACTTTTATAGATCTTAAATAAATAATCAGGTCCGTAGAATAGAAAAAAACTAAAATTGTATTAAAAAATAAAATAAATAATCAATTATCATGTAGGGCGTGGTCTGAGCTCGGGCCTAGCGCTCACTCAGGAGAAGCTTTTGGTGCTGGAAGGCTGCGGTCAAATCTATTATCCATAATGTTTTTTTGCAACTGTATTATGTAGAAATATTGCAGGTTTATTTAATTTTATATTTAAAATATTGACAAAAAGACTGTAATATTATATGTACTATAGCTCTTACTGATTGTGAGCATGTATTATTATTTGATATTGTGAATTACGCTTGTATTTTTGACGATTTATTGAAAGAAATGGTAAAAACAATTTTTTGACGAATTAGTCCTCTTCCAAAATATTATTTCGTATATAACGGCAACTGTTTGCACGACGTAGTAAGTATAAAAAGAATCTTCGTGTTAAGTGTAAAAAAAAGATTTTCAAAAAATAAATTCATCTTGTAAAACACGCATAACTTTAATATTTGCATTCTGTGATACATAACGGTATTTTGTTTGTAAAATGTAAGATTTCCCCCATGCAAAGTTTATATCAAAATTGCTCATGAAATAAATGCTCTGTGTATCGTTCATCATATTTTTTTTATTTATTTCAAGCACCTTCTTTGGCACAACGCCTTTTTTCCGCTTTGGTTTAATGGCATTAATTTTGAATGGCCGTATTCCCTTAGTCCCTTTGCAATAAAAGCCTGATCAGTCGTAATAAAGGTTTTACTGCAGAATGTTATATATTTTATACTAACTCCCTTTTTTCAATGTATCCATACTAAAGTCGTTTCCGAGTTTTCCATTTTCAATAAAAAGTTGAATAATTTAAATAATGGATTTTAATTACCAGAAAACGAATCTTTGTTTTATTACAGCATTTTTTTTTTAAATATGAGTTCCGCACAAGAGTACATCACAAATATAGCCAATCTAAAACGTTAATTACGTTATTGGAAAACATTGGTTTGAAGTTGATCGTATTGTAGGTAGGACAAGATTTACATAAAGAGATTTACCTTTATGATTATTCTAGAACACTCCAGAGACAACATAAACATATTTGCAAACTTCGAACGCCTTGTTTGAATACCGTCAGGAAGTGACCATAAGGTCCGAGCAGGTACCGTCCCCCTGACAGGGGCGTGCATTCATTTTCAGAATTTTGGTTTTAACAGATTATTATTATTTTTTTAAATCCATACTCCTCTCTTCTTCTCTAACTTCTTGGAGTTTGTTAGGTTGAGGTGTTTCAAATAAATTTTATTCAAATCGAATGATCCTCGTTCTCAATTTTTCAATCAAATAATATTGAAAAAAATTCCAACTTACATGGTTAATGATGCAATATATAATTTAACTTATTATAGAGTGGTAGGTAGATATTTTAAGTATGGCCCTAGTTACGAGTAAATATCACTCTTCAGAATTGAAACATCAAAAGGTTTTTTTTAAGCTCCACACTCAAAAATATTCCCCCAGGGCCTTATTTCATCTTTGGAGATGCTTTGTGGAGGGTCTGTTGAGAGAAATTAAGGATAGGAAGTTCTGGAAAGGAAAAATGGTATGAGGGGTGCGCAGGAATCTAGGGGTTAATGTGTCCAGGAGTTACGAACTTATGAATCGGGTTGAGGAGTCCGGTTGGAGAGAGAGGAGAATAAGGTCTCTCTTAACCAGCCTCTCCCGATCCGGCCCGCGAGGCAGAAGATAGGCATCTGCTGCCATGACCTAGATAATCTTCACCCAGGTCAGGCACAGAACATACCACAATCAGCCGTGTACTTCGGTTGGGAATTTGTGCTTTTAAAATAATAATTTTAAGATTCTTAAATTCAATCATGTCAAAAGTTTGTATTATTATGAAGTAGTAGCACGCCACTGTCCTATGGTGAGGGTCCTTGAGCATCCTTGTCGGGATAATCTGGTTTTCCGGATGGCCAGCATCCCTTCCGCCAACATTCTGGAGTTACCGCACGCCAGGGTTTATTTTCAACCCCAATGCACACAGAATTGCCAAACGATATGATATTCATTAAGATGAATCCGTCTGTTTCCCGCAAGGAGACCGAACGTCTATCTGGTCTCGGTGGTCCTCACTTTATTTATCGGTCGATTTGCGGTTTGTGAATTGGTAGATTCGATTAAATGCGGTTCATTCTATAATCATATTAAACACGAATCATTATAGTTATTACCAAACTTAATAATCGCAATATCTTACTCTTCTTTTTTCTTACATAATTGTTTACCTACTATTCCACATTATGTAAAAAATTGTTGTAAACATTATTATTAACTTTAATCAAATAACAATTTCATCAAAATGCCGTGAATGCAGGCTTTAAAACAACAAGCTTTTTATTTGATTAGTGCGCAAAAACTTGTAAGCCACAGTGGATTTCTACCAGCCAATACGACGTATTCCTACTCTTAAAAATAAACAAGTTCTTCTCTGTTGAATAAAAATAAAATTACTGTGTTTATGAACAGCGTTGTTAGGGGGAGTCAAAATGAGTGCTCTGCAGATTTTGTTTTACTTCGTTATTTCGTTTTATTTTCCCGAAACAACAGAGAGCTGCTACGTTTTTCCAAACGGTAAGTCAAAAACTTTGTTTTCAATTGAACCGGTGTTCGTTCCCGGGTAAACTTTGGTAACATTCGATGTGTTTCCTGAAAATTGTTTTACAACACGTAAAGCAAATTTTAAAATAATATATCGAGGTGATCGGGGACTATGGCATAATATACGGAAATTCTTCATGTGTACTGAGATATTCACTAACGTGCTGTCGTGCTTCATTAGACACAAGTTTATAAGCGGCACCATGGGATCATCTTGATGGCATTTTGTTCACATGGGTGAGATGAAATATTTATAAAACAAAGGGGATCATTGTACTCGTAAACACAAGGTACACGGGAGTAAACTTCACTAGCTTCGGGAGGTTGAGAACTGAAAAGTGTCGTAGGTCAAAAAAGATAATTTTACAAGAGAGGGAAAATAAATATAATAATAAAAACGTTTATTCATCAATAGATTTTTTTAACAATTTAGGTTTTTTTTTTATTATTGATTCTATAATGAAAAGGTCACTGCTCAGTTACAATTCAGGATTTCTCCTGCAAAGCAGCTGGTTTTCAGCAGTGCCTCCAAATATATGTATAATATGAATGATGAACAAGCGGTCCCATAAAAAAAAGATACTAGTGACAGTTATCTAACTTAAATATGATTTCGAGGGGCATACATAATCATAATTACAATCACTTTACTTTTCAGAAAAAGAAAAAAACGTAAAATAGAAAATTTTGACTTACGACATTTTTCTATGGGATGTATATATATTTTAAATTCCAGAGTTTTACATAATTTTAGAAAAAATATTCACTTCTTCACGCCTTTGAATAGTCATTAAAAGTGATATACAAAATAAAAAAAACTAGGTTAAATTGATTAGGTCATGGGTTGTCTTTTTTTTAATCATTTAATAACTTTTCAAATGGGGGTTGAAAAGCCACTTTGTTGAGGTGTCGTGCAATCTATGTAGAATTGGCTTAAAAAATTGGGTCGGCAGTTTGTCAAGTGAGAATAGCGAAATTGTCATTGAAACAGGATAACAAAGGTACCAAAAAGCCGTATTTGTGTAATATGCATAACGGGCAATAGGGCAAACGGCGGATATTAGAGGAAAGGAAGCATATTTGGAATACTGTTGGAAATTCGGAATACCGTCTTATCTTCGGTTTGGGTAGCGGAATCTACCGGTAATAATTATAACTATTAAACGTCACAACTGTGAGCCCTGATTTCAGTCGGAATAATATTTCTCCTGTGTCTGCGGATGAATGCTGACGTATTTTGTGAAGTTGCTTTTTTCAAAACTTTTCGGTGTGTTTTTAATCCAATATAATCACCCCATATTCCAATATTTTGTATAACATTACAAATGAAATCACATAAGAAAAAGTTATATTTTTATAGTTTGACTTTCGTTTTTATACGTTGACAAGTAAAATAAAGAATTTTTAGGTTATATGTTGCTAATGCAAAATCGGAATAGTACCTATTCCAAATTATATTCATACAGATGTCGTCACCAAATTTGTACCAGAAAAAAAATAAGTGGGACTCGGATAATATGTGTGAAGCTATTACTTCTGTTCGCAATGAAAAAAATGGGAAATTTAGAAATGAGAAAAATATAAATAAAAAAAATTAAAAATGGGAAAAAACGGATTCCACCGAATTCATATTCCGAATTACATGCACTTTTAAAAAAACGCATTTTTTCTCATTCTTTAAATTTTTATTTTTCAAGAGCACTGTAATAATTTTATTGGATTTCTGTTTCCGTTTCCTGATAAACAAGTAGTTTCTTAACGTTTTCATAGACTTTTAGTCTTAAAAACATTTTTATCTTATTTTCTGCACCCTAAAATATAAATGGTATTCCGAATACGCTTCCTTTCCTCTACCTTTAAATTATATCGGTATTTCGGTGTGCACAATTGGTATTATTGTGAAATCGCGACCTGCAATGCTAGAAAGCATAAACTGACCATACATCGCCCATGTGTGTCCTTTGCACTCATTCACTTATTAAAATCAGGTCAGTTGCATTCGATCTTCAATTTCAAAACCCCCATCGAATAATAAGAAGTTCTGTATCTAGATATATTTCTAAAGCATTCACAATAACATCTCCATAGAGAGGTAATTCTTGCATTCTCTTCATGATCCCTTCTTTATTTTTAAAGTCGTAAAAAAGCTCTTCGGATGTTTTCAGTTGAGCTGCTAAAATATTTGCAGAGCCACTCCTGCTGACCCCTGACCTAACCCATCGTAACCTATTTAGCCAATTTTTAAAAATATATTATTTCATTACTTTAAATGACTTTTCAAAGGAGGTGTTGAAGTTTCCTGATCCTGAGTTTACCGGTCAACGTAGAATTACCATCCGAAATTAGTGCACTTTACTCCAACACCTGTGTAAACTGCGCTCATATATTTTGAAGTAAACCACTTCGGGAGCACATTTAGAAGCGTTGTTCACAACATTACAGATCAGAATACTTAGATGAAAACCAAATAAATTTCTGCAAAGGTAGTGAATAACAATTCCTGTGAATTGAACTTGTACAATTTGAATACTATGAGAAGTTACACGTGTAGAAGGTATTTTAATAAAAGTAGCAATTCATATTACTATAGTCCAACGTCGTACGCTTTTATACACATATTCATTTGTCTCATTTGTACTTTTTTGTGTCTTTCATACATTTAGACGTACGTTACCTTACAATTATTAAAATTTAAAAAAATAGTATTTTTATACATTTACTTTTCTAATACAATTTATTCATATATCACTTCTTTAAACCAGTAAACTTAATTTGTGGCACCATTTTAATTCGAAATTAATAGAATACTTAGTTCTTAACACTTTTATTTTTTATAAAAACCAACACTGCTATAGTTGGATAAATTAGAGATTTTGAAATCAGAAAGAGCGTGAATATGAATTAGAATATTATAAAAAAATCAAACATTGTTTTTAAATTACCCGATATTAAACCTGTTCCCTTTGTAAATTGTTCCCTATTGCCCCTCTTCCCTCTACCTATTCTCATTTTTCCATTCACACCATTGTCTATGTCTATTATTTATAACTAGTAATAATTAAACGCTGAAGAAGTGAGTATTGCTCACGAAACTTGTTGGTTTTTATAAACAATAAAAGTGGTGAAAACTAAGTATTTTATTAATTTCGAATTATTTATATATTGTAAGTCTTTTCAATTGTACAAGACTTGTCATTTCTTTTACAATAGTTTATTGTTACATTGCTATCTGAATACCTTATTATTTGGGTAATATTAAAATAAACATCATAATTATTATTTAAAATAAAATTGTTGTAGCTCTGCCTCCCATCTCTAATAAATTTCTCAATCCAAATGGAAATATTTTTAAATAAAAATAAAAAGTATGTAACCATTGTATGTTGTTTTAAATAAAATTGCTCTTCTTCTTTACCATCCCTAATCCAGATTTCTTCAGTCACAGTATTCTATAATTGGGGTTTCCATAGTTCCCCTGGCTTAAGGTAGTTGTTACGCTTATGATGTATCAAATAAATTAAAAAAAACAGCTCTTCAAAGAATAAATTATACATACACATGCACGATTCACAATATATATTTTATTTCAAAATTAAAAGATTTCCTTATTTTAACCACTTTTAATGTCTATAAAATCGACATGTTTACTTCGACATACCTACTTTTTATTTTTCTTCAATTAGACACCAACACGCTTCGGAACATGTTTTTTTTTTTATTAATATACTTTTTCAAGTTGCCTTTGCCTTTGCGTGGGTTTGAAATATGTATAAACTTAATATAAGTCAAATTTAAAAATATTTAAAACAAGGAAACACAAACATTGGCTACTAACTTTTTTTAATACGTATATTTTTTTTACCTTGCTTTGACTTGCACTAACAAATTTCAAATATTCACAAAGTAGATCGAATTTTTTCATTTTGTTGGCAGTGCATCCACATTATGAAGTAAAAAACCGAGCTACGGTGGCTTCGGAACATAATATTGAGTATATTTAATGAACCTTATTCACAGGGGGCACGTAGCGGCCGTATTGTGTGGCGCTGAGCGGCGATTTCTTTATGCGGTAGACTTGCAGGCTGTATGCTGTATACTTTGTGGCTGTGTACTCTTTGCAGACTGTATGGCCGGCGTACATTATTAAACGTGGTGAGCGGCAGTGCAGCTCTTCTAAGGGACTTTCCTTCGCGGATACCAATTGCTTCATTTTGTTACGCAAATATTTAATGAAGTTATCTACACTTTAAATTTCAAACAGAGTAGGGTGGATGTAACCGTTTTGGACAATTTATGGACTATGATACTTTAACTAATAACTTACTATAAAAAATGTGTACGTTTATTATCTGGATAAGGAAAAATGTAGTGAGGCTAAATTACAAAAACATGAGCTCATATGAAAAATATAAAATAAAATCAAATGACAATTTTATGAACTAGTGTTGGACAGGCAAAAAAGTTTATGTTCCTAATAAAATGTGAACAGTTAAATATCCAAATTGGAAATAAGCAATTTATAGGGAGTTGGTAAAGATTATTAATCTAAAACATGAAAAACTAAATAAACCCAATTAAAAACGGCCGTCATCACACAGTTTTTATTTATTTTAATTATGTCCTTTTTTTTTTTATGTCGCACTTTTCACAAATAAATTAATGTTCATTACCGCTTTTCGAAACAACTCCCATGTCGTGGAGGTACTTTTTATGTGGGCAAACTTTAGATGATCTATTTTCACAGGAATTGCACATGAGCCATTTTCATTTTTTTAATGCAGAAGTTTTCATTCGGCTAAGCATTTCCATTCATCATTATTTTAAATTGAAGATATTTTCTTTGGTAAAGATTAATTTGTTTTTTTTTTTGTATTATTGTTTCCATTTAAAACTTTTTCAGGCCATATTATCATAAACACTATACAAAGTTACACAAAAAATACACAATACCCGAGCCAAAAACAACGAACTTCTCCAAACTCCTTTTTTCAAAACCACCTTCGGGCAAAGACACTCTAAATACATAGCTTGCAAACTATACAATACACTACCAACTACGATCAGACAAACTGACTCCTTTACAAAATTCAAACAAGATATTAAAAAATGGATTATAAGTATTGGACGCCTCACTATTACAAACATCTGTAAAATAAATCACACATAGACAAAAATAACTATGCACATACAACCTAACCCATATAAAATAAATGAAAATAATGGAATCCTGTCAAATTGACCTTTAAATAGATTAGGCAGAATTTACTTCTCTACTTCATCTCCAACATTTATAAAATAACTCTCTTTAAAAGAGTTATCACCCTTCCAATCATCTTTCTGTTTTAATTCTATTCAAAGTTATATGTATTTTACCTTAAATATCCTTGTAACTACAATATTAATTTATTTATCTGTACGCCTGTCTCGACACAGGTATACCCTAGTGAGACAGGCATATACATAAAACCATTGTAAATATATTTTATTATAGATAAAAAAAAAAAAAAAAAAAAAATAGCAATATACCTATCATAGGCAAGTTTTATTGTCGTAATGGTTTTTTAAAAAAAATGACCTTTGCATTTTCACTCATTTTTAACCATTTTCATAAAATTATCTATGAATGGAGTTCTATATAAACACGAGTCATAGATAATAAGCCCATAAGTGACACAATATTTTTCTTTATGTTCCAGTGATTAAAACCTTAACTGAATATGTAACTGATATAAAAAATAATTTTACTTCTATCTTGAAATATTAAAACAAATGGAAACAGCGTTGCGAATCTGATGCTTAGTCCAATGAAGTCATATGAAGTTTAATGGAGCGCACTTACCAAATGATTTCAACAAAAATATGCGGTATCACCCATTTCTTTGACACATGAATAATAAAAAGCGGGAATAATTTATGTTTAACTCAATATTGCCAGACTTTAAATTATTCCCGTTGAATGAACGCAGTTTTCTTTGAAATAAAGAATTTTTGAACTGGCTGTAAACGTTATTATTCGCTGTTCAAATCTGGCTGTCCATAATTGGGTGCATGTCCACCATTGGTACTCCTGGCCTGTATAATCTGATTTAAAAATGATATTTTTTAGTTTCTGTTTGGAAAGAAAATATTATCTTTCGCGATTAAAGAGAGAAAGGCTTTATAGGCGTGCACCTACCACGCACACAAGTTTCCACAACTCGCACCAATATTTATTATTATCATAAGTTGAACCAAAATCGTTCGAGGAAGACATGGTATGATCAAGTTTATTAAATACTTCAGTCGTTTCAGATCAAGAGTCAGAATAACAGAAGAGTACATGTGGGTTAATGTATAAATGTAAATGACACAAGTTTTTGCCGAGACAGAGTTGTGTAGCGGTTTATTGCCGCTATCCACTACTAAAGGAATGACGTGATGGTTAGTTAGTTGAATCAAAATCATATCTTTAATATAACGATATAAATGATTAAGTTAGTTACTTAGGAAAAAATACTAAATAAATTTTTGCAGGAAAACCAATTTGGAATTTATATATATATATATTTTTTAATTTAATTTAAATAAAATTTAAAACAAAAATAATTGGAGTTCTACGAATTAAATACAAAAACAATTAATACAATAAAAATTATAATATCATAATTTTATAGATATAAACTTTTCCAGTAATTCCACATAAATAAAAAAATTATTTGCTTCAATTAAACGCTCTTCCTTCTCCTTCCAACTGCACACTTTAGGTTATTTTTTAAAACATAAGTTTAAAAAACTTAGTGCTACTTATGAATAATCCAAATACACAGGTATTAAATATCAGTTACCTGTTATAACAAGAATCTATCACGTTTTCGTCTTATAAAACCAAATAATCAAAAATATGCATAAATTTCCGAAAACAATTTTTAACCGAATATAAAATTATTAAATACTAAATGAATAATAAATAAATTATGTCAATGTTATTCAGTTGGAAAAACTTGAAATTTTAGAGATCAGAAAGAGTGTGAATGAGAATTTGAATATTATTAATAATCAAAAATTGTTTTATAATGATCCAATATTAAACTTATTTCCTTTGTAAATTGTTCCATATTGTCCCTGCCCATTCTCACATTTCCATTGTTACCATTGTCTATGTTTATTATTTGTCTATGTCTGTTATTTTTCCATTGACACCAGGTTCTATGTCTATTATTTAAAAATTAGTATTATTAAAATCCTGATGAAGTAAGCTTGGCTTACGAAACATGTCGATTTTTTATAAACAGTAATAGTGGTAAAAACAAAGTTATTTATTAATTTGAAATAAAATTTGTTGTATTAATGTAATGTACCACCTTTTTTGCAGAGATTAACGACCCATGCCGCGATATGCGCTGCGAGTTTGGCGCGCGCTGCCAGCCCTCGCCGGACGGGCGCTCGGCGGCGTGTACGTGCCCGGACGCGTGCCCGCGCTACGGCGACCACGTGGGCTCGCGGCCAGTCTGCGCTTCCGACGGGCAGGACTACCGCGATCACTGCGAGATGCGCAAGGCGGCCTGCGACGCCAAAGCCAACATTACCGTCAAATACATCGGCAAGTGTGGTGAGTCCTCAACAATTACAATTTTTTAATGTGAGCCACTTATTGTTCCAATTGCCCGGAGTTGTGACCCAAAATGGGGTTGGTATGTTGTGATGCTCAAAGGAGATTGAGGGGAAGGAAGAAGGTTGAGAAGTTCCTGTCAATTCTGACCAGAAAACTACATTTTTACCCCACCTTGGTTTTTGTATTAATTACTATAAAATTTTTGAAATTCACAACAATCACAGAACAGTTAAATTTATTTATTTTAATGAATTATTTATTATATGATTCTAAGGCCGTTTTAATTTTTAATAAAAATCTGATAAGCATAACAACATAACAGTAATTCTTAATAGCTGATGACTAAAAGCTAAAACGGACTGTTCAAATGTTGTAAAAACAAACTGGCGCTGATCGTCGATTTGATGGTCACCAAATGCGATGGGGTTTGATATACCCCAACAAAATAACATACAAACTAATCGAATGTTTTCGGTATTAGTTCCACAAAAAGTATTATTAATAATTTTTTTAATATTAATGTTTCATATTTTCAGCATAAATGTATTTTGTCATCATTGTACAGAAGCAATGTATAAGAATCACATTTTTTATAGAAAAACATAAATAGTATAAACCATATAAACAGGTTCAAAGTTAGGTATTTAAAGTTAGAATGAATTTAAAGAAAAGTTAAAATGTTTAAACGATCAAAATCTTAGCCCTTTCACGAAATTTTGCCTCACTTGGGGACTTAAACTTTAAGGGTTAACTTAAACTTAAAAAGGGTAAACTTACTGCTCTTTTATAGATGGCGCTAATTTAATTATCTTTGGCAAAAACACTTTGGCAAGTTATTTATTTATAAAATACATGCTACATATATTAGACATTTACATAGATTAGATTTATTAAATCACCATACTAGGCGGCTGCATGTTTCATGGTGATCAATTAAGGATATTTAATTTGAGTGTAGTCTAGTGTAAACACATGGTAAAATTGGTAAAGTTATAATAAAAAAAAATAGAAAAGAGAAAAAGAAGTGCGTAAAATTAACATGTTAATAAAATAAACCAGTAAACATATGGTACTAGTATGTAATGATGTTGAAAATTTATATCTCTATCTGAGTATGTGAAACAAGTTGTAAACAGTGTCATAGTCACTCATCAGAAGGTCAGTAAGCGCCTTTCTGAAAGTGAGATATTTGGCTTTAGACTTTATTTCAATTGATAAGTTATTAAAAAAATTAGGTGCAAGAAAGTTAAACTGGGACTGTGCCATTGAAGTTTTTGTTGTTGGAATAATATAATTCGATTGGTTTAAATATCTTGTGTTATATTTTGAAATTATAACGTTTTGTAAATTTAAATTTAAAATAAGAGGTAATATTTTTTACATATTTGGATTTTATATTAAGAACTTTGAAGTCTTTAAATAGGTCTTTCGTGGGGTGTATATAAGGTACTTTGTAAATAGTCCGTATTGTCAATTTTTGGGCTTTTATGAATGGATCTAATACAGTTTTAGAGCATCCTCCCCAGACAATTATACCGTACGATAAAATTGATTGACACAGGGAAAAGCCTACTGTTCTCAGTGTATTTTTTTAGTATATTGCGCAATGATCTGAAGATATATGCCAGTTTCCGTATACGGCTTGTGAAATTAATTACATGATCTTCCCATCGAAGTTTATTATCAATTATTACGCCTAGATGAATTATTTGTTTGCGGCTGTACATAATATGTAATTTGAATACAAATAAATAGTTTTGTGTGTACGCAAACTCAATTTTTGCAAGAGCGGCGCACGAATGATTGTGTCAGCGATTCAATCCAATATTTTATTTGTTTGACTGTCTCGAAAGAATTAAATTTGTATACAGAATTTTTTTATACATATTCATATTGCTTATGTACGGGCGCATTTATGTCCTTCATAATTTGTCTACGAGGGGGTTAAAATGTTGCTTTACTTACTCACTATGCGGAATTTAAAAGCATCTTCCAGCGGTGTCATTCTTCTGTGACAATATGTATGCAGTGATAAGTCCATAGACATACAAATAGCTAGACGAGAACTTACAGATGAGGGGTAATAACCAACTATGGCGGGAAGAAGAGAGGAAAGAGACTTGTGATTCGCCAATAAATCAATATAACAGCATAAATAATGTAACTAATATAACTAATCAATCTATCACCATTTAGTTCTTGAAAGTAAAATCTGCTTTTGAATGAATAGACCTTTTTATAGGGGAGCGCGAATTGCTTTCCACGTTATGAACAGATGTGTCAAGTCCAAATTCGCAAAGTAAGGTTCTGAGTATTTTCATAGTCGAATATTTTGTTTCCGTAGACACTTTTACAAATGTTTCATGATTTACTTACCCCAGTAAACAGCGGCTTTGTGTTTCGCGTCGCCATGTATCTCGATGTCATAGTATGTGTTCCATAGACATACAACGTCCGTGCGTAAAATGTACGATAAGAGCTCGACACTGGTCCGGACAAGAATGATGACGTTACATTTTTTAGATTAACGCGGGGCCTTCGCAAGCCCAGCCGGTTCCGAAAAATGGTTCCAATGGGAGGGGGAAATAATTCGCCTTTTAGCACGTAAGGGCAAGTCCATGTATTTTGTACGTCCGTGGGTAAGTCAATCGATATAAAATAAACAAAAATGGTGGCAGATGTATGCCGTTCCGTAGAGTTTTGACCACCTTATACCTTCATTACCTACTTGTGTCAGGCCACTAGTCTAGTACATTGGGTAGACATACTGTTCTCAATGGCCTTTTCATGCGTTTATGGAACCAACTTTTCATTGAATATACCGAATGGAGTGTCTTGGACATGACGTGATATGGATGATAAAATAAAGATTGCCGATACGTGTCCAACAATTACAGAATAAAGGTGTCCTTTGGGCCCGGACTTCGGACCTCCACAAACAAACCTGGCGAAAACAAGTAAAGTGAATAGACTTCTATTGAGAGACTATTAAATTCATCCAGTGACAAAATTATTTTATTTGTGCAGAGAACTTAGGCACGTTAATATTAAATATAATATATAAGTACGAGTAGTTGAATGATATAATTTGAAGGTAATGTCAATTGTTGATTCCGTTACAAAAATATTATAATTCTAGGAATTTTTGTAGGTTTTGTGATTTGAAACTATTTATGAAAAATACTCGTATTTACATAGGATCATTTTTTTTAAATTATGCTGTTGGGTTGCTTTGTGGAGTTCATTTTCAAGAATAGGAAGATCTGGAAATGAAAAAGGGTATGAGGGGTGGATTGGAATCTAAGGGGTCAGTGTGTCAACGAGCAATTGTCAATTCATCCCTCCCACTACTGTGCAAGGTGATGGGTCGAGTGAGTCCTACTGGAGAGGTAAAAAAGGTAAAAAGGTCTCTCACAAGGGTGGGCAGACGCATCCACCGCCAAGGCGTAGACAATCCTTACCCCATGATTATGAACCAAACGTAGGGAACCACTAGGGGTGACCTATGGCAAAGGTGTATGTTATCCAATAAATACTTCCCGGGGCGGCGGTACCCATACCCGCCTGCAAAACCATACCAACCAAAAACCAAACATATTCAATTTTGTTTATGATATTATAATAAATTATAATTGTTTATTGACAAATTAGACATAGGAAAAGAAAATTGCCTTTCGAATGAACACCTACAGTCAAATCTTGATTACCTAGTAAATAACTTACGACCGGTCATTGGTTGAGTGGGCATATCGCTTGGGTCCCACCCGGGCGTCGCATGTTCGATTCCTCTGCTGGCTAAGTCCTCCATCACAACACAAGCAACATTTTCTGCTTTCTGTGGTGGAAGTAAGAGATTTTCAAACATTGTTGGGTTATTCGTAGCCCGGGAATTTTCTGTCTTTCTTTTTAAAAAGTTTAAAAATTAATATAATTTAAAATTTTTTTTAAATTTAAATAATAATAAAAAAACTCTTGGTTGAAAATAGAAAAACCGTAAACCCTTGAAAAATCACGACATATGACTTTATTCGTAAAGATTAACCCTAAGAAATGCAAATAAAAGAAACACACCCCTCAAATAAAATGTAGAATAGAAAATAAAATAAAAAAAATCTTGTGAAAACAAGAATAAATTATATAATTAATTACAAAAATCAATCATTTTGAAAATGACACTAAAATTCAAAGCAAATTTGAATACATTGAACTAGATTTCATGCAGGACTAACGCACGGAGAACCGAAATTAATATTATTTTTTTGTGTTTAGTATTTTGTACTTAGTAAAGTAGATGTTGAATTCAAATTTGGAATACATTGACACGAAAAGAACAAAGTCCTATTCGGCCCTCGGAAAATTTGATTGAAAAAGTAATATGCGGAATCTATTCAGCGTAGAAATTAAAGAAAACCATTTTTACATAATCGTTTTCTGTTCTAGATAACTTTTTTGTTATCATTCTTCCACTTAAATAACGCATTTTTACTATCTATCGTACGCTTCCTGGCTTTAAAATATTATTATTTAATAAAACCTTGTTTATTTCATTTTTTACATGTCACAATTAGGTTTTCACAAAGTTGAAATTTAATTCAATTTTTAATTATTGTCATCTATCTATCTATCTGATGGTTGGCTTAATATTTCGCCGGTGTCACGATATAAGGTTGGGCGTCTGGCGTGTCAATTTAAAATCCGCCCACAGGCCCCCGCAGTTCACACCTCGTCACAGCAAGCTAGCGACGAAAGTTTTGCAGGAATTGTTCGTATGACCACCTCCTCTCCCTTATGTCCTCCACGACTCGAACCAATAACAAAGACTTACTACAAATTCCTGCAACGCTTAGTGCTTTTGGTCAACACAACTTTAGATACCTTGCAACAAAACTTTGCAACATTCTTCCAGAAAGAATAAGACAATGCGGTTCAGAAAAACATTTTAAATTTAAGGTAAAAATTTGGATCGAAAGTAATGATAGGGCCATTACCAGTGCACTAACACAAATTAAAAGTTATTAAAGTAATCAAACTATTGAGTGAATATATCTTGATACAAGTGTGGGTATGATCATTGGTATTATAAATTAATTTTCAAAATTACTACCTCATCACAAGCTAGCCTAGTGAGGCGGGTTAAGAGAAACCTCTACTTATATCTACACATTTCTATTATTTACATATTACCCACTGTTTCTATGTATGTAAAGGAATACCTACCTAAAAATGCATAGGATTCCTTTATGATCGTATTTTAAAAATGTGTTGTCACGGAGACAGAAAATGACAGATGATTGTTTTTTGTTGTCTAGCTGGGTAGCACAGATTGAAGTAATAAGAAGATTGAAAAATAAGTTTATAATTACAAAGTGATAAAATATTTTGAAGACGGACAAATAACTTTAATTGTAGTTTCTTTGTCAGCAAAGCAACTCATGATATTTGTATGTCACATTATTAATAAAAAATTACAACAAATAGACAAATTGTCTTATATGTATATTACTTTCTGTTGTTAATTTTATATGCTTATCAAATGTATCAATGTACAGTAACTATCTTACAATTATTATCAATTCAAAACAGGCTTCATCTTTAATATTTTATATAAAAAAACACTTTGTTTCTATTACTTAAACCAAAATTTAAAATATATATCGGAACGAAATTAAATAAAATCAATTTTGAAGCCATTCGTATATTCTAAGAGAAGGGGGTGTATTTTTCCAATTTCCCGTTTCAGCACAATGATGAAAGCCATTTTGATTCAATATGGGTTTCCGAACGGAATTATTGTTTTCCATTTGTAATGAAATAAGCGGGACCTTTGTGAAATTATGCTAATATTACTATTCACTATTTTACAAATGATACGGACTTCCGTATCGTGCGTTGTTTTACCATATCAATGCTGAATTGCCCGAATTACATTATTCCACAGACGTGTTTAGATTTCCAAATGGCTTTTAAATAACCAAAGGGAAGGTAGAGAAGATAAAATTTTGATACTTAAAATTCAAATCAAACATACATATTGCTTCTGAATCTTAAATGAAAATACAATTCTCGACTGAGTGTTCGCAGATACCTGCTTAATTCTCCCCTTCTACCAAATAATGTAAATAAGAGAATGCTCATATTTTCAGATACCAACCTGATTTTATTGCGAAGGGTTAACAGTGCTTAAGTCCTCGTAGGCTTCCCTTTATTTATTTGACCGTAATATTTTTGTTTATTTAGGGAGATATGGTAAATTTTTCTCTTAACTTTATGAGCTTTCTGTTGTAGTAGCATTGAATTATTATGGTGGAAGATATTAGACGTGAAATTTTTACAAAATTTTGATTTTCCAATTTTAACGGTTTTTAGATAGATACCCACCAAATCTCGTTTTTACTGAGAGAAGAAAAGCTAGGATGGCACTCAATGGCGTTCTAAAGTGCATTTATGAATGGTTTTTTACGTCTAGTAAAATGTTTTTAATCAGTAGCTGACCGGTTTTATGCTGAGAAAGCTTTTAAAATATAATTCCATTTATTGTTTTGTGATTTATTTTTAAACGTTTGAGGTAATTATTGGCTGTTTCCCTCCATGCTGATATACCATACGTTTGAATACTTTGAGAAAGTGAAAAAATGTATTTTTAGTTGATTTATGGAGATAAGATAATTAATATGGAGATAAGATAATTAATATGGAAATCCCATTTCAGTATTTAGTCAACAATTAAGCCGAAATATTTAATATTAACCGCATAATGAATTTTGTCACCAGCAGAGCATGTGTTATTTGAGGAAGTATTGGTGCAGGGGTGACGATGTACTGATGTAGTTGTAGATGGCTATGTGGTTGACCAGCCTTTGTTTTCTGAAAGTCAAGTATTTTGTTAATTTTTACAATTTTTTTTATTTTTTTTTTATTTAGAAAAAGTAAATATTCACAATAAATAATAATATATTACATTTCATATCAGACATCACTTTTTTTGGTTACTCAATTAGTAGAGAAATATTATCGGGTCTAACTGGGGAGCTAATCTATGTAATTATATATATATATATATATATAACTCGAGAACGGCTTGACAGATTTTGATGGTCTTTGATTTGTTGGATTTGTCTCCGCTCTGGATAAGATAATAACTACTAAAACATTGCTATATATATAAAGATAATAATATGTATAGTTACAAAAATACCGCAAAATATTACAAAATATTGTACATTAAGAAAATTACATATAATTGTAGAAACAGAATATCAACAAAAATCAACAAAAAGCAATGTTTTAGTAGTTATTATCTTATCCAGAGCGGAGACAAATCCAACAAATCAAAGACCATCAAAATCTGTCAAGCCGTTCTCGAGTTATAAATAGTGTAACTAACCCCACTTAGTTTTATATTGATAGATGAACATATTTTTTCAAGCCATAATATTTTTTACTGGAGTTCCTTATTAAAGAAAAAATTAAGAAAAACAATTTAATCCCGAATCGGTGATAATTGCTAAAAATACGCATGTTTAAAGTTTTTTACAAAATAATCATATCCAATAAAACGTCAAACTCTAGTCTTTAGTAATTGAACAAACAACTATTAATTGGTCGATATAATGCAGCTCTATGAGCACGTATAAACATAGTCTGTTTAACCCAATTACATCAAAACTAACCGTTCATTTCAAAGCGTTTCTGTATTATAATATTGATTCCACCTAGTTGTTCTTCTTCTTGATAATTACATTTGATGTAAAATAAAACATTTACCCTAAAATAATATTGCGTTGCTTCATTTGATAATAAAATCGGCCATGAAATATAACAAAGCTTGGAGAACAAGCAATAAGCATCAATAAACTGTAATATATAATAAACAGTTAGGGTATACTAGACTATGATTGCCCATAATTAGTAATTGCCCACCCTCATTTTGATTATCCTTTTCTCACCAACGTATGCAAATATCTCACCAAAATCTTAAAAGATATCATCTCTATAAGATGAATGTAAATCGACAATATGCCATATCGGAATAAACAGCCGCGTTGTTGAAATCAAATTTATTATATTAAATGTATGAATGTGTACTATCTTTAGGTTATTTTTTTAACCATTTTTATGTACTAAAGTGGGCTTCACTGCGAATGTGGAAATCACAATGAACAAGTGGGCAATCACTGTACGCCTACATTTTTTTAATAAAAAAATGTCATGTAAACTTTTTCATTTAATTATTAAAGCCTTTTTTGGGGGCTTTTATTTAGGTATACAAAGTAAAAATAACACAGTCCTGTACAAAACTGAACTTCCTTCAAAACATTTTTTTTATTAATTAAAGACGTACACTTACCTTGTTTAGAATTCTGTGCTATTTTTTGTACGTGATGCGGTGTGAAGGGTTTTAGAGGAGAGGAAGGAGTGAACATGAAGAGACCCATTTTGTAGGAGGGAGGAAAGACAGAGGCCTCAAATTGTTCCAGAGCTGTTGAACTCAAGTCAATACGTAGAAACTACCAGTTCTCATATGACTAATGTTAACCACGTATATGTTGAGGAATGAGGAATACACATCTTAGTTAGTCCCAGAATTATCTTATGAAATAATATAATCGATGGAAGGATATGATATAAATTTCATTAAATATTGTTTTGTAATATGGTGTGTAGATCCTAACCTACGATGGAAGTAAAAAATTTCAAGCGGGCAATAATTACCTATTTTATCCTATTCCTAATTCCTAAATACGCAGGGGGATTAAAACTATCGTAAAATTATTTGTTTGACGTAAGAAAATTAATGACCTGTTCGTCTTTTATGAAGTTTTAAGTTGAGGGATATTAACGAACATCAAGGAAATTACAAAAAGCTTTCTCCCAGGCACGATACAAAAAAACACGAGTTTTGAAATAGTTAGCCTACCTTGTTTGGCATGCCTAGCATGGACTGCTCGATAAAGGTCAAGTAAGAATAAAGAAATACAAATCATCAATAAAAAGCCATTGAAGAAGAGAACCCTTTGGTAAATCGCTTGCTCCATCTCCCTTAATGGACCACATAGGTAGAGAAGATAATATAGACATTGACGATGTACAGGATGGAAAAATAGATAAAGTTGAAAATAATCGGTGCTGCTAAATAGAAATTTATTAACAAAATTTTAAACTAAAATCATAAAAGATTTAGGACTCAAACCCGGGACCTATACCTTGTCGTGGCGGAGATCTACCAACTGATGATTTATCCAAGACTATCTAGATAGCATTTAGTTCAGGTTTGAATCTTGCAATCATGCATAAAGATAGCAGCCAATAAAAAAGAACACTTTAAGAAAATGATGATAATATTGGTAGTTTTAATCAAAATATGATAAATCTGAATATTACCGAATCGGTTAGGGACACATTAGCTCAGGCAAGGCGTAGGTCCTGAATTCGAGTTCTAGATGTGACCGAATATTTTTCTGATATTTCTGTTTTTCGATTAAGATTCGCTAATATTGTCTTCATTTAATGAAATATTTTAAGATTCATCAAAAAACTGTAGAAAACCAAAGAATAGTGTCCTTTTATTGCGTGTGAGTTTGATTTTTAGATAGTTTTATTCAGAGATTCCACTTGACATTCAAAACTAGAGGAAGGTCACTATTTACATAATATTTAGAAAACCATCTTACTAATCCATTTTTACCACACCTTAAAGCAGAATTTTTATGCTGTTTGGTACAATTTTGCACACTTTCCATTAAAAATAAAAGTAAAATTGCTTTCTTATTAAATTTGATTCCGTCCATAAAAAAAAATAATACATATACACCTACATAGGGTTATGTACGCGATAATCACCTTGCTAGTACATCAAAACTGAATTGCGAGTTCATGGGTCAAAAGCGGTAAAGGTTAATTTTCTAACCTATGTCAGAAGATCAAGCAATTAACGAACCAATCAATCCCAACGACTTACATAATATGTCGTTTCCAGCGATACACCCTATACATTCTATACAGCGCAGCGTACATGTGTACTCTTGAGTAGGACCAGAAAAGAGTAAAGAGAAAACGGATATTATGGAGATGGGAATGTTCGGTGGAGAAATCTAGAAGTTTTTATTACACATAAGCTGTTACCGATTGCTCTGAACAAATAATGTTTTATAAAAATAAAGTTTTGATTCATGTTTTGGAGCTTTACTTTTCACATTAACTTTTTATGCTCTCAATTTTCTTGTTATTTTGTTGAGCCTCGGTACTCAATTTCAAGTGTTTTGGAATATTACATTTATAAGACATTACAACAATTTTCAACATGATGATTTAATTCTTAACTTTGCGAGGGTTTTGTATTGCCTAAGTACTTAAGAATATTAATCATTATTAATGATCTTGAAGGGAACGGCTGCACGGCCTTTTTCAAACCAAATTTAATTTTGGTTTTGACATCGAAAACGGAATATTAGAAAAAATATAAATGTATAGCAAATATCTTGTCCGGATGTGAGCTATATCATTTTTTTGCATTTTAAATTATAAAATAAAGGCTGTTAAATTTGCTTTTCTTGATTTTAGAGACAACCTTTTTGTAAGTTATCTATATTTACTTAAAAAATAATCTTACCTAAGCTGTGCATTAGCGTAATAAAACATAAAATGAAAGATTAAACAATAGGCCACTGGCATGGATTTCATAACGACTTGAAAAAATCGTGTGGATAGATTTTTTTACTAATATTACGAAAATGTTAGTAAAAATTTTTAGAAATGTATAGTTTTTTTTTATTTTTAAATAAATAAATCCATTATTTGAGCTCGTGACTTCACTACATGAAAATGTCCCGTCTCCGATTATGTTCCCTCAATTTTGTAAAATTCCACACTGATTTTTTTTTATCTGGAAACACTTTGATTTCCGGCGAATTTTTGAATTTTTGAATTAGCGTTTAGCGTTCACTAGATTTATTGTTTGTTCTGTGCGAAATTATCCTTTGGTTTGATTTTTGATACAAATGGCGGTGTTTTTACAGATGTTACAAAGAGAACCCTGTACAAATTATTGCTATTCGTGTGGAAAACGTTCTTTTTTTAAAATGATTTTCGGCCATGTAATTATCGTTTTTTCGCACCCATAAAAATATGTCCCGTTTTTCCGGTTTATAAAAAATGGTCCGAATTTTCGGATTGGAATTTTCAAAAAAAAAGCTAGGGTTTCAAAAATACGATTAAAAAAAATACAGAATGACTTAGAATATTTGCCTACACCGGAATTTTTAATTTTTAAATGTGATGTAAGTGGCTTATTCAACCAATTTAAAAAATTTAACGGGTTTAATTTTTCTACGTCAAATAAATATTCTAAGCCCGACAAATTCTTTCTTAATACATCAACTTCCTCACCATCCTCTTCCCATCGGATCTCATGGTCTCACTGGCTCCAGAGGGGGCAATTAGTATTCTTCTATGGTATTCACATAAAAAAATCTATTTGACGTATTTGTAAACAGCATTTACTTTGAGGGGTACTAACAAATCGGTTGAGTGTGTAATAAAAATAATGTGGTCTAAAATAAATTCATGTATTTATATTGTACTTCTATTTGAGATCCAATTTTTTTTTAGAGAATGAGTGAATTTGGAAGTGGAAATTAACCCAATTGCCGATATCCGATCGAGCTAAGACTCGGCAAATACACACGTTGTAGATGACAATGCATTGTATCTAATTTCGGTAGCAATCAGGCACATAAACGCATTTCTATTAAATGATGGCGCAACTAGGTCGTGCCGTTCAGTTTATGAAGTTCATTCCGTAATTATATTCTAGTAAAAAAAACTTTGTTTTGACCGATTGATTTTAATTTTTTTCTTCTTTTTAGTGGCTTGGGTAATTTTCATTAACTAAAAATAAATTGCAATAGATATTTGCTGTAACATTTGATTTAAAAATAAATCAAATCCAAAATCAAGCTTTGTATGAAAAAGGCCATGCAGCTGTTCCTTTTAATGCTACAAAAATATACTGCTGAAATATCTAAGAAAGAAATTATTTAAACTGATTGTTTAAAAAGCAAACATTTAAAAAAAAAGCTTACCCTTTCAATCTTGTCAAGTAACGAATAGTATCCAAGCTTTTTGCTGCAACCAGGATTTGAACGTTTAGTCTCCCCCGAACTTTCACGGAAATCTTCAGTTCCACCATGACTTGGCAACAGATTTTGATGTTATTTATTTATATTTTATAATGGGTGCAATTTACATTCTCATATATCTAAGTTTTCATTTCAATTGTTTATTTATAAGCAATACACCACAAAATTAGATTTTTGTTTTGTCTGTATAAATTTATCATTTATTAGTACATAAATACCCTTTCTAGAAATAAAGCAACCTTTAAATACCCTTTAATTCCGGCAAGAACCTATGGGCAAGACCCAGACCCAGACTTAGTAATATCTGACAACATCTCGTCTTACTGATAGAGTTAATTGAATTTGGTAACGTCATCCCTGTCCAAGCCAGGGCAGTGTATCGGACGGGCACGGTTCGGCCCGAGGTCGGCTGTGCTTGAGTACCCCATTAGGCGCAGTTTGACCCACCCTGACTCTTTACCCTCTGTCCTCCTCTTTACACCCCGCCAGCTGATATAAGGGCTGCTTAATTGTGGCTCGCGGTCCAAAGGGTGCGCGGTGAATGTGTCTCGTAGATATTCTCGTCATTGTGGTTTGGTAAATATGAAATGATACTGAGAGAACTAATAGGCTACGGAATAAGTGGGTAAACAAAACTTTTGGGCCCTCTGCTCCCCGTTTCCCCCAACTGGTGATACGTAAAGGCATTTTTTTAAACATTATATCCACACAGGAGGCCCTGAGGAAAAAAATTCCCTCAAGGTCTATGTCATCTGAGATGCTGTGTGGAGGCTCTTTTTGAGGAGAGGAAGGAATGAACATTGGTCTTGAAGAGACCCATGTTGTAGGAAGAAGGAAATACAGAGGCCGGAAAATCGTTCCACAACCGAGCTGTTGAACACAAGAACGAGTCGAAGAAACGACCTGTTCTCATGTGAAAAATTTCAACCGTGTACATACGATGGGCACGCGTTTGGCGTGTTTCCCGACTATGCACCGGTGCCGAGGGGATCAATAACGCGAGTTCCTTGGAGCATCTTAAATTGAAATACAAGTAGAACAAGGATAGCATTCCCACCCGACGCCTGTGCTCTAAAGATTGCAATCCGTCTGTTAAGATGGGAGAATCTATCAAACGGACCGCCCGTTTTTGCACAGAGTCGAGGGTATTTTTCAGGTATTTTGGAGCTCCAGACCAGAGGTGGCTGCCAAATTCAAGTAATTTAATAAAAATAAACATTTTTAAGAAAGTCTTAAAAATAATGTCATAATATTTTCATTATAATAGGTATGTACTAACAGGCAAGTCATTTTAAAGTGGACATGTTTGAATTTTTTTGTACACAGTATCGAAAATTACAAAAAAATTTGATCAAATTAATTTTGAATAGGTGCCTGCCTACCCCGCAAATGCCAAAATATTGGGTACAAATATATAATTAGTTTATCAATTGGTACCTTTAAATTCAGAATAGCGATTCAATTCAACAAAGTTCTGTTTATGTTTTTGTTTCAGTCTTCAGCTTCCCAAAGTCGGGTCTTTAGCGACCAAATGTTATCAAAACGTCGAAAACGAAAACATAGGGTCGGGGTCACGACCGTTTTTTTTCATCAGCAACGGACAATAAAAATAATGGTGGCTCAAACCCAATGTGTGTTGTTTGCACAAACATTTGGTTCAATGTTTTCAATTTATCTTTATTTTAAATGTTTTTACTGATTATGTATAAATTCTATACTATAACATGGGGGCCTCAGCACGGGTACACAACCCAGTGAGGCTAACATTACTGGATTATAATATGAAAAATTGTAAAATAATGTATCAAAAAAAAAAAAAAAAAAAAATTTTTTTGGTAATATTGCCGCTAAAGACGTGGCTTAACGCAAACAAATATATATTATTATATTAAAATATTTTTTTAACCATCCAGTACACCATTACACAAGTTACTTATGCACGAAGCGACTTAAATCATCAGAAACAGTGACTAAATAGAAAGCGGTTAATATGTTTAAAGTAGGTACCGTAATAATGACTTAAATATGTTCTCATTCAAGCTGTCTTACAAATTAGTTAATTCTCGAAATAAAAGTTCCGAGTGTTTATTCGACTTGTTAAATATGTTTAAAATGTATATTTTACTTCACAAATTGAAATACTCATTAAAAAATAAACTTCTTCCTAATAATAATAAGCTCCGAGGCAAACTTTTCCTTTACAACAATTAAGCAAAAAGTTATGCATATTATTATAAGTTCGGAAAGTTCAAGACACAAGGTTAAAATGTCTGGAATAATTTAAAAGTAATTGAAGCAAAGCATTGCAGACATTTGAGTCCATTAATTAACCGCAGATTAAGGTACTTGAGTATTCTATTATACACACCGTCGAAATATAAGACACTAGAAAAGATTCACGTTAGTTGTAATAATAATAAGATTAAGAAAGTCAAAGTAAAAGTAAAGTCAGGTTTATGATTTGATTCGCATCACGAGTACTTAAGTGTATTAAGTTGAAGTGTATGGTTTTGAGATATTACCTTGTGAAGTTACGATTTTTTTTATTAAATTGATTTTCAATTAGGTGCTTCTCAATTTTGTGTACATCACTGGTAATTGAGTTGTCTCAAATTCATTATTTTATTTTATTTTATGGATGCTCCAATAATGGTTTTAGATTTATACCGTATTGCATTAATAATATTCAATTTTTTACTATTATGTTGGGGTAAAAACTTCGTATGTGTTTGATACTTTAGCATATCAAATCGGATAATTTTGGATATTTTAATAACGGATATTTTTATAATGTTGATGAATGGATAATTTTAAGTCTACGTGGTGTGCGTTAAATAAATTATGTGTAAGATGTTCAGTATCCCAGTATCGCCCTGGTGTAAGACCACAATTCAGAAAAAAAACGTTTTTAAAATGGCTTTAGCCGTAATTGGTATCAAGACCTTAATACCCAGGCTTACTCCTCCCCCTCCCCACTACCTTCAGCCGTACAACGTACCCCAATTGGGGATGCAATGGTATAACTTGCCCCAGACGGTTGAGAGCAGTTGGTACTCTTGTGCAGTATTCACAAATAAAAATTGTGAAGCTCCTCAGAGATAATTTTTACAAAATCGGCGTTCTACAAAAAAATCATAAATATGTTTGGTGCTTCAGATTTTATGTCCGGGTTAAATCTTCCCCACAGGAAAAACTTAACACTTTTTCCACAAATCTAGTCAATCAACGCTATGTAAATGAACTATATAAGTATACTAAAAAAATAATCCAAGAACAATACGTCAATCTACCAGAGACCAAATGGGAAAATAATTCACTGACGCCAGATATTTTAATATCAGAGGGTTTGGCTCGGTAGAACTCCTAACTGGACCGATTAATCCTACTGATCCCTCAATATAAATATTTAAAAAATATTTCATAATCCTACGGGTATTTAAAATGACATTTTTTTCATTTTTATGTATAAATTCTTTGACAAATGTAATAAGCCTAAATTTTGAATGAAAGAGCTAAGTATAATGTCAGTAGCCGAAATAACAAATGTAATATTTTTATATTCTGAGAATGCCAAATTCCTTAAATCTCATTTCCTAAATTTGTATATTTTCTTTTTTTTTCAGAAACAGTTTTCTGAATATTACAGGAATTTGGAAGAGCGACATCAATGATGTTTTTTTTTTAAATTTTGTCATGTAAAACTATATCGGGTCTATTACTGATTGACTGATTGTTCTGACTGTTAGTGTAGTTTTATCATAATTGTTTGAGGAAATCTTAATGTTTTACTCGGAGTATTTGTAAAACACTGGCATTTTGAGACTGTGTACTGAAGGGATAAATATATTTAACAAGACTAACCGTACTATTACATTAATAATTGGCTTTTTCATGTTTCCCTAAACCCAGTCTAATGCACTCTCTATCAAAGTAAATAGCCGACAAAGATACTCCCAATGTACACTCCATCAAAACATGGCGGGAGTCGAGAACAGGAGATTCCTTAAATTAATAAGAGCCTTCGACCGATACAGCGATACTGGGATTCTGTGCTGCGGACCACAGTGCTGTTGTATCAGGGGTAGTTCACAGGAAAGTCTACATTGCGGCGGGAAGGATGGACAGGTCATCGGTTATAATTAGTTGGGTCCTAGAATATTCACACGGTAAAATCGATTGTTTTCTATAGCCCAGTTTATTAATAGGAGGGTTGTTGTAGCAACGTGTACTATTTGTGAACGTGGAAAACTAATTCAATACGGGAGGCGGGGATGCGTACCGCCGCCCAGGGAACCATTTATTGGATAACCAACACCTCTGCCATAGTTCACCCCCAGTGGTTCGGTGCCTGGTTCATGGGCTGAGATTTGTCCTAGTCTTGGCGGCCAATGCGTCTGCCTGCCTGCCGCGTGGTGTGCAGGATCAAGAGACTGGTCGAGGGAGGTACCACTGACCCCCTAAATCATCGAAACGTGCCACAAATATACTATATATTATTTTTAATTAATAAAGTGTGAAATAACACAAATTAATTAAATTAAATCTATATGCGCACCACGGGATTTAATTTTTTTTCACATTGAAATAATATTTATTACATATAAATAATTTAAATCTCCACTGACAACAAAGATTATATTTGTAATTATTACGTTTTTCTACAAAAAATAATTAAAAAAAGCATTCATAAAAAAATAATATTAGGTATGTATGTACATATGCACACTTATATTTAAATTGTAAGTGAACATTATGTTGACTAATTGCTAGGCCACTTGCATCACATTAAAAAAAAATACTAACATTTTCGTAATCTTAGTAAAAAAATCTATCCACATGGTTTTTTCCAAGTCGTTATGAAATCCATGCAAGTGGCCTTTTGCAGTTTAACAGGATAATGCTTTTGAAGAACATTAAAAAAAATACTAGCAATGTGAAAATCTCTCATTTTATGGGTGGCGCGGATCGATTTTTATCCAAATCCACTGTTTTATTTCAAGGTTGATGAAATTTTTCACGTTTTCAAACAAGAGAAAGATTACTCTCTACGATTTGAAAAAAAATGTGTCAAGTCCGAGCAACGCCGAAGTAAGATGTCCGAAGAAAAAAATATGAATATTTTGTGCTTCAACACGATGTTTTCACCATTTTTAAGTACGGAGTTTGTGTGTCAAGGTGCATAGAATGTGAAAGAAAATGAAATGATCTGATGAGCTCTTCGCGTTTCAAGTCACGTTAGAAAACAAGCCACCGAGACAACCATTAAAAATAATTGATGAGATTAAGTAAGTTGCAAATTGAAGATGTTAACAAGAAAAGCTCCGATAAAAACACCCCTAACCTCCCTTTAAATGCCATTTCAAGGAAAAAAATCTGAAGCGTTTTAAATTTCAATCACGCACGAACAAGTATCTCACCAATTAGTAAAAGTGGAAAGTTCTTTTTCATTGAGTTTGTCAGTCGGATAAATGCATAAAAAACTTTTTGTACAAGTGTGGTAAATTAAGTTCAACTAGCAGCGAGTATCCCAAATAATGATAGAAATTTTTAATCACAAATAAAGTACCTCGAGAATATGTAGAAGAGAAACCTCAGAATTTCATTCGAAGGTTTTTGTCAGGTGTTTGGATAAAATCTTTCTATGCCGGAGCGGCAGCTTGCACCCCTCCTTGAACGGAGTATCCCGATCTTAATGCACATTACTGACTCACCATTAGTTCTCCAAGGAGGGTACGGTGAGCGAATGAAGAAAACTTTCGTTTCATTGTAATTTAATTCGGTGTTTTTCATCTTATCTCAGTTCATTTATCTTAACAGCTCCTCCCAGCAGCCATGAGCTGTTTCAATTAAGTCTGATGACGCTGCTCTTGTGCCAAGTTGCCTTTCTTGACTTGGCGGGGGATAATCTCCACTTTCAGCAACATCAAAGTTAGGCCGTATTTACAATTATTCATCACAAATTCAAGCATTTAATTTGGAAAAATTCTTTCTTCTGAAGACGTTAGTTGTTGTCTACCTGTGAAAACTTTCAGGTAGAAGTTTTTTGTTTGTTTTTATGACATTTTCCTTTTAAAGGGCATCATCAAAGAATGTTTACAGAATTATGCTTATAATGTGTTATTGCTTACAAATTGAATATAAGCTGGTATAATAACGATCATAAAAAAATTTCAAAGTCTGGGAATGAACAAGTCAAAATTATTATAACAAAAGTAATTGTATAATACCTAGGCGGAAAAGTGGGTTTATATAATGTTAGGCTTTCCGCATATTTGGTTTTTCAACTAATTTCATCATTGCAAAATACTCTTCAATAAATCGCTTTAACAATTCTCTGGTTCCTTGATCTAATAACAAATGAAATCCGTAACATTCTCACGCGCGAAAATGATTTAAAAAATAAAATAGAAACATCAACCCTCTTCTTCGAGTCGATTCTATATTCTCCGAAAAAGCTTCCAAAATACACCAAAAGAACTCGTATTTCCGGACAAGAAAGGGAATCCCAAACGCTTTAGGAGTTTTTGTGGAGATTTCTTTTGCTTCTCCAATAAAAAATCCCCTCCGTAAGAAGGCCGAGATAGATCTCGCCATGTTGTACTAAATATGCTGAGCCGTTGAGTCATGTGCCAAAATAACCTACTTGATAAAAAATAACACATAACCTCGTAAGGGCTAGTCTAGATAATGTTACAGTCGCTACACATAAATGTCTATAGGGGTTGTACAAATTTTACGGACTACCTATTTTTAAATATACCTAAACAAGAGATTTTTTGAAAAATTATCTATATGGAACTACAAATTATATAGAGACTAAATTAATAATTCGATGTGAGGGTACTAAAGCTTGTATCTAATTTGGATGATAGAAACAGGTGATTATTTTTTGTGATCATTAAGTCTCTGAATAGAAACCTAAATATATTTTCACCTTCTTTTCATAATTTTCTTATGGTGGAAGAGAATAGGTGGAGGTCAAAGAGGGTTGCGGAGGTTATCCAACTAGTTGATGGCATCAAGAGTCACGTGTCTTGGCGCAGATGTGCCTTCGAAAAACTGATAAAGGGAATTTTCTTCCACAATTGCTTGTTTTGTTTGAATTTGTTCAAATAAACACATTTGAAAATCATTGCGGCTCCATTTTTTTTAAATATATGCCCATCGACTATATTCACATATTATTTTCTTGTTCTGTTAGACTTGAAAAATGAATCGTTACTTTATTTAACCCTGCAGTAGTCGCGTGGATTACATGTGTAGGCCATCTTTAAACAACAACAAAAATAAGTGAAATCATTCAGAATTATTGTGTATTTATGTTATTATCTTATAATATAAGCATTGTATATTAGAAATAAGCAACAGATATTAAACATAACTTCTATGTTTTTCACAATTACCCAAAACATAAATGACCTCTTTTTTTAAACCAAAAATTACATCTTTCACTTTTATTGAAATAACAAAAAAAGGAAAATAAAAAAAAACAACATAATTTAATGACCGGTCAGTGGTTGAGTGGGCATAGCACTTGGGTCCCACCCGGGCGTCGCATGTTCGATTCCTCGGCTGGCTAAGTCCTCCATCACAACACAAGCAACATTTTCGGCTTTCTGTGGTGGTAGTAGGAGATTTTCAAACATTGTTGGGATATTCGTAACCCGGGAATGTTTGTCTTTCTTTTTAAAAAAAAAAAAAATGCTGATTTCTGAGCAGGATTAACGTAAAATTATAGAATAATCAGGATTTTTTTTTTTTGTATTTTGCATCCACTTTTCGTATAGGCAAAATGTGTTACGTAATTTGGTCGCGCGGATTACAATATAATAATAATTATAATAATAATCTTTATTGAACAAAAATTTAAAGATTTATAACTACATAAAAAAAAAGAAGTACATCTTATAATAGTTTAAGTGTTGCATAAGTGCAAAAGTAAATAAAAGAAAATAAAAATTTGCATATAAACAGTAGGTACTTAAATAATAGAGATTTATAATTATAAATTTAGGTATCTCGTAACCTGCCTCACTAGGCTTTGCCTGTGTTGAGGCAGTAATTTTACATCAATTTATAATACTGTGAAACATACCTACACTTATATTAGATTATAATCACACAATAGATAAGTTGCATTAATAAAAATAACATTGGTACAATAATAGCAGGATTGGTTCATTACTAATTTCGAATTTGGGTAAGTGCACCGGTAAAGGCTCTATCATTATTTTTTATCCAAATTTTAATGTTTTTTTTGAAATTTTTTTGTGTATCACATTTTTTTATACTAATTGGAAGAATGTTGTAAAGTCTTGTTGCAAGGTATATGAAACTTCGTTGACCAAAAGTAGTATGAGTTATGGGAATTTGTAGTAGATCTTTGTAATTGTTTCGAGTACAGCGAGTATTTAATCTTTTTTCATAGTATTTATGTGTATTTGTGAATAGATGAGTGAGGATTGTTTTTGCATATATCTGCCGAACGTCAAACACATTCATAATCTTGAAGATTAAGTTCGAGTCTGTAAGTAGAGGTAGTCTAAGAATTATTTTTATAATAGTTTTCTGTGCCTTTATGATTGGGTCTAGTGCTGATGCAGTACCGCCACCCCATGCTATGATACCATACTCAATAATGGATTGACAGACTGCAAAATAAATCATTTTCAAGTGTTCTAAGTCGAGAAAGTTTCGTATTGTTCTGAAAAAGTGCATGGTTTTTCTTATTTTGTTTGCAATTATTTGAGTGTGAATATTCCATTTGAGATATGAATCAATTGTGAGGCCGAGGTACTTCATCTGTGTAGTGCGCTCAATGTAGGGACACTGACAAGATTCATCGAAATTTAAACATGTGTGTATTCTAATAGAGGCATCATCATGAGGTTGACCTGTTATATTTATGCTTGATGTGACATATTTAGTTTTTTCGGTATTCAATGTGAGCGTATTTGTATCTAACCACGTTTTTACAATGTTTATACCCGTTTCAACTTTTTTGTATACAGCTTGCCAAGTGTCAGGTTAGACACTTGGCAAGCTGTATACAAAAAATTAAGAATTACAGGTGTAGACTGTAGACCGTGGACTTTGCGGAGCTCCTGTAACACAACCAATGCGTGTCCGACATCAGCGCTGAGCTGAACGCGTCCGTGAGTTATCCAACTTAGAGTACACGGAAGATAAAATTATTCGCGCCACCCGTTTTTGAAGAATCTTTAATTTTGCATGAGTGGATAACATATGTAATCCACGCGACCACTCCAGGGTTAAACAGGAACAAATACTATAATTATTCCTGTCATTATCCTGACTCCTAACCACATTTATCCTTACCTACTCATGTGAAGTCACAAGTTCAGTGCCACATCAGTCTTCAAAGTGAAAGCAAAGTTCTATGATCACTATCTTGAGTTACGTGAAAAACTTCAAAATTACAATTGTGTTAATCGGTGCAAAGTGGAAAGTGGAAATTGGACAAGAGACATCATCATCCTGCTGCCTTGAGTTTATGAGATCCTTTTTTCCTATCTTCCGGATAATTTCTAACAGACAGCTTGGTGTATTGGTAGATCCATACGTTTATCACAACATAGGAATATTGAAAATTATATTACGAGTATATCGTTGTTGCTTTCTTACTTGAAAGCTTATTTTATTCTTTTGGTTTTATCCTTTTGATACTAATATTTTTTCGACCACTCGTGACTCGTGAGCATTGCGTGGTTTAATGCTCCGATACAATACATTCCACTTTTTCAGTAAAAAATAATTCCAACGGACCGTGTTAAGTCTAAAAAATGAATTTTATTGTAAAACATTCCAGTTCATTGTGTTTGCATTCGCATCACAATGGGCGGACGTGCTTTTGCGTATCGATATTTTTTTTATTCGCGTTTTTTGTTTTTGGCAGTGCGCAAGGTGGCGGGAGTTGTATTTCCTTTTTATTGTTAGCCCTTGTATTCGATGCCCGTCACGATCCTCCGGAGCGCACTTCGGTACTGGAATACATTAAATGGGGAAATTAGATGTTGTATCGGGAATAGGTATTGCTTTTAAGGGGAAGTGAATGAATTGGATCAGTTAGATTGGAAGTGCGCAGAAATATTTATGATGGAGGGTTTGTAAGAGCTCTGCTAAAATTTTTTGTTTTATTGTTTGCTTTTAAAACAATGAAAATATTTGTTAAAGCTTTTTCGCCTAAAAATACTTTATTCTGGGAATTTATACAAAGATTAATAAACATGTTATATTCTACTATCATTATGATTTCGTAGGCGGGTACGGGTACCACCGCTCCAGGAAACCTTTTATTGGATAACCAACACCTCTGTCATAGGACACTCCAAGTGGTACGCTACGTTTGGAGACTTAGCAGGGGTGCCCAGGTTTATGGGGTAAGGTTTGTCTAAGTTTTGGCGGCGTAAATGTATATATTTACCTGCTGCTTGGCGAGCCGGATCGAAAGAGACTAATTGAGGGAAGTCTTATGACTTCTCCAGCCGGACTCTCTCAACCCATCGCCTTACTCTGCAATTGGAGGAATGGATTCATACGTCTGTCACTCCTGGACACTGACCATCATATTCCTACCTACCCTTCGTACCTTTTTCCTTCCCAGAACTTCCTCTCTTCCTTTCCTTAAAAATACCCTCTACACAGCATCCCCTAATATCTCATAGGCCCTAACATAAAAAAAATATTGTTATTTGAAAACAATCTTTGAATACATTTTTCTAGTTAGTAAGGTTATATTATTGTGACACTGTCATAATAATTGAAGGTGCTGATTGGAATACTGTGAACAACCTAGCGAATATTGACATCAATACACACACAATAAAAATCTCCTCTCTTTAAATACCGAAAAAACAAACTTTACCCCATTCTCTATCAATAAATTTAAATCTAAACCAGAAATAAAAATTCTAATACATTAGAGTAAATGTAGTGGAACTAATTGCACTCCAGAATGTTCTACACTAAATTCAACTTCCAAAATTAAATATCTTGGTGTATATATAGATCAACATTTTAAATGAAAAACACATATTTGTGAAATTGTCAAAAGAATTAGGAAATGTATATATAAATTTATAAGACTCGGAAATATTCTTAGACTGGAAAACCTAAAAAGAGTGTACTATGCAATTGTTCAATCTATATTACAATACGGTATTAAAGGATGGGGAGGAACATATGATGTTATTTTAAATCCTCTCAAAATAGTTCAAAGATTAATAATTAAGATTATATTGAAAAAACCATCTACATTTTCTACCGAAAAAATCTTTTCAATATTCAAAGTAACTACAATAGACAATTTATATAAAAAAATATTCAATTCTACAAACTTTCAAAGAAATACAGCTAAAAATATTACATTTCAATATCTCAGCAAGATATCAAAACAATATTAAAATCCCAAAATTTAATACCAAGCACATCCAAAATTCCTATCTGTATCATGGTATAAATTATTTCAACAAACTCCCATTAGAAGTAAAAATTATTGAAAATAAAAGTAAATTCCAAACTAAATTAAAAAAATTACCTGAAACAACTATAAGAGTTACATTACTATTTCACTTCATTTAAATCAGTTAATCGACATATCTCAAGTTTCTCTTTTACGGTGCTCCAGATTTTATGTCCAGGTTGAATCTTTCCCAAATGAAAGACTAAACCCTTCCACACACTTTTCCACAAATGAATATCTAGTAAATTAACGCAATGTAAGTGCACTATATAAGAATAAAACAATACAAGAACAATACGTCAATCCACCAAAAACATAATGGGAAAATATTTCACCGACTCCAGATATTTTCATATCAGAGGGTTCGGCTCTGATGAAATCCTAACTGGTCCGATAAATCCTACTGATCCCTCAATATAAATATTTAAAAAATCTTTCGTAATCCTACATGTATTTAAAATGACCGACTTTTGCATTTTTATGTACAAATTTTTTGACAAATCTAATACGCCTAAATTTTGAATGAGAGAGCTAGGTATAATGCCAGTAGCCGAAATAACAAATGGTAATATTTTTATAGTCTGAGAATGCCAAATTCTTTTAATTTTATTTCCTAAATCTGTATATTTTCTTATTTTTTCAGAAACAGTTTTCTGAATATTACAAGAATTTGGAATAGCGACATCAATGATATAAGTTATTTTCTTAATTTTGTCATGTAAAACTATATCGGGTCTATTATGACTAATTGTTCTGTCTGTCAGAATAGTTTTATCATAATAAATTTTATAAAATTCATTTTCTAAAAATGAATTTGGTTCATATTCATAATATGGTACATTACGGCAGTCAATCAAGTTATGTTTAATTACCAAATTTTGGTGAATTATTTTTAAAACTTGATTGTGCCTAAATGTATACTCGGACGGCGCTAATACAGAACATCCCGATATAATATGTTCTATAGTTTCCGGAAAAGCCAAACATTTTCTTCATAAATCATCAATTTGATTTGCATCTTTGATGATATGCTTCCTATAATTTTTAGTATTAATGACTCTATCTTGTATGGCAAGCATAAAGCCTTCTATTTCTGCGCTCAACTCTCCAATACTCAACCATTTGTTTGACGAAAATTTGTCAACATATGTTTGGTTGAGATAATTGAAGTGTTTTGCGTGAAGAATTTTATTTGACCAGGAATCTAATAATTCCTGGTTGGTATTTATAAGAATGCTGGCATTCTCGTCGTATAAATTTAATGGTGAAATATTTCTATCTGCCTTGCAAATTATTTTGTGCATTTCTGAACTATCAGCTTTCCTGTGGAAAAAATTTCTTAGCATGTCTACCTGATTATGTTTTTAAGATGTTATTTTGACTATACCTCTACCTCCTAAATTTCTGGGTAAATTAATTCGTTCTACAGCTGAATTTGGATGATGGCAATGAAATTTTGTTAATGTAGTTCTAATTAATCGTTCTAAGCTATCTAAATCTGTATTAGACCATTTAATTATACCAAATGAGTAAGTTAATAGAGGTATTGCCCAAGTATTTATCGCCTTTACTAAATTTTTAGCGGATAGATTGCATTTCAAAATTTTTCTGATCCTAGTTTTAAATTTAATCCTAATATCATTTTTAATACTAGTATGATCTAATCTATTTATCTTATCTATTTAATCTAATCTATATCTATTGTTAATAATTGCAATATTATTATTTACCTACTCAAATGATAACATTGATAACATAATTGAGTATGAATTCACTCACCAAACACAAGAACCTTGTCTCTTTATGGTGAGGAAAGGTTTTTATTACATTAATATTACAAATCTGTTTAAAATGTATAATTATTGTCAAAACAAACAAATATTAAATAAAAAAAATAAAAAAATGACATTTTGTTAATTTGGGTTGACTTAATTAAATTAAATTTAATTCGTATTTTATCAAAAAAATGATTGGAAAGCTGCAAACTGCGAATCAACAGAGAATTTCTGTATTAATATCGTAGGTAATGCTGTTCGATAATCTGTGGTCGACACATATTCCCGGTTACATCCTTCTTCAAACATCATCTGAATCTGTTATTCCAACCCTCGACATGATCCGACTTAAGTATTTGATTCATTTGGTGGATTCACGTCTTCCTATGCTAACCCAACCTCTACTTCTCACCACTTGTACGTAATAATATATTTTCCGTTGCCCCGATACTAGAGAGATTCTTCGGTTTTCTTTATTAGGAATTATTTTGTTCAATCACTTGTATTTGCTTTAAACCACTTTATTTGAACACATATTTATTGGTTTCAGACGTACTCTTTCTTTATCAGGAGAAAATAAATACTTAATTTATTATTCTCAAAAGTGCAGTTCATCTCGAGTGCATCAGGAGAATATTAAATAAGGTTTTTTTTTATTTTTATTTTTTTTTATTTAGTAACATTACATTTATTATATTTTACATTTTTATATGAAACATGTTAGGTATAAAAAAAAAGAAAATATATTCGTAGTCCTCCTCACTAGGAGATCCTCTGCTGAGGGGGACTATGCTTTGGATAAGTTTTCAGCGACTTCTATAGATTAACTTATTGTTTGGATAAGGTTTTCCAGAAACTTCTATGACGATGTTTTAAGTATACATGTAAGTTCATTTTCCGATAGTTCCTTCAGCCAACATTTAATGTCCTTAATGTAGCTATTTTTTGTTTTAATTTGTTTGGTACTAAGTGGGAGTTTGTTATATAACTTTACTGCTAAAAATTCTGAACTTCTTTGTCCAAATGAAGAGTTACACTTTGGTATATTAAGTATGTCTGTTTGTTTGGCTCTGGTTTTATGAGCATGTGAGGTGTCTGCCTCTGAATAATTTTTATGGTGATGTACTAGAATGTTTTTGGCGTAGATTTTCTGTATGCTTGGAACATCAAACTGTTTTATGATGCAATTCTGAGTTACCTTAAGTTGTTTTATGTGATTAGATGCTGCTGCGCCCCATCCTATTACTCCATATTCTAGTCGAGAGTGGCATAAGGCATAATATACTCTCTTTAAATCCCTCATTGACAAGATGTTACGTAATTTTTTGAAGAAGTAGATGAGTTTTGTTAGCTTTTTTGAGGTAAGATCAATGTGTGAATTCCACTGTAGTTTTTCATCAATTTCAATCCCAAGATATTTAATGCTTTTTGTTTGGGTTAAAGACGGGCAGGAACATTGTGGAAAAGTTTTTTGACATTCATGTAATTTGAGGTTATGCTCATTCATCGGTTGTCCTCGTTTGTTTTTGGAGAAAGTTAGATATTTAGTTTTACTAACATTTAATGTAAGGGAGTTTACTTTTAGCCAGTTTTGAAGTACAGCCAGGCCATGTTCCGCCTCCTTGTAGGTTCTTGTCCAATCTTGTTCGTGGAATATAATAACAGTATCATCTGCAAAGCTCCTTATGTTTCCATTGATGGGAAGATTCATAAGGTCATTTATATAAATCAGAAATAGTAAAGGTCCTAATACGCTTCCCTGGGGGACCCCGAATTTAATTGGTAGAGATTTGCTCTTTCTTTTACCAATTTGTACAATTTGTTCTCTTCCAGATAAGTAACTTCTAAGTAGATTTAGGGTTGATTCGGTTATTCCATTTTTTTTTAGTTTTAAGTACAGTATTTCATGGTCAATTGTATCGAAAGCTTTTTGAAGATTAATGAAAACCGCTAAGCATTTTTTGCCTTCATCCAGTTTTCTAATAATTGTATTTATTACATTGGCTATAGCGTCACCCGTACCAAGGTTTTTCCTAAAACCATACTGCGCAGGTGATAATATTTTATTAGTATCCAAAAATGTAAGTACTTGTTTTTTTATTACTTTTTCCAATATTTTCGATAGAGGAGTTAAAATGCTAATTGGTCGATAATTTGATATATCATTTTTGGGACCGTTTTTATATAATGGTATGATCGTAGCAATTTTAAGACAAGCGGGAAAAACACCTTTTGATAATGATAGATTTACAAGGTACGTCAGTGGTTGGATTAACTCATTTTGTAGGTATTTAATTGATTTGCTTGATATCAGTTCATTTCCCATTAATATTAGAATAAGTTAACAATAATAATCAAAACGAAAATATGAAAGAGAACAAGACACAGAAAAAGACAATGGTCGCAACTGGGACACGAACCCAGACCTCTCCGTCTAACTGGGACGAGATTTATTATTTATTAGATTTATTTTAGATTTCGCTGATGGGAATAACCTTCAAAAAAGTATAAAAAGAAAGTTTTTCTTATAAAAATTGTACTAATATTCTCTAGATAGAGATGGTACCTACTTCTGAAAGTGGTAGAGATGTTTTAATATGTATAAGATGGTTTGAAACTATTTTTGTGTATTTTTTGTGTATTTTATTAAGTACAATAAATTGAAATAGTATTTTGCCTTTGTTATAAGTTAACTTAACTAAAATAATCTCACTGGAACCCACATATCTATATTCATGTACAAGATACTGAAATAACACTAGTTAGGCATTATAGAGTTTTTTTTAATTTTTTTTTAATCTTAATTATAATTTAAAACTATTTACATCACTAGATGATTCTAAATGATGCATTTGATCGTTCATAATTGCTTTTATTTAATAAACTTTCGGATTTCACTACATGATACCAGATTTCGCGATTTATTTCAATGTAGAAAGAAATTCTGGGACTAGCTAGCATATGTACTCCCCATTGCTCAGAATACTAATGGAGGGAAATAATTATGTATTCTGGGACTAGCTAGCATATGTACTCCCCATTGCTCATAATACTAATGGAGGGAAATAATTATGTATTCTGTGACTAGCTAGCATATGTACTCCCCATTGCTCAGAATACTAATGGAGGGAAATAATTATGTATTCTGGGACTAGCTAGCATATGTACTCCCCATTGCTCAGAATACTAATGGAGGGAAATAATTATGTATTCTGGGACTAGCTAGCATATGTACTCCCCATTGCTCAGAATACTAATGGAGGGAAATAATTATGTATTCTGGGACTAGCTAGCATATGTACTCCCCATTGCTCAGAATACTAATGGAGGGAAATAATTATGGAGTCAGTAGACATCTTCAATTTATCACTAAATTAATTCAAACGACTTTCGCCAGGACAGTTCAGTTATTTTTAAAAAGAAACAAATAAAAAGTATAAATTTTACAATTAAAACTTTTTTAATCCTTGTTTAAATTTAACCATTGTAAATGTCCGTAAAAATGGCATTAATAATATATTTTATAATAATATTTACTAATACATTCATGTGTAATAGCTTTAAATATACAAACTCAACCTCTTCCTTCAATCTTACTCTCATATTTTTATGACGATACGACGGCCTCCGTGGTTGAAGGGCAAGGCTCTCGAATAGCGATCCGGAGATTTAGTGAGCCTGGTTAAAATCCCGGCATGCGCAAGTAGATTTTATTTGATTTATTAATGTTTACACAATTTAATCTTTAAAAAAATATAATGTTTATTTGCGGAACGTTTTAGAGTGGGAGATACTCTCAGAACCGCCCTGATATGAGACTACCATTCAGAATTGAGTCGTTGCTTGAAATGGCTTTAACCGTGTTTGATGACCAGATCTGAATGGCCAGGTACTTCTCAACCTATCTCTTCCCATCTCCTTTTCCTCCCCACTTACATTCGGCCTCACAACATACCCATATACATAATTGGGTATGCCATAGAATCGCTTGGTTGGGAGCAGATGGAACTTTATTATTATATTACTGCGAGTTTATTTTTGAAATTCAGTATATTGAAAATTACAATCAAAAGCTTGAATAAAAATATTTCAGATGTATATGACGACGTTTTGTATATTAGAACCTAGGTATGAGTATTATAAGGCATGGTAAATAATGGTAAAACCTTCCATGTGGTTAACTCTCTAAGCACTAAGCACCAAGCACCGAGGGAATATAACTTTATTGTTTAATTGGCCGTTCGAGATGTAATAAATGGCTGCAGAAATGTCATAAACTTGTATGATTTCATGCGACATCCGTTAATTCGCCGGGATCGATGGGAATATGGCCGATTAATATAGTAATAAGCCCAAGCCGACTGGCACTGGAGCGGCTTACTATAAATGGATGGTTATCGAATTTACTGCCCGCAAATGAGTCGGATAACCCGCGCAACAGAAGGAACCCAAAACGCCGATTATCCGCCAGTAATTGGTGACGTGGGTTGCCGGAAAATCGATTGAAATAGAAAATAGTGGACTTCTTTGCTTAAAATCACATTGTTTTATTAAAATGTTCCTTATATTTAGTGAGATTTACAAAACAATTTTTAACATTAGCTCCACACAGGAAGCTCAGAAGATTACAATTTCAAATAATTTCCGTTATTTTTTGTATTATTCACATTCAAACACTATTAGTTCTGTAAGGATACTTCTCAATAAAAATAAGACCTTGACACAAACTGGTTTATTATTTATTTATTTTATTTACGGACAAGTAGTCCATTAACAATATAACAATAACACGAATAAAAAAGAGAGATGACATTGAAAGGAGAGTACATATAGATGAAGAGCATTTTCAAAATACACATATTGTAAAAGTACATATAGAAGGTAACTACAAGTAGCTTGAAGATGGATTTAAAAAGACTTTAAAAAATCACATTGCGTAACGACTGCCGAAAGTCATTTAGGCTTACACCAAAAAATTCAATGCTTTGATTGACGTTGACAAGTCTCGACATTCTGAATAAAGGAGAATGATATCCATAATTAGTGTTTACATAAAAATAGTCTCACGACCTGTCTATACTAGCTGGTAATTGAGTGTGAGCGGTAAGCTGGCGAGAACCACTTTTCACGGCCACCGTCTACCAGGGCACCCCTATCAGTAATTGATATAAGCACTTTTCCTGCTGGCATCTGTCAGCATCTGATAGAAGCTCTTTCAATGCATTACAATTTCCCTCAAGGCCTATATCATCTTTGGAGATGCCGCGTGGAGGGTATTTTTAGGAAAGGAAAGAGAGGAAGTTCTGGGAATTTAATATGTATAAGGGCAGGAATCTGGGGGTCAGTGTATCCAGGAGTGACGGATGTACGAATTAAACCCTCCCACTGCAGGGCAAGGAGATGTTTCGAGAGTGTCTCCCTCATGGAACTAATATCGAATGGAAGCGGCATACCCAGCCCGGAATGTATAAAACCGCCAAAATCAGTGTAGCTCTAAAAATTTGTGGCCACCGGGAAGTGGGGATACAGACGAGGTAAAGCGGCCAGCGTGCAGGGGGAGGGCAGCCGCCAGGAGATAAGGGCCGAATTGGGAATGGGCTTCACATTGTTTTATTTATTTTTTATTAAAAAAAAACGTTCGTAAATTTTTTATACATTTTGAAAATAATATATATAATATAATAGTTGTTTTCTGAACAAATGGTGAAAAATAAGTAATCACATTACAAGAATCCCAACTGTTCCATTCTGGAGACTATGGCATCCCCAATTGGGGTATGTTGTGAGGCTGAAGGCAAGTGAGGAGGGGAAGGATATGGGGAAGGGAGAAGTGGGGAAATACCCGACTATTCAGATCTAATCTCCAAACACGGCTAAAGCTACGTTTTAATTCTAATTGTTGGTTACTCAGCCGAGTAACCGAACAACTCCTAACTCCGCCTTTAGCTGTTCAACACATAATATTTTTTTATGTTTTTGTAGAAAAAAAAACATCAAAAATGTCACCGAAGACCAAACTTTTACTCCAAATAATGTCAGGAATCACTGATTAGAGTAAGTCAAGTACGTTCCTTAACACCCTATATATATATATACACACACACACACACACACACAGGCACACGTATATATATAACATAAAATGTGAATATTTATTTATATATATATATATATGTTAATAACAAATAATCGAATATGTATGTTAATAACAAATAATATAAATATATAATACATATACTTATATACATATCACAAGAATCCCAACTGCTTCCATTTGAAGTCAGTGAGACTATGGCATGTACGATGTGAGGCTGAAGGTAGTGGGGAGGAGAAGGAGATAGGGAAGAGGAAGGTGGGGAAGTAACCGTCTATTCAGATCTTGTCAACAAACACAGCTAAAGCCATTTCAAGCAACACTTCACTTATTATTGCTGGTCTTACACCAGGGTGATACTGATAGTATGTTCCACCTGGAACGTGCTGGAAATATACCTTATATTATTTTTAATTATTTAATTTTGAACACAAATCAATCGAATAGAATTTATCTGCGCGCACCGGGATTTGAACCCGCGACCTCCGGATTGCTAGTCAAGAGCTTTTCCGCGCGACCACGGGGGCATGGCAATGTGACTTTTACATAACAATAAAGTGATTATTTTATTTTATATACTATGAATTAAAATTGTAAACATATGTAAAAGGAGTGTTAAATTAGTAGGAAAAGAAATAAAAATAACAGTGCAAAAAAGACGAAGTAAAAACGTTTAAAAATGAATAAGCTAAACGATAAAAAACACGTACATACGACATGTGTAAATCAGAACTATATATTTGTGCGTAATGTAAATAAAAAAAATAAAAGTTTTTTGGTAACTTTTAATTATTAAAATTTAAGTTGACTAATTCGGTCCATTGCCATTCGGAGTTCACGTGATAACATGCGATGGCGGATGAAATGAACACGTCGACAATTATCAAAAGTATATTTAAGCTATGTTTAAACACTTATATGTGAAAGGTAAGACCGTCTTTCTTCTTAAAGGTCTTCATAGAACTACTTTTACACAATTTTACGGCGCATTGGACCATTTTTCTATGTTTTATGAACGTTTTACTGGGAGCTCTATACGCGACCGAGGTGTAAAAGCCAATGTCAACCGTCTAAAAACCATTCGGTAAAATTTTGGAAAATGAACACTTTGGGTCAGTGTGCACACTTTACTGACGGTTGTGGTCTCCCTCAACCAGGCCCTCCCGATTCGGCCTGCCAAGCAGTTGGTATAATCCTCATAGCATGGGCATGTACCAGCATGGCGGTCGAAAGATCGCTAAATTATGTTACCATCAAAGCAATGAATAAAGAAAATTTAAAAAAAATTTAAAAACGCTTTCACCGCCGAGACTCGGAAACATCTCAGCCCATGAACTCAGCAACCTCTGCAAAGTCATCAAAGTAGCGAACCACTTGGGGTGACCAATGGTAGAGGTGTTTGTTGTCCAATAAATGGTTTCCGGGGTGGCGGTACCCAAACCCGCACTCCCAAATTGTCAAGATATACAATATATTTGAGAAATATTTTTATCTGAAGTTATCCATTTTTTGTGCTTTATTATAAGGAATTTCGCTTATTCATAAAAAAAATATATGCAGAATGTCTTACATCTCACACCATTATAGCTCAATAACTCATGATGGAAACAACTTTACAAGATGGAATAGAAGCGTTGACCTATAAAATCCTTTAAAAAATGGCCATTGATCTTAACGCCAGAGTTAAAGAAAAGTCTTCCGATTATCATAAATACTAGTATGGACAAACGCATAAATGATTTATATCTATGTATAACATTGTATTACACTATGGTAAAACGAAAACAAGAAACAAGTTCTTAATTGGGATAAGAAAAAAAATAAATAATTGTTTTGCTTATTTGTTTTGGTGATATATATGTAATTGCTGTTCCCACAATGAATTTCACGAAATCACAATATAGGTACTAACTTTAAATCTGTAGGTGAAGAAAAGTGTTAAAGTAACGTAACAATCACCTGTGCATGGATAATAAGTAACTCAAGTGTTCTGTGACCGGATAATCGGCGTCCTCCTCCTCTAGGCCGTAAACAATAGTGAAACTTACTCTCGAGTAGTGATTGGTCGGCCGTGTGTCACGTGACCGGCTCACTGCTCAGCAGTGCGGTGTTGTAGTGGACCCAAATGGAAAGATTTGTGGTAGCGTTTCCATTCCATTAAATCTGTTTATGGTCCGCCCGCATGACATTCCGCAATAAATACTCGCCCATAGCGGCCGGACGGACTGTACGAACTACGAACCCACAATAATTACACGTAACCCGCTAAACGCGTAAAATCATAAGCGCGATGTTGTAAACACACAAAGGACCAAATCACAACAACCCCCAACAATTTCACAAAAATATTACAATCAACTTTCATGAACTAATTTGTTCTGTGTTCACGGAGTTTCAGTCTGAGAAGCGTTATAATATGTGTATTGATTTGTTTAATACCAGTGTACTTTCATACTCGTAGGTTGTGATTTCAAATTGATCAATAAATTATTTCATTGGTTATATTTGATTGTATATTTTCTCATTTGGGAGGCGGGTATGAGTACCGCCTCCCCGGGGACCATTTATACACCCCTGCCATAGGTCACCGGAAGTGGTTTGCTACGTTTGGTGACTTAGCAGGGATCGTAGGGTGGGGTTTGTCTAGGTCTGACGGCAGATCTACTGCATGGTGGGCCTGGATAGACTGGTTGACGGAAACTTTTTAACCTCTCCAGCAGGACTCTATCGATCCATCGCTTTGTATCATTGTAAGAAGGGTGGATTCATACGTTCGTCACTCCTGAACACATTGTCCACCAGATTTCCATCCATCCTTAATACCTTTTTCCTTACTAAAACTTCCTCACCTTCCTTTCCCTAAAAATATCCTTCACACAACATCCCCATAGTTGTCATTAGCCCTGTGGTAATAAAAATAAGAATAATGCAGAAAGAAGAATACATACTAGGCTTCCTTAATGTGAGTTTTTTTTAAGTAATTGAGCAAGAAACATGCTGAAAACTTTGGCGTAAATCCTAAATAATCACTTATTGAAGAACATACATTATTGAGAATTATAGAATTTTCGTCTGAAAACAAAAGTTTTCATTGGTAGGTAATATAAACTTATAATAAGTGTCTGCTATTTCTAACTTATCAATTTCGTTTGTTCAGCGATTATGGCTTTACAAGTACAAGGTTTATCTATAATTTGTTCAAATAAGTAAGTTAGTGATTCCGTCAATTCTATTTCTGAGCATGTAACTTCTTATATGTTAGACAAGTTGTAATTCGACAAACATACCTTCAACTTTCAATGAAACCTTCACTAGTAAATAAAGTATTGACTTTGAGCATATTGATATAAATTGATCTATATCAAACCACCTACTTCGAATTAAAAGACTTTAGCGGGTTATAAGCCCTAATATTTTGTTTGTCTATATTAAAATTAAAATGATTGAGCAACTGCTTACGAATGAATATAATAAGTTAATTTATGGTCTAATTTGGATTTAAATACCATGTTTGAAAAGGAATTTTTGCTTTGTATTAGCTCTTTGGGAGGCGGGAATGGGTACCGCTGCTCCGGGAACCTTTATTGGATAACCAAAACCTCTACCATAGGTCACCTCAAGTGGTTCACTACGTTTGGTGATTTAGCAGGGGTGCCCGGGTTCATGGGGTGAGGTTTGTCTAGGTCTTGGACGCGGATGACCAGAACACACTGAACCCCAGAACCACTGAAACCCACCCCTTAAACCCTTTTCCTTCCCAAAACTCTCCTCTCCTTCCTTTCTTTAAAAAAATCATCCACACAGCATCCCCAAAGATGACATAGGCCCTGAGGGAAATTATTTTCCTCAGGGTCTCCTGTGTGGAGCTCATGTAAAAAAAAAGCTCCACACAGGAAGCTTTGAGGAAAATATTTCCCCTCAGGACGTATGTCATCTATGGGGATGCTGTGTGGATGGTCTTTTTAGGAAAGTAACGTGAGAAAGTTTTTGGAAGGAAAAGGTGTGAGGGGTGCTGTGGGTCAGTGCATCCAGGAGTGAAGGACGTATGAGTCCATCCCCTCTATTGGGGTGCAAGGCGATGTTCCAAAAAAGTTTTGCTGGAGAGGTCAAAAGGTCTCCCTCAACCACTTGGGGTGACCTATGGCAGAGGTGTAAGTTATCTAATAATTTCAATTAGGGAGGTGGGTATGGGTACTACTGCCCCGGAAACTTTCTCAAATTAACTCCTAAACTATAGAATATATAAAAAAAATATTTGAAATACCATGTGGTTTCGGTTCAGTCTTCTTGCATACATTGGCAGAAGCCACACGTATGTGTTGCATACATTGTTTTATATACTCAGTAAAATATTAATTATACATCCTTTTTATGCGTCCTTTTTATCAAAATTATGTCACAAAGTGATTGCTCTCAAAATTATTCAAAAGAAACTGCACCAATAATTGTTGTAAAAGAAAATTGCTGGTAGGTAAAAGGCATATTTTTTTAATTTATTTCACAGATATTTTTTAATAATGTAGCATTATTATAAATAAGTTATGTAATATGCTGTCATCTTAATGTCTTTATATATAAATGAGTAGATTGTAATAACCTTTAACGTCAACGATAAAGGTTTTCTTCAATCTCAAAAAGTACGTTTTTTCCTCTTTTATTTGCATTTAAGTTCCGTGCACTACGTGATTTACTTTAAATCTAAGCGCCTGCCATAAACCTAAATACTTCTCCCACGATAAAAGAACCGTTAAAAAACCAAAGATATAAAAGAACGATAAAAAATCCAATTGACAGAAAACATAAAATCTTTGGTCCAATTTATCACCGAAAGGTAAGAATGGCAATTTCGGTTATGGGCCAAAGATTTCTGGGTTGCTGCAATAATTTCGGTCACATTTCTCACTGAGGGGGAATTTTTGATTCATTCCTGCCCTGCTACGACGCAACGGGGCAAAGTTGTCGTTACACTTGAATTATGCCTTACGAATAGCTCAAGGCAGTTCCGATTCAAAGGCAGAAACCGTAGCACCACTCTACCGCTACGGTGCTACGGCGTAGACGATATAATAATATACGTATAAGCAGAGAATAGATTTCTTGTCTTCGCGGTGCTTTTGCCATTGCTCTGAAAATACGAACAGTTGGAACGTTTTTATTTTCAAATTTGAAATTCCGCGTACAATTGAATATTTAAGTGCTGGAAAGTTTTTATTTATGGGTCTTTTAAATTATTCTGAGAAAAAAAAAATATGTTCGGAATTTGGAATCCTAAAAATCTCTATTCTAACGAATGATGTTTTTTAGATGACTACTTTGCAAAAAAAAAACAAATATTCTAAAATATTAGCAGGTGGTTTAATTTTAAATGTTCTGGTTTATGACATTATTTTTCCAACATATTTTTTTCTTCTATCTCATGTTTTATAATTTGTTTCAACAAAATAGATATATTTTTTAACTCTTACATTATTATTTAAATCATAAATGAATACCATAATATGGACTGCGCCTAGTACGGTAGTTGAGAAAATCACAAAATTTGTTATTTATATAATAAAAATATATCTTTTTAGCATTTTTGCCTGGGTTGGAAGTTCGTAATTTATTTTGATATAAATATATATTTTTAAGTTTTATAGATTTGCGTTTGATTATTACCCAATAAACACTTACATTTTTAACAAATATTATAATCAATAATTATCAGCCTGAAACACTCATCTACATTGAAAAAATCTTCCGAGAAAAGATACTGGCCGCCAACGGGAATTGAACCCGTGACCATCTGATTGCCGATCAGCAGCTCTGACCACTGAGCTATGGCGGCTTATCAAATACCCGCCAAATAATTCAATATATACTAGTGTTTCATTCGACAATTACTTATTATTACATTTTTCCAACTGAAAACAACCTACTTTATTTTTGTGAGAGAGGTATTTTTAATACTAAATCTCCCGCTAGGTGGCGTCGAGACTAATTATGTCTGCATTTTTTGCTGAAATACTTTAACTTGTCAAATATTAATTATTATTTTTAATTGATAAACTTACGTTTAAACAAGATTTTTATGCATAGCACAAAGGGTAGATAACAAATATTATAATCAATAATTATCAGCCTGAAACACTCGTCTACATTGAAAAAATCTTCCGAGAAAAGGTACTGGCCGCCAACGGGAATTGAACCCGTGACCATCTGATTGCCGGTCAGCAGCTCTGACCACTGAGCTTTGGCGGCTTATCAAATACCCGCCAAATAATTCAATATATACTAGTGTTTCATTCGACAATTACTTATTACATTTTTCCAACTGAAAACAACCAACTTTATTTTTATCTGGCGGCCAGTATCTTTTCTCGGAAGATTTTTTCAATGTAGATGAGTGTTTCAGGCTGATAATTATTGATTATAATATTTGTTATCTACCCTTTGTGCTATGCATAAAAATCTTGTTTAAACGTTAGTTTATCAATTAAAAATAATAACTTACATTTTTATCTCCAAAAAAAATTTTAAAACGTCGGCCATCAAACAAATCTCGAAAATATTTTATTCGATATTCAGAGCGTGTCAAAAAATTGACAAATCTATATTCAGTAAACTAATCTAAAATTATTCCATTTCCCGATTTTAGATAATACAGTCAATCAAATCGGTCAAATAACATCGCCGAGTCAACACGGCTTATGGCGGGCAATCAACAAGCGATCTATTGATATATCGAAATCGTATAACTTATCCCTCTCTGGGAAACTGCAAATGTACTCGTTTTCCACAAACTTCTCAAGGCATTAGAAGATGAAGTATGTCGTAAAATATCGTAAAGTATACCAATTTTAAGATGGTTATTATCTCCACGAACGTACGGATCGTTATTTTTTTGATATATTAGGATATCAAATCAATTCAATTTATTCATTTTAAAAACATTACAAAATTACATTTTTTTTTTTTTTTTTTTTTTTTACTTTCTTTATTCATTATATAATGTGTGTACAGTTTTACAGGTGATTCGACTACCACGCTAGGCACATGCCCGTATTACAAAGCCTTTTCAAAGAGAAAATATTTTAGATGAGATAAACAGATTTAGATTAACAGCAACAAATCTTGCAATAAAACAAGGATGTGCGTTTTGTGGAAATACACTTCTAATGAAGAGTCAAAGACCATTCATATTGCATAACAATATTTTTAATATTTCTAGCTATATAAATGTTTGCTTAATGTAAAAATAAAAACATTTGTTCCTACTCATGTCATTGGTTTCCATATAATGAGAAAGCCTATGTAATTATTTAATTAATTAATAAGAGGTGCGTTTCGACTGTTGTGCGTCAGCCAAATTCGATTTTGTCCAAAACCTTGATCTTAGCTTTCAGATTATATATCTATTCTATGTCGCTCATGAAATGCAAAAGAACCACAAGCACGAAAATCGTTATTTTAAGTTAAATATAATCATAAATACCCGAGAATTCAAAAACTTCGTTGTCTAAAACGACCAAGCCAGCAATTATTTCTAATTTTACGGCTATCGTTAGTTGTTTATTTGGAACTAAAACAAATAAATTATATTGTGTTAAAAAATTTACAATAATTAAAAACAAACTTTTTTTGCCGATTATTTGCAGTCGTTCGAATATTTGAATTATAATTTTTAAGGGTCGACCGAGATCTCGGTCTCGGTCTCGGTCTCGGCATTCTCGGCTACAATTTCTACCGAGAACTCTGTCTCGGTTCTCGGCGAAAAATCGCCGAGAACCGAGACAGAAACCGAGACCGTTGAAAGTAGGTACGGTATTAGGATAATGAGATTCAAATATACCGCGCGCGTCCAAATTCGTCACTTTGTGTCACGACAGCTCTCTCACGCACTGCGTGAGAGAGCTGTGCCATTCATTTCGCTACTTTTGTAAATTGTAAACAAACAATTAATTGTAAAGGAAGTTTGTTTGAATTTTGTTCGTGTTCGTAGTAGAAAAAAGTAAGTTCTTTTATATGTTGTTGTGATTAATTATAATCACTTTACTAGCCAGAATAACTACATAAACTTGTTAAGTGAATATTAAGATCATTACGTATTATTTTATATGTATGTTGGAAAGCTGGTAAGTGTACGAAGATTTTTTAGATTCACTGGCCACATTCATAAGAACTCAGAACACATCGATTCAGCGAATTGATGTGTACTGGAAAAATAGAAACAAACATACAAATCAGCAGATTTGTATGTTTGTTTCTATTTTTCTTAGAACTTTGTTCATAATAAACTGCCAAAAACAGAAATGAACATACAAATCAACTAATCAACAATCTCAAATTATTGTTTAATTAAATATTCAATATTAGATATATTATATAAAATCTCAAATTATTGTTTAATTAAATATTTAATATTAGATATACTATATAAAATCTCAAATTGTTATATAATTAAACATTATTACATTCTTAAAAATATAGTATATTATGCAAAAATAGCGCTATTTCATTTTTTTGTTCATTTTATCTATTCTCGGTCTCGGCTCTCGGTCTCGGCCGAGATTTTAATTTATTCTCGGTCTCGGTCTCGGTCTCGGCCGGGAACGAAAAACCTGTCTCGGTCGACCCTTAATAATTTTTAATGGATAAAATAATGTTTAAGACAAGATTTTTATGCATAGCACAAAGGGTGACAATTATTATAAGTTATAATTATTATCCTGAAACACTCATCTAAATTGAAAAAATCTTCCGACAAAAGATACATGCCGCCGACGTAACATTAACCCGTGTCTTTCTGATATCCGGTCAACTGCTCTTTAACTTTTTTTTTGTCCCATCGGCGGCATGTATCTTTTCTCGGAAGATTTTTTCAATTTAGATGAGTTTTTTTTATTTTTTTATTTCATTAACTCTACACAGGAGGCCCTGAGGAAAATAATTTCCCTCAGGGCCTATGTCATCTCTGAGGATGCTGTGTGGAGGGTCTTTTTGAGGAAAGGAAGGAGTGAACAATGGGTCTTGAAGAGACCCATGTTGTAGGAGGTAGGAAACACAGAGGCCGGTAAATCGTTCCACATCCGAGCTGTTGAACTCAAGAACGAGTTGTAAAAACGACCCGTTCTCATGTGACTAATGTCAACCGTGTACAAATGTTGGGCGCGTGTTTGGCGTGTTTCTCGACTGTGCACCGGTGCCGAGGGGTTCAACGACTCTAGTTCCTCGGAGCATTTTCCATTGTAATACCGGTAGAACAAGGACAGCAAAAATACGTTAAATAATCTTCAGACACCATTTTATCAAAATTTGGAAATGCAGATCCGTTTCTTTTGCATTTTTTTTAAATGTTTATTTTTATTAATGACTGCTACAAGGAAAAACAATTCATTCATAATCTTCGTCACTGGGAATTCTAGTTCTGAGGCGTACTGTAGGTAATAATTGTAGGTACTTGTTTTACATTATAATTTCCTAATGTTCGTGTGTGTTGAATATGTTTGTTAATTTCCTCATCATATTTTATTATAGATCGACATTAATGTTTTTAATATCTTTAAAACTGTCTTCATAATCAACATTCTTTTTAATCTTTTCTTCTCGTTAGTGTGATTTCATTTAAATTTTAATGTTAACCCTTTGGAAGGAAAGTATATTTTATGAACCGTAGATGAATAAATAAATTAAGTCAAGAATCTACATAAATTGGCTGCCATAGGAGCTATGAATCTCTTTAATATTAAGTTGGAAATAATAATTATTCGCAGAAGTGCGGCATATCAAAAGTTTATTCATATGAAGTTTAAAGTTTACATGTGATAATGATTGTCTCCGCTTCAGAACTTGATATTAAAGTAAAACTACTTACTCTGGGCAAAACTATGTCCCGAACTACCTCTCCAAAGTTTCCCTCAAGCGTCACCATGACACTTTGTCACTTTTTATGAGAGTGAAGCCTTTAGAATTGTTCATATTATTTGAAAATTCTGAAAATATTTTGATTTAAACTACTATTTTAAATATTATTTCTTCGAAGATCTGAAAAGAACTTTCAACGTCTTTTACTTTTCTTCTGGTTTGTGATGATGTCAACATATTTTTGGAATGAATGTCAGTCATAGGCATGAAGTAAAACAATGTCAAAGTTTTATTTGTGATGTCACCCAAGTATCCTATAGTATCGTTTTGGAGAAATATTGTAAGGTTTGAAGAAATGGAATTCGAGAAGGAAGGTTGGGAAATATCTGGCTATGTATATCTGTTCACTAACGATGCCTAAAGCTACTTTAAGCATGTTTTGAATTTTGAATGGTGATCTCACCAAGGCGATAATATTTAAAGAATTGGAGTTTGTAATTTGAGAGTGTAACATATTTTAAAAATAAATTATAAGATAATACGATTATCGAAATCACACAAGTTATAGTAGGTGCATGTGTGTACTTTGTAAAACATCTCATATATTTATAAATAACTAATTTTTCGAAGAAAACTTCTTCGGAAAGATTTCACTTTGTGATGGGATTTATTAAAATATAAACAACTAGCGATTGCCCGGCATGCGCTACAATGAAGAAAGGGTTTGGTCACATTTATTTTCCTTCTGGTGAGAATACGCATGAGCAGGCCACATGCAACTATCTACGAGACAAGCATTGATTTTACAAATTTACCTCCTGCTTTCCCCTACCGCTACTATGTCTCCTTTTCTTTCCCTTCCTCTGCCCCTTCCTCGCTCCTACCCTTCCGCCACCCCTCTCCTGCGTGTCCTTTTCCATTCCTCCCCATTCCCACTCGTGTACCCCTACCGTCACCCTAGCAATCCCCTTTTACCTCCCCCACCTTCCACTCTCCCGCGTCCACCCATCCTGTGACCCCCCTCTATTTTCCCCTCTTGCGTTTTCTATCCTCGTTCCGCGTTCGCCTTTCGCCTTCCACGTCTTCCTCCCTCCGTCGTTCCTCTTCCAGGGAACCCCGTTTCCTTCGTCCCCTCCCCCTCCCTCGTTCTCTCCCTGCCGCCAAACTATATGAAATAAACACATTTTTCAAACAATACGCGCCACCTGTTGTAATTTTTTATTCAAATTTCATAACGCCAGAGCTCAGCATTATATGCAGAAACCTTTGCGAACTTGCGCACAATATCTCACCAATATTTTATCGGATAAATAGTTTACGAATGCATAAGTGACAAACAAATAAATATTCCTATTTTATAAATTAAGACGGTTGGGTATTTTAATAACCTTTTTAACCCGGAAATGTTGCCACGATCCTGAACTCCTTGCGAAAAACGAATGCAGGGCTGATTGATATCCGACTTTTAACCCAGTATCCATGTTTATTTGCTACGGAATACATAAATAGACAAGTTTTGTTTAGTCCAGAAAAATTGAAACATAACAGCGATCTTTTGGTACATACTCTTTATTTACTAGTCGCTTTTATTTTATCTTCTCACCTTACTTGGCTCCACTTAAAAAGATTTAACTTGTGCTTATTCGTATCAAGGAAAATTGGTGAAAAATTGTCCAAGATGTTTTTTTGCTCCAGTAATTTTTTTTTCATACATTAACCGGAGTAGAATAATCATGGTATCGAAACAATTAACCCTCTTATTATACTAATTAATATGTAAGATTGTTTTAATAAACCTTCTTTAGAAACATGAAAAAAACACTAAAAAATAGTAAGTGTTTGATAATTGATGGGCGGTTACTCAGCTGACTGACCAGTGGCGATATGCAGAAGATTTTTTGTTGTTGTTTGATTTTGGAGAAAATAATTTTGAAAAACAAAACGTCATCGAAAAAAACCGGAGATTAAAATGACAATTGCATTTTTTATTCCAAATAATGTCAGGAATTACTGGTTAAAGTAAGTCAAGTACGTCCCTTAACATCATGTATAATTTTAGGTCCACCGTTATTGTCTTCGAGCGTTCTGCAATGTCCTATAGGGATAACATTGTACAATATATTTTATCGTTCAATAAGATTGAAAGGCGCTTAGAATCCCAACGATCAAATAATTTGGACACTAAACAATAAAAAATATTGATCAATTATATTGCGCAATGTTTTAGAGTAGTATTTTCGCGTAAAAATTGCGCAATACTGACCCTACAAAATGCAATGGAAAAATATGGTGCAATAAAAATTAAACTCGTTCAAACTTCTGTTCAATCATTGCGCAATATTCAATATTAACCCCAAACGGTCAATAATATTGCCCAATATAATTGATCGTCTAGGGGCCGCCTAAGACTCCTTTCAACCGAGACAATTTTGCACTTTAGGTAAATAGGGGTGAAAATTGTAGATAAAAAATAAGAACTTTTTTAAAGCGGGCCAAAGTTACTTCCACAGAAGCAAAGTTACTTATTTAGCTAGGAGCAAAGTTATCTTATGAGACAATGTAAAAAAGGTTTATTATTATTTTTTTGCCTAAACTTTAATTTTGATTTGTGTTCCAGATCCGTGTGCGGGCGTGAACTGCCCCGAGCCGGAACAGTGCCAGCTGGACACGGGGCGCGTGGCCGCTTGCCGCTGCGCCGAGGCGTGTCCGCTGGAGTTCGTGCCTGTATGCGGTTCGGACGGTAAAACCTACAGTAACGAGTGCCAGGCGAGGCGGGAGGCGTGCCGGAGTCGGCGCGCGCTCCGGATCATATACCGAGGGCAGTGCAGTTCTGGTAAGAGTAAAAAAAAATTGTGCACATTATTTGATATAGTGCTGGGATATTATGATGGAATTATGCAACACTATAACTAAGTATAATTCACTTTATTTTATAACAACACTCTATTCAATTTGTGTACAGCTGCGCCTATCAAAGACATATAAATTTCGATTTATAAGACCTATTTGAATTCGACATTTCACAAACAATACTAAAGCAACGCACTTATTTATGTATTATATCGTATTAAAAAATAAAACAAAAGTATACAGAACACCATTGACATTTATAGGGACGACGGACGCCGAAAAAACGCACTTCACCACAATCTATAAATCTGCCATCATAATGAAATTTGAAACACTGTCCGAAAAGGAAGAGATTTCTTCAAAAAACACATAAGAGCTTAACATTATATTTAAAAAAAAAAACTACTCTGGCGCATATATTCTCCTATTTCTTTCGCAGAAAGAACTTCAAAACTGAACATAAACATAATCATCGACCAAGATATCATACGTCAATGGGAAGAATACTTGACAAATTTTATTTCTATCTTTTATTTCAATCTTTTTTTAAATATCTTTATACACTTTTTTCTCAGCTTTCTTCTAATTCTTATATTTCTATCTGTATTAGTATTTATCTTTAATTTTATTTATCCCTAAATATGTTCTTTTTTTCTTTCCTTTTTATATATTTTATTACATGTTTATTTAAAATAATGTATCATATATGACTACCACAGCACGGGCAATAGCTTAGTATGGTAGTTTAAAAAATTGGCTGTATTATGTAACTTGTAAAAATTTATGAAATAATAAAAAAATTAAAAAAACTTTTACTAAATGATAACCCAAGTAATGATCACAATATAACGTTTAATTGTGAAAATTTCAAATCATATCCTAACGATTAAGATTGATCCGCAGACGCCCTTACTCACAATACTGGAAAATTAAGAAAGAAAATTTATAATTGAAAAAAAACTCCTCACTTTATGACTTCTAAGCAGCCGTGACAGATACGGCTGTTGTTCCACAAGTTTATTCTAGGTTGATGATAGCCTTCAACCAATATGATAGCCATCGGCCAACCAAACGAAGAAGTTCATATAATTACTTTTTTTATTATTGAGACAGTCGTTTCATCGTTAAAGGCCATGATTCTATTATTTACTCCCCCCCCCCCCACAACTACATTTTTTTATAGAGCATAGAATGATTTGTTAACAGTTAAACCGATTTACTGAGAAAATAATAGCGTCAGTAGATTATTTGTTCTGGGTACTTCGAAATTGGTTTTCCCCACAATAAATATTAATGTTTTCTTAATTGTTTAATAATTTCGAGACTAGTGATGATTTATTTAAATGTGTTTAGGTCTTGTGAACAAACTAAGAAGCGAGGAATAAATCATTTTCCTTACTTCAATAATAATTAATGTTATATTAGAACCATTAGTTCGTTTATTGATTTCGAATTGTTCAAGTAAATGTAATCTAAAATCTATTTTGAAGTACCACGAAACATAAATAAACGTAATCAATTGTCGTAATTATTTTTTCAGTAAAAAGGTTTGACCCATGGAACTGTGTTAGGCAGCATACAATTTTTGATTGGGAGGGGCAGTAAATAATATAATCATTTAATTAAGTCATCTCGACGTGGCCTATCCCAGTCTGCAAATGTCACAATAATTAAAAAATAAAATACTTGCAGAATTTCAAATTTAAATATATCACCACTATTTAATTAAAATTAAAAAAAATTTTCGAAATCAAAGATTCTTCATCAGGATAAGATTAATATTACAAAAACAATTAATAGATACATTTAAAATATGAAAGATAAAAATAGGAAAAAAACTGTAATTTTTCGAAGTTGTGTGCTTACGGGGCTAATTGACTGAGTGCAGGTAAGATGTCCAATTGACTAAAGGTACAATTCCGAATTAAAAATCTAAAAGAGGAGCACTCCTAGATTAGAGCCCCGAGGGACTCCCGAGAGCACAAGAAATAATTTTGATAAAAATATTCCGTGTGATATACATAAATTGTTTTCTTTCTAAAAATAACTGACAAAGATTATTAGAAACCGAAGAAAAACCTGTCGTTGAAAATTTATTTAATAAGACGTCGTGGTTTACGGGATCAAAGGCCTTTGAGAAGTAGCTTTTATCTAAAAATTTGGAAACATATTCTGTGAATACCAATCGATTGTGTCTGTCGATCAGCATTCTCTAACCCCATGCTGTTCCGATATTACGAACGGCTTTACTTGAAACTGCATATGTTTATGAAGTATTGTTTCGATTAACTTAGCTGGGACAGAAAATATTGCCACCGGTTTGAAGTTTTTTTACAGAAGTTCTTGATCAACTTTTAAAAAGAGATTGGTTTTAATTTAATAAAAAAGAGAAAAATTTTAGCATTATTTTTTGGACGCTTGGTCTACTGTTCACATAACTAGAATATTAACTATTGGTATATTATGTTTTTAGGAGTTAACCCGTGCGAGAGCATCAAGTGCCTGCCCGACGAGGAGTGCAACATCAACAAGTTCGGGATCGCCAAGTGCGAATGCGGTCCGGAGTGCGAGCCTGTCATGCGACCTGTCTGCACGGAGGACGGGCGCACCTTCTCCTCAGAGTGCGAGCTCAAGCGGTCGGCGTGCCAGTCCAAGATGCCCATAGTCATCGCGCATCCTGGGACATGCGGTAAATTACATTACATTTTATTAACAATGTGAAAAATCACGAGATAAATGATGATCAAGAAAAAATATTAATGAAAAATTATTTACAGCGGTGACTCTTTAATAACGATATTTTCGTGAAACGTCGGCTAAAGAAGGGGGTAGCGCAACACGGCATAACACCCTAACAACAAATAACGAAAATGCTTTTGGCCGTGAAAATCTAAAAACGTATCAGAAAAACAGTAGATAATTCGTTCATATTATGAACGAAGAGACTGATAGATACCTAGCTATAAATTAGCTACACCTACATAAAGCAATGACAAATTGCACACAATCTACATCACTATCGGTGATATAATGATTTCTAAAAACTGTTTTGATGAAATACACGATGAACGGAATATCATAATTTTTTTAAGTTTTAGTGTAGTGTGTGATGGGTCGAGCCCTTACTAGGGTTTTAATACCTCTCCTCTCTCGCGTTTCGATCTCCGGACGGTAGACCCCTCTCTCGTACTGTATGATTCACCAATAATGTCTTGAATCATTACTCGCTTTTCCCACCCCTGTGACTGAACACAGCAAAAGGCTTTCTCCTTCCGGGAAAACTTTACAATAAACCCTTTCCTTTACGTTGTGTTTTATTTTTGTTTCAAAGGTTCTAGAAAATCTAGAATAGGTATTTAATGTCTATATGTGGTAACTTTTGGTTCTTTTAGGTAAGGTGTGGAAGAATTTCTCTGTATCTCTTGAACGTATGAAGGATATTTACTGTCTAAATCTATCCTAAATATGTCCCCATTACGTCCCTAATAATGTACGTTATAATACTCTCGCAGTACCCCCTGTAGCTCTTGGGAGTCTATAAAGTTGATTTTTTGACCCTAATAGACGTCTTAATAGATTTTAAAATACATACCTAGAATATTTCATTTAGTTATCTGGCGGCTCCTTTGCATCGCTCTCCATGGCTGGACCCTATACATAATTGTGATAACATTATATTGTTAGTAAACGCAAAGTTCGTACCTAAGATGGAGAGGATAGGGGAGGGATAGAATGGATCATGCATTTTTTGCAATCTAGTACTGGCTCCTCCACTTGACCAAATTGACCAGGTGGTCGGCTCTCCGGACACAACCTCCCGACCAAAGCATGTCAAGGCTATACCCATGGCACCCAGAAGATCTCTTGACGACCAACCAGATACCCGGACCCTTCCATAACCAAGGAAGGACGGCATGCCTTCAAACCTTTCCCGATCAACCCCAGTATCGAACACCTCCGGGACTACGTTACTGGCTCTAGAAGGGGTAATCCAATTCGTCCCTTGTCACGGCTCTACTCGCGAACATGTGGCTACAGCTTGTGATAGACAGATCCTTCCTCCTGCGTGACCGGGCCAGCATGTAAGAACCACCTCTAGTAGCGAACATACGACTTAAGTATTGTCTAAGCGTTATGATTGCTTCTAGGTCGATAGGATTAAAAAATGTGCAGGCGCTGCAGGGTTGTTTCCACAAAATGAACTGCTTATGCTCCTCCCACACTACCTTGCCGGCAACCCGAGATGCTTTTGGCCAAGACGCCTCCGTCAGCAAACCGCGTCCTTACATACCGTTTGGCAACTCATTTCATAATCCGTCTCGTCACGCCCATTCTCTCGACACGGTTCCGCGATAGTGAATTGCTTCCAGCATCTCGCGTGACCCGATCAGTCTATGGTGAGCATCCTCTCCTAACAGGACAATGTGGGAAGACCCTTACCGATGGACCAGACATTGACACATATGTATAGCCTCGGTGTCATCGTCACATTGTTCAACCATAAAGTTTAAAAGGCGCATTCAACAAATAGGAATTCAAAGGAGTACCTGTTAGTTTTAAATTTACGTTTGTTTAGGTTGCAGACAGTCGCTTTCTATTGGGTATGTCGTATACCCCGATGGACTCCCCATTTGGTTGAGGGTACAACACTCGTTCATTTTTTTGCTCCCCCGCCCGTGCCATCAGCTGTCTGGAAGAAAAGGTCACTGTCCTTGGTGATAACACCGTTGAACATATCCTGAAATAAAATTATGAAATTTTGTCATTTATTTAAATCTTCAGTTTCACGAGACAGCTTCGGTTCTGGCATCTCTGCGTCGCGTTCCGGGATGGCCTGGGAATTTAAATTAGGTATAACAACTTACCGAGTACGTAATTGCTAAAAATCCCGGTCGGAGATATACACGACCAATTCTTAATTACGTACGCCGTAGACCTGTGGAGAAAAAAAAACTTCCTACGAACTTCTAAACTTTATTTGTAACTAAATATGGTAAATAACCGCCCGACGCCGTTGGTGTGAGCTTTCACAAATTGAACGTTTTCGTAGATTACAAAGTTCTAACTATTGAAATTTGAATATACCAAATCCGATATCATTCCTGACTCCCGAACCCTTGCTAAGATCATTTAAATCTAGTTAAGTTTATTATTAATTTCGTTCTTTCGCGGTCTATCACGACATTTTTATAAAAGGAATGAAATTTATTATCGCAAAACTGGGGCCATTATTGTAAATCTAGAACGACTGTTTATTCGTTGATCCGTTATTACTTTAAATTAAGTTAGTTAAGTCCCCCTCCCCATCCAAATTTGCACCATTTATTATTATTATTAAAATTCAAGGCCGATATTTTCTTTTTAGGGTAAATATTTATAGATATCTTTTATCTCTCTACATAATAAACGATAACAATCGCGAATTTTTACCGACGATTATTTTTGTGAATAATCAACACAACTCCGGATAAGATATAAGACCGTCATTCTCATAATACGTATTTTCCGATTTTTATTTCGTCCGATCGATAGGTTAAATATTATTATTAGAGTTTATTGATTTAATTTACATCCCCTTTTAATCGATTAACACTTTTCACCACTGACTCGTGAATCAAGTCATGTATTTTTCACTGAATCTTATTCACTAACACTTGCAAAGGAAAATTAACGAAGTTAATTCAGCACAGTCTCGGTTTTTTCTAAGTCCAGCTATAAACCTTAGTCACTTTCCGATACACGCACGATCTTCCACAGTCCTTCTTCTCCCAAAAATCAACCCGAACTTTTTCTCTTTTTGACCAAACTACGTCTTTTATAACCTGTTTCTCCCATCAATCAAATTTAAATTTTGCAACTTACAACCTTATAAACGCGTAATATCGTCTTTGTTCATATCACTTTCCTATCCCGCCGGTTACTCCCTTTTCCTTCTAACGTCATGTCACCCCCGACCCGCCTTCCACCGACGACTCTCCTCTGTTGCAATCGATCAGGGGCGTATTTGGGTCTAAACATCTGATTTCCACACGAATCTCCGCATGATTAGTTAATATAATCTACCTTTTATCATGTGACTAATTAATTCAACTTTTCTCTAAAATCTATAGTGTCCGTTCTACTCCTTTTTAATTTGCTTCCAAATACGATGTATCCTGAATATTCGATATAACTGCCCCACTTTCTTGGCTTAACCCAAATCCAATTTCAACTCATTAACCTACAACATAGCCCGACAGTTATCTATTAAGCATTCATTATTTTAAAATTCTCCCAACACGTCACTGCCTAGATATTCCGACGTTCTAACATTTGGCTATGGATTTTCTAATAAATTTGTGACTGAATATCCTTTATCGAACGTACCGCTAGTGTGCACACTCAGCTGTGTTCGTTCCTGGCTATATGTCGCGTTTCTTGTGTTCGTATACAATTTTAATATTTCTCGCGTTTGCAAATGCTCATGTGCAAACTCCAATTACTTGGTCACCTCCCAGCAAAATTGTGATGCTCGTAGGACCTTATTTATAATAATCTAACCTTTTATGACCTCGATTCTCCTTTCGCACGGGCTATAACCACTGCCAAGATCCCATTCCAACACTGCCTTCGAACGTTTTTTTCCCCCATTTCCTAGTTCCTCCTACATATAACATCCCTCTCTGGCACCAAAACCGATAAATCCCCCTTAATTATTCGCCTAGTGATCAAGAAAATACTTGAGTTTCCAAATAATTTAAAATCCTGACAGGTCGTTAAATTTTATGCTTTTTCACTAATTTCTTTCTCCTATCATCTGTATGTAAAATCAAGTGGTGATTTCAGCTTAATGCGTACCTTAGAGACCCAAAATCATGTCAGATGTCTTGCACTCGAGACCCACTTAAAGAACAAGAGATCGTAAACCTTCCCTCCCCTCTAAACTAACGGACAAAAATCCAATACAAAATCTTAGATTTCATATGGTCACTAACATGAATTGATTTCCCTCGACTACCTCAAAGAGATCGGCTCCTGTGGGTTTTCCACGTCTAACACTTTCCCCCAACGTCTACCTGCAGAATCCGCTAGATATTTGTCTGTAAAAAGCGGTTAAGACCGTCAATGTCCACTCCCGTTTCACGATTACTAAGTAATCGAGATCGCTTGCTACTTTAGTTATCAGTGCATGATATTTGTCCTTTTTAATTTTCCACCACCGAGATCCCCGCAAAACTTCCCGATTCCAGACGTGAAATCAACTGTTGTCGATTCCCTCCTGCTCCCATAAAAATGCTATTTATGACCAAGTTAGAAGTGGTCCTATCCCCTTAAAATATCTGCCCGACCAAACCGTGAGATAATCTTGGAATCTTAATTTTGCAAATCCCTCACCCCACGCCCCCAGCCTGTGATTGGTTTAAGACGCACCTACTGTCCTCATCTCTATTATGATTGGATAGTCGTTTTTTTTCCTAACTGCTTACACCCCTTCGTGGCAAGGAAACCCCAAAAGTTTAAAAAAGATTCCTTTAATATTGATTTTAAAACCACCCGAAAGATGTCGATAGTGTGATCATATTCTATATTTTAAAAAAAATTTACCCACCTATACCGGAGTGAAACAGGTTCATCACAAGTGAAGTGTAGGGGGTGGACTCGACTAGTACCAAAATCACAAGAAAAACGGCATGCAAAAAAAATCTTAACCTGCTATTTTTTAAGGAAAAAATATTTTTCTTACAATTTTATTCACAGTCTCACCCAAAGAACACGTTGTATGAGCATGAAACGCGGTGAATAATATATACAAGTCCATTTGGTCACTCCAGACAAAGAAGAGAGACAAAAGGTGTGCACAGGAAAATGCCTGCATCGTTGCAGGCATTTTCCATCAAAGCAAAACGCCTAGAGGCGCTTGCTGCTTGTGTGAAGCGATGGGTCCCCACACTACCAGGAAAGACAAATAATGATAAGGGAATGGACGAGGGAATGAATGAGAAAAAATAATGTGAAGAGGGGTTAAAAAGATAATAAAAAAGAAAAAAGGTATGGAAAGTGAAAATAAAAGAAGGGAGGAAACAGGAATACAAATGTAATTAAAAATTGTGAAAAAAATGGTGGAAACGTAGTAGAGAGGAATAAAGACGGAATAAGAAAGTGATAAGGGGCAATAAGAAAGTAATAAGGGCAAGAGAGGTGAATGATAATCGAATGAAAGTATGAGGAATGAGAATTCAAAAATGAAAGTAAGGATTTTTATTATTTCCTATATGTGAATACCACACAAGGATCCCAAGTACTCCCAACAGTTTGGAGTCAGTGATACTATGGCATTCACGATTGAGGTATATCGTGAGGCTGAAGGTGGTGGGGAGGGGAAGGAGATTGTGAGAGAGGAAGGTGGAGAAGTACCTGGCTATTCAGATCTGGTTACGAAACACGGCTAGAGCAGTTCCAAGTAATGCTTCATGTTTTTATTTATATTTATAAAAATGTGTACACATAGAAGAAAGTTAAATAAAATAATAACGTAGTGTTTCCTGATATAAATAAAAAATATGTACATTTACGAGAGTGTAGAGGGGAATTTAAAAAAAATCAAAAATCTAAGTGGAGCTATTACACCAGGGTGATACCGAGAGTAGCTTTCTTCTACCAATACAAGTAAAGAGGGGATTATACTTTAGTTTAATTCAATCCCATCTAAATTATCTCATAGAAATATGGGGAAACACAAACATCACATATCTAAACGAAATCCAAATAATACAAAATAAAGTTATAAAAAAACTTTTTAACTATAGACCAGATACCCCCACCAAAAGAGTATACCAAGAAACTAACTTACTTAAAATTAGAAAACTCTACGAATACAACATATGCCTATTAATTCACAAAATCCAAAATGGCTTCAAACACACAAATACTTCATTTATGAAAACATCACAAGTACATGACCACCACACAAGACAACATAATAAATTATATACAAATTCAGCAAAGACAAGAGTGTGGTAAAAGAAACATAGGCCATGAGGGTGTACACATTTATAATCTCCTTCCTGATAGCCTGACAACCGTAAATAGAATAAATATATTTAAGAAAAAACTGTTTGTTGTCAAGATCAATGAGCAAAACCAAAATGCCCTTACTTTAGAAAAATATGTTACTTAGGTAGTAAACCATAATTATTAATATATATATTATTTTTTGTTCCTATCCATGTACACTTAAGTTAACAAAGCGAAATTTGTATTTCTTTAACTTAATAAATAACTAAAAAAAAATATATAAAAAGCTTTCACTCTGGAACGTACCGCAAATATACTTGTTATTAATTCTAAATTAATAGATTGTGAAATAACACAAAATAATCCAATAAATTTTACGTTTGGATTTGAACGCGATTTCCGGATTATTATTTGAGAACCTTACCCGGTGACCACGGAAGCAATCCGCCTCCAGGAGCCTGGAACAAAACACAAAATAAAAATGCGAAAATATGAGGTATGGTAAAAGGTATAAAAATTATATGAAAAAGAGATTACAATGGGATTGAAAAGGAAATGAAAAGGTTATGCAAAGGGGATGATAAATGATAACCAATTATGGCATTGTTTCAGGTGAGCGCGGTCCGTGCCAAGGTCGGTCGTGCCAGTGGGGCGCGATGTGCGTGGAGCGGGGCGGTGCAGCGCGCTGCGAGTGCCCGCAGTGCCCGGCGGAGTTCGACCCCGTGTGCGGCTCGGACGGCATCTCATACGGAAATGAGTGCAAGCTGCGCCACGAGGCTTGCAAGTATAAGCGCGAGGTCACCGTGCTCTACAAGGGGCCGTGCAGTGAGTATTATTACCTGCCTACCCTAAACTCCCTCATGACTGTCAATACCTCAAGTGGAAAAACAACATTGTGCAATTTTTATTATTTTGTTTATTATTGAAATTCTTGATGATTCACGGTATCCGGAAACACATTTGATGATTACCTCGTCGCTTCGATCAAATTCAAAATCTTGATGATGTCGCATCATCACCAAGATTTAGAATTTGATGAATCGCCGATTTTCAAGCCATTTAAATAATTATGTGATAAAGTTGTGATCAACCGATGACCATAAAAATATCACCGTTATCTTGATAGCTGATCAAAATTTGATTCCACCCAAACCTTAGACCTTAGACGACATGTTGTTCTAATTTATTAGACTTGTAAACAATTTGTTTTGGAATTAATTTGACTTTGCCTCAGAGCCGGATAATATGGCGTACCTTTCGACAAATAATTTGTCTTTATAGGTATTGTTTTTGAATGGTTCATACGCATATGATCATGTATATGCTATTATGAACATTCTCCGTATTTGCCTATGGATGAATAGAGCCATAGAGACCTAATCAAGGAGAAAACGTCCTGCTGTGAGTTCCGTTTCGCCCCATTTTGTTACCGATTTGGGGCCATCAAGCAGAGCCTTCTGTTTATTTTTGTAGCGCTTGGAATTTTATTTCTGTGTATACTCGAATTCTTGAAATACTATTTTAACTTTTCATTATCTTAAATTGCTTAACAATTTTGCTTACGATGCCCAAAATGGATTATCACCATACTATCATTACATGTTTTGTCTGCATTTTGTTTAATATATTATCTGTGCTCTACATTTATCTTTATTTGTTGAATATTACCTTATTACCATCTTGATGATGAAAACATAAACCGTGTTCCACGCTCTAACCGCGAAAATTTGTGGGCTGATTATGCTGCTTGTTCGCGAAATACATTTAATGTTAACATTTTTTTTTTCATAAGTGCTAAAATAAAAAAAAATTATGTTAAAATCTTATTTTGAATGATTTACAAAGCGTTCATGTAAACTCACTCACTCACACCCATAATTATTATTTATTCGCAGTCAGTCGGCTATTCTATTTAAGATTTTAAATGTGAGGGTATACATTTTGTTATCAGAACACTTGAGAGTAAAGCTACGATTACACTGGATAATTTTTAATGAAAAAAAAGCAATTAGAATTGCTTTGTTTTAAAAACTATTAAGAATTTATTTCAGATTATCATAGAACCCCAAAAATTTTTAAATTAAAAAAAAAACTAAAATTGTTATAAAAGAATCAATTCATTTTTTAAAAGAATCAGTTCATTTTTTAAAAGATTTAATTCATTTTTAAAAGAATCAATTCATTTTTAGAGAGAGAAATAATTGGTTAAAAGTATTATTAAGCAAAGCCAAAAAATCACTTAGCGACTAATCGCTCAAACAATACCGACACCACTACTGATGGTCCCGTATTCACGCAGCGGTAGCGGCCGGCACATTAAGAGGAACACAACACATTGCCGTTTGATTGATCAACCTTAATTGCTCTGTAACAGATGGGTGCGAGAACAAAAAGTGCGAACATTACGCCGTTTGCGAGAGCGACGGCGCTTCCGAGGCCAAGTGCTCCTGCCCGCAGAGATGCGAAGAAGGAACTGTGAGTATACTCTTTCATCTGCTAATTGTTTCAAAAGTCAAATGCCTCGTAATATACTTCTGTGGCTTGCTTCTAAAAAAAACCTGTCAGTTTTTCAAATTTCTCGAGTCCCTTTTATAGAATTTGCTCTTAAGTTGTAATCTTAAGAAAATGAATTTTCTGGTATAACATTCCCCCCTCAAAAATCGAAAAAACCTTTCTCGAAATCGAAAGGAGTTTTTTTAGAATATGGACGATATATATTATATATATATATCGTCCATATATATATATATATATATATATATATGTATATATATCAATTTTGTCGAAAAATATACTTCTAAAAACTGACATTAGTTCTTTAAGTTAGAACCAAGCCACAGCTATATTAATGATATTAAATACGGCATTGTTAATAATTTATTAATCAAATTAAATCGGTAAGACTTAACCAATTAAGAGAAAGCTGCAAATAATGGAAAGCTTTTTTCTAAATTAGCTCTACAGAGGAGGCTCTGAAGAAAATAAAATCCCTATATCTTGGGGATGATGTGTGGAGGGTCTTTTTATGGAAAGAAAAAGGGTACGAGGGGTGGGTAGAAATCTGAAGTCAGTATATTCACGAGTGTTGTACGAATCCATCCCTCCAACTGAGGTGCAAGGGGACTGGTCGAGAAAGTTAATAAAGCCATGGAGTAGGTGGCGGATGCATCCACGGCCAAGACCCGGATAAACCTTGCCCCATGAATCCGGGCACTCCCTGTCAATAAACGCAGCGAACCACTATAGGTGATCTAGGGCAGAGGTGTTGGTTATCCAATGACTGGTTTCCGGGGCAGCGGCACCCTCACCACCTCCCAAACATTTGGCCTGATTTTATGTTAATACGTGACCTTTGATGAACGAATGAACGATTAAAGCAACATAAAATTTGTAGAAGTAGTTAGGGCCCATGCATTGCCCACACTAGATTGTGAAAGCTCTGATTTGGGAGCTAATAGCTCAGCCACAAAGGTCGTCACTTTAATTCACTCATCATTCTGTTTTTTAAAGAACTTACTATAATTTTTGAAAAGTGAAATTGGTAAAACAAACATTTAACGTAAATACAATTTATTAAGCAATAAAAAGATTAATTTGTTTCGGTAAAATCGTTACCCCTACTCCATACATACACCACGGTATATTTAGATCGTATTTTAATACTTTACGATTAATGGGTACAAAACTTTTGAAATGCCAGTTTTGTTTACACAATTACCAGTATATTTGTACGAGGGTATAATTGTTTCCCCGCCGAGGCCATCCTTGTGTATTCTGAACCAATTGACAACCGAAGCACGCTTTTGAAATTTGATAAACGATCAGAACATTGATAATGTATGGTTGTAATTTGAACGACATCTTAATAATATGGTTATTCTACACCTCCAACATGATACGACACACGTAAGATGGAGTGCGTACTCGCTTACTGGTAACATTGCCTTACTAGCGGCAACCCATAAATTAATAATCCCCAAGTCACGAACAAACATCGATGGCAAGATAATCACTTCATACAGCTTGTAGATAATGCTCTCCACACTCCTACACTAAGCAGTCAATACGTTCATAATTATCCAACTTAATTATCAATTATAACTAATCATTATTATATAATACAATAACAGTTCAATAAGGAGAATCGATCGGGGATAAGTCAAGGAGTAATCAAAATAAACCACTCGCAAACGGGCGCTAATCCTGGTACAGCGATGCAGAATTCATAAACATGGCTTCGAGCGCTTGCAGGCATTGACGTCGAGAATACTAGGAGAGGTGTCTGTCGGTTAACAAACGAATGAGAGATTCATTAATTCTTGAATTGCACCGCCGAAGACTAATTGCAGCGACACAGATTCAGTGTAAATTTAACTTGTCGGGTCTTGATGACCACCCTGCAGTTCCCAGATTAACTAATAATGCCAACTGGGTGTCACCGTTCTTACTTTGATGAAAAATAAATAACAAAAACGTTTTCGTGCAATGTTATTAGTTCAATGAAAACAAACATAAAAAATAAAAATACCAAAATTGTCAACTAAGGAAAATGAATTGCGTTACAGAAACATGAATAACAATTTTAAAAATTACAAAATAATTGGTATTGTGTTGATATTAATTATTTCATTCTAAATATTATTTCAAGAACCACGAAAAAATCTTAAAAGAAATCTCACACGTGTAGTTATTTTTTTTTATAAATACAAGCAAAACATAGTACTTACTTACAACTTACATTTCAACGTGGTGTACATTTGAGCATAAAAGTTATGCATTCATATGAGCATACGGAAATATAAAATTTGCCACATATATGGGGTAGTTCGAATTCCCGACAAATCAGTCTCAATTTTGAAAATGGCAACCGTAATATACATTAATTTTTCTTTAAAAAAAATTATAATAATTACGATTAAATGAATCGCTCGTCATGATTCTCCAAAAAACCACTTCCAATTTTGAAATGCAGCAATTATTCAAAGCAAAACAAAATTTAGAATTCATTGAACCGGAGTAACAGTCAACTAGGCACAACCAAAATTAGTATTTTCAATTTCTATGGGATCATTGGTCAACACCAATGATCCCCATAGCCATTTAAACATTTTAAACCATCGTAGCGCTATCGTTTTTCCAGCTTTAAACATATTTCAATTATTATAAGAAATTATTATCAGCCTGAAATGTTAAAAACGAAATATGTTTAATTATTAAAAATAATAATTAAACATATTTACTAACCTTCCTACTAATAAACACCATTTCATCTGCTTGCTAAATACTTGACTAATAACGAAATAATAACGAAACGGTAATAGACGTAGGTACATTGGTAACTTTAGATCATAAAATTTTCTAATCTTATTCCAGGATGGTTAAATAAAAGAAAAAATTGAAAAAAAGGCTTTTTACGGTGACCATTTATAACAAATATATAGTATTTGACTCATCGATTTTCCTATATCTGAGAAAGGCATGTTTCCGGCAATAAATTAACCTCAATACAATGATTACCGTACAACCTGACTTTATGAAACTTTATGTAGGTACTCCACGGGATGCCTTAGAGAACTTCGTGAGCTATTTAGGTTCCTGACTCCCGAAATAGGTTCATATTCGCAGTCGTAAAGGCAAATCTCGTGCTTCCCACATCAATGCCTCTGAATTCCAAGTAATTATTAACAAGAATATTCCGCAGAATCGATGGAATATTGGAACACATTGCAGGGTAATTAAGCCAAGTCTTGTCAAAAGGGAAGCTGCGCGATCGAACCTACCCTGGAGATTCGACTCAATTTGGTGGATTCAATAACGTTTGCTCCCTCAATAATTCATTGGGTAGGTAGTACCTATTGATTCCCGCCTATTGAGCCATTCAATGGCTTGTCGCAAGGTAGTTCTCATTATTATATCCCCTGAAAACAGTTGGGCGGGTTGGTATTGAAACGTGGACGGAATTGATAATTTACTTTCGCCGAAATTAAGACGCGCTCAAAACAATTCTCCGCTTGATTTCGCGCGGAATCAAATTCATCGCCTTCAAAAATTCCTTTGAGGAGCAAAGTTTTTTTAATGTTTTTTTGTCGGACGGAAATCACGTCGAAATAATATTTAGAAATGTAAATGCCTCGACGGTATAATTTAGTGACTTCCATATTTACTTTTGTTTTTATTCCGACATGATTCAACATTTTTATACAATGTCCAATCTGCTAAATATAATTCCTGAACAAACAATTTGTTTTTTAAAATTAAAACGAATTATGGAAAATTATTAAAAATAATAATTTCGGTGTTGTGTCTGTATAACTCTGGTTCATAACCTCTGCAACAGGGATTTGTTTTGATTTTCCTAATTTGAGCTGGTTGTGGGAAAAATCGCAAGCGTAGGTACCAACTTTATTTTATTCTGTGACCAATTCTATTTTTTAACTGTTTATTTTTTTTAAGTATTAAAATTTTTGACGGATTTTTTAAATTTTTAAAATTTACTAATGGTGTTGTTTATTTAAAAGTAAATTTCTGATCGGCTTTTGAAATGCAATGATCCAGAGGCAAATATTTTTTTATATGTACTTTCAGTCAACATCCCGTGATTCATTCTATATCCCGTGATTTTTCTCGGACAGAATCTCTTCATGTCCAGACGCAGAAATAACATTCCTTTGAAAAAACGCCTTTTGTACGGTTATTGTCTACGCAGTAAAATTTGTAGGAAGATTATTTATTACGATTATTTTAAAATATTTATTTTCATGGTAAAATCAACCCGTAAAAGTTTTTTTAATGTGTAGGTACTCAGTATAGGCTTGTAGTCGAGTGAAGAAAAACGAGGTTGCGTGATGAAAACCTTTAATGAGTTCCCACAATAATTGAAAACACACAAACACGATGTTGAATAGTATTACTACGAAGTTTCACACTCGGTCAAGGTCGGTCGCGGATAGAGGAGGCGAGCTGCGGTAATGCTGAATTACTAATGAGTCGGCTGTTGCTGGGCGCTCTTATATAGCCCGACGAGTGGAGCATTGGCAGTAAATCAACACTCGCCTGGTTTCTAGAAAGAGCCGGAACTGTGCATTGTAAGCGTACAATGATTCGAACCTTTTCTGGAACGCGCGTAGTAGGTAGGTTCGCGGCTTTGTTCCAATGAACTAAGCAGCTACCGCTCAGTCACGTTCCGTCCGAGGCAGACGGCTGACGGGGAACACTCTAGTATTTTCGCTTGCATTGATTTGAACAAGGCGCCGGTCTCTCGAAACATCGATAAGTTTCGGGGCAATCCCAATGCGTGGGATAGCAATGCTGGTTGCTACAGGACTCCCTCCCCAGACAACGCAGACATGGCTGCGGTGAAAGGAGGAATGGTCAGATGCCGAGGTGGTCGGGAAATCGAACACGCCTTCCAGAACGAGTGGTTGTGTGTGTCCGATCGTGACTGTTATCGAACAACGGAAGGGTTGTTTGTGATGTGCCGGCTGGTGCGTCTGATGCGGTTTGCGAGTGTGATGCAAATCTTTCAAGATCTTGAGCAATGTATGCTGGTTTGAGGCGGTCGATGCTCACGGTGATTTCCTTCCCTTTTACTAGTATAGTATATGTTCGTTCGTGCCGACGAACGACTTGATGAGGGCCGCTGTAGGGTTGTTGAAGCGGGCTCTTGACGGTGTCATCCCTCAGAAAGACGTGAGAAGCTGTGGGAAGATTTTGGAAGACGAAATGATGTCCATCACCATGGCGGGTACCTTCAACTGGTCTCAGCTCGTTGAAATGTTTCCGTAGTTCCTTGAGAAAGCTTCCGGTGTCGTCGTTGACATTAGGTCGTGCTGTACATAAGAATTCGCCGGGTAAGCGGAGCGGCTCGCCGTATACTAGCTCGGCTGAGGTTGTAGCGAGATCGTCTCTCCAAGCTGCTCTGATTCCCATGAGTACGGTGGGAAGTGTTTCCGTCCAACGGTTATTCTGATGGCACTTGATCGCTGCCTTTAGTTGACGATGAAATCGTTCCACCATGCCATTTGCTGCGGGGTGGTATGCAGTTGTATGGATTTGCGTCGTGCCTGCCAGGCAATTCAATTGCCTGAACAGCCTTGACTCAAATTGTCTCCCTTGGTCCGTAGTAATGCGGAGTGGAGTGCCGAATCTTGTAATCCAGCCATTGTAGAAAGCGCGTGCCACTGTTTCAGCCTCTTGGTCTGGGATCGGGAATGCCTCTGGCCATCTTGTGAATCTGTCGACGCACGTGAGGCAGTATCGGCATCCTTCTGAAGAAGGCATGACGATTATGTCGATGTGGACGTGCTCGAATCTAGCGGAGGGCCTGGGAAAGGCTCCCAGGGGTGCTGACACGTGTCGTGTCACCTTGCTTCGTTGGCATTGGAGGCAATTGCGTGCGAGCTTAATGGTCTCGGCTTTGATGGCCGGCCAGACATAACGTTGAGTTATAAGCTTGACCGTGGCCTTGATTCCAGGGTGAGCCAGCTGATGGACCGCATTGAATGCCGCAGGTCTGAACTTCTTCGTGACGAAGGGTCTGGCTATGGTAGTTGAGACGTCACAGTAGAGATGCGCGTCAGTACCCGGAATATTGATTTTCTTAAGTTGTAGGCTAGAACTTCCCTGCAAGTGTTGTTTCAGTTCAGGGTCGCACATCTGGTCAGCTGCCAGCGCTGCGAAGTCCAGAGGAGTGTCTATTGTCTCGACCCTGGAGAGAGCATCCGCGACGATGTTGTCTTTTCCGGAGACGTGTCGGATGTCAGTTGTGAACTGGCTGATATAATCCAGATGGCGGAATTGCCTTGGAGAGCATTTGTCTGCTTTTTGTTGAAAGGCGAACGTGATGGGCTTATGGTCGGTAAATATGGTGAACGACCTGCCTTCCACCATGTGGCGGAAGTATTTTACAGCGAGATATATGGCTAGGAGTTCTCTGTCGTATGCACCATATTTCTTTTCAGCTGCCGAAAACTTCTTTGAGAAGAATGCTAGAGGCTCCCAGTGTCCTGCGACGAATTGATGGAGTGCGGCACCAGCTGTGGTATCAGACGCGTCACTGACGATAGAGAGTGGGGCGTCGCACTTCGGGTGAACAAGCAGAGTTGCCTGGGCAAGAGCTTCCTTGCACTTGCTGAAGGCTTTTACTGTTTCGGCAGTCCAAGGCACAAGTTGCTTGCCTTTTTGGTTGCCTTTTAGGAGGTCATTGAGTGGAGCTTGTGTCCTCGCGGCGTTCGGGATGAATCTCCTGTAAAAATTTATAGCTCCCAGGAAACGGCGAAGATCCTTGATGGAAGCTGGTTGGCTGTAGTTATTGATGGCTTCCACTTTATCTGGGAGGGGTGAAGTGCCTGCGTCAGACACTAGATATCCTAAGAATTTGACCTTAGTCAGGCCGAAATGGCATTTGGCGGCGTTGATGACAACACCGTATTCCTGTAGGCGCTGGAATAATATCTTGAGGTGGGCCAGGTGCTCTTCCTCTGATGTTGAGGCAATAAGGATGTCGTCTATGTAGGCGTAACAGAAATCCAAGCCTCTGGTAACCTCGTCTATGAAGCGTTGGAAGGTCTGGGCTGCGTTGCGGAGACCGAAAGACATCACTGGGAATTCGAAGAGTCCGAATGGCGTAGTGATTGCTGTCTTTGGAATGTCTTCAGGAGCTACAGGGATTTGATTATAAGCTCGCACCAGATCAATCGTTGAGAAGATCTTAGTACCGCTCAGTGCCTGTGCAAAATCTTGGATGTGGCGTACAGGGTATCTGTCCGGAATCGTCCTGGCGTTCAGTCTTCTATAATCGCCACATGGTCTCCACTGGTCGTCCTTCTTGGGTACCATGTGCAAGGGGGATGCCCAAGAGCTCTCGGAAGGTCGAGCGATTCCGAGACGTACCATGGCCTCGAACTCCTTCCTGGCGCGTTTGAGTTTGTCAGGAGCAAGGCGTCGTGGGCGTTCGACTGTTGGAGGTCCTGGCGTAGTGTACATATGGTGCAGTGTTGCGTGACGAACTTCCTTTCTGACGCCGTCAGGGCGAGTGACGTCAGGGAACTGTTGAAGTAGCTTGTGATACGGGGACGTTCCTGTGACCGTCTTAATGGAAGCGATCTTGTCGTAGCTTCGTTTTCCCGCGATGGTTAAATTCGTCACCTGGTCCAGCAGCCGTTTATTTCGGACATCTACCAGTAGCTCGTATTTGGCGAGAAAGTCTGCTCCGATAATGGGCTTGGAGACGTCTGCAATGACGAAGCTCCAAGTGAAGTCGCGTCGCAATCCCAGATCCAGGTTGAGCGTTAGGCTGCCATAGGTAGCGATTGTGCTGCCATTTGCTGCTGCCAGTTCGTATGTTGCTTTAGTGGGACGTCCCTGAACAAGGCGTCGTGGGAAAACGCAGAGATCTGCGCCGGTGTCCACCAGGAATTGGGTACGGGTTACCCTGTCGGTAACAAAAAGGCGACTGACTTGGTTGGGGCTGGCGCTGGTCGCCATCAGTTTGGGCCCCGAGCGTTTCCCTGTTGGAAGTTGCAGGGTTTGGTGCACTTGCTTGCCTTCGTCCCATACTTCCAGTGGTACCAGCATGTGCCTTCGGGTTGGCGACCTCTGGATTGACTGCGGGAACGATTGCTCCAACGTTGCGGGGTGGTGCTCCTCCTATGCTGGCGAGAGCGTAGTGTGGAAATTTCGCGCCTCAAGGTAGTGAGCTCTTGTTGGAGAGGCTGCATCAAACGCTCCATCTGTGTAACTAATGAGTCCTCGGACAATGGACCAGCCACTGTGTTAACTGCCGGTCTGCCAGCGTAGTCTGCTATGGCGTCTGCCAAGCTGGCCACCTTGTCAAGCGGGGTATCCTGCTGCGTAGCCAGAACCACCTGCATGCTTCTAGGAAGACGGCCCATCCATAGGGTTCTCAAAACCTCGTCGGGCACAGCGCTACCGGCGAGGGTGCGCAGGTGTCTCAAGAATTGGGAGGGTTTGCGGTCTCCGATTTCTTCATGTTCCAGGAGTCTTCTGGTCTTCTGCTCCTGCGTGGAGCTGAGGCGTCTGGTGAGTTCATATTTTAATAGGGCATATGCACCGACCTCAGGGGGCTTCACAATGATGTCTCGGACTTCTTGGGCGTGTGCGGGATCCAAGGCACCGAGAATGAAACCGAATTTGGTGGCATCTACGGTCACCCCTGCTGCCTCAAAGCTGCGCTCCACCATAGCGAACCATAATTCTGGGTCATTAGGGCAAAAAGGCGGAATGCGTACTGCCACTCGGTTGACCTCAGGCGATGGATACTTGATGTTGGGTTGCTGGTTGCTGGTCATGGGTTGCTGGTTGCTGGTCATTGGTTGCTGGTTGCCCTCAGATGCTCCGCTCGTGAGAGACATGATGATGATTGCTGTGCGAAAATCACCAAAGAGTTTATTTCGTGCGCGACGTGCTCGCTGTGGTCGTATTTGCACGCGTCGTGCTCACTGTACAATTGTCCGTGCACGTCTAAGGTCACCGATCAGAAGGTTGCGTGTAGATCACGTCGGAAGTCACCAATGTAGGTGTAGTGTTTGTAGATCACGTCGTGGTCACCAATGTAGGTACTCAGTATAGGCTTGTAGTCGAGTGAAGAAAAACGAGGTTGCGTGATGAAAACCTTTAATGAGTTCCCACAATAATTGAAAACACACAAACACGATGTTGAATAGTATTACTACGAAGTTTCACACTCGGTCAAGGTCGGTCGCGGATAGAGGAGGCGAGCTGCGGTAATGCTGAATTACTAATGAGTCGGCTGTTGCTGGGCGCTCTTATATAGCCCGACGAGTGGAGCATTGGCAGTAAATCAACACTCGCCTGGTTTCTAGAAAGAGCCGGAACTGTGCATTGTAAGCGTACAATGATTCGAACCTTTTCTGGAACGCGCGTAGTAGGTAGGTTCGCGGCTTTGTTCCAATGAACTAAGCAGCTACCGCTCAGTCACGTTCCGTCCGAGGCAGACGGCTGACGGGGAACACTCTAGTATTTTCGCTTGCATTGATTTGAACAAGGCGCCGGTCTCTCGAAACATCGATAAGTTTCGGGGCAATCCCAATGCGTGGGATAGCAATGCTGGTTGCTACAAATGTAATTTCAGAAAAAAGTTTGGGTGCACGCTTCTGTGCGTGAGAACCACCAATAGTTGATACATTGTCATCGACAAAAAAACTATCTGAATAGTGTCAGCTCGATCGAATCTCAGGAAGTGGGTTAATTTCCACTTCCAAGCGTTGCATTCATAAATGCACGAAAACAAAATCGAAATTCTAATGGATCTATTTAAAAAAGAAATACCGCATTGTGTTATTATTTATCGACTAAGTTCATTTTTCTGACGATGTATTCCTAGAAAGAAATCATCCCTGCATGGTTTCAATTAATTATTTCAATGACAAAAAAAGTACTTAATTTTATGCTATGCAAACTGGAATTCATCATGCATACTACATTCTGTGCTGATGGACCCAGTTATTATGCAACCAGTAAAAAAAGTTTGTTTTCCTTTCATTAAATGAAATAAATACTCTGTGTCGATAGCGCCGTTCCAACATACATTCAGACGGTACTTAACAACATACTACTTACGTACGACATTTTCTGCTTAGAAAACATTTCAAATGCTCTTAGAATTTATTAGTTACGGTCCGGCTTCACCACTCTTTAACCAGCTTTAACACTGATACATACTTAAATTTTCACGGTGTTAGGCATTGGCTTCCAGAGGCGCCAGGGTTAATGATATAATGTCTTTATTTGGAAAACAAACAGCATTACAAAGATACATAAAAAAATAAAGAGTGCTAAAATAAAAACAGTAAGCCTAAAAACATGTTTTCGCTGATAATAAATAATAAACATAGGGTGAACTGCAACTGTGGGGGGCTCCGCGCTTCACAGTGGAAGCCAACAAGTACCTACATACATGCAACTAGCTCATTTCGGCAGGTGCATGATGTTCAGGGCGTGGATCCGGCCTCAGCTGAGATTTACCATGCATCGTAGGGATGCCTAGATTGTTTAAGGTTAATTTGCTAGCAAAATAAGAAGATAGAGATTTCCTTCACTTCATTTTATTCTTCAGAACAAGGCGGCAAAACATCACAAATTACAATGTTAGAACAATTGAAAACGTGAGTATTCCTATACTATAAAACTCAATTCTCTCTCTCTGATTTCATCCCGGTAGTCGCGGTAAGGCAAACAGTTAATTCCGCACAAAAATAGAGGAATTAGTCCTCCTCACTAGGAGGACCCCCTAGTGAGGAGGACTAAGAAATACAATAATTTATACTTAATTTCACCATTATATCTTGTATGTAACAATTATTTTATATAGTCGCTAAAATAAAAAAAAAAAAAAAAAAGTTAGGCTTACGGTGACAGGAGAGACTCTCTTGGAGTTCCATGGCGGGGTCCTGCCCCGACGCATTCTTAGAACCCGCCAAAATGGCGGTTCTAGAACGTTCGTTAGACGCGTCTGGCGTCGATTCAAACACGGACACAACGAGCGTGGGAATGTGTGCACTTCGGGCGCTTGCGGGGGAATGGGGGATCGCGCTTGGCTTCCGCGGCGAGTCGAGGTATGCGGGGGGGTTTTGAACTAGTCGGAGCGCGTCCCGGCGAGAGTGTGCTGATTCCAGCGCCAATCTCGTCTGTCGGTATGCGGTAGGCTCAAACACTACTCTTTTGTATCGTAACAACGGCCTAAAGAATTTTCGTTATTTTTCTTTAACACTCTTTGTTTTCATTAACCACTCGGACCCATAAGTTTGTTTTCACGAAAATATAATATCACTAGACATATGTTTGACGTATGAGGCGCACCTGACAAAAAAAAAATCAGCAAATTTGAAATCTCATCAACAGGTGTGAAAGTTACAAACATGGACGTTAAAACCATATAATCCTCAGAAGTATGGCTTAAGGTCAAACTAGACTATTGCGTGATTGCACACTCTCACTTTGGTTGCCTTATTCTCACTAACGTATATATTATTATTCTATTCTCTATTAGTTCATTGTGAATTGACAGAATGCTGTATCGGCAGAAAAAGCCACGTTTTTGAAAAGTTATATTAGATTTCATCGAGGAGTGCGTCTTTCAATTAAGTTTTTTCAATTCTGCAGCAATTCCTTATATAATCAGTATCCACATAGGTAGTGATATAGTATCATAACTGTTAAATCATATGGTATACCTGTTATAATTGAATATTAAACCAAATAAATAAGTGCGTGCCATTTTTAGAAGAATTTATTAACGATTTTTTATCGAATCACTGTAGTGGGAAATCCATTATTGTGGAAAACCACGAATGTATGTACATGTGAGCTTGCTTGACATCACGTCAACGGGTCAGAAAGGATCGGAGGGTCCTATCCGCGCAAATGACTACCTGTAGTTCCCAAAGACTTGAATGCTATACACACCAATAGCAGCGTACCTCACGTGGTATTTACGGCAGCCAGTGGTATGCGGCGTTTATTCGATGATGCTCTTCTAATCACATTTGAATTTTACGATAATTGGATTTGCCCTCAAATAGTTAGGATTTTATCACAGCCACTTTTATTTTTCAATTGAAATGGATTATTGAATTGTATGGCCGTAGTTGAGGGTAGTTAATTGATTACATTATACAACATTGGTTTGTTTTCCGGCGAAAGGTCATTCCTAAATAACCACGTACAATTCACGGCGAACTCGGCGGATATGTGAAGTATAACGTTTTTGCAAGGTACGTTCGTGTTATGACAGGGCACGACAGCAATTTTTGACAATGCAAGGCGGGAATTAACCCACGGCAGCGTGTTACTTTTTCACAAAGCAAGAAGTACTTGTACTTTACACACACTCCGCAAGCGGCGACTGAGTAGCACTCATTGGAGAGGTTCAAATTCATATTTGAATATTGGCTCCGCCATTGGCGGATAGCACAACCAATGACATTACGAAACAGTGAATGTAAGCAATCACTGTACATTTGTCTATATTTTTTGTTCATATATGAAAATTATCATTTAGTTTAGGTTTAATATTATCGACGGAAAGATTTAATAAGTAATTATAATGATTTTTTTTGTAATGTTTTAGCTAAGACCAAATCAAAAACCATTCAAAGATGAAATTTGATTCATGCGGATTTCAAAGTAAACTGGTATAACCAATTTTCAAAAATCTTATGATTTATAGGCCCCCTGACACGCCTTCGAAATTCGTTATCGTTTCAATTTTTTAAAAGAAAAACTCTCTTTTTATAACTTTTGAAGTTTATTCGCATTAATGTAATGTATACAATTGAAATTTAAAAAAAAATTCACTTTGTTCCGCTTATTTATTATTACCAGGACCAGGATAACTTATAATACCTTAAATTAACAAAATAGAATCATTATAGACAATGTTGTGTACCCTTTCCTAAGTTTGTATAAAATCAATAGCATAAGAGTTTCAAATACCAGTCTGAAAATGTCCGTAGTAGGATGAAACCGGTCCTGGTAATAATAAATAAGTGGAACAAAGTGAAGAAAGTTTTTTAATTTCAATTCTATTTCAATGGAATTCCACCACGAATTAACAGTGCAAAAACTAGACTCAATGTAATATATCATTGAAGAAGAAGGTAACAATAATAATCTAAACAAAATATGAAAGAGAACAATATACAGAAAAATAGATAAAGATAATGATCGCAACTGGGACTCTAACCCAGAAACTCTCGTCTAACTGAGACGAGAGGTTCGGTTAGACGACTTTAGATTAATAATGTTATCGTTTGTTCAAGAAAGAATTTTAATATTTTAAAATATTTATTTATTGCTCTTCCTTTGGGAACACTTGCATCATATTTTTATCGGTTTATATCTGCAATGATTGTAATGAACGCTTATTTTCAGGAATACGGCGAGGTGTGCGGCTCCGACTCGCAGACCTACCAAAGTGAGTGTCAACTGCGCTCCAAAGCCTGCAGCGAACAAATACATCTCGGCGTCCTCTACAAAGGAGATTGTGGTAAGGCTTTCGTGGTGAACATAACACATGTGCTTTGTTCAATATGCAGCGATAACTCGATCAAACTCCCTCTCCCTCCACTGGCACTGTCTCTCTCGGTTCTCTTCATATGGAAATGGACCAATTAAATTGTCTCTACAGGCGGATGTATTCATGCAATTTGATTTGGTCGGTTATAAGCCTCTTCCGCTGTTAGTTGCAACTGGGTCACTTTGAGAGCATCATGTTCCGCTTATAGACAAAAAGGTATTAATTTTAGCATTTCTGTTCCATTTAGTTTGTTCCAAGTCGTTTGTGATGAATGCAATATTTTATTGTAATATGTAAATCAAATGTGCTTATTCGTAAATTTAAACATAGTTGTAATATTAATTATTGGTACGAAAACAAATTTTATTAAAAAATCGCAGAATGTGTTACCTTATAATATAACAAAACGTTAAACAATATTTATAACAACATTAAGATTTGGAAGGCGGAAATAGGTACCGCCGCCCCTGGAATGATTTATTGGATAACCAACATGTAATAAAACGGGTAAAACATAGGTCATCCCAAGAGGTTCCCTACGTTTGATGACTTTGCAGTTGTGCTGGGGTTCATGGGGAGATGTTTGTCTAGGTATGGTGAATGCGTTTGCCCATCTGCTGCGTGGTGGACCGGATCGGAATATACTGGTTGAGGAGGACCTAATCAAGACCTCTCCCGCCGGACTCTTAAAAAAAATCATTGCCTTACACCACAGCGAAAGGGAGGAATTCATACATCAGTCGCTCCTGGGCCCCTTGACCCCCAAATTCCTGCCCATTTATGTTTTATAAAGACTAACATTATCACATATTGAACTTAAATAATTATTTAAGAATCTCCATTAAATTTAAAAAAAACCTTTTTTGAAATGTTTTTAAAACACATTCGTAATAGGGGATGAAGTGGTTTTAGTGGGTTTTGCCCGGTGATGGCGTGGTGATGCCCGGGCTTAACAAAGAGTTTTCAAAATCAAATGTAGACAGTGACCTTCCAACCTCGGCATAAAACTGTAGAGTTGCATACAAATGAAAACCACACCGCCCGCTTGCCAGCCCGCTCGTCCACCTCTATATTATATATTTTATCCAATTTGTACAAAACCTTGACATATTATATACTTAAACCTTACTTATGAATTACTCTATATATTGGTGAAAAGCGCATGAAAATCCGTTCAGTTGTTTTTGAGTTTATTTATAATATGTAGAGGCGAGGATTTCTTCGGACTTATTTGCAAGAAAGAGTTTACGAATACGTAATAAATAAAATAATAATATTCTTGTTTCTTTAGTTATATTTTGTGGTTTCCAGTGAGGTCAAACAAATTTGCTTAGTTAAAAATATAACAACATTTATATCTGTAAATAAAACTAAAACAAATTTCATTCTCCAGATCGATTAAACTGTTTCGGTGGGAAAACAGTCGAATTCAAAAAATTCTTTTACGAAAATTTTTAATAAACTCATAAATTATAACTTACTATTAATTCTTCTATGGTGGACGATACAAAATTAGTTTTTAATGAAAAAATGTGCTTAAAAGCATAAATTCTCATCTACCAAGTACATCCGTGCCATGTTTGATTGTGGAAACTTGTCACGTTATCTCCCAAACTGTTATATTTATTGTAACGTACCTCCAACCCCGGTAGTTCCAGCGTCCCCGCAGTTTGTTGTCGCGCCGGACCCTTCCGGCCCGTGACACCGACAGAATGGATGTATTGTGCACTCCCAATACGAATTGTCTCGCAGTTTTCACAGGAATAAATATTTTATCTGGCTGTTCATCCACTGCGAATGTTTTTTTTCCAACTGGTCGGTATTCTGTTCCCGTTTTCAATTTTTATTGTCCTGCAAATGTATTTCATTTTTGAATTTTTTTTTACATTTCGCATTCGCGTGGCGATTCAGACTGTTTACTCTACCGGAAAAGAATTGTCATTCAGAAACTGCCGGGTAAATTTTGCTAATTTAAAAAATGAGCTTTTCTCCCCCTTTCTGTCGATCGAGAGTTATTTTTTGTATTACGAATTTCCACTTGTTATTTATAAATCATTTAAATTTTTGTTGTAAAGAAGGGAATGGCAAACCCAGTGACAAAAATTTCATTCGAATTGATTAAAATCGAGCAATTCGAGATGAGTTATACTGCAATATTATCATTCCAACGCAATAAGGCATGAAAAAAGTATACGTAACTCTTCTAATTGTTCCGAATAAGATGGGCAGATTTTGTTTTAAATATTGCGAATGTTCAGCGTACAAGATTTGTCATTTGATATTCAAAATGAAAGGTAGATACTTTTGATTATCTACATTAATACCCTTTTTTACAGTGTAAATATCTTTTGATTAAAATTAAACATTTATCTTATTTACCGAGATTTATTACACATAAATATCAGCTAATATTAAAAAAAAAACAGCACTTAAACAAGATTGTATTTTTAATTACAGGTGTTTCTGTAATGTATCGAGAAAAGCGATAACTCTCTTACGATTCCAAACATTTACAGGTTAATTACATTACATACAATAAAAAATATAATAATTATTTCATAACCCAATAAATAACGTTCAAATAATGCACAAATAATACTTAAAAAATTGCTAATTTGGTTTGCCATGAAAATTTGTTAAACTAAAAATGAAATCTAAATAACTCTACGAATCTAGTAGCTTACCGAGGAGTAGCCATTTAGGTCTGTTCTCTTCTTAGTCTTTATTAATGACGTAATATCCTACACCAACGATGTTAAATTTATACTCTTTGCTGGTGACATAGAAATTTAAAAAGAGTTTAAACTCATAGTGATGATTGCCAAGATTTGCAAACAAATTTAAATAAATTGTATAATTGGTATGTAACTAACATTTTTTTTCTAAATATTAACAAACATAAATCAATAAATATGGCAAACAAATATGTTAATAACATCGACATTTTTAATACAAAAAAATAAATTTCTAAAGCACAAATACAAATTTTTCGAAGAAAACTTCTTCGGAAAGGTTTTCACTTTGTGATGGCATTATTTATTTTAATAAAAAGACAAATAACTTTGTTTACATCACTTTTATTGGTACACAATCAACATGTTTCGTAAACAATGTTTACTTAGGGTAGGAGGGAGGGGGAGGGGTAAGAGGGAAAGTTTATCAATTAGGATCAAACGTATACTAAACTTAAAAATTAAATATAGATGACACATGGAAGGAAAGGGTTGGTGGGTGGGGGAGGGGTAAGAGTGGGGAAAGTTTATCAATTAGGGATTTCAAAGCCATTTCCCTGCTAATGGCTTTGAAATCCCTAATTGATAAACTTTCCCCACTCTTACCCCTCCCCCTCCCTCCTACCCTTTCCTTCCATGTGTCATCTATATTTAATTTTTAAGTTTAGTATACGTTTGATCCTGATGAAGTAAACATTGTTTACGAAACATGTTGATTGTGTACCTATAAAAGTGATGTAAACAAAGTTATTTGTCTTTTTATTAAAACAAATACAAATGTTTTGATACTTGATTATATTTTTTTAATCATAGCGACTCTCAATCAAAAATTTTAACAGAAAAATCAAAAAAATTACGGTCATATCTAGCGTAACTTTTTCAGCATCGAACGTCTTCAGTGATTAAATATTATAATCAGACAATTTACTCTTAGAGTTAAAATAAAAATTACATGTACTTTTTAAATTTTATCCTATTATAAAGCCATTGATTATTATTACTATCACTTGTAAAAAAATTAACCATATGTACCAAATGTAAAAGCCCCATGGGCGTATAAAAAGGTAAAAAATAAAAATTGTATAATCAGTTGAGTAATTATTAACTAATAAATAATTTCAGGAGCTTGCAAAGACGTCCAATGCAAATTCGGCGCCCGTTGTTCGGCCGGGGAGTGCATCTGCCCACAGGAATGCTCCTCCACGGACGCCGAGCCCGTGTGCGCCAACACCATGGTGACCTACGGCAGTGAGTGCGAACTGCAGAAGGCGGCATGCGAGGCGAAACCCGGCAGCCCGGCTCTGTCGGTCATCTTCTACGGAGACTGCAGGGAGAGATTCGCTGTTGTGGGTGGAGCTGGAATCAGTAAGTTTACCTGTTATTATTATTAAAATAATCTTTGAAATCAAAATGTGTTCCATATTTGTGTCAATTATTTTAATCCAACCACATTTTCACGGCAAAAATACTTTTTGCAGCAACTCAGCAACCCATTTCATTCAACACCGCCTTCGAGAATGAGATCGCCCATGGTCCGACTGAACACCCAGATAAAAGTTGGACAAGCCCTGAAAAGGAAGCCTGCAAGGATATCCACTGCGACTATGAAGCCACTTGCGAGCTGGGACCAGATAACTTTCCACGATGCTCTTGCTTATTTGACTGCGCATCCGTCGCCAGCAAAGGAACAACCAAACCAGTTTGCGCTTCAGATCTGAGGATTTATCCTTCAATGTGCGCAATGAAGCTGGAAGCTTGTCAGAGGCAGGAGGAACTGAGGCTGAGACCTCTAGAATTGTGTCAAGGATTAGAGGTGAAGCCTTGTAATGGTGAAACGCCTCTAGTTGACTTACTTACTGGACTCGATCTGGATTGTGGAAATGGACCAAGGAGGAAGGACTGTCCATCGGGAAGCTATTGTCACCAAACTACAAAAGTTGCAAGGTGTTGCAAGAAAGGTACGTAGGTGCACTTATTTAAACAGATACTATTATTTCATTGTTGCTTTTAAGTTCAGAGTAATCAGGCGTTTGAGTTCTCTAGTAGGTACTCCAAAAGTTTGATTTTTGACGCTAACTTCGTTCTTATCCACACACTTTTCATTTAGACAAAGTCCAAGAGGAGAAGAAAGGCTGCGAAGACTCGTGGTTTGGCTGCTGCCCTGACAGTGCCACAGCCGCACAGGGACCCGAGGCTGCGGGATGCCCTAGTCAGTGCCTCTGCAACAAGTTGGGCTCCTTCTCAGAGACGTGCAGCCCGGAGAGCCAGCAATGCGAGTGCCGGCCTGGTGTGGGTGGACTCAAGTGTGATCGCTGCGAGCCTGGTTACTGGGGACTGCCAAAGATATCGGCGGGACATCAGGGGTGCATCCGTAAGTTATAATTTTTTTTTTAAATCCTGATATTTATTATTTGACTATCGAATCCATGGGGGTACACTGCATACCACACAAACCGAGATTGGCTTCACAGACTTAAGAGATGCATATGAAGAATGTTTAGTATAAAACAAATTCAACTTGAATACCTGTTGCTCATACAAGCGGTTCAACTGAGTTTTTGCACCGAACACATCTGTGATGATAATTCTTTGTTATTTTGTTTTATTTCTCAGAATAAATCTTGCAAAGAAATCCATTTTGTTTTGAAGTGAATTTTTCTTACTTAATTTTATTATTTTTAGCTTGTGGCTGTTCGATGTTTGGTTCAGTGAGGGAGGATTGTGAACAGATGACAGGAAGATGTGTATGCAAGCCTGGTATCCAAGGCCAGAAGTGTACCATTTGCACAAGCCATGACAAGATCCTGGGTCCAAATGGATGCTTTTCACGTAAGTCAAATCCACTAATAAGTTATCTCTCCTATTTTTTATTAAAATAACCTTCGTTTAACGTGACGAATGTATACAGCGAGATTACCGTTAATAAATAATATATTACGAGGCTTAATTACGCCCCCAACATTTTAATCCTATGCTTAGCTAGTGAAATTTGATAACTTCTATTAATCTTTGAGCATTTCGTTCAAATTACATGGTTTAAAGTCTTCATTAAAATACTTTTCTTATTGCCACTTAGTAAATTCTGCTGAATCCAAAATATTATTGTAAAAAAATATTTTAATTTTTTTAAATTAAATTTAATAATGTTATTATCTCGTTTTACAAGTATTTTATTTTTTATTTTTGTTACAGCTGTTTAGGCTTACAAGGCCTTTTTCTAAATGTGGTTAAACCACTTTGAGACGACTTGTTTATACGAATCTTATGGTAAATTTTTGAAGGTGTATAAATTGATTTATTACCCGTTAAACCAATTTGCTGAGAAACTCATTGAGACAATAGAGACTCTATTATTTGGGGTACATCGGAATCCGTTTCCCCAGCACTAAATGTTAAGGTTTTCTTAATTGTTTAACAATGATGTTACTGATATGACTCATTTATGTGCGTTATATTAAGAAGTATATATTAGGAATAAATATTTTTTCTTACTTTATTAATTATACTTACATTTTGCAAATTGCTCATCAAAATCAGTAAATTGGTTTAACCTGAAATAAATCAATTTAGACACCTAAAAAAATTGACATTAAGATTCGTATAAATACGTCGTTTCAAAGTGGTTTAACCACAGTTTAAAAATGATCTTTTAAGCCGAAATAGCTGTAATAAAAATAAAAACTAAAATACTTTCAGAACTTGATAATAAAATTATTAAATCTATTTTAAATTAAATTTAAAAAAAAAAAATAGAGTTCTACGAATTAAACACAAGCACAATTAATGATATATTCTTATTTCTCTAGCTGATGTCGTCCACTTACCTCCAACAAGTTGCAAAGATCTGAACTGCTATTTCGGAGCCGTGTGTGTGGAGCGCGGAGGTCTCGCTGTATGCGAGTGCGCCGCTACACAGTGTCCCCCGGAGTCCATGGACACCCTCATGGTCTGCGGCAGTGATGGCCAGACCTACACTTCAGAATGCCACCTCCGGCTCCAAGCTTGCAGGACACAGACCGATATAGTCGTCCAAGCATTTGGCATCTGCAGGGAGGAAACTGGCAGCGGAACTGACTGGCCCATCAGGAGATACACTTCCATGCATTACACCCAACCGGACGAAGGAAATGTGCACATCTCTAAGAGCACCAGGCATCTACTGGTGCCGGAACATGGACCCAGGTTATCCAATCAACATAAGGATACTGAGAACTTGATGACTTATCACAAGACTGCGCTAGGAGCGGAAGTTGAATTGGATGTGAACAATTATTTGGGGAAAAGTAGTGGATATGATAAAGGTTAGAAGTATTGATTAACTAAGTTATTTAACTTAAATTGAAAATATGAAATTGTGGTTTTTCAAATTTCCAGAAAATAAAAAAATATATTTATAGTATATGTTTTTAGTTTTTGTTCGATTTCAAATAAATATGATTCTCCTGCCGTCAGTAAGTGTTAGAATATTTTACCAAAAATAAAAAAAAATGTTTTAAAAATGGGAATCAGTTGTGAATAAAGTTAACACCAACATTACTTAATATATGTATATATTGCATATTTTTAGGGCGAACTACTCTTGGAACTATCACAGCACTTATTGGTGATTTGTGCACCAGCAATATAGATTGCCTGATCCTGAACACTCGTTGCGTCAAAGGGGCTTGCATTTGTGCGGCGGGTTTCAGCGCTTCGATAAATCGTCAAGAGTGCTTGGAGCCGACTGGCGCCATTCTACCAAAACCACCTATGGCCTGCAACAGGTCGCCTTGCCACTACTCCAGCACTTGCGTGAACCTCCCTGACAATGGATTCACTTGCGTGTGCGAACCTCACTCAACAGGGAGGCTTTGTGAATTCAGAATCACGGTGCAACATTTCGACGTCCCTTCTTTCGATGGCCACGCTTACATCACTATGAAATCTCTTTCTGCGTACCACAAATTCAACATAGAATTGGAATTCACAGCTTTCGCAGATAATGGAATTTTGCTTTACAATCAGCAAAAGCAGGATGGGACGGGTGATTTTATTTCCCTGGCGATTATTAATGGACATGTAGAGATGAGGTATAACTTAGGCGATGGTATAGTGAGTGTGGTCACTCCGGATGCCATACAAATGGACACTCGCCACAGACTGACGGCTAAGAGGTACCACAGAGACGGGATGCTGAAGCTGGATGATGGTGATGACACAGTTGGACAGTCGAGAGGAACCTTAAAAGCACTGGACTTGGTTGATCACGCCTACGTTGGATATGTGCCCACCAACTATTCTAGGTAATTTTGTAGACATATTTTACACACTGAGTGTAGTGTCGTTTGCATAAACTACTTATATATTATTTTGTTATACTAACTAACTAACTAACTAACTAACCATCACGCCGTTTCCCCGCAGGGGTAGGCAGAGAGGACGGACCGCCACACAACTCGATCTTGGCACACGCTCTTTGCCTCGTTCACATTCATGCATCGTCTCATACATGCTCTTCTATTATTCCGACTCTTCACATGGCCCGACTCGAGTATCTGATTCACTTGGTCGTGCCATGTCTTCCTCGGGCGTCCGCGACTTCTTCTACCATTCACATTTGCATCATATATTCTCCTTACACTCCTTTCCTCGTTCATTCGCTCTACATGCCCAAACCATCGGAGAGTCCCTTTCTTAATCTTCCACATCACGCTTACATCAGCCTTGCATTATTTGCGGATATCCACGTTTCTCTCACGATCGTACATGGTTTTACCACACATTCGCCTCAGGGATCTCATTTCTACAGCATTCAGTCTTTGGTTATACCGTACATTAAACTATTTATATATTGTTTTGGAACATTTAGAGTATTAACATGAAGAAAGTTAGTTTATCCGCTCATTAGCAACTGAAAAAAAACAGTTGGAAACTCAATCGCTATCCATAGGAAAGCAACTTATAATTTTCATTGGCGATTGGCACGCAGAAAACTTCTCAAATGCCAGACGTCAGAGGCGACGCTGCAGTCACTCCCAACTCGCAGTGCTAGTTGCCGCGGCCGTATCAGTTGCCAGATTGACAGGCTGCTATGTTTGCGCCTCACGACCTGTCAATTTGCGATATGTCAGAGAAGAAAAATGTCGATTTTGTTCAGGAAGTTGATAAATTATTGTTATATATTGTGGTTGATAATTATTGATAAATAAAATTAATAAATTATACTTAGTTTTGTTAAACCAGCAGATATAATTACTGAAATATTAAAGTTGAGTTGCGCCGTGAATTGAATTTCCAATCAGCTTCCGGTTTCTCTATGAGCGAAGCTCCTTATAAGATTAACATTATGTTAATAAACCACTTAAAAATGACCATGCTGTTCAATAATTGGTGTCGAACTTATCCAGTTCTAAATTTTAAATACTGTTAACTAAAATTTTTTTTACTGGTATATCTTAAAATTCCAGTGCATTATCGTCAAATACTTCGGTTTACCTCATTGTTTGTTCGTGTTTCAATTTGAAATGTGATTATAAATTTCATTGAAATACCAACCACCAAATCTTCGAGTTCAAATGCCAAATATTACTGATGCCGAAATTCAAAACTACTCGGATAAAATTACTCACGCAAAATTCCAAATATGAATGTGAAATGATCGAACATCCGAACTAATTCCAATTCTCTATTGATTCAATACCTGCAGGGTATTCGAGAACATTGGAATCCGGCAGGGATTCATCGGTTGCATTCACCGTCTGAAGATTGGGCGGGTGGTAGTGTACCCGCGGCTGGCCGGCGGGGCGGGCGCAGCGGTGGGACGGGCGGCGGGAGCGGCGGCAGCAGCGGCGGCAGCAGCAGCGGCGAGCGGCGCGACTAGCGGAGCGGGAGACGTGCTGTACGACGCTAAGAATGTGAAGGAATGCACGGATAACCCCTGCGCCAGTATGCCTTGCGCTAATGGAGGGACGTGTCACGCTTTGGATCGGGAATTTTATAGGTAAATAAATTATGCTCCATTTTTCTTGACCCTTATTTTGTTTTGCTTTTGGGGAGGGGATAGTGCAAGTCAAAAATCACCGTAACGTTCTATAAAATGTATACTTTCACCTTTTTTTAAGTAGCACTTCTCGCTTTGTAGCACCTGTCCAAGGTAGGTGTACTATATTTTTTTATTGTACCGTTTGCAGCTCACCCTCTTAGCACCAGATTTTTTTTGTCAATGCATAAATCTCAGGAATGAATTAAAAAATCTGGCATTTTACTTATTATTTTACTCAATGACGCTTTCTACCACAAACTAATATCATGAAACTAATGTTATGAAACCAAAGTTTCCGACCGCAATTTAAAAAAAATTACAAAACTTTTGAAAATTTTTATGAATTATTTTTACAAAAAATGAGACAAAGTGAGTTGACGATAACGTTTCCCTTATAAAATATGTGTGTTATTATTTAATTCTTTTTCAGGAATTTTAATCGTAAAAAAAGTCAGGTGAGCCATTTTAAAAACTTATTCTTGCATTCAAAATTTTTATGTTTTAAAAATTAAACAATTATTTCGAATTCTAAAATTTGAAAGCATATTCTATCACCTTTCAAAAACAGTTGTTACTCTTCGGATGCGTTCAGATATATTGACGTCCAGCGCGGTCTAGGGGTATGGCTCTTGACTCGCAATCCGTAGTTCACGGGATCAAATCCCGGCGTGGGCAAATAAATTTAATTTTAATAATTGGTGTTATTTCGCAATTAATTCATTTAAAATATTTAATGAATAGTATATTTGCGGCGCGCTCTAGAGTGGAAGATACTCTCAGTATCTCCCTGGTGTAAAACCACCATTCAGAATTGATACGTTTCTTGAAATGGTGTTAGCCATGTTTGGTGACTAGATCCGAATAGTCAGGTACTTCCCCACCTTACTCTTTCTCATCTCCTTCCCGTCCTCACTGCCTTCAGCCTTACAACATACCCCAATTGGGGATACCGTAGTCTCACTGGCTCCAGACGGGAGCAGCTGGGACTCTTGTGAGTCCCAGCATATAAAAAAAAGATGTATTCCATTTATTCACATTTTATTGCAAAGCGGGAATAACTTGAACTTCTGACAAATAGACCCGAGACCTGAGGGGCTAATTATTATCCTCTTTATAAGTAGATAATTTGTTGCCTTAAATTGAAGGAGTTCTAACAACATTTGCAGGTGTGCCTGTTTGGATGGCTTCATGGGGGACTTCTGCGAGATAGTGCTGGACCCCTGCTCCTCCGGGCCGTGTGAGAACTCCACCACCTGCGTCCCTGACGGCATCACCTTCCGCTGTGTTTGCGAGAGGGGGGATGATTCCTACGACGATTGCATGATAGGTAAATAATTACTCAATTCAATTTTTTTTCAGCAATTTTCTCAAAATATCTACAATGACATATTAATAATTTTTCGGTATGGTGAAAGATTACGAAATTAATGAGTAATTTTTTCACACCTTGCCCAAAATAATCTACCGAAAAAAAATATAAATACAATAAATAAATATATATATACAAAAGTAGTAAGTCGATTTTTTAAAAACATCTATTGGTATACATTTTTTGTCATTTAACCATTTCTGAAGTTTTCGATTATTTGACACTTTTAATCGCTTGTTTCTGAAAGTATAATGGGTGTACCTATTTACTAAAAATTTAAAAAGTCATAATTAAAAAAATAACAAAATTTTATAATGTTTTTAAAGTCCATAATATTCTTATTGGATAAAACAGTTTGTTGCGATATAATAATTAGTCAAATATTTTTAATTTTTAGAAAAAACTTCTTCTGAAAGGTTTTCACTTTGTAGTGGCATTATTAAGTTAAGTTAGCCTCTCAGAAACTGGGCGTACTATACAGGACCCGCAGATCTTTAACACTAGAAAGACCGAAGCCTTCATTTTGACGGCTGGCCGAAGTAATGTGACGATATAATGCTTAATAATTATTGTATTGGTATGATTTTTTTTCACATTTCATGATTTATGATTTTACAACTATGATGAAAAAAACAGGTACGGGTCTTATTTAGTTTTTGAGATATATTGACTTATACCTACAAAGACCGACGCCGTCAATGTGACGGTTTGGGCCATAATGCTGAGTTTGTTTACAACCTTCCTTACCCAAGCTTACAACACGCCCATTCCTCCTCGTTTATGATAGTACCACGATAGTACTAATATATATGTCTCTTTCTTTCGCTATCGCGTATCATATAATTTGTAAAAATACCACAAAAAATATATCTCTGACCCAAATTGATTTTATGGCTTGTCGGAGAACTAAAGACAGGGTATGCATACATATACCATAGTTGGTCCAGCTGGGTTAGCTCCTGAAGAACTGGCAGAATCTTGGATAACCAATACCTACGCCATAGGCCCCCCTAAGAGGTTCGCTAAGTTTGGTGACTTAGCAGGGGTGCCCAGGTTCATTCCAGGTATTTTTTTTACATTAGCTAACAGGAGGCCCTGAGAAAAATAATTCCCCTCAGGGCCTATGTATGTCGTTTTGGGGATGCTGTGTAGAGAGTCTTTTTAGGAAATGAAGGAGAGGAAGTTCCGGGAAGGAAAAGGATATTAGGGGTGGGTAGGTATATGGGGGTCAGTGTGTCCAGGAGTAACGGACGTATGAATCCATCCATCCGTGATGTTCCGAGAGAGCACGGCTGGAAAAGTCAAAGGGACCGCCATGCTGATGGGCAGGCGCATATTTATTTAACAGCGCCCTTGAGGTGATTTTTTCACAAAAATCGCGCTATATAAATTAGCCAAATATTATTATTATCTGCCCCCAAGACCCGGACAAACCTCATCCCAAAAACCCGGGCACCCCTACAAAGTCACCAAAAGTAGCGAACCAATTTTGGTGACATATGGCAGAGTTCTTGATTATCCAATAAATGGTTCCCGGGGCGGCAGTACCCATATCCGCCTCCCAAATTAGGAATTTGTTCGGGGAAGGTGTGTTTGGACCTTGGTGGGGGATGCGTCTACCAAAAGACTGCGTGGCAGGCTAAATCGGGAGTGACTGGTTGAGAGAGATCGTTCGACCTCGCCAGCAGGACTCTCGGAACATTGCCTTGCATCGCAGTGATGCAAGGCAATGTTCTTGGTAGTGGAATAGATTCTTACGTATGTCACCACACTGATCCATAGATTTCTACCCACCCCTCATAAATCATTTAATTCCCATAACTTATTCTTCTTCCTTTCCCTTTAGGTACCCTCCACACAGCATCCCCAAAGGTGACAATGCCATGAGGGGAATAATTTTCCTTAGGGTTTTTTTGTGGATCTAATGTAAACGAAAAAAGAAAAGAAACCGGGCCCTGTGCCATCTTTGGGGATGCTGGGTGGAGGGTGTTTTTAGGGAAAGGAAGGAAAAGAAGTTCTGGGAAGGAAGAAGGTGTGAGGGGTGAATAGGAAAAAATGGTAAATTTATCCAGGAGTAACGGATGAATGAAGAAGGTGTGAGGGATGAATAGAAGAAATTGGTAAATGTATTTAGGAGTGTTAGACGAATGAATCGATTTCTCCCACAGCGGTGCAAGGCAACGGTTCGAGAGAGGTCCTGCTGGAGAGGTCTAGATGAGGTCTCCTCAACAAGTGTCTCCCGACCCGGTCGGCTACGCAGTAGGTGGGCAAACGTATTCGCCACCTAGATCAGACAAACCCCACCTAATGAACCCGGGCACCCCTGCTAAGTCACCAAAAATAGCGCGAACCGCTTGGAGTGTCCTATGACAGAGGTGTTGGTTATCCAATAAATGGTTCCCGGGGCGGCAGTACCCACATTCGCCTACCAATTGGCAAAAAGTTATCAGCCGTCAAAATGACGGTCGTGGTCTTTATAGGTATAGAGAAGTACCCGGTCTTTCTAGTGTTAATAGTACACAACTGTTAACCCTGTATAAATCGCAAGTGTGCCCCACGGTTGAATTTGGCAGCTACCTCTGGTCTTTAGCTCCAAAACATCTAAAAAAAAAACCTTTACTCTGAGCAGAAACGGGCGGTTCGCTTGATAGATTCTCCCATCTTAACAGACGGATTGCAATCTTTAGAGCACAGGCGTCAGGTGGGAATGCTAACCTTGTTCTACCGGTATTACAATGGAAAATGCTCCGAGCAACTAGCGTCATTGATCCCCTCGGCACCGGTGCATAGTCGGTAAATACGTCAAACACGCCCCCAACATTTGTACACGGTTGACAATAGTCACATGAGAACGGGTCGTTTCTACGACTCGTTCTTGAGTTCAACAGTTTGGCTGTGGAGCGATTTGCCGACCTCTGTGTTTCCACCCTCCTACAACATGGGTCTATTCAAGACCCATGTTCACTCCTTCCTTTCCTCAAAAAGACCCTCCATACAGCATCTCAGATGACATAGGCCCGAGGGAAATTATTTTCCTCAGAGCCTCATGTGTGGAGTTAATGTTAAAAATAAAAAATAAATTATTTTATTAAAAAGACAAGTTACTTAGTTTACATCACTTTTTTTATACATGCACAATCTATTTGTTTCGTGAACAATGTTCACATCAACAGGAGTAAATGCACACTAAAGTTAAAAATTAAATACATATCACCTATGGAGAGGAAGGGAGAAGAAAGAAGGAGACGAAGGAAGGGGGGTGGGTAAGAGTGGGGTAAGTTCATTAACTTTAGGGATTACAATGTCATTAGAAGGGAAAGACTGGTTAAGTGGGAAAATGTTCCAAAGAGGGTTTTATAAAAATTTGATGCTTTTTAATTACGAGTATATATGCTTTGCTATTAACATTTTCACTTATTTCTAAAATTTCTATAAGGATTTATTTGAGTAAGGATGCTTCTGAAACTGGCAAACAGTTTGAATAAATTAAGTAGGTACCTTCTTCGAATGGTATATTTTTAAAAATCATAATTTAAAAAGCTACAATAAGTCTTACCAAGAAACTTTATTGTTTTCACGACTCTTTCACTTGCTCAATATGTCGATTTTTTATGCAGGATCAAATATGTACATATTAACTTAAAAAAGTTGCGGTTTAAGGGCGTTTAACCAGTCAGCGGCCAAAAATCCACATTTCGTCGAAAGATGTTCTTACGATCGTGCAGGGCAGTTCCAATGAGAAAAAAATAATTATTCTCCGTACCAGCTATTAAAAATTATAACTCAATATCGATTTTATTTCATTTCAAATTTGTTTTAATTTATATCTACATCCAAAAATGCTGAAAGGCGTGATGATAAAACTATTAAAATTATGTAATTTTTGTTATTATTTTTTGATGATAAGTATTTATAATTTTCCAATATTGTCTAAACAAAAAAAAAATATTTAAAAAAATTCTGAAATATATTAGTTTGTAAGTGCACAAACGGACCAATTTTCGTCAAGAAACACATCTCCGTATATATTTTTTAATGATTTTATTTAAACTAAAATTAAAATTCTGTAACAAACGTTGCCCAGATAATGTTTTGATTTATTTTTATGCATAATTATATGATTGGAGATGGATTTGTTTAATACAAAATCTTTTTTTGAAAATTTAACAAATCTGCCAACGACCTATGGTATAACCTTATTTTACTAAAAATAATCATTTTTTTCTCAAAATTTAAAACATACGTTAACTAGATAAAAGAAAAATCTTTCGAAATCAATTTATAATGGTGAAAAGAGTCAATACGTCTGAAATCTGATTTAAAAATGACATATTTCTGGTTTTCTCTGGTTATACCAAAGATATTCAAATACAATAGAGATATCCTATGATGTCCGCGCGACTGTCGCCGAACTACTACATTTTCAGGGTAGTTTGCATACAAAAATAATTGGTTCATTTCCTCGATTTTTTGAAGGTGTGCATTAGTATTGCTTAACAATATAGTTCGAATACGGAAAGAATTCGTCCATTTAGTTTAGCGTTCGTTTAGTTTATTCGTTAATTATTCGTTCATTTATATAGTTTATTCGTTAATTGGTAAACAATATCGGCGACACCCGGAAGCGCAGTCCTACCTAGTAAAAACTGCGGATAGCACATTTCTTTATATCTCAATATCTTTGGGTTATACCCTCTTATTGATAGCAACAAAATTAAGCAGTAAAATAAAAAAAAAGTAATGTTCTCATTTCCAGATAACTCGAAGAAGGAACCCGCCGCCATCCCACAATTCACCGGCTCCAGCTACATCCAGTTGCCCCGTCCTTCCGGCCTCGGCAAGTCCTTCAAGCTGGAGATCTGGTTCCTGGCCAAGAAGCCGAGCGGCCTGCTGCTGTACAGCTCCCAGGGCGTGTCCCGATCCAAGGGAGACTTCGTGTCTGTCAACTTGGTGGACGGGCGGGTGCAGCTGAGGTTCAACCTCGGCAGTGGCGTGGCTAGCGTCACGTGAGTACACTTATTTGTTATGCTAAACCCTGTTGACGGGTTCCAACTAATCCAGCTACCTCGTCCTTCTGTTGAAAGGCTGTTGTCAATAGTATCGCTGATCAAGTTGACTAAATCGACAATTTCGTTTGTCATCAATATAAAGCCGTTTTTATAAGTATTTAATTGTTATTATTATCCAAGAAAAAAAATGTTTATTTCTCAGTCTATTTATCTGCTGTGTAAGTGATATTACTCGCGACAGCTGTTTTGCCTTCTGAAGGCATATCAAACCATAGTGAAGCCATTTATATACGATCTATTTAATAATAATACTAATAAATAGCTGTTTCGCCTTCTGATGGCATATCAAACCATGGTGAAGCCACTTACAGGCGATTTATTTATGTAATTTCTAAATTCCCTTCCGTACTTCCAATTCACCCAAATCAAAATCAAAATTTCTCACCCATTATTGCTACCAATACCAACTTGGCTTAATTTTGTCAATATTTTTTATTCCTACTGTAGGTATATCGATATCAAATTGTCGCTATCGTTAATTTAATTTTTTTAAACAAGCGTAACTCACACAGGATATTCCTAGGAAGACAGGCACAGTTTAAAAAAATGTTTGAATTATTTCCTTTGTGTGTTGTCAACTCACCAGGCATAAGAACCTATTTCACTGCCACCATTCACACACAAATTATGACTTACATAGTTTAGCGAACAAAATATACAAATTTTATCGAAATTACGAATGCAATAATTTCAATATAAATACACTTAAACAACTTTGTTATGTCAAAAAAGTATTTCTGATAATTTCAGTTAATTGTAAATTATTATTATTATCTTTAAATTGTATCCATCTGTAAACCACAATTATGAAAAAATATTATTTTCAACCTAATATTGATTACTAACTCCTGTGTAAAAAAGTGTAAACTCAACATAAAAGCTCCACAATCCCTTTTGACTGTAAGAAAAATGCATACATAAATAAATAAAAAATCGTAAAATTACTTTTTGCAAAATGATAGTATTTGATATATCTATTTCTAATTATTCGTCTTTTACGTCGTTTAAGTGGTAAACCGTTAAAATTTAAATAAATAAATGATGGAAAGAATATGTTATAACATACAATGACATGAAAAGTCACAAATATTATAAACGACCCTCAAGAATAGAGACAAAAACCACAAAACTGTATTTCATTTTGTAAAGGCACCAGCAAAGTAAGCCCATTTTTATTCACACTAGAAAGTCATAACATTCTAGCTTTTCGCAAAGTTTTATATGAATCACTCCTTTTTGATTTGAAGGTCAATGGTACAAAATTTCATCAATTTCGGAATAAAACTGTAGATTTGATCCACGCCGCCCGGTCGTCATCCCGCCATAAGTCTCTGTACAAATATATAATTTAAATAAATAGATGGAATAAGATATAATCAGTTGAATCTTTAAAAAGCTCAATTAATTAGGTAACAATCTTGGTTTATTAAATCCCATGTATGTGATCGTAAACAGGGCCCGGTATCTTTATTAAGCGGTGGTTAATTCTAGAAATAATTAACATTACATTACTAACTGCTAGTTTCTGCGCGCATTAGTGTCGTTATGCTGACAGATAAACGTTAATTATTACATCGAAGACTGCGCGACAATTTGCATAACATTTGAACTCCCTCTGTCGAAAAGGTACGCGGTTATCTCTTCAGTGGAATACACCATAAGAGTAATTTAATGGCTGTGGATTAATATGGAGATTTTATCTAGTTTGCTGAAGAAGGGGACTGGTAGAAATTACATTTATGAAAATTGTGGTTTTAATGTCATTTTAAATCTATTTAATGTCAATCTAGAAATGTTTAAGAAATGGTGGGTTTTGTTTATCGAAATTAATTCGAGTTTAATATACTAACTCTTATGTTCGTAAAAGTAAAACCAATGGAACGAATGTTTGGAAGTAATTTACTTACTTGTGATCACATTATTTTGTTATTCCAAAGTCATGTTAAGTTCCTTCTTCAAATTACTATGATACTTAATATGATACCGCTCAAGTATCCAACCTCTTGAAGCCAGTGGAACTATGGCATCTGTATTTAGAGAATATCGAGAAGTTGGTGAAAATAGTGTAGGGTAAGAAGAAAAGGGAGGCATTGCATTACTGGTGCCTAAACATAGCTATAATTATTTCAATATGTTTTTTTTTTATCAATGAGTCTCTCGTGAAGGAAATACCTAGGAAACCTTTTTACCTCTCTGTTTAACCAGGAAAGGTGGTGCAACTAATTTATTTTCTAAAATTTTGTTGGTTTTTTTCCGTTAGCTCCACTCCGTAGGCCCTAGGAAAAATTATAACCCTCAGTCATCTTTGGGATGCTGTGTGGACGGAATTTTTAGGAAAGAAAGAGAGGAAGTTTTGTGAAGGAAAAGGGTATGAGGGGTGGTAGGAATCTGGGGATTATCTACATAATTATTAAAACAGAATTAATAAAACCAATAATAATTGTTGTACCAAATTGTATGAACAATATATTTTATACTGCATTCTTTAGTGTTGCCAAAAAAACATTTTTTGCCTTTATATAATCTGCAATTTTGCCACGCTCTAACAACGCCAATAAAACCTCGTTTCAGTTCAACGGAGAGCATCACCCTGGAGACATGGCACCGAGTGAAGATCCGTCGCAGCGGGCGGGATGGCATCGTGCAGCTGGATAACTCCACGGTGGCACGTGGCTCGGCGCCCGGCCAGCTCACCGAGCTCAACCTGGAACAGCCGCTCTATCTGGGATTTGTACCGTATGTGGCATTCTCGCTTCTTTACATTTATATGAAAGCTCCACGGTGGCAAGCGGCTTAACGGCACCCGTGCTGCTCACCGAGCTCAACTTGGGGTTTAGGCGCTCTTATGGGGAAGTCACGATATTGCTCCTCTTTTTTTCTGGTACCCTATAGAACTTGTAAAAATTATAAAAATGCGTATAGACGGTATATCTTCAAATCACAGTAGCCAATGATCTTGATAACCAACTAATAAATTTGAGATTTTGGATGGTACTCTTATTGTTCTTGTAGGAAAGTATTGATTTTCTTTACATTTGAACTGGTTGTATAACACAAGCACCCCTTATAGATGTATAACTGGTGTAAGTAAATGGTGTTGAAACTAAATTATAAGCAATTTCTCTGATTAAAACGGAAAAATTCATGATTACTATAATTTCTTTATGATATTAATTTTGTAGCTTTTTCGTGTTAATAATCTGAAACTTTCCGAAACCATTAATAAATAAAATCAAGTGGTTCCGGAAGAATCCTCCTTTCATCAAGATAAACGTTTTTTTTAAATGCGAATGAAGACAGTGATATTACACGGTGTCCGATAACTCGTAGTACTCATGAAAAGCTGGTGAATCTACATCACATGTGGCGTCTATTTTGTCGTTAATTTTTTGGTTTTTGCAAATAGGGTTTTCAAGTAAATGGACTCAAATTAGAAAAAAATTTGTCGCTGAATGGTTAATATCAGCTGTTTGATGTATTTTAAAATGCGTCGAATCAAAGACCCAGCTTCAAACATTCCTTTTGTTGCCAAAAATAATGGAAAAAGTTTAAAAAAAAAAGGAAATTATTTAGATGCAGACACCTCATATACTCAGAAAACCAGAGCAAAACAAATAGACATACTTAATTTACCAAAGTGTAACTCTACGTTTGAACAAAGAAGCTCTGAATTTTCAGCAGTAAAGTTATATGAAAAACTCCCACTTAGTTTCAAACAAATTAAAACAAAAATAGCTACATTAAGGACATTACGTGTTGGCTGAAGGAACTGTCGGAAAATTTCGTTGAAAACTTATCCAAAATATAGTCCCCTCTCAGCATGGGATCTCCCAGTGAGGAGGACTACGAATGCGAATATAATTTCTATTTTATTTATATACCTAACAATATGTAAAAAATTAATAAATTATATAGTTACTAAATAAAAAAATAAAAAAATATACGTATATATATATGTATATATATTTCGATGATATATTTCGAAAGGCTCATATCGAAAACATTTTTTATGGGTCCTCTATGTGAATTAGATTTTCCCAGTTGCAGCTACGCATTTTAGGACACCGTGTGTAATACCTACATATGTAGATATACCTACACATAAATGAATTGAAATGAGGAATTCCCCTCCATATTAAACAATTTGTCACAAAAAAAAACAATTAATTTCATTAAAATATATTGTCGTTTTTCAGTAATTGGATGAAAGTCCATCGCTTGTCCGGCGTCACGAGCGGGTTTTTGGGAGCCATCCAGCGCATCATCATCAACGGAAAATCTCTGAAGATCCTCAGCCACAATAACATGTGCATGTTCGGAGGACCTCATCAGCAGCAGAGTGGTCCCAAGCAACTGGCCTGCTCCAGCCCCGGCGTGACGCGCTACCGCGGCCCGCCCTGCCTGCGCGAGACGTGCTCGGGCCGCGGGGTCTGCGTGCCGGTGCTAGGTGATTTCCACTGCCAGTGTGAGGATGGGTATACGGGCGACAGCTGCGAGCTCAAGGAGAAGATTCACGAGAATGAGGTGGACGGGAGGATTCCGCATCATAATCCGAGGAAGAATAAGCAAAGGTGAGATTTAATACAAAAACACTAAGGGCCGTTGTTTCCAATACTACTGATCAACTGTTGAGCCGAAATTTTGAGTTACCACTCCTCTAATGCACAAATACGCTCTTCCCAACACAACTCTCTCTGACCAACAGGCGAATCGAGCGTTACCAAACAAAATAATTAGCTTTTTTACATTGGCTCCGCACAGAAGGCTCTGAGGAAAATAATTTCACTCAGGGTCTATGTCATCTCAGGGGATGCTGTGTGGAGGGTATTTTTTAAGAAAGGGAGGAGAGGAAGTTCTGGAAAGGAAATGGGTATGAGGGGTGAGAAGGAATCTGGGGGTCAGTATGCCCAGCGACGTATGAATCCATCCCTCCGCGGTGGATGAAAATGGGTCGAGAGAGTCCAACTGGAGAGGTCAAAAGGACTCCCTCAACCAGTCTCTTTCGATCTAATCCGCCTCTCAGAAAATTGACAGACCTGGACAATCCTCACCCATGAACGCATCATGGAGTCCATCGGACATCACCAAGTCACAAAACATAGCGAACCACTTGGGGTGACCTATGACTTATATTAGCTGACCGGAGACTCGGATTGATATATTAAAAGCTTGGAACAATGGCAGTAAATTTCCTCAAAAATCACAATAAAACATATTACAGGTAAAACTAACTAACTAACTAACTAACTAACCATCATGCCGTTTCCCCGCAGGGGTAGGCAGAGAGGACGGACCGCCAAACAACTCGGTCTTGGCACACAGTCTTTGCTTCACTCACATTCATACATCGTCTCATACATACTCTTCTATTATTCCGACTTTTGACATGGCCCGACTCAAGTATCTGATTCACTTGATCGTGCCATGTCTTCCTCGGGCGTCCCCTACTTCTTCTTCCATTCACATTTGCGTCATATATTCTTCTCACATTATTTTCTTCTTTCATTTGCTCTACATGTCCAAACCATCTGAGGGTCCCTTTCTTAATCTTACTCATTATGCTTACATCAGCCTTGCATTCTTTGCGGATATCCACATTTCTCACACGATCATACAGGGTTTTGCCACACATTCGCCTCAGGGATCTCATTTCGACAGCATTCAGTTTACTTTCATCCTTCCTCTGCCAACTCCATGCCTCACTACCATACATCAAGGTAGGTACCAGGACTCCATTGTGGACTGCTAGCTTCGCGTCTTTTGACAGTGTTTTATTAGCGCCAACGGCATTCAGTCTTCCATTAATGGAGTTACCTGGAGTTATTACAGGTACCTTCCTAAATTTAACCAACTACCATATATATTTATATTTACATGTATATTTTTTTAATGTTAATACCATAAATTTAAAAAAAATATTTTAGTTGGATAAAAATGCTGTACGCATAGCCTAAAGAAGAATACAAGAAATACCATGTGTTTGTGTTTCGTCTTCCAAAAGTCTGGCCAATCGGGCTTTACATTTTTTTGTAATGCAAAACTGTGTTTCGCCATTATTCTGAATGATCGAGAATCAAAAGGTGGCGACATTGGTTTACATTTAAAGTTGTATGGAAGTAAATTCAAGTGTTTCCTTGTACCGTCGCGCGTCGTTGGGAAAGTGGTGGGACTCCTCAAATTATCTTCTTTGTTCCATGGCTGTTGGTTTATGATAACAATATTCAAATGCAAATTAAAATCAGGTTTAATTATTAATTAATGAAAAAAATGTTAAAATAGCGTTTTCTAAATTTACCTTTTCTAAATTCACCTTAAAATGACAAGAATGCAGTTGTCTGTTTAGTATATTTTTTTTACATACCTCATAGAATATTCATCTTCCTAAATGTGCATCTTCCTTTGTTAAGAGACAGATTGAGGTGTAATAATGTTAATCCAATTATGTATATTGTAAGCATACATATTATGAGTAGGTACCAATTTTGTATGAATTTGACTAATAAGTAAGGAATTTAAATGGTTTTGTGTAAAATGTACCAAAGACCTGTCTTATAATTTGAGTTTTTAATCGTGATAATTTAATTTATTTAATAAATTATTTCAGGAAACACATTACAATGGGAAATCGGGATATACTATCAAACATTGGTGGAGGGGAGATCAACGAAGATGCAAGCTGATTACCCGAACACATATCGACAAGAAAATCATAAGGGAAGCTTTCTACCTTCAACATATCGTTTCGGTTGAAATTTAAAATGAAAATCTGCCATATTTATACCTATCCTTTTTTTCTGTCTTTGGTCTAAAAACGAAAAGAACTTTTTGTATCTAATATTGTGCCATACATAATGTTATGATTTTCGAGTATAATAAATGAATATATGTACACCACTTTATTAAGAATAAATAATATTATCCTTAAACCACACTGTACATTTCAAATATTCATCTCGAAACAATTTTGAAATATTGAACGAAACATATTTTATGTTTAACAAATCATCACATTACATAGTATCAATAATATTAAACTTTTTTTATGAATTATCTGATTTTATACTTGCTAAAAAACAGTAACAATAATTTAAGTCAGACCACTTAATTGCTTTTTATACTCGGGGGTCTAATGTTAACATACGTAGATAAATGTTTGGAATATAATGTGTATTAATTTAAAGTATGGTGTTATTTTACTTGTGAATATGTCTGATAACGATATAATTATTTTGTAAGAAGATGTTTTTGCTAAACAATGTTATAAAATGATTTAATGAAAGTAGAAAATATTTATATCTTTAATATTGTATAAAATATAGTAATAAACAGTTGTTACCAAAGATAATATTTGAAATGTAAGAGATATTTAATGCCAATAGTAAATATAATTTGTCCAAATAAATATATAGAATACCTACCTTTATGATTAGATGGAGTTTTATTTTTGAAAGCTACTTTTTTTAATGAAATTAGGCTTCTTTCTTAGGTACATTTTAATAAAGGAACTAATATTTTCCGTATCTGATTACATGGTGGAACATTTTCTGAAGAGACAAACGTAAGTATTATAAAAGTAATATAATAATAGTTAAATAGAACGTAAGCATTATAAAAATAATTTAATAATACAAAGTAAAATTTTTTATACATCATCGATATGCTCTATTTAATAATTTTACAGAAAACATTCTTACCTGGCAGGATACTTCAGATAAACGAACTTTTATTAGAAACTTTTGATAATATAAATAATTTTGAATCCAAAAAGCACAATAGTAAAACACTGCATGCAGTCTGATTAAACTGTTACTGTTTTAGACTCTTTTATATTCATGCTATCATAGAATAAAGAATAACACAAAAAATGCCTTGCGTCTGCCCACTAACTGCATGGAAGTTCTCTCTACACTACAGGTCTCTCTCGACACATTGCCTCAGTGGGAGAGATTTTTTTATATTTTCTATATGAATACCGCACAAGAGTCCCAACTGCTCCCGTCTGAAGCCAGTGAGGCTATGGCATCCCCAATTGGATTATATTGTGAGGCTGAGGTTAGCGGGGAGGGGAAGTAGATAGGGAAGAGGAAGGTGGGGAAGTACCTGGCTATTCAGATCTGGTCACCAAACACGGCAAATGCCATTTCAAGCAACGTTTCAATTCTTAATGGTGGTCTTACACCAGGGCGATACTGACAGTATCTTCCACTCTGGAACTTGCCGCAAATTTACTATATATTATTTTAAATTGTGAAATAATACAAATTAATCAAATAAAATTTATTTGCCACGCCGGGATTCGATCCCGCGACCTTCGGTGTGCGAGTCAAGCGCCTTACCGCTGCATTACGCCGGCCGTTGTTCCTTTCCTTTCCCTAAAAAGACCCTCCACACAGCATCTCCAAATACGAAACAAGCCCAGAGGGAAATTATTTTCCTCAGGGATTTCTGTGTGGAGATAATGTAAAGAAACAATATGAATGATGGATGTCTATCAGGCGAGTGTAAGTGAGATGGAGCGCTGAGCTATTTTGGTTGGTTCCATTCATGTTTATATGGGAGGCATCTACTTTTCATCTTTTTTATTATTATTAGAAGATTAGTGGCAAAAATAGAGTTTACATTTTATATGAAATATTTAGTTTTTTGTTGTTGTTAACACTGGAAATTTTTTTAAAACGATGAATCATTTTTGAATCTGAAAAATCCTACTTAGGTGTATGTAGGTTCGAAACAATCAAGGATTATTACTAACATTTTTTAAATATTAGTTTTTTATTATGATTTTTCTTACTGTTTGTGACTTTTTGCATGGCAAATCTCGTGATATTTGCGCGCTAGTGATCAAAAAAATTAACATTTTCTGTGATTTGAGTAAGTACTAAATTGATTTTAGTAATAAGTACCTACAAAGCTTGTAGCGTGACTGTGCGATTTGGACGTGCGTTTATGCTATTTATTCTGTCCAGCCAATAATGCAAGAGCTCCTCGGATGCTCTTTTAAATGCTAATAATATATATTTTTTTATTATAAAAATCAACGGTCCCAGGAATCGCAATAAAACAAACCTCTTTGGAAATTTAAAGTAATTTATTGTTAAAAATTATTCAGAAATTGTTTTTCGTATCCAGTTCATTAATAAGCACGTAGTGCATTTAGTGAATTTTGAGAATTCGAAGGGAATAAAATATAAGTTCAAGCATTTTTAACATAACTATGCTTCGGATTTTATTCGTGAATTCCTCTCTATCAGGGCGGTGTACACCATCTAGCGGATTTCTTGAGAACCTTAATTTATACGCTTGGTTTGAGCTTCGTATACATTCTGAGCAAACCGTAATATTTTACGCAATAATGTACTTCAATATTTTAAAAATATCTGCCCCGGAAACTTACCACCCTCAAAAATATTGAATTTTTTTAATGTCGCATTTATTATTATTAATGAAAGAGCCTTTAAAATATATATTTTTAAGAACCACAAAAGAAAAAATAAGGGAAAGCAAATTATATTTGTGATATTCGATATGGTTACGTTTTCACTTTTAACCGACTGTGTGGAATTAATTAAAAGTTATTTTCGGACCTGTTGTCATATAACGGCAAAAACGATTCCATCAGATTGTCTGAAAAAAAAATTTTTTTTTGAATAACCACACAACGCAGATTTTGACTAGGGTAAGGTACATATTAAATATAACAATATAACCTACCTTCACGTACCTAAGGGATCTAAGAAAACCAATTCTATTGAAATTTAAGATGTTTATTTGTGTACCGATGAACAAAATAATTATTCAATAAAATTATCGAAAAATTTCAACATTTTTCTAATTTTCATTTAGAAAACGCTAATATACAGTAAAACATTTCTTCCGCTATGTGGATGTAAAGCTTTTGAAATTTAGGAATTGCACTGAAATTATTGCCTTCCAAAAAGTATAAGTTGATCAAATGTTATCTTTTGAAAGTGCGTTCGAGATTTAACGTTTGTGATTCATGATATAGTTTATTATTGTGGTTAATTTCAGGTTTCGTTCTTCTTCCATTTCCAAAAGTGAGGTCACTGGAATTGAAACCAAATATATTTAGGGTTTACATTCAATATTATACAGCGGATTTAATAATATTAACAAAAGCAATTTAAATTATTGGTATAATATCAAGGAACAAATAAATCACATCACAATACATCCTTGTATGTATATCTTGCTCAATGGAAAAGTTTCATAGTTTCTACTGACTCTCGGTTCCAAGGTACCGAATGGACAACCATTTTTGAACTCTATTAGTAGTGACTTTCTGAAAAAAAATCTCAAAAAATAGAATTAAAAAAAAATGAAAATACCACATAAAAGCCCCAAATGCTCCTAACCTTATGAAGCCAGTGAGACCATGGATTTCCCAATTTGGTAATATTATGTTGTGAAGCTGACGGTAGTGGGGAGTGGTAGGAGATGGGAAAGAGGCAGGTGGGAACTAGAAATGTGGGAAAGTACTCGGTTTTTAAAAGCGGGTCACCAAACACGGTTTAAACCATTTCAAGTAACATTTCAATTCCTAATGGAAGTATTTCACCGGATTGATAGTAGGTTTCTACCAGTCGAATTGCATTGCAAACGAATGTGAATGACATTTTTATTGAAAAGTGAGCTTAGGTTCGGTTACTTTTTATTTTTCTCTGGCTCCACGAAGAGAATGCAATGAAAATGTATTTCTTACTAATAATTTGAGTGAATGCAGTGATAGAAATAATTTTAAAAAAACCTTCAGAAAACATATTTATGGAAATATAGGCATGCGGAATTTCTATTGCCATCGGGTCTAATAACATTCATCTTGAGGCGTTTTTCTGTAAGTACCTCAAGACCCAAATTATCAAAATGAAAATCTAGTCTCCTTCAACGGATGCAATCTTCCGAACAGGTCTTCCGTTGATATGCTTGGTGTAACTCTAAGTGACCAGCTCAGATATGGGGGCTCCATCGAAGCCAGAGTAAAGTTAGCCTCTCAAAAACGGGGCGTACTGTACAGGGCCCGCAGATACTTCAATAGTACACACCTGCTAACCCTGTACAAATCACAAGTGCACCCCACGGTTGAATTTGGCAGCCACCTCTGGTCTGGAGCTCCAAAATACCTGAAAAATACCCTCGACTCTGTTCAGAATGGGGCGGTCCGTTTAATAGATTCTCCCATCTTAACAGATGGATTGCAATATTTAGAGCACAGGCGTCTGGTGGGAATGCTATCCTCATTCTACCGGTATTTCAATGGAAGATGCTCCGAGGAACTAGCGTCATTTCCCCCTTCAGCACCGGTACATAGTCGGGAAACACGCCAAACGCATGCCCAACATATGTACACGGTTGACATTTGTCACATGAGAACGGGTCGCTTCTTCGACTCATTCTTGTGATCAACAACTCGGCAGTGGAACGATTAGCCGCCCTCTGTGTTTCCTCCTTCCTACGACATGGGTTTCTTCAAGACCAATGTTCATTCCTTCCTCTCCTCACAAAGACCTTCCACACACCATCTCAGATAACATAGGCCCTGAGGGAAATTATTTTACTCAGAGTTAAATTTAAAAAATCCATGCTTCCTACGGCCTGCTCACGCGTCGGAAAACCTTATTATTCATTCGTGTACGTACCAGATGAAATGCAAAAATCATCGTGTATACAAAAGCACTTCAACAAACACACACTTTCTGTCTTTGAATGGCATTGTTACGCAGTGGCATGCCGGGTACTCGCTAGTAATTAAAAAAAATACAGCGCCCTTGATGTGATTTTTCACAAAAACGGCACTATACAAGTCATCCAAATATTATTTTTGTCATTTAAAAAATCCACCATACACATAATATAAATAAAAACCGTGGGTATAAATATTTGTGTGAGCGTCAAAAATATGATGTAATTTCCAACGAATTTGATAAACCCTTTTCGCAATTCCATTAAAAGTTCAATAAGATTTTTGGCCGTGATTAAATCTTTCCCTGGTTTAATGGTTTATCACCAAAAATGTTTTCGGGTGGGATAATAAACGCAGCGAATATTATATTAAATGGTTTTATTTTTGGGTATTGAGTTCGTGTCACCTGAAGTATTCGGAGGGGAAATAATTTTTGAAAAGCCCCGAGGCACCGCGCGCCGGAGTGCCGCATGCCGGCTCACCAGCCACCAGCCACCAGCGCGGCGCGGTGATGGTATTTTAATTACGCCCGATTGTGCTCGGGGTGACTTTGATAAGATGAACGGATTAAAAACTAAAAGGTGTTTCAAAAAAAGAAATACAATTATTTATAATATTTTAAAATTGCAATAAGTTATTGTCAGTACATTGCAGTTAAAAATACCAGAATATTGAGTAAAATACATTTTAAACACGTGTATAATGCAAACGCTGTTCATTTTACCAAATATAATTCATCGAATCATGTACGAGACTATAGACGTTGCCTCATACAAAAAGTGGGTGTGGGTAGTTTGTATAATATTTTTTGACTAGATTTACTGTATGTAGGTACTACTGAATTCTACGTTACACTTTGGGCAAGATTATTTTGTTAGGTTTTGTTTGTTGATTTTAAATGGAAAATTATTAATGAACATTTATTTAAACCATTATTGGGTTCTGAGCATTGAATCTCTATGGTTCTGAGGGAATAAGTTGATATTATCTAATTTTGTTTCCATGATTTGTAAATGGTGTAACTTAAATTACGTGGTAATAGTTCTTGTCATGTTTTTATAATATGAAAGCGATTGCTCCAAAGCCACTACAAGCTGTTGATTCAAATTATCATATTATAAACGACATTTCGCAAATAAAAATTCTATTTTAGAAAATATTTAACTTACAGAAATAGAAATTTATTTTAAGTACCTACTCCCTTTATTATTATTAGTATTTTATTCATTTTTGAATCCAGAGTAACGCAAAAAAATAACAAAATGGCAGTCGACGTCAAACACTATGCTTTATAGCAACGCTATGCTTTTTTATCGGACAATAAACATTTTTAGAGATAGGTAGATATTAACTACGACGCCAATAAGCAATCTTTTTAAGCAAAACAAAGCACTCTTTTTAAGCCAAAAATTTAAAAAAAAAACATTGTTTCCAAGGTAACAATTTGTCTGACGTTTGCATTAACTCGATTTTGTTAGGGACAGAAAACGTATGATACATAATTTCATAACGCCACAGCTTATTCATAACGCCAGAACTTACCAATATATATAGCCTATGTTACTCGCAAATAATGTAGCTTTCGATTAGTGAAAGAATTTTTAAATTCCATTCGATATTTATTGCGTGAAAGAGTAAGGACCATCCAACCATCCATACAAACTTTCTCATTTATAATATTATTAAGATGATATATTTATTTTAGTTTATTTGTATTTCGTAACTATATTTTCATTTTTACAATTATAGAACATACAGGTTGAATATTAATAAAAATAGATGAATATTATTTCCGTAGTCTTGTTCTCTACGAGATCCTGTGCTGAGGGGGACTATATTTTGAATAAGTCTTCAGATACTACTATGGTATAACACTATAACTTAATGGTTTGGGTTAGTTTTTTTTCAGAAACTTCTAAGATGCAGTACGTTAGTAGTAAGTAATTTTTCCTATAATCTTGTCCTTTGTAGTTATTTTTTGTTTTAATTTGTTTGATGCTGTGTTGGAGTTTGTCATATAACTTTACTGTTGGAAATTCAGAGTTTCTTTGTCCCAGGGTAGAATTACGCTTAGATATATTTTGTATATCTTTCTATTTAACTCTAATATTATGGTTGTATGAGGTATTTGCCTCTATGTCTTTTTTTAAGGTGATGAACTAAAATGTTTTTGGCACAGATTTTTTATACACTTGGATCATCAAACTTTTCTAATGTTCACATTCTTGTGGGGAGTTATCTTCAGTTGTTTTGCACGATTTGATGCTGCTGAGCCCTATCCTATTATTCCATAATACAAGTGAGAGTGGCAAGAAGCATAATGTTTTTTAAAGATTTTTTTACTTGATCTTCAATTAAGAAAAAGATATTGGCACCTCGAAAATCAACTTTCCGGGCCGCGATTAATTTTTTTGTTTGCAGATTTTCGATTGAGTTTCGCCTAATTATATTGTCTTCAGTTAACTAGATGGTTTTGTTACCCTTTATGGGTTTTGATCAATGTGTGAATCCCAGTGAAGTTTTTCATCAATTTCGAAGCCAAGATATTCAATACTTTTAGTTTGGGTTAGATGCGAGCAAGAACACTGATGAAAATTGTTTAGATATTTATGTAATTTAGTGTTTGCTCACGCATTTATTTTTTAATATCATGACAATGTCTTAAATATATATAAAAATAATAATATATAACGCACCATTGAATTTTTTCTTCTTCTTCCGATTGTCTTCTCCTATCGAAAGTTGTATGCCGTCGAAAGAACTCAAGAAAGAATTGCACAAGCCAAATTTATTCCACTGGATAATCAGTTGTTGGGAAAATTTTCGAATATTCAATAAAACACATAGGCGAGTCCATTTAAAAATAAATGAATTTCTCCAAGTCGATGATATTGGCACCCCTAGTGAAAAAAATATTAAGGTTTACGAACACTTCCCGGAAAAAGTATAGGGCGCAATAAATAAATGTACAAATTTTGGTTGTGCCACATAAAGCTACACGTGTATTTTATATTTTTTTTTACAAATGTTGCTTTAGGTGTTCGGTTTTTGGCAAAATAAAAATTTCTTATGAATTTTCATTAGCGTGGGCAAAACACTGAATCTTAGCCAGTAAAAAGCATTTTCAAAAAGCTTGTCGAGTTCGTTTTTTCAATTGCTAAAATACGAGTAATATTTTCATCTGCGAAATTTTATGAATCAACCGCAACTTACCCTTGTTTGCGGTTTTCACCAACGAAAGTATGAATAATGGATACCCTATCTACAGTATTCCGTCATCAGGCCTAAAACACCCTCGAGCAGTAATTTTCATATTGTCTAGAAATATAGCCATCTCTACCATTATATCCGGTTAAAATTAAACGTTTTGTAGATGTGATAAATATTTGTACACCAATATTCAAGGTTTCAAAGAAAATTCTTTAGGCCTGAAACTCCATTAATCCTGTTTAATTTAAAAATGACAACAGTGTCATAATGTTATTCTGAAATCGAATAAAAATTCAACTAATGAAAATGGACATATGACAAATGAAAAATACTTTGGTGGAAAAAAATTGTACCAATTCATAAACAGGATGCAGCAAATAAAATTATTTTTCTCGGTGTTTTCAGTGTGTAAAGGATAATTTATAATTTACGTTATGTTATATTTAATTAATTTATAAGAAAAACAGAAAAAAATGTATTTTGAAGTTTATGAACGTTATCCATCAGGATTTCGACAATATTGATGACTTTATTCTATTTATTATAATATAACATAAAAAATATCTTGGTTACGTTTTTAGATTTTCACGGCCAAAAGTATTTTTGTTAAGTACTATCGAAACGTTGGCTAAAGAAGGAGGTATCGCAACATGGCATAACACCCCCAAAACAAATAATGTAAAAATTTCTTGTTCTAAACTTTATTAATTAGCGGACTATAGCGTATTTGTTAAAGGTCAATAATTGTACCTATGTCTCTTATTTTTCAAACCATTACATTCAAATCAAAATTCACTGGACTATCTACATCCGCTCTAATACACGCTGGAATTATACCTACATTCACGGAAACGGTTTTACCGGTTTCATTGACGACCCATGTCGCACGGTTATTACACTTCAAACCGGATAACGATCCGGACCGTTTGTATCCCTTGGCGATGGGCGACACCGGATTATACCCCACATCCCTCTGCCACCCGCCACCCCTTTACCCCATCCCGTCACGTGACGTGACAGCTGAATGCAAATGGACGCCTGATTAAAAAGCGTCGCCCGTCCACTCTAGTGACAAGTAGGCGTCGGAGCTTTCGGCGCACGATGACGTATGACACGGAAGGCGATACAAAGGATTATTGAAAATAAATACTGAGTGCTTTTCATGGTTTTTGTAGAGTCGAAGCGGAACACAAAATGTTAGCGATATGCGCGTATCGGCATGACGAGCTTTTCCGGAGTTCAGAGAGTCAAACATGATTGAATTAAAAAAAAATGTTGAAAATAATTTATGGCGGGGTTCAAATTAAACGAAAGAGTTATACATTATTACACACCGTATAATTGGCTCATTGATAGACAGACAGAGAGATAAAAAGCGAAAAATGTTTATGTTTTAGATACCTTGAAAGTACACATTTATTTAAAAATATTCATGATAATGTTTTGCTACAAGGCAACGTATTGTAATTTTTTTGTTTAAGCATTTTTTGTAATTTTAAAGACACATGACACATGTAATTTGAATTGTCATTAGGAGAAATTTAATATTTATGAATCTGTATTCCATTGGAAACCGTGTAACTTCCCTTCATATTCACGATCCACGCAAAACAAAAAGGCATCTGATATAAATCCATCACTAACGAGAATTCCATGACCTGGATTTTTTGTGATTTTTTCCACATCTGGTCAGTACCTAAAGCCGAGGAGGCTTTCATTTGAATAACTCTTTTTTGTAGGTCTGAAATATTAAGGTTATATTGAATCACGTTATTTGACCATCTGTGCAGCTTAACTGAAAGCTGAATTTGAAAACTATTCACGTTCTCATTATAATCTTGTTCATTCATTTATCTCGGTTGAATATGACATACTTCAATAAATTCACATAAATACATTTATAACTCATAAAAAACTATTTTGTATATTATGTAATGGGTAAATACATATTTAATATATTAGCTTCACATGGAAAAATAATTCTCCTCACGGCAAATGACATCTTTGGGAACGCTGTGTGGAGGGTCTTATTAGAAAAGAAAGGAGAGGTTTACGACCGGTCAGTAGTTGAGTGGGCATAGCGCTTGGGTCTCACCCGGGCGTCGCGTGTTCGATTCCTCGGCTGGCTAAGTCCTCCATGACAACACAAGCAACATTTTCGGCTTTCTGTGGGGGTAGTAGGAGATTTTCAAATATTGTTGGGTTATTCGTAACCTCGTCTTTCTTTAAAGGGGTTGGTAGGAATTTGGGGGTCAGTGTGTCCAGGAGTGATGGATTTAAGAATCCATCCCTCCCATTTTCTGTTCATGATAATATTCCGAAAGAGTCCTGCTGTTGAGGCGAAGAGGCTAAAATGTCTCATTCAACCAGTCTCTCCCGATCCGGTCCGCCACGTAGGTGTTAGTAGCAAAAAACGGTAAATGAAATCAAAGAGTTTAAATCAGTTATTAATGTTTTTGTTCAAATTTAAATGTTAAGTACATTTTTAGATTTCACGGCCAAAAGTATCTTCTTTATTTATTTTTGGGGTGTAACGCCATGTTGCGCTACCTCCTTCTTTAGCCAACGATCCGACAGATCTGTCGGATCTGTCGGATCTGCCGGATCTGCCCTGATGATGGACACTGTAACCCTGTCCGAAACTTCGGCTAAAAAAGGAGGTAGCGCAACATGGCATAATACTCAAAAACAAATAACGAAAAAAATATTTTTAAATGTTCGTTGAAAACGCAGCAATGCTAAAATTCCGAACAAAAATTAGTCACACTGAAAAAAAGTTTATTTAACCTTTTGTGAAGTCAAGTTTCTAACTTTTTTCGGGCTTTTTGATTTTTTCGCAGTGAAAAATCTTTAGCACCGTTGTGAGTTGAAACTAAATGAAATGGAAATGGCGCTAAAAAGAGACAAAGACATACATCTTCAGGATTTAGCCTGCGTTAGAATGAGATAGGATGAAACCTTATCCACTTACAGTACCTACGAAGCGTCAAGTTGCGCTCATTGGTTGTTTTGATTATGAGCTCACTTATGAAGGCTCCTATTGGTTGAGACCGTGTGAGTGAAGTTTCACTTCTACCGCGTGTGAACTGCACTCGAATTTTTTTATGCCAGCCTGCAAATTGAAAATTCGTCAAATACATTATAAAACAAATTTTCATACAGATAATTTTTATTATTTTTAATTGATAAACTAACGTTTAAACAAGATTTTTATGCATAGCACAAAGGGTAGATAACAAATATTATAATCAATAATTATCAGCCTGAAACACTCATCTACATTGAAAAAATCTTCCGAGAAAAGATACTGGCCGCCAACGGGAATTGAACCCGTGACCTTCTGATTGCCGGTCAGGTGCTCTTGACCACTGAGCTATGGCGGCTTATCTAATACCCGCCAAATAATTCAATATATACTAGTGTTTCATTCGACAATTACCCATTATTACATTTTTCCAACAAAAAAGATAATTTTTAGCTGATGATCAAAAATCCTTCTTTGCCCACTTTAACAAAAATACGACGCTTGGGCCAACTTTTATCGTAAAAAATAAATTGATCTAACACTTTGAATATGTATATTCCATTAAGTTTCTTTAAAATGTTGGACTGTCGTGAACAAAATGATTGAAAGTCATCTCCCATTTATAAATAATTATTGTATGTGAATTATCTTCGTATACATTAAGTTAATTCTTATTTCGAAATAAGTCGACCCATTACTTCAGCGCATTATGTTAGATTCCCTTTTCAATCATGAGTTTATTTGAACTAACACATATAAAACATAGAATGAAGCTATTTTCAGAGAGAATAATTTTTTCTTAGAAGAATACGTCTGTAATCATTGAGCGTAATGAAGAGTGATCGCAGATAGAGTGCAGGAAAAGCGGAATCTCTTCAGCCAAATTGCAAGGTAAACTCTCGATTCTCAATATTTAAATGTCAACCCTTTGATCGAGCTGGCATGATTAGATTCTCCTTATATCAAAGTTGAAAGCATTTTACGTTATTTCGTATATTTACGTTCAGTTGAAAGCAGTCTTCTTCAAAGTGCACGTTTTCACAAAGTCCACGAAGACCAAACTTTCTCAAATTAAAAAAATATTTTCAACGTTGTATTATATTAAACGGCTCAGTTTCAAGATTTAATAGTATTTTTTTCTACAGTGGGGCTTAGGTTTTGAAAATTTTAAATCTTAATCACGTTAACATAGAAATTTCAGAAAAAAAATTATGCACAATGTTCATCATTCATCCCTTCTAGAGTTTCGTTCTGCTTCAGTGCGCATTCTTCAGCGTTTGGATAACTTTCTTTTTGATTGATGATACAGTTTCCGGGGGCTGTAACGATGCTGCACGAAGCAATCCTAGAGGCCACCGAAAGGCTGAAGATCATCACAAGCCTTCATATTTCCTTGTAACAACCATAGCCTTCAAACTATATACATACGAAGGAGAAGAATATTCACATTTCTTCAACAAACTTGAACTCTAACAATACTAATTTTTTAACATTTTGTTGAGTATTTTTAATAAGATATTATGACTTCTGCTATTCGCTACGTGAAAAAAAATTCATTATTAATGTATCTTCATAACCATTTTTACATTTTTCATCTTACCATTCTACGTCAACTACTGAAAGAAAATCTCTTAGACCATAATACCACTTGGTATGAGAAAAATCTCATGCGAACAATTCGTTTTTCAATGGCACAAAATATTATTTATTGAACTATTAAATTATTAATTTATTGATTTTTTTAAATATTGAACTATTACATTATTGATTTATTAAAATAAAATGGAAGTGTGAATGAAATTTAGTTTAAAATGTTCATTGATAAACCAAACATTAACATTGCAAAAATACATATCACATACAATCAGAATTAATAAATATTTTGCTTTGATGCAGGTCGGAGAGGTTTTGAATTTTTCGAAAAGGATGGTGTACTCTGTATTGGGCGTTAGGTGAAATATTATTTACAGCTCTGAGCTTTGAGGGGAATCTATTAAATTATTGAAATTAAAAAAAAAAAAACTTTAAGAAAATCATCGTTCTCCGGTTGGAAATTCGCGGTATTTTTAGATTAAACAATATTTTTTATAGCAGATATAATTTATTAATTGTTTTAACGTATAATAAATAATATCTTCAAAGTTTGAGCAACTCTCTCGTCTCGTCCCCATGGCTGAAGTAAAGTATGCTTCTCAGCTAATAGCATCCGCAAGATGCAGCTCGGGATGATCCTTCTAACTAGATATATAAAATTGATCTCTTTACCGTCCTGAGCAATAATACTCTAAATTTTATTATTCGTCTTACTATTCACACAACAATGGGCACCGCTTTTAAACGAAACAATATTGAAGTGAACACTTCTTTAGCACCGTTGTGATTTGAAAGTCAATGAAACGAAAAATAGCGACACTAAAAAGAGACAAACACATCTGTAGGATTTAGTCCGGAAGAGAATGAGATATCATAATCAGTCTACTCTTTGTCCGGTGCTTCGTAACCTCCCCACTCTTGTCTACTTTAGTTTTCTGAAGGTTGCACTTCTACCGCGTGTGAACTGCGCACTTGTATTTTGTGAAGTGAAAACTTATTTAGCACCGTTGTGATTTGAAACTCGATGACATGAAAAATAGCGACACTAAAAAGAGACAAACACATCCATAGGTTTAAGATGGAATGATTCGTCTCCTCTTTATGCGGTGCTTCGTAGCCTCCCAACTCTTGTACACTTAAGTTTTCTGAAGGTTTCAGTTCTTCCGCGTATGAATTGCACACTCTATTTTATTTCTTTTATAAGACATACATAAATACGAACATAGCTGATGGTATGGATCAAAAACATCACTTAATATCCGCATATTTCGATTCCGGTTGTAATTATTTTGTGTTTACGTTTATTATGAAAAAAAAAACATCGAATTTGGTTGGGGTTTTAAAATATTCTTAATATTTATTTTTTTAAATATCTTCGTAAGAAACTAATTATGGTAACGTTTCGTTACCATAATCTGTTTTTCAAAAATGGAAAGATGAGAATAATAAAAAAAATATTAAAAATATTGTACTTTTTTTCAAATTTTTTCTAAGCCTTTTTTTACGTGAATACCGCACAAAGGTTCCCAACTTTTCCCAACTGTCTGGAGCCAGTGAAATCATGGCATTCCCAATTGGGGTATGTTGTGAAGCTTAAGGTAGTGGGGAGAAGGGAGATAGGAAAGAGGAATGTGGCGAAGAGAAATCCTCTACAAAAAAAATTATGTGCTTGATTTCATCAAAACTACATAAAAATACGTGTACCCGTACACAAAAATCTAGAAAATCTTAATAAAATTGACCATAAATATTACAAGAAGTCACCCAGAAAGGATCTCATGATCTCAGGTAGCAATACGGCAAAATATAAATGCACATGAACATATCTGGGACCAAAATTATGTAATAAAATCCCACAGAATTAATTATTAAAACATGCAAAATGTCCTACATCGGTTCAATAATAACTAAAAAGGTTAATTGGTTGGGTAGGGAGAAGTTTGAAAAACTATTAAATAATGTCATTTAAAATTAAACATGGTTACATATTGATGGCACATTTAGTAAAAACTTACTTTAAATTTAATGTATTAAAAAAACAACGTCTTTTTTGTAGAATAAATTTTTGGCATTTCCCACAGCATTTGGTTAGGAAATAATATCGACTTACCAGACATAATGACAAATTAAAAAATATTTATCAGTTTTTATGCAATATTATTAGTGTTATTTTTATTATATAAATGTATCTAATGTAATGTATTAATAAAAATAAATACAAATTTCAAATATTTTAACAGCACAATCATCAATTTTTTTTTTTTTTTTTTTTTTTTTTTTTTTTCATTTATTTATTACAAAAGATACATTATTTATACAGCAAAAATAACATATAAAATATAATATTTATATTTCAAAATAATCTTTTTTTGATACAAATAAACTATATAATAAATTTTCACTGATTTTTTTATTTTTTATTTTGTATGATATTTCTCTTCTATAGAAGCAGACGCTTGTGATTAGAAGAGGGACGAGTATCGGGATGAAAAAATATTTAAAATATATTTACAAAATATATTTTGAATCTTTTGATTTAATTGTGGTAGATACTTAAAAAAACAAATTTACAAGTTATATAATTTATGATGATAAATTTTATCAATTTGTTATTTTTACTTTAAATTGCTCTTTAATTGCTTTTAGTAGGCATTTATCGTCTTCGATTGTTCTTATTTTTTCAGGTAGGCTATTGAAGTATTTTTTTCCTAGATATGTGTAATGATGTTGTGCAAATGAGGTGTTACATTTTTGTGTTGGAAATATATGCTTTTGACGAGTACGACTTTCAGTTAAAAAGCTATGATTTTGTTTTTCTTTTATTATTTGGATTATTATATTTTTTCGAACTAGATCATTAAATTTTAATACTTTAAATTCTTCAAAAATAAGGTGAGTTGGATAATCTCTTCGTTTTTTCAAGATAATTTTTATAATTAGACGTTGCACAATTTCAACAGGGAGTAGATTTGTTTTGTATGCAGCTCCCCAGCTTACTACAGAGTATTGGAGATTTGACTGTACTATAGCATGGTAGACTGATGTTAGATTTTCTAATGAGAGAAAGTTTCGGATTTTTAAAAATATGTAAATTAATTTCCTTATTTTGTTAACGGTAAGGTTGATTTGATCTTTCCAGTTCAGGTTTTTGTCTATTGTTATTCCTAAGTATTTGATTTTATTCGAAATTTTTAATGTGGAACAGTTTATTTTACAGTTATTTTTTTTGTGATCTTTAGAATTATCATGTATAATTATATCAAAATTTACCGGAACGTCCTTTGATTTTATTGCAAATGGTATAACGTGAGTTTTTTCACTATTAAGAGATAGTAGATTTATATCAAACCAGTGTTTAAGTATGTTTATGTCTTCTGTTGCTTTTTGTTTTACAACTTGCCATGTGATTCCACTTTCAATAAGTACTGTATCGTCGGCATAAGAGGTTATACTACCATGAAGTGGCTGTGAGAATATACCGTTTACATATAAGATGAATAATATAGGACCTAGCACAGTACCTTGTGGAATTCCATATTCAGATGTCTCTTCGTCGCTATAAATGTTATTTATTTTGACACATTGAGGGCGATTTTTTAGGTAGCTTTTTATCCAATTTGCTACGTTTTCATTAATGTTCAAATTATCTAATTTTTTCATAAGTTTTTTATGGGATATGCTGTCAAACGCTTTTCTCAGATCTATAAAAATACCTATACATTTATTGCTCATATCAAGGTTTTTATATATGCGTGATGTGACATTTGCAATCGCGTCTTGTGTGCTGCGCGCTTTTCGGAATCCGTATTGATTGTCGTGAAGTATTTTGTTATTTTCAATAAATTCCATTAGTTGAGTTTTTACGATTTTTTCAAATATTTTTCCAATATTTGAAATGAGGGAAATTGGTCGATAGTTAGTTACATTTTGTGCGTTTCCACTTTTGAATATAGGTGAGATAATTGTCCTCTTATAATTAGACGGAAATATTCCATTTTTTAAACTTAAATTAATTAGGTGAGTTAATGGTTTTATCACGTGGCTTTTAATAGATTTTAACATATTTGCAGTTATGTTGTCAAAACCCGGTGACGACCCTCCTTTCATATTTTCAATAATGTTTAGAATATCTACTTCCTTGATCATTTTAAAATGGGACAGTGAGTTTACACTGTGTATATCTTCAATAATTTGTTGAGTTGTCGCTCCCTTTGTTACATTAATTTTTTTAGCGAGGTTTTGTCCAACTTTCGCGAAGAAGGAGTTGAATATATCCGCGCATTTTTTAGGGTTTTCCTCTGCATTTATTTTTACGTCATTTTCGTCTACAATTACCTTGATTGAATGTTTTTGTTTATTGTTATCTATTGCACAGTTAATTGCTTGCCAGATTATTTTTGGATTGTTTTCAGAACTTATTATTTTATGTTTGTAATATTCATCTTTACTAATTTTTATTAAGCGTGTCAATTTATTTTTATATTTTTTATAATTAAATTCTATTTTTTTGTCGTTTGGGAATTTTATTGTTTTTTTGTAAAGCTTACCTTTTTCTTTGATTGAATTTAATAAACCCGGTGTGATCCATGGTTTTAAGTATTTATTTTTATCTAAATTACGATATGGAATATCTGTTTTTGAGTTTTCTACATGTTTGGATAAAATATTTTCAAAGTACTTTGAGCATATTTCAACTTCTTCGCAGTTGATTACAGGTTGCCAATGTTCCGTTTTCAAGTTTTCAATTAATTTTTGCAGATTTATTTTGGTATATGATTTTTTTATTGATTTATTTTTTGTTTGTATTGTTTTTTCTTCCTCGTACAAAAATATACACGTATGATGATCGGTGATGTTATTTTTCCAGACAATGGTTTTTATTTTATGAAGATCTTTTATGTTAATATTTGTCCAAAAATGATCTAGGCAAGATGGTTTCTGACCTTGAATTTCGCGCGTATTTTCATTTATACACGATTTAAAGTTGTTTTCAGTCATACAGTTCAAATATTCATGTTTAATTCTATTGTCTATATTTTTGTTAATATTGATATTAAAATCCCCTGTTATTATGCAAGTTTTGTTTTTTAAATTTGATATTATATTTCGTATTTGTTCGATAAATAAATAAGCGTTCGATTCATGCGTTCTATAGATTGCTAACAAATAATAATTGATTTTGTTGTGGTTAAGATGGATTTCTATGCAGTTTGATGAATCTAAGTTGTGTTCTAAATGTGTAACAATATTTTTTTTTATTGGTGCCCTTTTTTACTCATTTAAAGTACGCTCTAGCGTGTTTAAATCGCACTTTATGGAACGCGCGTTTTTTAAAGTTACCATGGCAACATCAACAAATCAACAAAATGTGAAGTCTAAATGTCAACTTTTAACTATAAATATGACAGGAATATTTTAAACGTCAAATGTGACAGATTGCAAATTAATGTTTGTGTTTTTCATTTCCATGACAACAAGATATTGTGATGTCACATCACGAATTCATTAATAGTTTTATTTCCAAATTTTTAATAATAATATCAATATTTATGTTTTCAAAGTGTACCAATAAAAAAAAATAGCGTAAAATATTCGTGGATAACTGGTCTTTAAAACACTTGCTTTATTTCGAGCACTCGGCTACGCCATCGTGCTCGAAAAATCGCGCGTGTTTTAAAGACCTCTTTATCCACTTATATTTTAATATACTAATATTTCTTACTTACGAATATCGCAATGCCACTGTTTTTATTTATGTTTGTGTTTGTTTGCATGTAGATATAATCACTTAAATTATAATGTGGTGAGTCACTGTTTGTGTATGTTTCAGTTAATACTATAACATCCGGCTTTACATTAAGATTATTTATATTGAGTATAAATTCTTCTATGTTTTTTTGAAGGCTGCGGATGTTAAGATGGAGTATTTGTATACCAGAGAATTTGTCAGTGATGATTTCGTTGCACTCTTTTGCACTTTGACTATTGAATTCACTGATTTTGAAGCAGTTGTCCAGTTGCGTGTTTACGAAGTCATCCATAGTTGTTTGTTTTTTTTTTTTTTTTTATGATATTGTAATATTTTTTTTAGTTCTTCTATGTATGTGGTTAAAGCAGAAGAATGTGTCCGATAAATAATAATTATATTAAATGAATAATTTATTAAATTTATCTCTAAGTTTAATAAATTGACAATATTCACCATTATTTCAACTACACTTCTGACAGCGTAAATATTTGATATAAATATGGCAACGCCGTTATTTCTGTTAATTATATATTTTGTTGCGTAGTACAAGTAACTCGGTATATTATAATTAATTTCATTCGATGAATGCGTTTTTGATAATATTATAGAGTCAATTCTATTTAATTGTTTAATAGTTATTAGAAATTCTTCGAATTTTTTTTCCAAAGATCTAACGTTCATGTGTATTATTATTAGGCTGACTGTAGGTTTTATATCATTAAAATCGTTTGTTTTATTTACCGTGTTTAAAATCCTTTCGTCTATTTTATATGAGTTATCTATTGCGTTTATTATAAATTCGTTCATTTGGAGGTAGTAATAATTATAACAATAATGTTGGCGCTGGGAATACACTTCACATTTGCAATTATAGTGCGTATTATATGTGTGTATATTATCACTGCGTGTTAACACTTTGCGGGCGGGCTTTTGGAAATATTTTTTTGAAATATTGTAGATATTATTTAGGTTTTCGTTACACTTGTAATTAATAATATGCATAATTAGTCGTAATCGATGCGATCCCTCGCAATTTTCAGCATTTTGTTTCTATAGTTGCACTTAATACTGTTGGCTGTGTGGTCCGTGGTGTTTTTTTCTCCATATTTAGAATTTTGTCTGGTGCAGTTTACACACGCTGGTATTGTTTCTCTTCCCGGACATTTTGAAAGGATGTGGTCGCCCATGCAGTGTGGGCAAATTGGAGGGCCGGTTCGGTGTAGGCACTTTTTAGCTGTATGCATGAACATACAGCAATGAAAACATTGAGTTAATGGACTGCAATCTTCAATTTTTACTCGTTGAAACTGTATATTTAGTTTACCGAGTGCAAGAAGACTTTTCCGCATTTTGCCACTGGTTTCCAAGATGTAGCTAGTGAATTGGCGCTGTTGTTCATTTACGTTTGTATTTTTTATTTCCGTTATTAGTGTGATTTTATTGTCTTCACTTTCCTTGTAAACATCTTCAATTCCTTCGTTCTGGGTAATTATTCCGCAAACTATTTCCTCTTCAGTAAGATTTGATTTTAATCCTTTTATTATTATTTTTGGTCTTTTCTTTTGAATTTCATTTACCACCAATTCGGTTTTCAGTTTTTTTATTTCGGCAGTTAGAGTATTTGCATATTCCTTTTTTGGGCATGATATTATTATTTTTTCTTCTTTTGTTTTTCTCAAACCATTTATTCCTATCTTTATGTTGCTTAAATTTATTTCTTTTTTTATTATCTTTTCAATTTCTTCTGCTTTAGCATTATTTTTGGTCGACGAAATGATGATTGAGAATCTCTCTTCTTCTCGAGGAGTAACTTTAGTTGTTGATAATACCTGGGCATAGGATGGTATTGTTGCGTTTTTCATTATTTTTTCAATGTTTCCCACCAGTTGGTCGTTTTTTTCAATTAGTTTGTCTTGTAGTTGAATTATTTGTTGTTGCATTTTTAATATATCAGATTTTACTTCATTATCAAGATCACCAATAATTTTTTCGATGTTGGTTTTGGTTTTCGAGTCTTTAATCGTTTGGATTTTTTGAACTTCATTTTTCAATGTTACTAATAATTCTTCTACCGTCATGAAAGTGTTACGGTAACGCGAGCGCTAGGACAGTACCGAGGCACGGGCTGCCGTTACGAGCGTAAGAATATAACTGAATGATGACGAGATATCGCATCAATATTTTACTAATAACCAAAACATGATCATTTTATCCCCAAACTTTGATGTAAAGATATAAAATTTCGAATTTGACCTTTCATTTTAATAATGTCAATTTTGAGCATCGATCTTGCTGAAATGTGTACTAGTACAACACCTTTTTGTAATCCACGGTGCGTAATTTTTCTAACTTAACATTGATTAGTCTGTCGTATGAAAGCAATCCTATTATTTGTCCGAAAGCGCTAGCAACTAGTAAGTAGGTACCATTCGCGTATGTTATATGCACCCGCGGCGATCACGTACGGCGGAAGAGACGTAATCCGAACCGCAATGTTCGTGGTTCCAATATTTTCCGGATATCCGGCAGTAAACGGAATATCTCGTACGCCAAAGCTAAATCAAAGGCGAGTGGAGGTCTCCGGAGAGTATTTGCATTGCTTGAGAATTTGAGGACCATAAACGAGTCGGGGATTATAGACCCGTACGCTAATGCCAATATATTAAGTCAGGTCAGCCCGATAAGCCAGGTATTGAATTTTCCGTATTTAGAAATACAGAAAAATATTTTGCCTTGGTATTGCTGATTAATATTGAAGTTTCGCTTTGAAAAATGACGTATCATTTTATTTTTAATCCTTTGAAAATATACTTTAAATTTATTACAAAAAATTGTTTTTGTTTTGTTTTACTTGGGTTTATCAATTTAATAATTCAGCACTTGATCAGAATAACGTTGAATCCAAAAATACTCTACCTTTGGGAAAGATGGAAAAAACAAAAGCAGTAGTTTTTCAATGTATTTTATTGTTAAAATGCAGTAAATATATAATTTTTTGAATTTTTCAATTCATCCTAAAAGAGTGCTTTGTGAAACATACACTGAAGAGTTTGAAATAAAAGATGGCGAAGAAAGACAATTAAATTAGAATTCCATCAAAAACTCAACATTAATATTTTTGGATCGCTAGCATTATTCCGGGCAAGGGCTCATATATTAAGATTATAAAAGGACATCGTAAATAATATTTACATATGTTTGACTTATGTACCTTTGTACTAATTTAAAATAAAAAATATTGAATTTTTTTTATAAATAGGCTTTCTATTAAAAATTCTTTCACTAATCGAAAGCTATATTATTTGCGAGTAACAGGGGCTATATATATTGGTAAGCTCTGGCGTTATGAATGAGCTGTGGCGTTGTGAAATTATGTATCATACGTTTTCTGTCCCTAACAAAATCGAGTTATTGCAAACGTCAAACAAATTGTTACCTTGGAAACAATGTTTTTTTTTTTAATTTTAGGCTTAAAAAGAGTGCTTTGTTGTGATTAAAATGAGTACTTTTTTGGCGTCGTAGTTAATATCTACATAGGTATCTATAAAAATGTTTATTCTCCTAACAAAAAGCATAACGTTGCTATAAAGCATAGCGTTTGAAGTGGACTATCATTTTCTTATTTTTGTAAGTTACTCTGGATTCAAATATAAATAAAATACTAATAAAGGGAGTAGGTACTTAAAATAAATTTCTATTTCTATAATTCAAATATTTTCCAAAATAGAATTTTTATTTGCGAAATGTCATCAAATTTTGAAATTTTCTAAAACAATAATTATTTTCTATTAGACCAAATAGCAAATTATTTTAATTAAGGAAACTTTAAAAAAATAGTTCATGCATGTAAAGCGTCATTTTAAAACAAATACAACACCATGTTTAAATCGCGCAAAATGACAGTTCAGATTTTCTAAATACTTAAAACGGGTTGTTTCAAATAATTTGAAACCACCCGTTGAAGTTTATTTTCAAGTTTTGTGAAAACCCTATTCAAGTTTTTTGTTTATTTTAGTTTTACGAAGAAACGGCCCATAATGAAACAATTACAGAACGTCAATTGAGCTTACACAGAACGTAACAATTAACTTCAAAAATTTGATGAATCATTCGCATTTTTTTTTGACAACCCGTCCTTAAATTTTTTGATAATTATATGGCTCATGGTCGGCAGTAGGTAGGTACGTCATAACTTAAGTTTTAAGGTTTTAATTTATTTCTTCGTTAGTCACTTTTATGAGTCCACTAAGTAAATGAATAATCGGTAGGTTTCTCAGTAGCGTGTTGTTAGTTTATCGGGCCAATTACACCATTTTTCATCGGTTCTGTATTCCGGCGTAGATAGTGAATGTTCGTGTACGTTTGTATTTAAAGCGACAGGTTTACTTGCGGGAACGACATTATTTTGGTTACATGTTTAACGATAATCACGACATTGAAGGGAATTTATGAATTTCCCCGCCAGAATGACATAATTATTCCTAGAGGCATTAAACTCGTGCAATAAATTCTCCCTCAAGCAGAACGTCGCTGTATTGAATTTATATCCCAAGGAATATTCCGGAATTATCACAGACTCTACCACTACCCTCTACTCCAGGGTTTGTGTTTGAGAGTTTGGGATACGTTATTTTACTAAAATTAAATACTTCTTAATCTATAAAATATAAAAGGTACCTAATAAATATTAATTTAATTACACAAATATCTCTACATATTATAAATTAAAATGCTGACTTAATTAAACTAAAAGTCTGTCTCTCTGTCTGTTCGTGATAAACTCAAAACTACTGAATATATAGAGTGTTTTCTATTTTCACCAATAGATAGAGTGATTCTTTTATTTATTTATTTATTTACGGACAAACAGTCCATTAACAATAAAACAATAACACGAATAGCAAAAGAGAGATGACAATGAAAGGAGAGTACATATTTATTTATTTATAAAATACATGATACATAATTGAGTAATTAACATGATGTAGATATATTGGATCACCATACTAGGCGGCTGCCTTTTTCATGGTGACCAATGGAGTATCGTTACTTTTTATGAAATATGCAGTCTATTGTAAACATGGATTTATTATGTGATGTTAAAAATTGAAAACAATTATAATAAAAAGTATAAAATAGAAAGGGGAAAAGAAGTAAATTAGTCTTAGGTTATAAAAATGTACCTAACTTTTTTCAATATGTGTGCATGCAAGCACAACGTATATATGTAGGTGCACACATACATATACACACATCTATACAGGTATAAACACACATATACGTACCCATATGCGCATCTACTCACATGTATACACTATTGATGTGATTAAGGAAAGAAAGTTTGCAGTCTAGAGTTCTAGAGTGACCCCAAGGTCCTTGATAGATGTGACAGTAGAGAGACAAACATTATTTAGTTTATAATCAAACTGAATAGGTTTTTCGGTTCTATAAAAGGACAAAATTTTGCATTTATCAACATTAAGTTGCATGCAGTTAATTTTCCACCAATCATTCATGAGTAAGGATTAAGTGTATAATTTGTCAAGGTTTTGTGTAAATTGGTTGAAATATATTATATAAAAGAGAATGTCTGAATGTGGTGAACGGGCTGACAAGCGGGCGATGTTTGATTTGTATGCAAATTGACAAATAGCGGTGATTAAAGCTTGGTAACAATCCAGTAGATGGCGTTGTGTTTCGTTAGCGACTGCAAAACGTGGCCGGGTCAGCTAGTTTAATATAATTAACATGAATTCAAGGCTGATGCATGCGTAACGATAAGATGGTTTGGGCATGAAAGCTAATGAACGATGAGAGGCGTGTAAGAAGATTTTATATATTTTTTTTATGTGAATACCGCACAAGAGGCCCAATTGCTCCCAACCGTCTGAAGCCAGTAAGTCTATGGCGTCCCCAATGGGGCAAGTTGTGAAGCTTAAGGTAGTGCGGAGGGGAAAGGTATGGGGAAAAGGGGATTAGGTTAGTACCTGGCTATTCAGGTTTGGTCATAAAACACGTCTAAAGTCATTTCAAGCAATGTTTCAAACCTGAATGGCGGTCTTTCAACAGGGCGATACTTCCATATGTTATTTAAAGTGTATTAAATTGTGAAAATAACACAAAAAACGAATAAAATTTGCTTGCGCACGCCGGGAATTGAATCTTTGACCACTGGGTTGTAAGTCAAGAGGCTTACCCCTCAATCACGGAGGCCACCAATTTGTTGTGGCAACCAGGGAGAAGAAGTCGGGGATGCCCGAGGAAGACGTGGCACGGTCAAAACCAAATACTTGATTCGAGCCACGTCAAGAGTCAAAATAACAGAAGAGATTGTATGATACGATACATGAATGTGAATGAGGGAAGGATTTGGTGCCAACACCAAGTTGTTTGGTAAACCTTTCTCTCTGCCTACTCTTGCGGAGAAACAAAGTGATGATTAGTTAGTTAGCAAATAATATATATTTACATATACGTAGGCACCTAATCAAAAATTGTTTATTTTATCTAATAATTACGTAGAAAACTGATAGTAATTTATTCAAAGTAAAGAACGACTAAAATATTTCTTAATATCAATCCTAAATACACAACCCCGATATCGATATATTTTTACCTACCCATTGTGTTCACCACCATTTTGTTGCTTTCTATTAATTTTATTCACTTGTTTATAATACACTAGCGAGTACCCGGCATGCGCTGCATTGCCACTCAAAAAAAGAAATTAATTCTTCCGGCGTGTCCATTCCCATTGGTCCCCCCCCCTACGTTCATTTTTATCCTTTCCCGCCTTCCGAAACCCCCCACCCCCGCTTTCGTTCCTCTTTACCCCACCGGATTCTCTCTTTTTCCTTTCCTGCCACTAAACTATATGAAATACACACATTTTTCAAACGACTCGCGTGCCACCTATTGTAAAACATATATACAAATCTAATAACGCCATAGCTTATCCTTATATATAGAAAACTTCGCGGACATGCGCTCTACAAATCGCCAAAGTTTCATCGCAACCAGAGGAATGGTGTAGAAAATAAATTCATAACTCCAGAGCTCACAATTATATATAGGAACATTAGCGCGCGTACGCTCTACAAATTACCGAAATTTGATTGCAATCGGATGAATGGTACAGGAACTCATACGGGACCAACAAAGAAGCATTCATTTTCATATATAAATATTAAGAGAAAGCAGATATTTTCATTTATTACATTTAAATATTGTGCATGTCTGGCAGAAAATGACAACATTTAAGTTACCTTTTTTAGTTTACATTTTCGCAGAATCAGAGATAATTTTAATACGTAAAAAAATTGTAATAAAACAAAAATATAAAGCAAATAAAAATTATTAGAACGTTGCGAACAAAACTATTTTTTTATTACGTAAAAACAGTTATTGGCAAGTTTCATGTCAAAAAACTATAATCCCACCAATTAGTGAGGCATGTTTGTTTGACAATAGTAAAAAACCAGCTCCAAAAACTGAGGAATCTTGTAAAAAATAATTCAAGGAAAATTCCATGACCGAAGCCCTCCATATTTTTCCGTAACATTTGTTTGGTTTGGCTGGCTGGGTGGGTGGGGGTGGTGGTGGTGTTTAGGTTTGCTGGGATGGCCGAGTCACGCAAAGCCTCCGCCGTACTTAGCCCTGATTAGGCTTTATAAATCACCCACCGTAGTCAAGTCACAGTCGTACGCTCCGAGGACGCAGGAGTAGTAAAGGCCGTATTAAGGTCCTGCCCTTAGGAGAGCGCTCGGGTTTCATTTGACACAATGTCTGCGTTTCAGCCATTCAAACGAAATCCATGTATCCTATTTGACCGTACTACGGCCGCAAACCATGTTATTTTATAGCAATAATTAACAATATATTTAAATTACTTAAACTAGCTGATGTCCACCGTATTGCCCCGGCTTTACGCAGGATTTTTTGAAATCAGATTTAAATAGTAATTTTCCTCTAATTTTGAACGTCTGGTGTAAAAAAAATCGTCAAGGGTTATAATGATTCTCCTCTAAGGGATAGGAAAAGGGGTGGGGATGGTTTATCGAAATTTCAAGTGGGTATTGACCTACTACCTGATTTTAATTTTTTATTTACATTATCTTCATACTCGGCCCAGAGGAAAACGATTTCCCTTAAGGCCTATGTCATTTTTCAGGATGATGTGTGGCAGTAGTGTGTGCTGTAGGAGAACAAATAAGAGGAAGTTCTGGGAATGAAAAAGATATAAGGTACACTCCAAAATCAGAAGAGTGTTTTGTCATGCTAAATTACATCACACTCGTATAAAAATGTAAATTATTTTAAAAAACAAACACCCATTCTTGTTATTTGTTTTTTGGGTGTTATGCCGTATTGCGCTACCTCCTTTATTCAACGTTTGGGACATCGTTACAGTGTCCATCTTCAGGGCAGATGTGCCCTGATGATGGATACTGTAACGCTGTCCGAAACCTTGGCTAAAGGGGGAGGTTGCGCAACACGGCATAACACCCAAAAAACAAAAAACAAAAATATTTTGGCCGTGAATATCTAAAATCATTATTTTTTTCTTTTTACACCTTCATTACATTGGGATGCTCTTTTTCATATCGTCGCATTAATTCGTAGACTGCAAAACTCCAAATTTTTCGAAAATATGTTTTTAATGCCATCTGGTGTTAAAATTAGTCCGGCATCGACTAGTAAAACTCGCAAATTTCCAAAAAATATATCTTTTTAGATTAACACAAATTAGGGAACTGCGTAACACCATGGAGCTATTTTTACTCGCGAATACTTCGAAACTTCTTAACTCTACATACTTTATTTTATTTACCATTTCGGGTCTTATTATTCAACTTCAAAATTATTCGTAGTATTAGTATTTTGCTGTTATGCCTTGTGTACTAAGTACTATTATATTTATCCTGTTATTCTTACATACTGAGACTAAATATAAAATTCAATTACGATGTTATGAGTAATTTATAAAATAAATATTGCAGTTCTGTATTGTTGTTTTATTTTTTTAATGTAAAATTCCTATCTCCCAAGTCTACAGCTAGTTGTTCATAAAACTGTTCGCAGAAAAGTACGTAGGTATCTTTGTAAATACGTATGTCCATTCTCGGTTTTTATGTAAACTTCCTAGCTCCGATTTGAAATAGAAAGCCTTAACTTACAAAAGTTAAATGATTGAAAATAAATTTCGAAATGTATTATATGTTTGGAACATAAATAAAAACAATGAACCGTCTTTCATGTTTTTTTCACTATGAGGTTTTTTGTGCCTCCTGTAAAATTTGACATTTGGTGGTTACGCATTGTACGAATTAATGCGACGATATGTACTGAAGATAGATGTAAGATAAAGACAATAATATATTCACAATACATATAGAAGACGATAGAAGTAGATAGAGATATAAGATTTAACTTTTTTTACATCCGCTCCTCACAGGAGGCCCTGAGGAAAAAAATCTTTAGAGAAACTATTTGGAGCGTCTTTTCAGGTATGGAAAAAGAGGTGGTTCTGGTTTAAAAAAAAAGTATAATACTAAAAGTCTCACCCGATCCGGGTTGCCACGCAGTTGATGGGCCGACACATCCGCCACCAAGATTCGAACAAATCTCACCCCAAGAATGGAAGAAAGAAGGCTATTATATAAAAGTACCTACCTGACGCGTCAAATCTGGTCCCCATAGCCATTTAAGTAACGTTATATTTCTGATTTATGGTCCATTAAAAGAGTATTAGGTATTTACTTTATTATGTACATTTTAATAATAATAGATAGTTTGCAAAACATGTTGACTGTTCCAGAAACCCAATTCATCAATTTAGTCTTCGTAGAAGAAATATTTACTAAATAAAATTATTGAAACGTATTTTCTACTAATAGGATTACCTTAGCATTGTATTTTTTTCTAATAATAACGTGTATTTTGTTTTTAGGTACCTACTTGTACTCGTAGATACATAAATCTGAAATATTTCAGTGACTAAACCGGATTGAACATTTCCAGTTAAAAACGACATGCACGAAAATAAATTACGTCCATAGAGATATACTATAGAGGCGCTATCCCGTACATAATTCTCCGAGATTCGTGTTCAAATTTTGCACGAACAAGTGAATTCAAACTGAAGCCGCCGCGTCGAAAGGCTCGGCCGTCAGACCGTCCTTACCTTTTACCAAAGCCCATGGTTTCATCCTTCTTTCATACGTCACACAGAAATGGAAGTACGAACCTACGATTTCGTTGAACCAATTTATTTGATAAATGTCTCATCTATGTATGTATATCAATGATTACGTCGTAATTACGTGTTTCGTAAAATAATACAACTTTTAAATTTTTTATGACGAATGACAGATTTTATATTGTACAAGAAAAAGATTTATTATGTTTGACACTTTTAACCATCGGGAAGTTAAGTTTTTAACCCCTAAGGTCTCGGGTATATTTTGTCGGAAGGTCAAAATATTTCCGCTTTACAATAAAATCTAAATAAATGGATTCTGAACGTATCCGAAAACTAAAAACTATTTTTGAAAGTTGATAAAATACGGTTTCAGATTTTGTAATTCGAAATAAACATATAATTTTTGAAATATAAAATTAAAACAAAAAAGATCTAAAAATGGCTCACCTTACGTTTTTCGAACTAAAATTACTGAAAACAAAAAAAAAAAACATTCACATATGTTATTAGACAACTTATTAGTATTAGTATTACCTCACATAATGTTGTTTCACGTAAAAATATATGTTTTAATTTCATAACATCTCATAATTATTTAAAAATTACGGTAGTAAACTTAGGTTTCATAAAGGTGTACATTTTTAATATTTATTGGTCAAATTTTAGATGTATTTTATTTCTAACACCGTTATATCATATTTTTTTGTTATCTAAACCTGTTTGGACATGTAGAATGCATGAACAAAGACAGGAGTTTAAGGAGAATATATGTCACAAATATGAATGGTATAAGTCAGAGATGCTCGAGGAAAACAGCACTATCAAGTGAACTGGGTACTTGAGTCGGGCCATGTAAAGAGTCAGCATAATATCATAGTATGTAAGAGACGTTGTATAAATGAGAATGATGGGCCAATAACTCTTCGATTTGCCTAATCCTTCAGAGAAATGGTATGATGGCTAGTTAGTAGGTTTGTCGGTTTTGCTTGTTTGTTATGTTTTTTTTTTCAAAATTTATTTGTGTTTGAATATGTGTATAGTATTAATTTAAAAAATGTGTAATGCTGTTGAACGTTACTAGATTTCTATAGACTTATTTTATTGCTAGTTTACTTATTTCTTTGATGTACGTTATGTCTTTAAGGACATTTTTTTAGGACACAGATACTATTTTATCGTAATTAATAAATATACACAAAATGTTTTTGAGATAGTTCTACCACAAGGACACATTGTTCTAACATAAAAAAGCCTTTTTTCTATTTTTCTTGAGATTAAATCAACCTATGATACATATATTAATGCTACAACTGACTCCGTTGTCGGGGTTAGTTATAAATATAACATAATAAATGCACTTAAAGATAATTCGTTCGTCAATGATACAATTAGATTGTAAGCCGGTCGAGATAAACAAAACAGGAAAAATCTACATCTTCAATCGGGTAAAATATACTGTAAATTATTGAAGTCGACGAATTATGTATTATAATTCGGTATATTCAATTCATTCCGAGTTTTACGAACGAAGATAATAATATTACTATCTAAAAATATATGAGAAAATTTTATTTATTTATTTCAACGCCATAAAATAGCTTTTACAATCCGTTGATACATGATACATGATACACAGTGGTACACAGGAGGGTAATTATAATAACAAAATAAGAATGTACATTAAACCAAGTACATATATACGTGTGATAACAACTAGTATTTAGTTATAGGATACAATTATGTATTACAACCAAAAAAAAAAGAATATGAGCTCTTATAGAGAATACACATTTTATGCAGAATAAAAATAAGTAAGTATAGGTGACTTCTTAGAAAAATTGTCAACATCAAGTATAACATACTTTAATTCTATTTGTACATATCGTTGGATTCTAGGAATTGGCTAAAATGGAGTACATGATATTATTGTTACCTTCAGTTTGAAATGACTGCAGTTAGAAATGACTACAGGTACTGCTAATAAGTTCTACTTTTCAGGGCTGTTAGTTGGAGATTGAAAAATAATTTTGTTTAAAAATAATAATTTTGAAAAAAACATTTATTAGCTATCACTTAACTAGTCTGCTTGATAGTTAATATAAATGAAGTAAGTGCGTAGTTTGGAATCTATAGTAGAGTATGATATAGACGCCGTACAGATGAACACTATTATACCTAAAATTGATTATTGTGATTGAGGTATGATATTATAGCCTTCTTATAACTATATTCGGTGCAGTTGAACACATCTACTACTAATTTAAAATAAAACAATAACTTTGTAAACACCACTTTTATTTTTATACTTTATGCCGACCGGGTTTCGCTACAACCGTAGCTTCTTCAGGGCAGTACAATCTCTACTAAAATTAATTTACATGTGTGTTTATAACTAATACATGATTAAACCAAATGGGCCGGACTCCTCAAGTAACGGAGGAAGTAGGTATAGGTGTAGATGGAGAATTGGGAAGGGAACGGGCGTGTTCTTTGTCAATAGGGAACAATCTTAGTATGGGACTTTTATTTAAATTTAGTTGGTTATTAACTACCTTACTGTTAGTGTTTATGGCTTTCCTTAGTTCAAGTGCTTCCAGATTGTCTAGCCTAATACCGATGTTGTTTTTATGAATTAGTGTGGCGCCTGTATTTTTGTCAAATTTATGGTCTTTTTCAATCAAGTGGTTTGCAAATTCCGAAAATCCAGAGCTGTGTAAACATCTAAGGTGTTCTTTGACACGGGTATTTATATTGCGTGCTGTTTTGCCTATATAGAAAAAAGGACAGTCGCTGCATTGAAGTGAATAAATTCCCGAGTGAGATAGACTATTATCTTTGTCCTTGCCGTTCATTAAATGCTTACCTATACTATTATTAGTGTAAAATGCTGGTTTGATATCTGATGGGAGGTATTTAACGCTGTTTTTAGAGAAATTATTTATGTACAAGATTCTACGCCATTGATAAGGTTGATTATTATTACTTGGTATATTATTATTATGAGGTGGACTGTTGTATAGGAATTTACTTGTGGATAATTTTTTATTTTTTTTATTTAGAATGTTGTTGACTATATTTGGACTGTAACCGTTATTTATTGCGATTTGTTTGATCGTAGATAATTCTAATGCAAAGTTGGTATTTGATAAAGGGACTGTAACCAATCTGTGTACCATGGAATGGAAAGCTGAATGTTTATGGGATTCGGGGTGGTTAGAGGAATTGTGAATAGTTATATCGGTGAACGTCGGTTTGCGGTAGATTTTAAATTCAATTTTATTATTTATTATTGATAATGAAAGATCTAAAAAGTTTAATGTAGAATTGGTACCTATTTCTATTGTGAAGTTAATTTGTTTATGGAAAGAATTAATTAATAGCAGGAAGGAATTGAGTTGTCGTTCAGTTCCTAACCAAACACAGAACACATCGTCAATATAGCGCTTCCATACAAGTAAGTTTTTTAATAATGGTGATTTACATTTGAAGATATTATTTTCTAAATTGTCCATGAATATATCAGCGATTAGCGGGGATGTCGGTGCCCCCATGGCCAGGCCTTCTTTTTGTTGGTAAAAACGTTCGTTGTATTGGAAATAGTTTTGGTTCAGACATATATTAAACAGGTGAGATAATTCCTTAGAGAAATTATTTGGTAACTTTGAATTTTGTAGTAATTTAGACAGTATATTTTTACTTTCGGCTACGGGAATATTTGGAAAAAGGTTAACGACATCAAAGGGGACTAATTTTGCACTATTGGGGATATGTAAGTTTTCAAGTTCATCAATCAAGTCAAAGGAATTTCTAATTGTGTATTTTGGAGTAAAAACTTTTGAGTTATTGAATATATTAGTGATAAATGATGCTATTTTAAAATTTGGGGAATTGCAACTTGATACGACCGGCCTGATTGGTTTGGCAAGTTTATGGAGTTTTAAGAAGCCATATAATTTAGGGGCTTTTGGATTTTTTGTAAAAAATTTTACTTGTTGATACGAGTTGTCTTGGAAGATTGGGGATTTACATGATCTTAGAGCACTTTTAATATTTTCTTGGAATTTGGTAGTAGGGTCCTTAGGTAGAATGTCAAATTTGTCCGTATTAATAAATTCTTGCACTTTAGAATTATAATCACTTTTATTTAATATAATGACAGTATTGCCTTTGTCTGCTTTAGTTAGTATTAGTTGTTCATTTTTTAATTTATTACGAATGTTTATCATAGTGGAAGTTTCACGGTTAGAACTAGCTTTAAGATTAGGAACTAGTTTTTTTATTGTTTCTGCACTTTTATATAGAGGTGGTCCGGGTTTATTATATAACGCAGTTTCAATGTCCACGGCAACGTTTTCTACTGCACTAATTATGTTATTTTTACTATATTCTAAATTATATTTCAGGTCCTTTTTTCTATATAGGCAAAACAGCACGCAATATAAATACCCGTGTCAAAGAACACCTTAGATGTTTACACAGCTCTGGATTTTCGGAATTTGCAAACCACTTGATTGAAAAAGACCATAAATTTGACAAAAATACAGGCGCCACACTAATTCATAAAAACAACATCGGTATTAGGCTAGACAATCTGGAAGCACTTGAACTAAGGAAAGCCATAAACACTAACAGTAAGGTAGTTAATAACCAACTAAATTTAAATAAAAGTCCCATACTAAGATTGTTCCCTATTGACAAAGAACACGCCCGTTCCCTTCCCAATTCTCCATCTACACCTATACCTACTTCCTCCGTTACTTGAGGAGTCCGGCCCATTTGGTTTAATCATGTATTAGTTATAAACACACATGTAAATTAATTTTAGTAGAGATTGTACTGCCCTGAAGAAGCTACGGTTGTAGCGAAACCCGGTCGGCATAAAGTATAAAAATAAAAGTGGTGTTTACAAAGTTATTGTTTTATTTTAAATTATAATGTTACATCACAAAGTAACTGCTTCATATGAACAAATATTATTAGCAAGTACAGCTATTAAAGCAAAAATGTATAAAAACTTTACTGTGAAATATAGAGTTATGTGTGTCGATATATACTTTTACAAACAGTGTCTAAAAATGAAAGTTTTTCCTAATTATCTAAATGCAAAGTTTAAATATATGAATAATAATCCAGCCATAATAAAATCATCTTTATTTCAAGCAAAACTTGCATGGTTAAAAGAAGATCTTAAAAGTGCATATAAAAAGCGAAATAATATCAAATTAACACTAAAAGTTTTACACATAGAGTTGGTGAACGAACTACATCCGGTTGAATGGGATTTGTTTGACGACAAAGCTCGAACCTTCGCTTCTACTAAAGCCTACAAGAAACGTGAAATTATGAACAAAAAACTGAAAAACCTAAATCTTTCTCAACATACAAATAACAATGAAACTGTGAAATACACCCATCAGTTCTTTGATCGAGTCCAAAACCTCTCAGCGGTTCAATTCCAGCCAGAAGAGTTGACCCTGTTATCTAAAGGCCTGAAATATAATTTAGAATATAGTAAAAATAACATAATTAGTGCAGTAGAAAACGTTGCCGTGGACATTGAAACTGCGTTATATAATAAACCCGGACCACCTCTATATAAAAGTGCAGAAACAATAAAAAAACTAGTTCCTAATCTTAAAGCTAGTTCTAACCGTGAAACTTCCACTATGATAAACATTCGTAATAAATTAAAAAATGAACAACTAATACTAACTAAAGCAGACAAAGGCAATACTGTCATTATATTAAATAAAAGTGATTATAATTCTAAAGTGCAAGAATTTATTAATACGGACAAATTTGACATTCTACCTAAGGACCCTACTACCAAATTCCAAGAAAATATTAAAAGTGCTCTAAGATCATGTAAATCCCCAATCTTCCAAGACAACTCGTATCAACAAGTAAAATTTTTTACAAAAAATCCAAAAGCCCCTAAATTATATGGCTTCTTAAAACTCCATAAACTTGCCAAACCAATCAGGCCGGTCGTATCAAGTTGCAATTCCCCAAATTTTAAAATAGCATCATTTATCACTAATATATTCAATAACTCAAAAGTTTTTACTCCAAAATACACAATTAGAAATTCCTTTGACTTGATTGATGAACTTGAAAACTTACATATCCCCAATAGTGCAAAATTAGTCTCCTTTGATGTCGTTAACCTTTTTCCAAATATTCCCGTAGCCGAAAGTAAAAATATACTGTCTAAATTACTACAAAATTCAAAGTTACCAAATAATTTCTCTAAGGAATTATCTCACCTGTTTAATATATGTCTGAACCAAAACTATTTCCAATACAACGAACGTTTTTACCAACAAAAAGAAGGCCTGGCCATGGGGGCACCGACATCCCCGCTAATCGCTGATATATTCATGGACAATTTAGAAAATAATATCTTCAAATGTAAATCACCATTATTAAAAAACTTACTTGTATGGAAGCGCTATATTGACGATGTGTTCTGTGTTTGGTTAGGAACTGAACGACAACTCAATTCCTTCCTGCTATTAATTAATTCTTTCCATAAACAAATTAACTTCACAATAGAAATAGGTACCAATTCTACATTAAACTTTTTAGATCTTTCATTATCAATAATAAATAATAAAATTGAATTTAAAATCTACCGCAAACCGACGTTCACCGATATAACTATTCACAATTCCTCTAACCACCCCGAATCCCATAAACATTCAGCTTTCCATTCCATGGTACACAGATTGGTTACAGTCCCTTTATCAAATACCAACTTTGCATTAGAATTATCTACGATCAAACAAATCGCAATAAATAACGGTTACAGTCCAAATATAGTCAACAACATTCTAAATAAAAAAAATAAAAAATTATCCACAAGTAAATTCCTATACAACAGTCCACCTCATAATAATAATATACCAAGTAATAATAATCAACCTTATCAATGGCGTAGAATCTTGTACATAAATAATTTCTCTAAAAACAGCGTTAAAAACCTCCCATCAGATATCAAACCAGCATTTTACACTAATAATAGTATAGGTAAGCATTTAATGAACGGCAAGGACAAAGATAATAGTCTATCTCACTCGGGAATTTATTCACTTCAATGCAGCGACTGTCCTTTTTTCTATATAGGCAAAACAGCACGCAATATAAATACCCGTGTCAAAGAACACCTTAGATGTTTACACAGCTCTGGATTTTCGGAATTTGCAAACCACTTGATTGAAAAAGACCATAAATTTGACAAAAATACAGGCGCCACACTAATTCATAAAAACAACATCGGTATTAGGCTAGACAATCTGGAAGCACTTGAACTAAGGAAAGCCATAAACACTAACAGTAAGGTAGTTAATAACCAACTAAATTTAAATAAAAGTCCCATACTAAGATTGTTCCCTATTGACAAAGAACACGCCCGTTCCCTTCCCAATTCTCCATCTACACCTATACCTACTTCCTCCGTTACTTGAGGAGTCCGGCCCATTTGGTTTAATCATGTATTAGTTATAAACACACATGTAAATTAATTTTAGTAGAGATTGTACTGCCCTGAAGAAGCTACGGTTGTAGCGAAACCCGGTCGGCATAAAGTATAAAAATAAAAGTGGTGTTTACAAAGTTATTGTTTTATTTTAAATTATAATGTTACATCACAAAGTAACTGCTTCATATGAACAAACATCTACTACTTCTGAGAAAGCATTGCCAACTGCATGCAATCTAGGTATAAGCGAGTATCTAAATGACTCAGTCCTGATATTTTTGTTGCAATTAAAAAGAATTTTGGATCGAGTAGTTCTAGTAGGTATGTGGAAGGTTATTAGGTTTAATAAATCAGGACTGTCTATTATACCATGACATTCTCAAATATTATATCTAGAGGGTGCGTTAGTACTTGGTAGTTGGTAGGAAGTTATACTTCGTGTGGATTAGTCGCGATTTCCGCAATACAATATTTTTATGTTATCATAAGTGAATTCAGTTTGGATGTGAAGGATTAAAAATTTTGAATCTGTGTATAGGTGTTATCCTATTTTACGGTAGGTATGAACTAAATTTGAATGTTTTGTATTGTTAATCTCAGACGTGGTTAAGATACCAAAGTTAAATAATATATTCTGTTTCATAACGTTAAGTGAGATTGCTTTTTGGAATTAAATCGATATGTCCTCGGATATTACGTTACAAATGAAAATATATGGATCAATTTGTATCGAATTACCTCTGCGTGGGAAGTGAATTAAATAGAACTTCTGAGATAGAGACCATTATCTGAAACTGTTGGCGTGTCTTCGTCTACGTTGAATGTGTGTTTTCTGGTTTTACTGAATAGATTGGATAAAGTATTTCTGCGAAGATCTTTGAATTAAATTATTGGGCATAAGTTATGACCGATGTCAGATTCAATAATTTCAGTAAAAGTTTCTAAGAATAACACCGCAAAAAAAAACTTGGTGTTTTTTTTGTTATTGTACAGTTGTAGAGCATATAAATTAAACATTAAAAATGCAGTTTAACAGCTTTCTGTTTATATTAAGCTTATCTAAAATAGTGATTAGGCATTTTCACACCTGTAAAATAACTTGAATCGAATCTTGAAACCTTTTTGGCATGTTAGACTATATGAATCTTTACACTCTACATAGTAAGAACACACAACATCTTGGATAAGTAGTAATGATAAGTATGCCTTAAAATTCATGTTATGTGAATGTTCATCCAAACAAGACTATTTAAAAAAATCACACCATGAAGGCGAGACATAACCACGTTTTTCGGTGGTTTGCCCGAGGCTCACATTTTAGTTTAATTCGGCGAATTTGTAATTGAATTATCATTTTTATTTCCATGCCTCACAAAGAGAGATTAATAAAAACAGTACCTTGCCACATTTTTTTAATGTAATACATTGTACAACTAAAGTTAGCCTTGAGCACCAGATTTTATTTTTCTAGACGATGAATTAATAACTTCGGGAGGTATTCATTTAGAAATATCTTAAACATTAGTAACACGTTCTTCAGAATTAATTAAAATAAACCCGGCGGAAAGGTCGAATCTCTAGGCCTGCTAGGGTGAATTCGAGCGTACGTCCGTCCAATACGCCGTAGCGCGGGCGTATATTTGTTTACACGCTTTCTTCACTGACGTCGTTAAGATTCCTACATTATTTAACTTCTTCTTCTTTTCTTTGGTAGGGCAAATTCGACAGTAGGTTCGTCCAATATACGGGTCACGAGTCGCAATTTTTATACACGGCTTCTTACTTACGTCGTAAAGATTCTGAATATATTTTAGGGTATAGTGTCGTCTTAAGACGTGGTTTAGCGTAGCTTTTTTCTTTAAATGTTTCATATTTTGGTAAAATAAATAAAAAATGACTATCGAACATGAATTGGTCTTTTTTTTAGAGTGAGGCTGAAGGAAATATGCCGTGGATAGAAGATGTGGAGAGGGGTTGGATATACCTCGCAAGTATGTTTTCTTCAAGCATTAGTAATTAAAAATTATTCTTAGTTAAAAAGAAAGACATATATTCTCGGGGTACGAATAACTCGACATTATTTGAAAATCTCCCACTACCACTATAGAAAACGGAAAATTTGCTAGTGTTGTGACGGAAGACTTAGCCAGCCGAGGAATCGAACATGCGATGCCTGGGTGGGACCCAAACGCGATGCCAACTCGGCAACTGACCGGTCAATTCGTTTACAGAATACGTAACATCTACTGTATATTAAGTGTCATAAATATAAATTTGACACATGAATGTGTAACTAAAGGGTACACCTTTTAAAAATATTTTTTCATTTGTACCTAATATATGTAATATTCTCTCCTGTAAATCTCTCAAATAATATATTCATTATTTGTAAGTACTAGATGATGCTTATCGAAAGACTTAGATCCTTTGAATCACAGTGACTGTTTATTGACATATTGTAATTGATTATTATAATTCGGAGGACTAACTGAAGACTAGGTTTTATCTGCGGAGCTCTAGAATTATAATGACCCTGCACATCTATCTTCACAGTTAATCATAGACTAGTTGCAATACATTATATTTATCGAACGTTATCATTTTACGTTGCCTATTTCTTGCCGCCTTTTTAAGCCGATAATATTTAATTTGTAAATGGGTTATGGCCAAATATGACGCCAGGTTTAAACCGCGCTACAAAATTCAGAACAGAACGAGTAATCAATATATTTCATTAAACTAAATCAAAGTTAGCTGCGCATGTAAATGTGGGTAATGGATGTTCAGTGAATTTAAGTAATTTAACAGTCGCGTGTCATCATCACATTAACTTCCGACTAATTCATAAAGTCTCACCTAACTCCTATAAATAATTCACAGGTGAGGTCCTTATGCTAAACAGCTTCGAAACACCTGTATTATTATTTGTATCTTAGCTCAAAGCTTGCTAAGAACGTAATTTATCGGGGGATATGTATTTGATTACAATGTAGTCAGTTAGATAGGTACTGCCTTAATACAGGCTGTTCGTATTGAAATATTTTAATCTACATATATTTGTATAAAGAAGAGTATCCGAGGTAGGCGAGCAAGCGGCGCGGCGTAGCTTTGGTTTGTTTACAAATAGAGTGTTTTACGAGATTGATGATATTTTGCAAACTTTTTCCGGTGTACGTTCGGTGTACAGTCTGGAATTTTTCCCGGATTATAGAAGGTCCAAACTAGAGGATTTAAAGGTCTGGAACAAGAAAACTGGTTAATGTGCTCTTCGTCAGACATTTCATAAAAATATTTTCCTCTTTATCCATTCCATGGCACCGGATCTCAAAATTTTCCGAAGTAATCTGTATTTCAGCAGCAACTTACTCGATTAATTCAGAAGTCACACTGACTTATAGATCGTTGTCCAATCATGCATTATATTAGTGAAGATTTGCCGAAATTTGTATGTTCAATCAACAGTGGTAGGCGTGTCGGATTACAGGGGGCGCCGGATTAGACAGGCTCCTGATTACCGCGGGTCCACTGTATTTGAAATAGAAAAATCAGAAAAATATACATCCTAGAATTGGACCGAGGACCTTAGCCTTCCTGGGGCCGAGGCTCTGCTGTATCCATCGAACTAATTTAACCCTACTCATTTCGGTCATATTTAACTACATCATTCTCCTACTAAGAACTACCAACATTGTCTTCATATTCTTAATGGATATTTTTATTGGCTGCTATCTTGATAAACCAAATTTTAGGTTTCACTTGTTAAGTTATTCCAAAAATTAAAAATTCTATTTTATTACGCATTGTACATATACCTACAGAGCTTGTTTTTTGTTTGGTTTTTAATGTTATCACTGACAACCCTTGCGAAACCTAAATCAAGTATTTTGAATTGTAGGTATTTATGTTAGTTTAAGTTTCTAACTTTAAGTCACAGTTGTAAATATGTATGTTATTAAGTCACTGGTTTTAAGTCAACTGTTATATGTAAGTCTTAGTCAAAAGTCACCAGCCATAAGTTTTAGATATAGGCTACTAGCTATAAGTCTTAGATGCAAGTCACTAGTCATAATTACAAATTTTAGTTACACAAATTTTATTATTATAATTATTAATAGATAGTTTTCACCATAAATAATTCGGATAGTGATAGAAATTTATTTGTCAGTAGCGATAGTGTTTACAGGTTCAGTATTTCACAGTGTCGCAGGTGGCGCGAAGGCGCCAATATATACCCCGAGGCCGTTAATTCTGCGGTAACGAGCTATCACGCGGCTTCAAGTCGCAATAAATGGAATAATTGTGCACTTGGTGGAATATCGCGACGGCTGCACAGATCTGTTCTCGTTAAATGCCAATATCAATTGATAGGTATTGTCAGCATTCTTTATGATCATTTTCTCCTCTCCTAAACACAAGCACTTGCTTTATTAGGAGATTATATAAAATATGTAATATTAGAATGAAATAAACTTATTGTAAAAAATTTACTCAATAAAAAAAAATAAAAATAAAAATTTTGAAAAAATAATAACTACGAAAACTAATTTATGGTCGGTGTTTCTTTTGGGAATAAAGTTTTTTAAACAAAGTTCTTTTTTTTTAAATAACTTCACACGGGAGGTAATTACTTTTCTCAGGATCTATCTTTGAATATGCTATGTGGAGGGTCTTTTGAGGAGAGAAAGTACAGTGGCAGAGTTCTTTTGTGATTAAATTCAACAATATAGGTAGGTACTGACACATATGCCAATGCATTGCTTGCATACAAAATGTTTCAAACTTGTTGTTCGACTTAACCCTGCAGGTCTCGGGCATATTCTGTCAGAAAGTTAAAATGTTTTCGCTTTGCAATCAAATCGAAACGAATTGAATATTTAAAATTATTTTTAATGTTCAATTTACACCAATAAATTAGTCACTTTACGTATTTTCTAACTAAAATCACTGACAACGAAACAAAATAAACACACCCATATTTTATTATATGATTTCCATTTATATAATTGCCTCCCAAACGACATTAAAAATTTTAAAAAATACTGGATAAATTAAAAAAAACAGTAATTTCATTTTTTTTGATAAATAAATTAATGTAATAGAATATCGCGGTATTGCAATATTTTGTTTAGTTTTATGTGTTTTGTTATTTCTATTTTAAACAGTGAAAATTTAATTTTCTTTTTACTGGAAAATTTAATAACTTTTTACGGGAAAAAATTAAAAAAAAACTTTTTGTGTCGTTTCGATTGAAACTAATTAATTTGAAATTCCCAAGGTTTCATAACTTTTTTTTCAACTAACGGTCGGAAGCTTTGGTTTCTTGAATGTATACATTTTATTTATTTTGTGGTTTACTATATTTTTATGTAAAACATCGTGTTTTATCTTTCTAAAGCGCACCGTTTAGATAATATTTCTAATAATAATAGTAAGGGAGACAAAACGATTTCTACGAGACTTATGTGAGTTTTCCGAAAAGCGAACAAATTAACCTAGAGGGTTTAATTCAATTGTAGTTAACTCTTAGATTTGTATATAAAGCGATGTTTTTTGCTTTCTAACACCTTTCTTATAACGATCATATTTCTCAACGTGATTGTAAGATGACACAACGATTTCTGCTCTGAAAGGTTTTCACTTTGTGATGGCATTATTTATTTTATTAAAAAGACAATTACCTTAGTTTAAATCACTTTATTTATGTATATATACACAGTCTACATGTTTTGGGAACAATGTTCACATCATCAGGAGCAAATTTACACTGTGTAAGTAAATTTATTTTATAGATTTGTACATTTACTCCTAATGCTGTGAACGAAACATGTAGATTATGTATACATATATAAATAAAATGATGTAAACTAAGTTACACATTTGTCATTTTAATAAAATAAATAATAACACCTAGCTACCCGTACAAAGATGTACAGCATACCTATATGCAAATCGATATATTGTATGGCTATCTGACAATATTTACGTCCTTGATATAATCCTATGAAGCATTAAGGCCCCGTAAAATAATTATCCTGCCCCTTTAGCGTCAAAAGGCGTAATTAAGAAACTGACACAGAGCAAATTGCATTTCCACAACTGGTTTAGTGATTAATGTCGTGTTGACGCGACGACTCTGAATCTACTCTTCTGGTGTGAATTATGTTACTCGACCAAGTGTTGCTGTCCTTAAGTATCACTTGTTACAATACATGCTTGAAACGTTTACAAGTTAAGCATTGGTAACAGTTTTATTTTATTTATTTAATGTACGTTAGTTATAGAAATTTATGGGTTACAGCGTTAGTCCAAATAATGTATACAAGGATGTAGGATTTATGTACAATGTATACGCATTAATATGACAAGAAAAAAGTTCTTCGAGGACAAGCTGCAATACGGGGGTGAATGGATTATGGCCAAGTAAATATTAGTTTCTAACTAGGAAGTGTATATTCTAAGAAACTATTAATGTCATAAAATTTTGTTGTTTGGTACGTAATATATACCTACCTGTGCCGACGCAAAAATGAACAGAATGGTACGATTGAAACAAATCATTGACACAGTTAAATATTTTTATCTCTTTTGTACCTATCAGAAAACTCATTATCATGTTTGTAATATACTTACCTAATATAACTTAAACATTCAGCCTTACTTAAAAAAACTACAGCACGATCAATAACCTGTATTTTGCAGCAAAGTCAATAAAACAAATTTACACTTAAACACGAAATATTACTAAAAAAGAATTTCACTCTAAAACACGTTTTAAATTTGGCAACACTGCAATTTTTCAAATTTTTCATACAAAATTTTGTTTTCATTCATAGCCGGTAGATGGCGATGGCGTCACGCCTGCAAATTTGTAGTCTCTTGCCCGTGCAAAAAACAGCCGTTGGTTTTCATGCATGACGGGAATGTTTTTAGTAAATATTGAGATTTTTCTGAATGATTTCTATTATAGTGACCAATTCACTCTTCTATTCATGTAATTAATATATTTGCCGTGTTGTTTGTGTGGTTTTATATCAGTTTTATCAAGTTATTGCACAATAAACAGTACTTTAAAGTTGAAATCTCAAAATATTGTTTTGGATTACATAAAAGTTCAAATTTACCTTTTAATATCTTTATTTATGAGAATTTCTTACAAGTGGTGTTTTTTTTTAAATATTAATATATAATATATGTGGTGAAGGTAAATATTCGGAACAAACGTCAACGGTTAATACGCACTTTTTTTGATAGAACCTTTAGCTTAATGTCATCATAATTTTTTAAAAAATCCCAGGTTTTGAATGGTTTGAGGGCAAGGCAGGGTTTATCCTAGCGGGTTTGTGTAATTATGATTGGTTGTTACGAAATAAATATTCCGTATTAACCGTTGACGTTTGTTCCGAAGAATTACCGTAGTGAAAAACTTATCAAGGAAATTAATATCTTTAGTGGTGCAAGAAATGTGTTGAAATATCAGAGATATTCTTTTGGCAATAAAAAAAACTTTGAATTTTTTATTATTTTTTTATTGTATATATGAGGAAAAAGTGAGGTTAAAGTTTCATTTAAAATTTATTATATAAAAGGTCAGTATTTTTTAAATTTTATTTTTTTATATATTTCTGTATTCTTTCATCAAAAATGTTTTGGTAAGAAATTATTTTACATGTTTTTCCGTGTTTAAATCTTAAACAGACAAAAATACTTAAATTACAAAAATCTAAAAGGTTATTTTATCTGGTTTTTATAAATGGTATTTGGTTTTACAACACCTTCAAAAATAAGAAATATATAGAACATTTAAAATACTTTAGAAAATTCCAAAATTCATTCAAACATCATCACTAAAACAGAGATTAACTACCCTTCCAGGCTGTGCAAACGGTGTGTATTTTTTTCCAAGAACAATTTTTTAATTACTAATTTTTTCACATCCGCGGTCGTTTGTCAATTGAATAAAAAATTCACGGGGTTTTTTAGTAAGGCCTAAAGACCATAGTAATTATGTTACCTAAATAAAAATGTTCAATTTGGCAGGCGGGATTAACCATTTATTGGATAACTAACATCCATGCCATAGGTCACTCTAAGTGGTTGGTGACTTAACAAAGGTGCCCGAGTTCTTGGGGTGAGTTTTTAACTAGGTCTTGTTGGCAAATTAGTTAACCAACATACAGCGTGGCGGGTCAGATCGCGATAAACTGTTGAGCGAGATCTAACCTAGACCTCTTCAGCCGGTCTCTCTGGACCCATCACCTTGCACCGCAGTGGGAGCGATGGGTTCATACATCCGTGACTCCTGGACACATTGACCCTCAGACTCCTACCCACTCGTCGTAACCTTTTCCTTCCCAGAATTTACTCTCTTTCCTTTTTCTCCACACACTATCTTCAAAGATGACGTAGGCCCTGGGGGAATTTTTTTCTGCAGGACCTCCTATTTGTAAAAAAAAAGGTGTGTTGGCTTCAAATCCAAATCTATATTAATAATTTGTTGATATTCAAAAGAACTGATAAAATAGAGTAGGTACGTTCCGAATAATCCGCTATCTCTGGTCCTAAAGTTGAATCTCAACATCTCTACTTATATTATCGAGTTGGTGATTTAAACCGCCCATTTATACCATGCAGGAGATGAAAGGGAGGCTGCGGAGATAAATTGGCAATCATCGGTCAATTCCACGACGCTCACCTGGTCAGGGAACCATATAACCAGATAACCAGAGATAGTACTGGGGGGAATATCACTGGAGATTCAAGATGCTGCAGCCAATTATAACGGCCTTTTAAATTCTAAAGAAAATAATATATCTCGTCCACTTACTCATCATTTATTTTCCGTTGTGAAAGATTTTTGAAGGGTGCATATTTTATTGATATTTTTCATAGAGAAATGCATTCATTTTCGATTATAAATTTCAGTTTATTTATTATCGCCCTTTTTGGAGGTTTTTAAGTATGGATAGTAAACATTATAAAGTATGTATTGTACATAAATGAACTGCTTCAGTAACTCATTTTGTATTTGTTTAGTGAAAAATTGAAGATGTCTACTGAATTGGTATAATTATTTCCCTCCATTAGTATTCTGGGCAAAGAGGAATAAATATGGTAGTTAGTTCCAGAATTTCTACAATGAAATAAATCCCGACTTCTAATATTACGTAGTGGAATCCGAAAGCTAATCAATGCTAGCATTTTGTAGAACTCTATTTGAATGTTAAGATTTTTTTCAGTTTTATAATTCCTTCGTAAAGCAAAAACACTGATTACGGGTAGATAATCATAACAACACAGCAGAACTTATTTGTAAATTGCAATACTGCCCGGGAATTGTGTGCTTTATAAAATGCTAAAAAAAAATGTAACTCACAATGAATTTTACGCACGATTGCATGTCCACTTATTATCTACTGCTTTAGGGTTAAATACTATGCTTTTGGCGCGGAAGGCCAGTATTGTGGTCCCGAGCTGGTGGTTTTCTTAATTAATAATGATTTACGTTTCACAATACTTTCCAGAATTTTTCCGTCTTTAGCCAAGTTTAAGCGTGTTTTATCGGGTATTACCTGGTTAAACAGTTTTAAGTCACCATGTTTCAATTATGTTCAAACATGTTTCAATTATATTATTCAATTCATGTTTAAATTAGCTAAAATATCTTGTTTTATCATGTTTGACCATGTATTACTTTGTTTTTGGTCATTTACCGTGTATTTTAATATGTTTTACGATGTTTTTCCAGATTTTAAAATTTTCAATATATATTTTAAGATTTTGCCATATTTTACTAACTAAGAATGTTCAACTATTAAATATTGATACAATAGTAACACTTCAAATAATTTATTAATTTAAAATATGCCAGATCCTGCCAGCTTACTCTAATAACAAATTAAAAAATACCAAATAACAAATTAAAACCTGCACTAATAACAAATTTTAAAGATTTATATATTAAATAACAAGGACAGGGGTGATTTTTTGAACAAATCTCGTATATAATCTCTTATAAATTAATTTGTAACGATTGTAACTTTTACAATATATACATATTTCTAAATATATATAGAGAAGACTTCTAATAAATTTAACACGAGAGTTGAGGAACATCTAAGGTTTTCAAATAATAATAATTGTTCTGAATTGCCAAACACATTTTAGAAAAAAATAATTCTTTTGATAGAAAAAAGGTTAAAAAATTTACACACAACACAACGGATTTACAATTAGATAATTTAGAAATTAGAAAAAGTGATAATAGTCAATTAAATAATATTATTAATAAACAAATAATTTTTTTTAAATAGCCATCACTTTAATTTATTATTTATTTTCATATTAATACTTACATTTATTTAAATTTATTTCGTTATTTATACTTCCTATTATTTTGTTAGTTTTAAAAGTTTTTTTCTCATAGAAGAGCAATTTCAACACATTCTAAAATAATATTTATATTTCGTTTTATATTATATATATTTTTTTAATATTTATAAGTAATTAATCACCTCTCCCCTAAATATTTTGTTTATAGTTCTTATTTATCCATACTTCTTTTTTGTTATTTTTCATATTAATCTTATCCTGGCGAAGAAATCTTTGTTTCCGAAACATGGTGGTAATATTGACTATAATATAGTGGTGTTTTTACAAAGTTACTTTTTCATTTATTTGAAAATGACGCCATAGAGTATTTGCAAAGTTTGAAGACGTATTAAATATTCGCTCTATCAATTGGACGATGTTTGTCCAATTGGACAGTAAATAGTCTAGTTGGACAATATTTTGTCGATTTTGATATTTATTTTTAATTTTATCCATATGAACCTCTTATTTGCCCATTAGGAAATTCATTCTTTTGTCCACTTGGATATTGATTATTTTTATTCGATTTATATCATTGTTCATTTGGTTGTTTATTTGTTGAAGTGAAATGAATGAATGAATGAGTTAAACTTTATGATGCCCCGATTTCATGTAGTGTAAATAATATGATTTTTATTGTAGTTTTCGTCACAACGGGTCCGCCTTTATATTATGATCTGATGCAAGATCCACAACATTAAGAGGATTTCAAGACTGCATCTGCCGGCTAGAGTGAGGAGTGTGGGTTGAAAGCATTCCCTTAGGTGGTCTAAACAATTTATTATCACTCTCTGTATTTCGTAACTAAAGGTCGCCGCATGTTACTTATGGGTTCATAAAATAATAAGTGATCAAAACCAGTTTGAAAACAAAAAGCACATAATGCTTTCCGCGCAGTATTCTCTCACCCTTCTTATCACGCATACCAGCATCACGTATATTTATGGGGAAGTTCAAATGTTCTTTATATTAATAAAATAGTTTTGGCGTAAGTGCTAGTAAGAGTTTTGACTTTCAGTCTGCGGTCTAGAGTTCGGTTCCCTATGAAAACTGATCAGATGATTATCGGTAGAATTCCGTGTTTATAAATTATGTTAATTGAACCAAATCAGTACTCATTTGTAAGAAAGCATTTAGACATCTAAGCTCCAGGTTGGCAAATTAATTGATTTTACTATCAGACCAGATATTCTATCTCATTTTCTCGCAGGATAAATCATAAATAAAGATGTATGTGTTTGTCTCTTTTTAGTGTCGCTTTCGTTTCATCGACTTTCAAATCACAACGGTGCTAAAGAAGTTTTTAGAAATATCAATTCCAACCATAAGCTTGGGTGCACACGAGCAATTTTAGTTGCTGGCAACAGTTCCGACCCAACTGTTTTTGAAAGGTGATAAAATACGATTTCAAATTTTGTAAATCGAAGTACACATTTAATTTTTAAAGACTAAAAAATTTGTATGCCAACATAAATTTTTTTTTTAAATGGCTTACATTAGGTTCTTTTTTTAAACTAAAATTACTGACAGCGAAAAAGATAAAGACACTGAATGAGATAGTGTGTAGAGTGGATTTGATATGTGCGAAGATTGACTGACGAAGGACCTTGAATTTTGTGTTACTGTTTACTGCTTGGAATGAGGAAAAAACATATGCTGCATATAAAGGAAAGGACTCACCGAAACAGGATAAAGAACTTGTATGCTGGCAATTTTGTCTTCTTTCTCCCCGTCCAATTGGCACTGAAAACAGCAATAAGCGTGCGTTTCGTTTACACGGCGGACACGGCGGAATTACGTCAATGTTGCAGGTAGCGGGAGCACGGTGGCTATAGTAGGTATGTTGCGGCGCGGGCTGTTGATTGCAGACTGACGTGGTGAAGGTAGTTATAGGTGCGGATTTTGGGAACAAGGTAGGACAGGATTTGCAACAATATTAATACCAATCCCAAGCAGCAACAGTATGTATGTGTGCTATGTAGGTGTGTGTATGTGTGGGTATATGTATTGGCGTAACCATGCCCCCCGCCTGGAAGGGGATGAAAGAATCCACTTCCATAAACCAAAAGAGTGCCAATACGTTTCAACGCGCAAACAAAAAATTATAATGACACGCGGTAGAATGTAATAAATTATGTAAAAGTTACGAAAATATTATGTAAGTTATATAAATGCTTTACCAAATGGTCAAAATGACTGATATAGCAAGGAAATAAAAAGAATAAAAAACATTGAAACGAAAAATACGACTTGAAAGGATTCAATAAATAATACTGAACCTGCGGTAGATAAAACTAGTAGGGTTTGGTACCTATTTAACAATGAAACTAATCTAATTGATTTTTAAAAATTAAAGTATTATGAACTAACTTCTAAGATGTCGTTAAATCTATTGTGACGGTAAGGGACAGAGTTTAACAACGGCCCTGCGGTATGTTCTTTATATGATAGTAGTCTATTATTAAATTGACTACATTATCCCGAGCGGGCAATAGAATGGGATGACGACTGTCAAATTCTGTTTCAGCGTTACTCAATCTGCCTCCTACCCTTAGAATTCCGTCATGAAGAAACGGATTTAATTTCGCAATCGCTCGCCGAACCTTCTTCCCATCTTTGACTGCCTTTATATCTTCGGAGAAATGTTCTTGCTGTATAGAATTTATAACAGCGATTTCTGCAACTAAGATATGGCTTAATTCGAATGCTCGTGGTAATTTCTTAATGAAACGAAAAACATAAATTACTATTCGAATTAATTTCGGCCATGAACTAACACGAGAAGCTAGTGCACACAATAACGGTGGAGCGATTGTTTTAGGGCGGTTATTGTCTTGAACGGACATCAAAATTTTTGTTTTTAATTCGGGTGGATCAGATATCGATTTCGTATCAAAACGTTGTAAAGGCCAATCACTTTTAGGTAATTGGGCAAATACGGGACCGTTAAACCATAACGGATGGTCTATTAGCTGAGCGGGAGTAAGACCCCGCGATAAGCAGTCGGCGGGATTGTCTTGACCTCTTATATAATGGAAGCATTCAGCCCCAAGATGGTTTTGTATTTGTGAGACGCGGTTGGCAACGAAGGTCTGCCATCTTGCAGGCGGTGAATTTATCCAAGCTAGAGCAACCGTGCTGTCGCAAAAAGCTAAAGTCGTATGAGCTTTCGAATTTGATGTGTAGGTATTACTGACCGTATGCATTAATCGTGCAAGTACTAGCGCTCCACATAGTTCTAATCGCGCAAGTGAAATCGTCTTAGCCGGAGCGACCTTGGATTTAGCGCATAATAAATTAATTGTGGTTTTATCAGTATTCGGACAGTAAACATGTAAGTAAATAACACCTCCATATGCGCGTTCGCTTGCGTCTGAAAACCCGATAAGCGTTAATACACATTGGGGTTCTATTCCTAAAAAACGAGGAATTTTAATAGATTGCAGTAATGGCAATTCCTTTTTAAACTGTCGCCAAAGTGTGACAACTGTTTCAGGAGGAGTATCGTCCCAATTCAGGTTATACTCCCATAGAGATTTAATTATCAGCTTAGCCAATAATACAACTGGTGCGGCGAAACCCATCAAATCCCAAAGACGAGCAATCGTCGAGAGAATATTTCGTTTAGTACACGTTCTTTCGTCGGTGTGTACGACAAATACAAAATGATCAGAAGCGGGTATCCAATGAAGCCCTAGTATTTTCAGGTTTTCATCGGGATTAAATTCCACATGTTCCTTAACACGACGAGCTGTAGGAATCGTGGATAAAAACTTTGGAGAATTAGAAGAGAATTTTACAAGGTCGAATCCTCCGGCAGCGAATAACTGAATTAATTCCGTCGACAACTCGGTAGCTTCCTCGACTGATGAGCAACTGGTGACGAAATCATCCATGTAGAATGAGCCATTTTCCACCAAGTTTGCCGCGAGTGGGAAACGAGGTTTTTCATGCGTTGCGAGTTGACGCAGTGAACGCATAGCCAAAAATGGGCTACAAGACATGCCGAAAGTGACGCGATTAAATTCGAACAATTGTAAAGGGTCACTATTGTTAAATCTATACAGCATGCGCTGATAACGACGGCATTCTTCTTGCACTACGATTTGTAGGTACATTTGTTTTATGTCAGCGGTTATAGCTATTGCGAACAATCGGAAATTGAGGATAATGCGAAACAAATCACCTTGTAAATTCTTTCCGGTATGTAGGATGTCATTAAGCGAATAACCCGAATCGGATTTCATACTCGCATCTAGCACCATGCGAATTTTAGTAGTAAGTTTATCTTCACGAACTACAATATGATGCGGTATAACGTAATGAGGTAAGTCAGAATTGTCGACCGGCGAAATGTACCCTTTCTGTAGGTATTCGCGTAATATTTTGTCATATTCTAACTTTATTGCGGGTTGAGATATCAAGCGGCGTTCGAGAGATCGAAACCTGCGTTCGGCGGCGGGTAACGATTCACCGAGAACAGAGGGACTGTTTCGAAACGGCAACGCGACGATATAACGACCTGCCGTGTCACGAGAGGTAGTGAGTTTAAAAATGTCCTCACACTCTTGTTCATCAGGCGTTAAAAACTTCTCATCTGGAATGTCTTCCAATTCGAAGAAGCGCGACAGGCAAAAATCATTATTTTGCGTGAACGTACAAAATGATTGCGTGGCGTTTATACTTGGGTTTTCAATCATCGTTGGGGCAGTACCCAAGATGAGATATCCCAAAGTGGTTTCAATAGCAAATGGCTGGCCGAGAGAACCTGATATTTTGTTTGCCTTTAGAATGCGAGCAAATATGTCACATCCTAAGATAATATCAATCTCACCGGGCGTACAGAATGTTGTGTCTGCTAAGGGCAAATTGTCAAGATACGACAAAGAGGAACGGTTAATGTTAACAGTAGGCAACTCACTGGTTATAGTTTCTACTACATATGGTTTAATCGTATACGACTGAGTGATGTCATAGCGGGAATGTAATTTTAAGCAAGTTACGCCATTTGTCACATTTCTTACGTCACCTATTCCCGTGACGTAAGTACTTGGAGATGACCGCACCGTAAGATTCAAGCGTGAACAGCATTTGCGCGTAATTATGTCCCTTTGGGAGCCGCTATCTATTAGAGCCCGTAACGTCTGTACCTGGCCCTTAGCGTCTCTGGTAGTGCAAACAGCCGTTCCTAAGAGTGCAGTAGTATTTGCACTAGGGCATGAATTTGTTACACATAGCGAAACCGGATTAAAAGAATTTAAGTTATCATTATCGGCATCTGCTTGTAACGCGGGAGATGGTATTGGGTCTGTTTGTGACTTCCGCCCATCAGTTTGTTTGAAATGCAATAAACTATTGCATTTTGCATGTTTTTTTTTGTGTACGTTTTGCATGTACTTTTTGATTTACAAGCTTTCGTGATATGCCTAGTACTGAGGCAGTTCACACAAACACGAATATTCGATGACTTAATAAAGTTAAATCGATCGCGCGGTTCTAGACTTATGAATTTAGAACATTGGTATAAAGGGTGCGATCCCTTTTGACAACAAAAACAAATTTCGATGGAGTGATTATCGATTTTTTCGACATTAATAAATGCCTTTGCGGAATTAGTTTTTTGCGGTTTAGCGGTATAATTAATGTTTGAGCCAACGCGGCTCGAGGTCGGTTGCGTAATTTGCGCGCGGTTGAGAATTCGTTGCTGTTGTCTTACAAAGTCGATTAGTTCCGCGCTGGAAGTTAAATTTTCATTATTTTTAATAGAAGATTCGAAAGCCTTTACAGTCTCTATGTCAAGCCGTTTAAGACCCAGTTGTAGCAATATGAATTCTGCGAGGTCTTTTATTTTTAATTGCTTCAGCGCGGCGATGTTAGCGGAGTATGCATCTGCGAAATTCTCTAAAGAAGCGGGCGTGGCCAAGTTAACTGGAGGCAATTTCAGCAATCGGTCAAAGTATGATTCAGCAAGAACGCGTTGATCATTATACTTAGTACACAATGCGTCCCAAATAACTTGATAATTTGTACCAGTAGGCGTAATAGTTTTGCAAATATTTAATGCTTTTCCGGTTAATTTAGACATCAGATACTGCATCTTTTCAGCATTATCCAGAGAATCATTCAAATGTATAACCGAATTATATGTTTCATAGAAAAGAGGCCAATTATCTAATTTTCCGTCAAAGCACGCTATTTCCAAAGGCGGTAACTTAATTTGACGGCGAGGTTTCGCAACTGGATTGGACAGCATATTTGCTTCGGTATATTTAATAACCCCGAAGAGTTCTTCAAATGCATTTAATTGAGAGTATTCAGCAATTGCTTCCGGATTCAATTCCAGTTCGCAATCCACCTTTTCATCTAAAATTGTTATAAATTCAGAACGAATTTTTTCAACAGTAGTTGCGCCTGACAAAAAAGATTGGCGATTGCTAATGCTTTCCGAAGCTTTCCTTATCTTGTCATACACCGACTGTAAGCTTGCAAAGCTAGCTGATAGTTTAGCATTTAAACGTTTGAGACGTCTTTCGTCCCGAGACGACCCGGATGACGCGCTTGTAGCCATTTTATTTATTCCGGTTATATTTTACAAAATATGAGACGATAAACAACTAAAACTGCGGTTAAAATAATGTGTCTGTATTATTTATGCGGAATTAATTAATTAATATTTAATAAATATTTAATTACTTCACAGTGATAACCGCACGGGGTTAAATTGACTGGTGAGCTGTGAAAGGTTAACAGATGCGCCGTGCACTATTTTATTTTGCGTTTATTATCATTAACAAATTATAAATATTACGATCGTATTATTCCATTTGTAATGTAATCCAATAATATAAACAATACGAACATTAAGAAATAATCGTATTATTTATAAGGTAGGTAATGCGATTTGATTAGCAAGATATAATTACATGAGTTATCAGAAATAAATATCAAAGCAGTGTCTTGTATCTATTTATTCTAATAGCGGGTAAATATGTTATTTCCAACCATAATACGATAGGTATAAAGAAACAAAATTACTCATGTAGGTATATCAAACTGCGGGTATGCGGGTAATTATTTATATGCGGTATTGTAAAACGTATTCACACTCTGCTGGATTATTATCTACTAATATTATGGTTCAAAAATATCCGGCTCGTTTGGATCAAGATGAATGAGATAGTGTGTAGAGTGGATTTGATATGTGCGAAGATTGACTGACGAAGGACCTTGAATTTTGTGTTACTGTTTACTGCTTGGAATGAGGAAAAAACATATGCTGCATATAAAGGAAAGGACTCACCGAAACAGGATAAAGAACTTGTATGCTGGCAATTTTGTCTTCTTTCTCCCCGTCCAATTGGCACTGAAAACAGCAATAAGCGTGCGTTTCGTTTACACGGCGGACACGGCGGAATTACGTCAATGTTGCAGGTAGCGGGAGCACGGTGGCTATAGTAGGTATGTTGCGGCGCGGGCTGTTGATTGCAGACTGACGTGGTGAAGGTAGTTATAGGTGCGGATTTTGGGAACAAGGTAGGACAGGATTTGCAACAATATTAATACCAATCCCAAGCAGCAACAGTATGTATGTGTGCTATGTAGGTGTGTGTATGTGTGGGTATATGTATTGGCGTAACCAGACACATAGATATTTTATTAGACAAATGTATTATAAAGGTTTTGGTTACCTCACTTTTTTGTGTTCCACGTAAAAATAATTAATAAAAAATTTCAAAAGTTTCATAAATTATTTTCAAATTTCGGTCCGAATCTTTGGTTTCATAAAGATGTCCATTTTACTTGTTTTGTAGATAACTTTTAAAGGTTTGAACATAAAGCAAGGGGTTTTGTCTTTCTAACACCGAGTTTATCATATTTATCACTATAAGGGGGACACAACGATTTCTTTGAGACCTACGTGAGTTCCGAAAGGCGAACAAATTAGCTTTAGAGTAAATAAAGGTAAGTATGTCTTCTAAACACTAGTGAATTATTTTGTGTCAATGCAGAAAATATGAGGCAATTATATTCTTTACTATTATTAAACATTTACTGGAACAAGTAATTCATATAAAGCTGCAATTCAAATACCTATATTGTAATATAAGACTTTAGCTTTCAATATGGCGCTATAGTGGTACATAGATACCGCTCCTATATAATTAGTCGATCAGCAAATAGGTCCCCAGTTGCATTTTCATTATGCAGTCCAAAATGAACACTATATGAATTAATACTTTCTCCCGGCCATTCTCAATAAGTAATGTTTTTCCATAACTTCCGGGACGAAGGAGCCGTTTGTCGCGCGCGCCATTTTCCAATATTATGGCATACGATCGGAAGCCGACATATTGTCCCGACATATTGAAATATGTTTTTCCCATATTAACGATCCCGCTTTGGGAGCTCTAAAGACTGTCCATTTATGGAAAATAGATTGAGGTTCTGGCCTGTTGTAATATTTTTCATGCGCTTGTTAAAATAAAGGTCAAAATTTTTTTAAACACAGCTGTTTCTTAATTCCGCTTAGCTAGTCAAGTAATAAATAATATTTTTGACAAATTTTGATCGATTACGAACCGTTACAGATTATATAATTTTTTTAATATAAGTCTATCGCTTGCTATGTTTGTTAAGGCCCGGCCTCCCGCATTTCTACCGATTTATTACATATTTTCCTTAAATACTTTAAGATTTAAAGCTCTAAAAAAATATACGTTGTTCTTGAAGATAAAATCTATTATTATTAATTATATGAAATTCCCTGGATGGAAAAAAATTGCCAATTGTGCTCCGAAAATTATTATAAACAAATTTTTTCAGTTATTTTACAAGTTATATGTATGGAAAAATTCACAGTGTTTCTTTAAATGATTTTTTAGACATTACCCATGAGATTTTGTTGATCTGTTTTAAAAGGATCGTGTTTTATTAAACATTCTCACACTTTTCGCATAAATATTATAGTTTTTAATATTAGCGCGCTCTCTCTAACATTCGTTCTTACATATCTCTTCACCTTCTTCTTTTTGGGCTGGTACACCGCGCCTTAATAATAACATCTAAACTATTGAATATCGCACAATTTCCGCTTACTAACTTATTTAATAAATATGCCTTCGGAAACCCATTCCGATAAAAAAATTAAACACAGAAAAAAACATTTCATATTATCGTCTATTTTTGTTTGTGTTTTGTGACTAAAAGACCTATTTTAACTCGATAGTTTTGCATTTTGTTCGTCTGTAAATTTGTTTTTACTTTCGATTTTCGTTCCAAGCAGGTGACCTTTTCAATAGTTCGGTAAAGACTATTTTTTCAAATGCGAAATCATCACGTTTATTTGAACTTTCTTATTCGTATTTTGCATGAAGAATGTTTTAAAAAAGAATTCGCATTGAGTCACTAATTTTTCTTTGGAAAAATTGCATTGATTACATAATTCAAATTTTGCACGTTGAAACTTTGCAAAAAATATTATTATTTATACTTACATAAATAGGTATTTAAGTAGAAATCTTATGAATGCAAAGAAAGTTATGATTTTGATTTATTAAATTAGAGAAAATCATAAATATTCTTTTTTGGATGCGAGGTTTATTGTTCGCAGAACTACTAGTAAAATAGTGAACAATATGTACATGCACCGAGTTTCAATAGAAAATATAACATTGGTATTTGTAACTAAATAATTCTTACTATTCATGGTGAACATGTTGTATAGGTACTAAATTTTTGAGATATTTATGTATTTAGATTGTAGATGCTGATTTTCCATAATGTATTTTGTTTTGCCACATTTGACGTTTTTCTATGTAAAAAATAATACAAAAAGGTGACCCGACAGTTGATCCGCCGACAATTTGCCCCACAAAATGATATTTAGAATAAAATTATAATTTTTTGTGTATTATTTACCAATTTCAAACGTAAAAATACCCTTAATAATAAAGTTGGTTTGAATATCAAACGAATTTATACACAGGGTTGATTTTTTGTACTTTTGAGCTGGTATACAGAGTATATACTTTATTTTACAATTTTTTATTCTGCGCAAATATAATGTGTTATGAAGTACTTTCTTGAATCTTAACTTCCTACCCCTAGATTAAGATTATTTCCGTCGTCAAGTACTAAATTTAATAATTTTAGTTGTCAAACATTGACAACCTTGGCTAGACGCTTTGATTGGCCAGGAATTCGGTGGGGAGGGGCGAGGCGAGCGCCACAGGGCTGCAGGCGCCTTTCCAAATTTCTTCTGGTTTTAGCTTCCATAGGGGTTGGTCACGACACCTTCGTGTTTTGCCTAGGACCTTGGTATTCAAACATTTGTTTGGGAACACGTTTTAAAAAGTTTAGAATCACTCGGTGATGTTTGTTTCCTGCCAAGGTCATCGGCCCAGATGTGATCCGGTGTAAATATACGTAAGCCTTATTTAATTATGTTATCAATTCATTCCTTTTATTGTGGTTTAAAATCATTAACTTTCCGTTCACAAAGAGATACACGCTTTTTCCTAGTAGCGCAGAAGCATAAATAAATTCTTCAGTATTTAAAGCGACAATCAATCTTTTAATTTATTACAACCTTACCTGTATTTATTCTATCAATGAAGCGATGATTGTCCTGAATCAAGTACCCGAGCGGACTGCAAACACGATCTCTAAAGGAGCTAGCTGGAGGTTTGTGGGTATATAAAGTTGATTTTGTAAGTAAGTATTTAAATATAACATTGTGTTTTTTATTATTTATTAATTTGCCTATAACTCTGTAATCAAGCGGTTCAAAACCGTGATTATGTAACACTGGCGCCCAACGTGGGGCCTACTTGATTCGGAATAGTTATCGCTTCGTTGATTTTTTCATAACTCCTTTTTTTCGTGATGTATGTATACATATGTAAATAATAACCATTTTTCCCCTTTAAATGTATAGGTAAATAAGTGATTGTGAATTGTTAATTGAACTGTGAATCCACGTGTTTTGTTTTGGGAACACGCCGTTTTTTGAAAGCGACATTTTAAACCGCTAGCATCCATTTTGACCCACGTGTTGGTATTTTAAATCACGCATCTCACAAGTGTTCGTATTTAAAAAGTTCGCGCGTCTTTTTAAATGCCGTTATTTTAAACCAGCATGTGTTTTGACTGTTGAATAATCGAAATCGACAGGCTCTGTTTTGGAAACACGCCTTCTTTCGAAAGAACGCCATTTTAAACCGTTGGTCCACCCACGCGTTTTGGTTTTACCGCCGTATTTGAAACTTAAGGCGCGGTGTGTCCGCTTAAAAAGAAGAAGAGACCTTTTTAAATTCGAATGTTAGAGACAGTGCGCCAATATTGAAAACGATAATATTTAGGCGACAATTGTTAAGGTGTTTCATAAAACATGACTCATTTAAATTAGACCTAGAAACTCGTGGTGATCCTCTAAGACAACTAGAAAATGCGCGAGCATTATTTGCGTTTTTTTTCTATCAGAAAAATTTAGTACTTGACGACGGAAATAATCTTATAGGGGTAGGAAGTTAAGATTCAAGAAAGTACTTCATAACAAATGTTAATGCCCACATTATTTTTTTTGGTTGTAAAACATATTTGTATCATATACCTATGTATAAACTACCTTTTATCATACATATTTCACTTTTTTTTATGTTATGTCTTATATTAACCTCGCATATTATTTAAATATTGCTTAACTATTTCATTTCTGTTATTTTTAACATGCTGATATCCTCCTGTGAACCATTTTATCATGTATCACTTGAATGTAAAAGCCAAATGTATGGCGTTTAAATAAATAAATAAATATAGAGAAGCAGATTTTTCCTTGATGCATTTGAATGACAACATATTTTATACTTTTTATTCGGCAGTACATCCTCTTTGAATATCCCTTCGGGGTCACTGAGTTATATTATGTTTAATTAGGTAGGTATACCTTATTTTTCCTAAACCGACTGCACTTTGCATAACACGCTGGAGCGCCAATTGTCGGCGAATCAACTGATGGAACCTACAAAAATATGCCTACCTACATATAACTGAGGTTATTAGAGACTGTCATACTGAAGAATCCTGGAGATTAAATCAACTAATTTCTCCTATAATTTGTCGCTAAAGTTTTCAAAAGTTTTATTACAGAGCGCAAACTCAAAGTTAAGGTTAAAACCGTCTTTATTTTCTTTTTAATTTCATCAAATATTTTTCTGAAAACTACACATTATTTCACATCGGAGTCATCTTGCCTGGGTTGAATATTTCGATAAATTTCAATTGAATCGCAAAGTGCGCATCGGTTTTTACCCTTTCCTGTGCGCAGAGACCTATGAATCCAAAGTTCTCTTGTTTTTAATTTTCTTTTCAGTAATCACGTCCTATAGAGAAAAGGGATGCTCGCTTTGGTCCAATTTATGGCCCATTTCACAACTGGCAATGTCATTCGTGAACTTTTAAAATAATTACACCACGTGTGGCATAACCCCTTCCACGTGCCTCCCGCGTGTGCAGCTGATGGAGAGGATATTAAGACCAATTTATAGGGGAGAAATGGCTCTATTCTTCTGTGAATAGGTATATGAATAATTAATTTTTGCTTGCTCGTAAAGACTACGATTTTTTTATGTTTAAAAAAGTTTTCAGCTTATATTTAGGGAAAAATGAGAATGAAAAATGGAAATGACAAAAAAAAATTATGTATTTTCGAAGACGGAAAGAAAGAATTTTTCGTAATAATTTGTAGAATTCAGGTACTTTCCTATTTAGACCACGAATATAAAGATAAATATTCAATGCGCATAAACGATTCAAATACGTCTTGACGATATATGCAGGACTTGGTGCTTCCACCACCAGTTTCAATGTTTGTTTCAGTTAATAAAATACTATTTGCGAAAACACTTATCGCCGGAAAAGCCAGTGGCTCTAAATACGGATGTAATAAGTATGATCTAAGTATGGATGCGGAACGGCAATATCATGAGGGATACCTTCGAAAGACTCATGCAAACATACAAACTTTTTACTGTTGTTATTGTTGCCCACTTTCTCGCAGTATTCTGTACCCTTGTTAATTAATTTGTATCTTGCAAAATTACTTAACATTTTTGTTTACTGCATAATACCTCGATAATTTTATACCAATATCATATTTCTTGCATATTCATTCACATTATATAAATTTTACATATTTTACAGTCCTTATTTTAATAAGAAATACCTATTTGCTTTACATATAATTTTGAAGCTTTGGATGTCATACATAATGTACCGCCCCCACGATTATGGAATATGTAGAAAGACACTCTTACTCTAGTGAAATGATCTCGTCATCCGTATCCGTTTATTACCAAAACTGTGGTGGTACTAAAAATACTACTAAACGGCTACTTATTAATATCCGAAAAATTATGATGTTATAGTTGTAGCTGAAACGTGGCTTGTAGCAAGTGCAAATACGGCTGAATTCATAAATTCGCGATATATGTAAAGTGTTCCGACGAGATAGGGACCGTATATTTACTGGTAAGATTGACGGAGGCGATGTGCTGGTGGCAGTGCGCAAGAAGCTAGCAGTTTCCGGTCTCGATGACAGGGAAAACAATCATATCCAACAAATCTTCGTATCTATAGGTCTTTCAAGCTCATCAAATGTGCAGTATACATACCTCCTGTCTCGCCAATAACTTTGTTATGATATTTTATCCAAAAACCTGGAATCCGTATTTTTATCTGAACCAAAAAAATCGTTTTGTATACTACGAGATAATATAAATCTTCTCACATTTATTTTGTAATTTTCCGAAGGCTGCAGTCAATATCTTGACTTCTCAACCACGGCTAAAACTTATTACGTATGTGTGTTTGTCTCACACTAACTTGACAAGTATACGACAGCAATCAGTATAATTGCGTAGCACAGGTATATTAATTTGAAAGAAAGTGAATCTTGTGGTTTTATGTAGTTGGAAAAACATTTTCCAGTCCTTTTACTTTGGACCTCCACTCTGCATGATAATAATATGAAGGTAAGCCACATATGTTCACTCCAATAATGGCAAATGAAAAATTTGTCGGTTTTTTTGTGTCAATGTTACAAATATTTTCTTATTTTCTGAAACATTTTTTTTTACATTAGCATCACACAGGAGACCCTAAGAAAAATAATTTCCCTCAGGGCCTATTTCATCTTTAAGAAAGATGTGTGGAGGGTCTTTTTAAAGAAATGAAAGATAGGAAGTTCTGGAAAGGAAAAAGGTAAGAAGAGTGGGCAGGAATCTTGGGTTCAGTTTGTCCAGGTCATACGCCACCAGATCTGGACAAACCTCACCACATGAACTCGGGCACCCTTGCTAAGTCAACAAATGTACTCTATGCAAATCTGGAATGGAGGAGAGGAGAGGAAGATACAGAAAAGTGTATGTATACTTAAATTCAATGTGATTTGGTATTATAGCATGTATTACGAAATATGTAGCTCAAGGTAATACCGTAATTTGTAGGGGTGGGTTTAGAACTAAATAGCTCAATTGACTTCCCAAGTACACGAGGGAGACATGGAGATATCCGGAAATTTAAACCATTGTACTGGTAAGGCTCGCTCTCTCAGAATCCAGCTCTTAACCAGATAGCACTTACCGATCTGTCCTTGTTATTCTAATAAATTTAATATATCGCCCACGCACGTTATAAATCTTCAAGTAAACTATATTACAAATATAACAGATTTTATTTATTAGTGATAATATATTACAAAATTTTTATATAACGTTTAGATTATAAAGATTTGGATTATAAAATAAATTTGGATTATAAAGAATTCATATATATTATATATGGATTCTTTGCAGGTCGCTCTGTTGCTACAAATCTTATAACATTTATAAATTTCTTGTCTGTCTGTATGGATAAACGTGTGCAAGTTGATACAATTTATACTGACAATAGCAAAGCCTTTGACAAGATCAACCACAGGATCCTGCTTAGTAACATACATACAGTAAACACAGAGCACGCACTTTTTTTCGTACCAAGTAAAATAACAATAAACACCGACTAAAATCTCTTTTTAGCGCTTTTTTTCCAGTCAACTAGTATCCGAAGTGACTGTAAGACAGAGGCAGAGTCGAAGTGCCAAGAAAATAAACAGTAAACACGTTTAAATTTTACAAATAAACATCACATCATACACATTTAAAATTATTGTTCACCATTGACGCGCAGGTACCTTGTACTCTACACGCCTAGTGCCCGTCCACCACTACTAACTTAGTGAACGTTATACCAGACTGCAAGCCATTATCCAGGGAAGTTCAACCAACTATTAATTTATTTTAACAAAATATCAAAACTCATTATGGATGCGCAAGCATACATTTCCTTGGCTAAAGATGCCATTAATGCATTAACCAACATTGTGATGGACCCAAATAATAAATTTACCAAGGAGCATATTGCAAAAATTATGCCTAAAACAAATAATATTCTTAGCTCCATTGGACAAATGGCAGCGAGAATGGCTACTTTAGAAGGTGAATTGTCAGTATACAAAAATATTCCTCCTACAACAACACCTACTATTCCCTCAAATTTTCAAACCAAAAACGTTTGTGAGATCATTGCAGAGATCAATGAGCAAAATTATAGAGAAAAAAATATAATAATTTGTAACATTCCTGAAAGTGAAGCATCAACCCAAACAGATATTATGAATAGTGATACTACCAGCATAAAAAAAGTTATTTTTGACTTGGACAATTCTACAAACTCTCTCGACCTGAAAATATACAGGATTGGGAAAATGGATATAAATAAACCGAGGGGAATCAAAGTTGAGTTCCCCGAGTCAAAATGGCCTAAAATATTACTCGGCAAAAAACACTTACTAAAAAATAACATCCGCATGTACCCGGATCTATCATTTGCGCAAAGGAATCAGTTAAATGATTTGAGAAACGAACTTAAAAATAGGCAATCATCAGGTGAGCAAGATATCACAATTAAATATATTAATAACAACCCAACAATTGTCAAATTATCTCCAAAAAACTGACGAATAACCTTAAATCTACAAAACTATCTATGAATATTTATTACCAAAATGTGAGAGGACTTAAAACTAAACTAAATGATTTAAGAATTAAATTACCGACCTTAGAATATGATATCTACTGCTTCACTGAGACATGGTTGACCCCAGATATTAAAAATGGCGAGTTAGGATTTCACTCCCATGACACATATCGAATGGACCGCGATACCAATACTAGCAAAAAAAGTAGGGGAGGTGGTTGTCTAATTTCTATTAATACTAAATTTACCTCAAGAAAAATCAAATGTTCAAATATCAACGTGGAACAACTATTTGTTTTAGTGACAAGCAAAAGTGAAAAAATTATAGTTGGTTGTACGTACATCCCACCCTCATCTGATGTCCAGCTTTATTCTAGTTACTGTCAAGAAGTAGACGTATTGCGAAGAAAATATCCGGACGCTAAATTTATCCTTACAGGTGACTTTAATCAACCAACTGTACATTGGGATATTAACAACATTAATACTCGCACAAATTCCACTTCCAATAATGGATCTTCTGAACTTATAGAAATGTCATGTTTCCTAAATCTTAGACAAGTGAACTTTATATATAACTGCAATAATAATCTATTAGACTTAATTTTCAGCAATTCCCACAATATAAGTGTACAACATGCAAATGATAATGTTTCAACAATTGATAACTATCATCCACCACTTTTTGTTAAGCATATATCTACAAAAAATTTAAATTTAGAGTCTTTTAAAGAAAAATTAAATTTTTATAAAGCTGATTATCCCAAGATTAACGAGTTTCTCGCCAAATCAGACTGGAACTTTATTAGTAATTGTAATAATATTGATGATATAATAGAATCTTTTTACTGTATAATTAACAAATCAATTGAACTTTACGTTCCTATTACAAAATATAGGACATCTAATTACCCCAAATGGTTTAACAAAGAGCTAATTTGTACAATCCAGTCAAAAAAACTTGACATAAAACATTCAAAATATCTCGAGCTCCGAATGACTATCTAATTTTTTCTAAATTACGCAAAAGGGTGAAAAACATATCGATCTCATGTTACAAAGAATATCTGGAAAATATTGAGCAATCGTTACAAAATAAACCTCAAAATTTATTCAAATTCGCAAATAATCTTAATAGAAATGAATCTGGTATTCCGTCTATTATGTACTACAATGGTAAAATTGCTGATACACCCCAAGGAATTACTGATTTATTTGCCGAATGCTTTGACGAAGTATATGATTCAAACCCATCCAATAACCAAACACCTAAATTCAACTCAAATATTTCTATTGATTTCAATGACCTTGTTATTGATGAAATCGATGTTCAGCGTAAAATTACACTATTAGATACTCAGAAATCCGCTGGCCCGGATACCATACCTGCAATTTATTTAAAAAACTGTGTATCTAATTTAAAAGGCCACCTAACCAATATATTTAATTTATCATTAGCATCAGGCCTATTCCCACAAAAATGGAAGATCAGTTTCCTTAGTCCCATCTATAAAAAAGGTGACAAAACGGATGCTTCTAACTACAGACCTATCTGCATACAATCAGCAATACCTAAATTGTTTGAATCCGTATTTTTATCAAAATTTATGCTACAGGCTCGTAAAATCATTTCCCCTCACCAACATGGATTTATATCCGGTAGATCTACACTTACAAATTTAATTATATACGAAAAATATATATCAGACAATCTAAATTCAAGATTGCAAACGGATGCAGTTTACACAGATTTCAGCAGAGCATTCGATAAAGTTTCTCTAAAAATCTTATTAAACAAACTAGAAGTATATGGGATAAAAGGAAAGCTACTAAAATGGCTTGAGACCTATTTAACATCTAGAAAACTATACGTTAAACTATTTAACCATATATCACACGAAATTGAAGCTTCAAGTGGGGTACCACAAGGTTCTCATCTAGGTCCGATTCTTTTTTTGCTATTTATCAATGACATTGTTTCAATATTTGAAGGTATCCATTTCCTATTGTTTGCTGATGACTTGAAAATTTACACTATTATAAGAAATTTGATGGACTGTCTTGTATTGCAAAACAACTTGGATCGATTATATAATTGGTGTAACACAAATGATTTATTTTTAAATATTAACAAATGTCAATCTATAAGTTTTTCTCGAAATAAAAATCCAATACTCTTTCAATATCACATCAACAATGTTAATCTTTCTACAGTAACATTAATAAAAGATCTGGGTGTCGTTTTTGATAACCAGATGACGTTCGTCCCCCACATCGATGCAATCACGAATAAAGCACTTAAATGTCTCGGTTTTGTGTTAAGAACGTGCAAAGATCTAATGTATATTAATACACTTAAAACACTATACATAACACTGGTCCGAAGCAATCTTGAGTATAATTCCTCTCTCTGGTCACCTTTGTACAATGTACATTCACACAAAATCGAAAGAGTACAACATAGATTTTTAAGGCATATAAACTACAAATTACACATTCCCTTAGAAAATTTAAATTATAATTATTTAATGCAATTGCTTAGACTACCCGAATTATCACAGCGAAGAAAAATCAGTGATGTTTTATTATTATTTAAAATCATTAACGGATATTTGGATAGCCCTGAACTAGTGAATATGATAAATTATAAAGTACCCAATAAATACAACACTAGACTCCATGCTCCATTTAACATAGTTGCTTCTCGCACTAATTTTATGTTCAACTCTTGTATTCAAAGATTGCATCGTGTGGGGAATGAAACTTGCTCTACTGACATATTTCTCTATAAAAACATCGCTCCCTTTAAAAAGCTTATATGTATGCAGATATATTAATATATTTTACGATTAATATATAAATGAAATTATATGTTTTAAAATGTTTTATACCACTGCCAACCGGTATGCTTAGAGTATGTTTGTAATCAAGTAATCATGTTTTGTGTAATATTGTGACAATAATTGCTGTATCTACTGTAGCCTGACCCCTAATAACTAGCTAGGCCATTTGTCTGGCTTGCTTCCTTCTGCAGTTACAATATTGTGCGTGCGAATAGATTATTTCATGCCGCCATGTAAACTGTATTGGCAATGTTTTATCTATTGTTCCACTAAAACAATGTTAGACGGATATCAGTATCCATGAACAAGGACGTGGTTAAATAGATTTCACAACCTGTTCTATCTACGTTGCAGGAGAAATTGTAATACATTGTTTTTAGTTAACTGTGAATAACAGATTAGAATTAAAATAATGTATACCTTTTGCAATAACTTGCTATAACATTACTTGGATACCTACTAACACGTATTTCAATAATCCAATTTCAATATTTATAGCTTACTTGGCACTTTGTTTTATGTCAGGTCTTTTAAAACCCTAGTATATTCTTTTACTATTGTACGATTACATATGTATTTTGTATTTCTTTTCAATTTTATCTCATTGTACTTACAATAACAACTGTATCACTTCAGCGATATTATTTTTGTATACTTGTACATTCTTATTTTGTTCTTAATATAATACTGACACCTTCCTGTGTACCTCTGTATACTTATAATCTCATGTAACACTTTAATGTAAAAGCCATTTTATGGCGTTAAAATAAATAAATAAATAAATAAATAAAAACTTGCTAATCAAGGTATTCATGGAGATCTCCTTCGTTGGTTATCTTTATACATAACAGGTCCCAGGCTGTGACAGAAGGTGGATTTTCTTCCATCTGGAAAATCATTACTTCTGATGTGCCTCAGGGGTCCATTTTGGGTCCTTTGCTTTTCTCTATCTATATAAATGATATAACGACATGTTTTCACAACGCTAAAATTTTACTATTTGCTGATGATATGAAGATATACCTTCCTATAAGCTCCCATGACTGTTCTGTGCGTTTACAAGAAGAAAGAAGATCTTAACTGACTGACGGATTTCTGTCTCAGAAATAAGCTTTTATCAATATTTCCAAATGTTGCAAAGTCACATTCACACGTAACCATATAAAAATATTGCATGAATACACCATTTCTGGATCGTTGTTAACAAATAAAGATTATATACGTGACCTCGGGGTTATTTTGGACTCTAAACTTACCTTTGATAAACACGTTGATAATATTGTCACCAAAGCAACAAAGAGTCTAGGCTTTGTACTGAGAACATGCAAATTTTTCAAAAACACTAAGACTTATTTGATTCTCTACAATTCACATGTTTTAACTCACCTGGAATACTGTTCACAGGTTTGGAACCCGCGCTATATTGTTTATGTTAACAGGTTAGAAAGAGTTCAGGAGCGATTTCTCAAATTCCTCAATTTTAAATCATTCAACATATACAATTCTTACGCCGAAATCGAGAAACATTTTCGAATCTCGAAACTGCTCAATAGGAGGCTTTTCGCTGATCAGATGCTCCTGTACAAAATTATTAACTCAAAAGTTGACTGCCCGAAGCTGCTAAATAAAATAAATTTCCACACGCCGACTCGATACAGCAGACAAAATACCCTTTTCTACATTGATAGATGCAACACTAATTCCAACCAAAATGAATTTATACAAAGGACATGTAAATACTATAATAATAAACTTTCACATATAGACACACTTGCTGACATATTCACTGCTAGTTACTGTCGTTACAGAATTTCTTTGTATTACATTCTAGGTGCGAATAACACATATTCATGACTAAATTTATTGTACCTAATATTTTTATATTACTTGCGTGGCAACTTTCCCTTATCCCTCTCCTCCACTTACCCGTCCCAACCCAAATACCTATTTCGCAGTCTATTTAAGTATTGTTTTAATTATTTTATTATTGTGTATAACGTGTTTACCACTTGTTTAATTAACATCTGTGTTATAGTTTTTTTTAAATTGCTGCTTAGTTCTGTTTTTATTTTTTCTGTATTTCTTAAATTTTCTAGTTTACATTCAGTTACTTTTATGTTTCTAAATACCTATCTGTGAACATTAATAATTGGTCTGTTTTTTTGACATCCTCTTATGTATATTTTATTACTAAGACTGTTTATGTTCCTTAAATAAATAAATAAATAATACATTACTCCCAAGGAGTTAAATAAAACTCTATTTGGGAAGGACAACATTACATATACAACTGAAAGAAAATTATTTTTACATAAGAATATGAATTTAAGGGGTACTTCAATCAACATAATACATAGATTTTAAACCGGACTAGACACATTTTAAAGAATATACAAGAGTTATAAAGAAAGACAGCTAAATTCGTCACTGGTTAATAAAGTCGCTGAGAAAATATCCCTTTAGAGCCTTTACCAATGTTTTTTATTTGATGCTGGAAGTTTTAAGTCATTAGGTAATGAGTTGTATTGCGTATGTGCAACGTATTGTAAGGAGTTAATTCCAAATTTCGTCGTGTGTGAGTAGATGACGATAGGTGTATTTGATTTTGTGATCTTGCTTTGTGCTGGTGTATATCGGAATTAAAGGCTGGTTTAATGTTGGTGTGTGAGGAGTGTTGAATTATTTGTATGATGGCAGTAGTGATGCTGTAATTTGGTAGAATCGTAAAGGGAAGTATTTGTGTCAGTGAGTATATATTTATCTTTGACATGTTTATCCCATGGTAGTTGTTATATATTCCTTATGGCTCTATTTTGGATTGTATGTTGGATATTTGTTTCATAGTAATGGTGCTCCAGATACTAACCAGATCTTATATAATATATATTGCGCTATCGTCGCCCGTGATAAAGAATTTCGAAAAACCTCCTAGTTACGCTCTATCAGAGATCGTTTATTTTTACCAAGTTATAATAAATAGAGAAAAATAAACACCACCGGCATTCTTCTTATAATCCAACTACGACCGAAATCTAAACGATCGTGTGATAAAATAAAAACAACCATCAATTCATCTTGCAGATAATTGGTGTAAACTTGATAGAATCAAGTCAATAAATTATCAATAAATACCCGCACATTACAGGCAAAACAGAGAACATAAATGAATATAAATCGCATCAAAAATGGCGATCAGAACACCACCACCTCATTAGCCGCCCATAATTACGGGGCTGGGCATTATGGCATGCAGATTATTATTGCAGCAGAGGGCAGACTGCAGACTGCAGTTGCGGCACATACTATTACTCGTTCCGCGGCGATCGTCAGTTTATTGCCGCGAAATTGTATCGGTCCATCGCATCGGACCGATTGGAATCTTTGACGGTACCACACGCCAGTGAAATGGAAACTGACAGATTTTGCGTTTACAGAGCCCTTTTTTCTTTTTAACATTGTGTATGATTCATCAGCGGAAGAAAACAGGCAGGCGTCCCCCAGCCAAGCGGTTGGGTTAGAATAAGTAGGGGTCTATTGTAAAGTAAACGCCTCTTTCTCAGTAAGGTAAATATTTCAATATCTAATCATGTTATTGCAAGTACAAGCAATCGCGTTTGTCTACGCACTTGCGATTTATATGTAGTATGTAGTACCTATCTGCCTAGATTTTTTTTATCGAATTAGCTGAACTCCAACTTCATCGGAAACCTATTACTTTCTGAAGTGAAAATTTCTTTAGCACCGTTGTGATTTTAAACTCGATGAAACGAAAAAGTGACACTAAAATCACGTACAATTCTACTATATTTGGCCTGCGAAAGAATGAGATAGCAATAGAATATTTAATTAATTCACGGGCTCTAATATAAAAAGATAAATCCACAGTCTCACGCAAGTTTTCTTTGGCGTAGTAGTATAAAGCACCTGACGAACCTTAGCGGCCGGACATTTAGCGGACCGACTCTTATCTATAAAAAAAGAAAAATTGATTTCGATAGATTATTATTTTATTTAGTAACGCTATTTTTTTAATTTATGTAAAAAAAAATTCATCATATGAATCAATTAATTATCTGGGAAACCAAATAATTGTTAAAATCATTGAAAAAAATCCGAACACTTTTTTGTGGCGAAAATCCTGTTTTAAAAATTTGTTTGCTACGGACTTAACAAGCTAATTTTTATATACTTAAGCATTTTTATACATTTATTTTGCTTAGAATGGGATGTTTCAAAAAATTTTAACAATTCATCAAATTTTTTAAGATGATTTTCACGAACTGTGTAAGTTCTATTCAAATGCTGTAATTATATCAGTATAAGCCGTTGCTTCATAAAACTAAAATAATCACAGAATTTGAATACAACTTTCATAACTTATAAAATTGATGAATCATCACTTACGCACTTCCCAAAGCTAAATTTATAACTTTTATCATGTTTCTTCTTAAATGTTCCAAAATTATAAATAAATAAAAACACATCACATGGTGAAAATCAAAAAAAAAATCGATCTGGGCATTTTGGAATTATGTTTTCCTTTTTTCAATAGTTTTCGGCAATCTACACTTCGACGCATTAACCAAAAAATTCCAATTCTGACTCGATATACTCAAAAACGAAAAATTAAGCCAAAAAAGTACACTACAAAATAGACTCTGACTGTGATGTAGATTCACCTTGTACTAAGTGCTACCAGATATTGTTGTTAAAATGTATGCCAAAGAGAATCATAAGGTTTATCAGAAGGTTTTACGCGGGGTTCAGGAGCTCCTCAGCACGGGAGATCCCAGTGAGGATGTCATTATCTTTGTTATTAAATTAAAACTTTGTTAAAAACGGAAGATATTAATTGAGATCCTTTAGTCGTCTTTAGCATAACACATTGAACACGATGAGATTGTTCTCTAATCTACAAGAAACCCCTCTCAAGGTTTTTTTTATTTTTTTAAATATTTGCATGTTTTTTACAATAATTATACGTTTTTTTACATGTTAAACAGATTTGTAATATGAATACAATAAAAACCTTTCCTCATCATAAAGAGACAAGGCTCTTGTATTTGGTGAGTGAATTAATGCATATTTCTTTACATATTTCTTACACGGTTAGCTAAGATCGACAGTTTGAGGACCCATCTGGTGAATCGTGTTGACTGGTTCAACTCATCGTCCAGCTATTTATCAGCGGTGGTCTGCGGTATGGCTCTGGGGCCAATACAGCGAGCTGCCGATTTGGCCAGCGGCGGCCCGTGACTGACGGACAGACGAACATATCGCTCGTGTACCAATTTACAATCTGGCCCGTGAGCCGTTTTGTTAAAGCGATCGCGATGCGTAGGCTGGGGATGATTAATAGCGGCCGGGCCGAACTTGACCAAATCCTTCGAGTCAAAATTTGCGGTGCTGTTATGAAAGGGTTCTTGAATTATTTACGCTATGTTGATCTTGAATTCTAATATTGTTGTGGATTTTTGTCGGTAGGCATAGAAAATCACTAGTTGTACGTTATGCTAACCTATCCGAGCGAAGGCAAGTACATTTTACTTTATGCATTTGTGTTATTTCACGATTAATTCATTGAAATTTTAATTTCACAATTGATTAAAAGAAAATATGCGTATTTGCTTCACGTTCCAGGGTGGAAGCTACTTTCATTATCGCCCTGGTGAATGATCACCGTTCAGAATTGAAACTTTTTAAAAGGAAAGACAAACATTCTAGGGCTACGAATTACCCAACAGTGTTTGAAAATCTCCTTCTACCACCACTCTAAGCGTAAAATATTGCTTGTATCGTGATGGAGGACTTAGCCAGCCGAGGAATCGAACATGCGACGCCCGGGTGGGACCCAAATGCGATGCCTCCTCAGCCACTGACATCTTTCTATTTCTTCCTCCTTACCACTACATTCAGTCTTAAACATACCCCTTTTGAGGAGAACGTAATCTTAATGGTTCCTGACGGTTGAGAGCAGTTGGAACTCGTGTGCGGCATTCATACAAAAAACTTAGCTAAATCAATTAGCTGTCAATTCACTATGTGCAATAGTTCGCATGTTAGAAAAGTTAGATTGATGGTTATTCTACCGAACTTTTGATGTCTCCGGATATACTAAAACTCTTAAAGGTATTATATTACTACTGACCATATATTTTTTATTTTTTTATTGTTTACTAAAAAAACAGTTACAATTTGTTGTTTTATATGTAGACCTCACTAAGAAGAAGCAGAGGAAAGTCACCAATGCGCTGGAGTGACCAAATATCACTAGCGTCTGGTGCGTCAGTTTCCGCAGCTCTCCATGCAGCGCAGGATCGCGAGGAATAGAGGAGCCTTATGCACCATTGAAATTGTAGTAGGGGTCACCATCCTCAGCAATGAGGAACCGACTTGAGAAGAAGAAGGTACCTGTTATAATTCTAGTCTACATATTTCAATATTTATTGTTTTACATTGTTCTTCTATGTTGAGTTTATCCCCGAAAATAAAGTAATTAAAGAGTATTTTTAGTTTTTACTTATATTTTGGGTTGTGTTTATTATTATTCATTATTTTTCAGATATTGTTTTACGAAATCTCTTCCTGTTAACTTGATATGGTTTTTTATGTTTTTGAAAGCCAGTTTTTTTTTATTTTGTGTGTTTAATTACGATCAGAATAATATTGTACCTATAATTTTGGTCTGAGGTAGTTCTGTGTCCGTGTGTCCTTTGTCGAAAAGTAGTGTTCATTGCGGGTATTAATAATATCGATAACGGAAATTTGAAATGCAGTAAAGGACAAAATATTGTTTGTTCAGTAAAAGAAAGTATTTTTCTTAAATCATGTCTCCAATTTTTTTAGACCTTTAATTATGATTGTTTTTATAAAAATGGCATTGAATGGATCTTTCAAAATACTTTAATTTCTTTAAAATTAAAATTGAATTTATTTTTAATATTTTAGAAAAAACCCTCTGTAGGTCTGGTCCAGCCGATCCAAAAAGTTGACTTTTTTGATGCCTAAAAATCTTCCTATATACGTGGAGAATACATTCCCAAAGTTATAGCCTCAAATTCGACCTTTAAATACTGTTAGGAGTGGTGCGTGCCAAGCAGGTAAACCGGAAAACAGAGAGGCCCGGTTACAAGCGAAAACTTTAAAAGCATTTTTCTCAAAACTACGTTTTTCAAGTTGACTAAAATTGTAGCTAATTGAATTTTATCCTGATTTACTTCATTCAAAGTTTAAATTAAAGAAAACACTTCTATGTTTTAAATGATTCTAGCCGATTTGGTCAGACCCTCCCCTTGCGGCCGCTATATATATTTATGTAGTTCATTAGTGTTTTTTCTTGTTCAAATGTACCTTTACAAATTACAAAAATTTCGTGAACTAAAATTAATTTTATCTTTGAAGAAACAACTCAGCTGGACCAGACTCCCCTCCTAAAATGCATTTGTAAAGGACACACTTAAAAAATGACAATCATTTTTGGAATTTAACGCATTTTTTAATTTCTTGTCTTTTATTTTACAGCTTTTCAAATTTCGCTTTTGTTGTATTATGTGAGTATATAGTTCTGATTGCTATATTTGTTTGGGTGGAGTTGTTACGTGATTATTTGTCGTGTGTGTGATTTAATAGTGCACATGTACATAGTTGTTTTATTTCAAGTACGTCAAATTTAGCAAATATGTGTTGGAATCTGTAGTTATCAACATCCAACTTGTATTGTTTCACCTACAGCACATTGCATTACCCACCGAGCTACGAGGAAGTTACTACTATATAGAACACAGCATCAGAAATATTTTTTTCCAGAATTAAAGGTAAAACTTGCATTATTATCACTCTTTTCGACTTGTTAATATATGTAGGTACTATTTATCGTAATTGGTATTTTGATGCTTGCGATGTAAGGGTTTTTTAAATAAATTTATTTTTTAATATTATTTATGTAATCTTTTAACAATGATGGTAGGTACTAATAATTTTAAGAAGGACGAGCATTCTCAAATAATTATGTATTATTATACGTAATTGTGTGAAGGAATTGAATAACTAGTTAAGTTCAAGTTAAGTGAAATATTAATTAATCGTCTCGTGTACATTAATAGTTATTGTTATTGATGTAATGGACCAGCTGCACAGTGCACAATGCAGATACACCCGAGACAATGTAATTGTGGTCATAAATCACTATGATTTGTCTCCTTTCTTGGCGCAATAATTCATTTACAAAGTAATGCAGTTGATTAAGCAAACATGATAAAATTGATGATGCGCATAAAATGTCGAACTAAGTTTTACCGTTTTCTCCTAGCTATGACTTTAATGAATAATTTTATGAGACGATAAATCTACAGAAAGTCAGATAAAACGATATTCCCACCCATTTTCATAGCTAGAGGATGGGTGGGAATATCGCTTAATCGGACTTTTTTTTATTTTTTTGAAATATTATTATTATGTAATTTTGCAGTTTAAATGTAACTTATGTAATTAAATAAATAAATAAAAAACACCCTATCGATGAAATCAGTTTGTCAACTTTGTATTGTATTTATGTATACGCCCAAAATACCATTTTTAAGAGGAACGGTTGCGTGACCTTTATATTTGGACAAAATACTCAACCAAACTGATGCTAGTAAGGGTGTGAGCTATTTTATTTATTTGTGTTTTGTATTATGTAATATAGGTTTGATTTTAAAGGCAATTTTGGCAATTATTTGTGAGAATGACAATTATTTGATGGAATTATTTCACTCTGACCTACAGTGTTAATATTGAATGAAATATATAATAAAAAAGCGTTTTGGTGGACTAATATTTAAATTACATACGACTGATTCACGTTGAAACACAAATTTGTCGAACGTAAATAAAATTACGACCAAAACAAACACCTTTTTGACGTTTTATTATATTGACGTGGTAGGTTGGGCAAGATAGTTTTTTTTTAAATAATTATCATTAATTAAAGTTGCAAAAAATAGAAATGTTGCCTCTAAAAAAATTCAAAATTTTATCCTATAAATTTTTTTTTACTATAATATAATGTGTTTCGTAGTTTAAAACATAAATACATAAAATAGCTCATTCCTATAGGTACTAGATAATTGCTGTAAAATTTTATTTTGTTAAAAAAAAACATTCAGTTCCAAAAGTAAGATTTACTGCCATTCTTCTCAATCTATATGTATAAAAATGAATCTCTGTTTCCCTTGATCATGCCATAACTTCAGAATGACTTTACCTATTTCATTCATCTTTTTTTTTTAAGATTTCTAATACTTTGTAGAATAGGATAATTGGATAATTTCAGAATTTCTATTTCAACTTCGCACGTTTGACAGTTCGCGCGTTTAATGAATTTGAATTTAGCAGGCAGCTGTTTTTTTTTTTTTTTAATGTCTAAGGATTTTTTAAATTATAGATATTTTGAATAGCTTTTGTTAGGTACAAAATTAGATTAATTGTTCTTACAATATACGAAAATGAGTATTTATATTACATGAAGAGTTTAATAAGTAGCACGCGAGCAGATTGAAAATTGAAGGTACTGGGACTGAATATATGGAACGCGAGAGGGGAGGTTGGCGGGACGGGGAGTGGGAGAGGGAAGAGGGTAGGCGGGGAAGGTGGAAGGGGAACGCGGGAGGGGAAGGGGACGTACGTGAAAGATATGCAGGGAGAAACAATTTATTCCTTTGAATATGACATTTCAACGCATGCCGGGAACCAGCTAGTAATTTGAATAAAAATAAATCAATGTATTGCCTTCTTTGGGCTGAATACACCAAAACAAAGTTTGCCATTTCCCACAACCTCACTCAAAGCAACAATGACAGCACCGAGATATAAATCAGCCCGTTTTACCGATGACTCACAGCAACTGTTGTGAATAGATTGAATCGACCATAGATTATTTGATATGGGATTGTTGTATGGTGGGTTCTGAGGTTGCGGCTTTCTATCGACGTTGCTGTAAATATCTCATATATTCTACGAATTAGTTAAATGACCGTCAGAAGGGTTTTAGGGTTACGTTAGAAAGTTTGTAGTTTGGTAGTAGTTGTTGTTAGTAAGTTGATAGTAAGGTAATCTGGCTTTGCTGAGCGGTTTCCGGTATTTATGATGAGATGGGGTATTTAACAATTATAGATCATCGCAATTTTAATTCACTAATGATATCAAATTAAAAGATTAAAATTAAGAGTAAACTCAAAATTATTCATAATCTGTACAAACTGTATATGCATAGATCGTGGTTACTTTATTATTTTGGGAAAACCCCCTTTTTTGCCAGTTATACTGTAAAATATTCAGATGAATTAAACACCATCGGCTCGGAAGGCTTTGAAGTAAAGAATGGACGCCTTCCTCGAGAATTTTTCCTCTTGGGGTAAGAATAACCTCGTCAAATTTTAAGTTTCGAAGACCTAATGAAATCTGATTAGGTCCAAATCAACCTTTATTTCAACATTTATTGGGAACCATTTATTGGATAACTAACGCCCCGGCCATAGGTCACCCCAAGTAGTTCGCTACATTTGGTGAAATTAGAAGGGGTGCTGGGTTCATGAGGTGAAGTTTGTCCAGGTCTTGACGGCGAATGCGTTTGTCCACCTACTGCATAGCGGGCCGAATCATGCGACACTTGCGGGAGACCTAATCTATAGACCTCTCCACTCGCAGACCTAGACCCTAGACCTCTCCTTGTACCGCAGTGGGAGGAGTGGATTCATACGTTTGTCATTTCTGAACACTCAGATTCCTGCTCATACTTTTTTCCTTTTTCCTTTACACTTCCCCTCCTTCCTTTCCCTAAAAAGACTCTCCACACATCATCTACGTGGGTCTTAAGGCATTTTTTTAAATTAAAAAAGCACAATAAACAATTAAACATAGCACAATAACAAATAAACGAGTTATTGCATGAATAGTGAAAACAGTAAAATCTAATCTAAGTGTGATAAATTTAGCCAGGTTGGCTTTATTTGTTTTCAAGGTAACGTTGAAAATGTTTACATCTCGTCAGGTGTTGATTGTTTTGCAAACACATCTAATTGCGGAGAGTTTTTTTTTTCAAACCGTTTCTACGAAAACCTACTTTTATTTGAATTATATTATCATTAAAATCACAATAATATAATAATAATGACGAATTTCCCTGGGATTTGGTCAGTCCATTATTGGTGACATCATATTTATTTGTCAGTTTCAAAGTCAGATATCTCCACACGTGTAAGAAACAAAAGCAGCAATCTCCTTAGGCTAGTATCAAATGCAGCAATCTCCAAAATTAAATCCGTTATAACAAATCAATCAATACAATAAACAAATTCTGCTTTCGAAATTACATATAATAGATAAGCAGTTTCCCTTTTGGAATGAAATTATTAACTTATAAATGCGTGAGAATTGTTGAAATGAAACCTTCTTTTTGGTTTTTTCAAAATAACGCATTTTGTAGAATACTGTTTTTGATTCTACACACCTCAATTATTGAATTTGGCACGTGAATTTCTTCGATTTGCAATAAACAACTAAATAAATTGTTTGATCTGGAGTGGCGTTCAGAGCAACCAAGTGCATTTCCTGTTAACAGAAGGTGATCAATCAATAAAATAATTGTGATTTTTTCATGTTTTCAATATGTTCAGACAAATTTTTAACTTTGTTTAGACTCTTCTAGTATGTCCAACGTTTTGTAAAAATCATCTTTCAGCCTTTATATCTCAATGGGTGCGAAAATGTTAATGAACGTTAAGGTTAAATGAATTAGAAATGTACTTTAAAAAAAAATCGTGATGAAATGTGGTTTTTTGTGTCAAATGGGGATTGGGAAGATAATTAAATGATATCAAAATGTCGGCTCCACCTCAAATGACTGTCAACATTTTTTTTGCTACTCACCATTGTTCGCAAAATTTTTCATTTGAACATACTTTTACTTATTGCCATCCTCTTGACACACAGAATAATTAATGGATTTTATAATTTAAAAAGGTCTCATAATGGGTCAAACATAAATGAATCCGGTTCCATTTTACAACTTTTATTTTTATTTACTCTTTTACAAGCCAATGGGACTTTTACGTTGGGTACATAATAACATTTTTTTACATAGGAGTTCTTATTTTAGAGTAGTTTACGATTGGACAAAATTAAAACTATACAGAAACTATTAGAAAAAATGTTGACATAAAAAAAATGTTTCTAATTATAACATTGAAATGGTTACATTAAAAATCTCGATATCATTTGTGTACTCGTTTGCTAAAGTATGTAAGCGAGAAGTTGGTGAGTTTGCGGGTGTTGACATTGGAAAAGGACGTTATATCGGTTGTTTATTATTATTTACGAAAATTATAAAATGTTCCTAAATTTAAAAACGTTCATTTGCAACAGAAAAACATCAGGACTAAAGCATAAATTTCAATGACATTGTTTATTTTAAAAATATTAGTATAATTCATTCTTAGTGTAACGTAGGTCTAATGTACGAAAGAGACAACAGACGATAGTGTGTAGGTTGATAAAAGAGTTAACCTGTTGTGTGTTGTGTCCCATCATTTAATAACCTTCCGACCGAGTAACTTCTCTTAGTCCTACGAATTCTACCACATAATCTCTACCCACAAAAAATATTATTGTTCTCTACCGATTAACTCTAATTTTACCTACTTAGTGATAATCGGAAAATTCTAAAACGAACTATAACCATACTTATTGCATCCTACTTCAAAGAAATAATAAATGCACTATGAAAAACATTACGGGTTTAGTATTACGTGTAAATAAATTCTTCAAATTTTCACAATATTTAATTACTACAAAGATTTTAAATAAAATACTGGTACGTACCTACTTGATAATATATTAGTAATTAACCAATAATATCTATATTTCCTAATACAACCATTAATCTATTAACTACCTTTTTTTCTCTTTTAATTTTTTGTTACGCATATTTTTATTACTATACCTCAACCTAACCGATCCCCCCCATCCTACCCCCATCCCATTCCCCCTAAATAACTTTTCTCTTGAAATGTAATTTTTTCTTTAGTAAATATATCTGGAATCACTACACTTCTATACAATACCCCTGTGGAAACCTGTAAATGGTTCAATTATTGTGACTCAATTGCTATTATTCTCTGTTATTAATGTGAACTTTTGGTCTCCCAAATAAAATAAAATAAAATAAGTTAAATAAAAGAAAATAAATTAAAAAAAAATAAAATAAAATAAAATAAAAATATTTTTTTAGAACTGGAATAAATCACAACATTAATGGCTGAGGTATTCATAATTATCCTGCTTTTAGACCTTTCAAATGAAGTTGCTCATTTTACCTCATTAAACATTTATTCGTAACCAGTGCAGACCCGTAAAAAAGTCAAGGGTTAGTACGATTTCTCGACAAAAGAATTCTAATTTGCAATTGGTAAAAAATATTTTTTTGTTAAAGAATATTATATTAGCTATAGGAAGGGACTTTACTGAATTCATCTAACATCAGTTTCAAATTTGAAAATTATACTTAAATTCAAAAAGATTTTGATTTCTTTGAAGGGCAAAGGATGGGTTGTTTGACAGAATTTGAACAATTTGTCAAATTTTAAAGTTAATATTTAAGTTCTGTGAAGGTTCTAATCAAGTTCTGTTAACGCACAACACAGACATCGAAAAAAAGTATTTATTTTTGATTCACCTATACACCTACATTATCTTGTGTTTACTTTTTCGTGTGTTTTCTTGGTGTCGTCGTGTTTCTTATTGAGAGTATTTTTTTTTATTTTTTTTTATTAGGTTTGTCAACATTGATTTACATCAAATCATTGACATATACAATTACACTGAACATGGTTGATGCTATCGCTAATTAAAGACAAACACATCATTAATAACATAATACTTATTCACACCTACCATACATTACAAAATAATAATAAGTTTTTGCAAGAAGTTTTTAGAACAATAATATTAAAATATAAGTTTAAGGGCTTAGTTTAAAGGTTTATAAGTATATATAACAATATAAAAGGGAGCTTTAAATCTTGTTAAGAGATGATTTGAAGTTGGTCAATGTTTTTTATAAGCCTCATTAAAATTACGGCACATTCTTGATAAAGCTGAGTCATACCCCAGCTTAGTTCAATATTTTTTAATGTTTAACGAAACATAATTTACAAGTCGTGAACCAATTCTAGGAACATTGAACCTGATTTGATTAAGTAGAAAAGGGCAGTTTATTAAACCATTAACAATTTTGAAAAGAAAATTTAAATCTGTATTTAGTCTTCTCTGTTCAAGGGTGCTTACATTGTAGAATTTAAGTCTATCGGAGTAGTGATGAAGTGATCGATTTTGCCTATCGGAATACGCTAGGTGGTACATAAAATGTTTTTGAACCCGCTCTATTCGCTGAATATGAACTTTTAGTGAATGAGTAGAGTAATGTTAGTTCGTTGGGTTTAGAAGATATGAAAGCAAGATTGTTAACATGCTTTACAGTGTAAAACGTTTCCCGTGCAAGTGTGAAACACATTTCATCTCGTGAGCCATTTGGATAATATCTGGTGTACTCCACACCAATGCCCAAGGAGAAGATGGTATCGGTCGAGGTTTTTCACTTAGCTCATGTCCTACCGCATTATTGAATCGGGCACGTGAGCGCCGGCAAATTGCCCTTGGCCCTACCACTGACCAGCCGACCAGCAGGCCGTTTATCTACCAATATCAAATCTCAGGAAAACCGTTTTATGGCTATATGCCTTACCTATAGATAAAGCATTTTCGCTTTATAGCGCTCATTCAAATCCATTAGTCGAGATAGGTCATCTGAATATACTTTTATTTGTTTAATGTGGTTACTTCCCAGGAAATTGGCGACGGCACAATGCTGTAATTATAAAAAAAAGTATTGGCTGAACTTCGCAATACAGCATTAAATACAACATCCTGAAAGCTTTGGTTGAGATTTAATTTGAAATGTTTAAAAGAAAAACAAATTGATATACATATTATTTTTTTTCGACAACTCTTTATATGAAAGGTAACTATCCTTAATAAGGTAACTATCCAAATTTTAAAATATAACTTTTTTACACTCACAGATGCCGTGTGTAGGGTCTTTTTAGGAAAGGAAGTTGAGAAAGTTCTGGGAACGAAAAGGTACGAGGGGTGGATAGGAATCTGGGGGTCAGTGTGTCCAGGAGTGACGAATATATGAATCCATCCCTCTCACTGCAGTTCAAACCAATTTCCGAGAGAGTCTGGCTGTATAGATTCTCTCAACGATTCTCTTCCTATTCGGCCAGCCATGCAGCTTAGGGGCCAACGTATCTACTGCCAAGACACGGATATACCTCATGAACCCGGGCACCCTGTGCCAAACGAATTACTTGGGTTGGACCTATGGAAGGGTTTTCGGTTATCCAATAAATGGTTCCCGGGAAGCGGTACTCATACGTACCGCCCAAATTGAAAACTTATTAATACTCTTAGTTTGCAAGAAAAGTAACAAATGTCCAAAAAAGTTTCGAGTCCTTTTCTCAAAACTAGCTTTTCGGAAATACAGCGTATTGCCATTACACGGGGGCGGTGGCGCCTTCCGCCTGAAAAGTGAGTCGAATTGAATTTGCTTTTTTTTTTGCACAGTATCGACCTGGTGAGGAACCTCTATTCTAAAACTTTGCTTGAAACAGATCAGAATAGCCACTCTCTTCAGCTTCAAAAGAATCCCCAAATTGAGAATGCCGTAGTACGTACCTACCATAAACTTCTGGCTGTTACTACTCATGCAAAATAAATAAGTATTTTTTAAACCCGGGTCTTCAGTGTAGAGCTAACGTAAAAAAATCTTCTTTGAGGTTGCTGTGTGGAGGGTCTTTTTAGGAAAGAAATGAGAGGAAGTTTTGGGAAGGAAAAAGGTGGAAAGGATTGGTAGGCATTTTGGGGTCAGGGTGAACAGGAGTGTATTGGGAATTGTAGTGCAATGCGGTGGGTCAATATAGTCTTGCTGCAGGGGTCTAAAAGTCTACCTCGAGCAGTCTCTCCCATCCGGGGTGGGCAGACAAATCCGCCGCCAAGAACTTGACAAATCTTTCCCCACGAACTTGGGCACCTCTGCTAAGTCACCAAACCTAGCGAACCACTTGGAGTGACCAATGACAAGGATTTTGGTTGTCCAATAAATGGTTATACCAACCTTCTAAGGTTTAACAACGTAAATAGGTATGTACATCTAAAAAAATAACTTCTTCGTTCATACCATGGGATATGTGCATAATGGTAGTAACTTATGGTAGTTCATAATAATATTGTACATCTCAGTCTCGGATAGTGACATTTTTTGTTTATTTATTTATTTTTTATATTTATTTCTATACATTACAGTTTTTACCAAATTATTAACATTTTTACATAAAAGGTATATTTAAGATACAGATTTAGCCCCAGCACCCTTGAAGTAGTTTTTCACAAAAACGGCGCTTAACATATTATCCAATTATTATAAGAGGTTATTATCAGTTTACTAGAGGTAATGTCAAATCATTCATTTTAAACTGGATACGATGTAAGATATACGTTTAGCAATGTCAATATATTTTTTTACTAATATTTTTAACTTTTTGCCCGGCGCCAAACTAAGGTAAATATTAGTACCAAATTGACGTCAATGGCGCTCGGGTCCACCGGTGAACTTACAGTAGTCCGATGTGGTTATCCCTTTTCTACTTTTAAACCAATAAAATCAACCACTGGCCGAGTTTTAATTGAATAAACCTGTACCTCCCTACACTTTCCTTGAAGTACTTTAACTTAGTTCTTAAAATAGAAACCTGGTTTTCACTGTAGTCATATATTAACCATAATAGACGGTTTATTAAATAATCGCATATAATGACTTTTTTGAATTAGTAAAATCATTAATTAAGTTGCTTCAATATGTTGTATAAACTACCTGTTTTAACCCTTTCACTACAGAAATGCTTTTTATTCTGACAAATTCAAAATTTGATATGTCAATTTCATGGTTGTATTTTTTTTCTTATCATGTCATGGCAAAAATTATCTTTTATAGATCAAATATATATATATATATATTGTTATTAGCAAATACTGATAAAATATGATAGATTGCGTTTTAAACTTTAAAAAAATTATTTTTTTAGGAAAAACAATCTTTCTTAGAATGAAACAGTTTTTTATTAAAGCAATCAAGTTGATTGTTAAAAAAGTGAAGGCTACCGACATCTGTGGTCGATTAGTTTAGCTTACTATGTTTCACCCAAATGGTGTGAGTCCTTGCTTATGGATGATTATCAGGATATTGATCGATATTGTAGATTTTCGTTTTATCTTCTAGTCTCCCACTCCACAATGACTAGTTGTTTTGATGGAGGTGTGTTACTCTTTAAAAAGGCTCGCATCATGTGTTTTTATGTTCGTTCTTTCTTGACAATAAACTCAAAACAGCTCATAAGTCAGGGCTAGTGTAACAGTTGTTATTCTTACCGGTTTTGTTTCTTATAAATTGTCCATGTTCAATAAGTTGAAATAAAAGTGAAAAGTTTGTAAATAGAACGAGATTTTATTTAAAAGGATCACTCCAGATTTTAACATTTGATCCTTCCACCGGATTACAATCAGGAGATTGTATATATAAATAAAAAACAAGGAACCAGCAGCCAAAAAATACAAAATTGATTGAACCTGGAAATCATTAAGGAAAGTGGACCACATAGCAATTCTGAGATAAGTATTCAGTGTCTTCCTATCACATCTATCTTATGTTTATTCAGACCTCATGTATTTAATCGAGATTTATCTTAAATAGAGTCAATATTATAAATAAAATCACTACCCACTTGAGAATAATAATATAATATTACTTGAATAGTGTTCCCAAATAGTATTGTCAAGATTGTCATTGGTATTCTTTCAAACGGGTGCTTTGCTCAAATAAAATAATTGTCAAGCAATAGTAACAATATACAATCAAAAATGGAAAATATAAAATCATTAATAAGCAAACGTGGCGTGATTAAGGGAAAATTGACTAGGTTCGCAGATTCATTAAATGCATTGTCGGTAAATGAAATTAAATTAAGATATGATCGGGTGAAATCATTGCTAGATGAATTCGAAGCAGTTCAACTGAAAATTGAAATGTTACCAGATTCAGACGAAATTGAAAATTATAGTCAACGAGAAGCTTTCGAAAACCAATATTTCTCAGTTTTGGCAACGGCCAAAGGCGCGATCGAATCCGTTGATCAAAGTAAGGCGGAAATAAAACTACCCACCCTTCAATTGCGGGAATTTCATGGAGATCAGAGAAATTGGGTTAATTTCGTCGAAACCTTCAAGACTTTAGTGCATAATAACAGTACTTTAAGCAATGTGCAAAAATTCTTTTACTTGCAATCCACCTTAAAGGGAAACGCATTAAAAATAATAGCTAATCTAGAAGTTTCGGAATTAAATTACCTTTCCGCTTGGGAATTGTTAAATGAACGATATGCAAATTTAAGAACTACCGCGCATAAACACATCCAATCTCTATTTCAATTAAAAGACATGAAACAAGAAGAGCCTGTAGCATTGAGGTATTTAATTGATGAAACAAACGTTAGTTTAAAGGCATTACAAAATATCGGGATCAAGGTAGATCAATGGGATCCGTTGATTATTTATATAATATCAAATAAATTAGACGCATCTACTCGAAAAAATTGGGAGCAATATACATTGCAAGACGAATTACCTACGTTAAAGGAATTCTTAAAATGTTTATCTGCTAGAGCACAAGTATTGGAACTTATGAACGCTTCTGAGAAAAAGATTTCTAGCTTACATAAAACACAAATAAGCAACAATAATTACAAAAAAGATTCATCAGTATTTTTAGCGGTAAAGGCTAACAACTGCATTTATTGTAACGAGAAAGGTCACCAAGTTTATTATTGCAAAAAATTTATAAAATTGAAATTACATGAGAGGATTGATGCTACGAAATCAATCCAAGCATGTTTTAAATGTTTAAAGGTGGGTCACCATGCACAGAGTTGCAAGGCAAACCTTTCTTGCAGGCGTTGTGGCAAGGATAACCACAACACCTTGCTACACATTGAGGTACCTCTGCGGGAGGCCTCCAATATGGATGCTGATAACGAGGTTTCAGTATCAAATTTTTCTGCATCGGATAAAGCAGAAAAAATAATATTATTGTCAACTGCCAACATAGGAGTTGTGGGTAGTAACAATAAGATTTTTAAAGCCCGTGTTCTGATTGATTCAGGGGCCCAGTCAAATTTTATGAGAGCTGAATTTGCTAATAAATTAAATTTACCATGTGAATTGATAAACAAACCCGTCTCTGGGATCCATAATAATATCACACACATAAAAAAGAGAATTTCAGTGGAGATGACTTCGCTTAATACTGATTATAAACGCGATATATCATGTCTGATTTTACAGGAGATTACAACAAACTTACCACAAGTGACAATCGAGAAAAAAGTCTTCAAGCTACCACGAGGATTGGAGCTAGCTGACCCGAACTTCAATATAGCTGCACCCATCGACATCCTGTTGGGCGCGGAAAGTTTTTGGGAAATCCTAACCAACGATAGATTGAAACTCGAGTCGGGACCAACACTTCAACGTACGCAACTGGGATGGATCATATCAGGACCGATCAACATGTACCCCAAGCAAAGGCCTGTATCAGATTTTTGTAGTTTATCTATAAATAAAATAAGTCATCAAATAGAAAAATTTTGGAAATTGGAGGAGATTAATCCCACTAAGATTCTAAATCATGAAGAAAAGGCTTGTGAAGCCAGTTTCGCTAGTACTCATACCAGACAAGACGACGGTAGATACGTAGTAAGTTTACCGCGTCGAGCATGCATTGATCAGCTGGGAAGTTCATTGCTCACTGCTGAAAAAAGATTTAAAAATTTAGAGAGAAAATTTGTGTCGAATCCCGAATTGAAGACACAATATATACAATTCATGCGTGAATATGAGGAATTGGGTCATATGGAGGTGTGTGACCAGTCAAAGGGGGATCGTGAATCCTATTTTTTACCTCATCACGCTGTAATAAAAGAATCAAGCACTACTACTAAAGTGAGGGTCGTTTTTGACGGCTCCGCCAAAACTTCAAATGGAATTTCTCTCAATGACGCCTTGATGACAGGACCTGTTATACAAAAGGACTTATACACCCAACTATTGCATTTCAGGAAACATCAAGTGGTCCTGACGGCCGACATCGAGAAGATGTACCGCCAGGTTAACGTGGGTGAAGCGGACCGTGACCTGCAGAAGATACTATGGCGCGAGTCGCCGCAGGAGGTGCTCAAGCATTACCGTCTGAAGACAGTCACATATGGTCTGGGGCCTTCCTCCTTCTTAGCCACTAGAACTCTACGGCAAATTGGTATGGATAACAATATACATTTTCCTAGAGCTAGTCAGGTCATAGAAAATGACTTCTATATGGATGACTTGTTAACCGGAGGAGATGACATGGAATCCTGTAGAGAGTTAAAAGAGCAATTAATCAGCATCTTTTTGTCTGCGGGGATGACCTTGAGGAAATGGAGGTCTAATGTCTTGGAGTTGTCAGCCGAGTCGGGCCAAGCTAAGATTGCCGAATCAGGCAATTCTGAAAAAATTATTACTGACAGTCCAAAGACTGAGAAAATATTAGGATTAAGATGGAATAATGAATCTGATTATTTTTCTTATGTAATAATGAAACCATCAAGTCAACCTACGAGATGGGCTACTTTCGTTGCAAACCGAGTAGCTGAAATACAAGAACTTAGTGATCCAGATCGATGGAGACACGTATCTTCAGCAGACAATGCAGCGGATATACTTTCAAGAGGAACCACTACAGATAAATTGATAAATTCTGCAATATGGTGGAATGGACCAAGTTGGTTGACCGAAGGAGTCAACGCTTGGCCTATATCAAATATTTCGTGTTCAAACCCTCCGGAACTCAAAGGCAAAAATATTCTATTATCCACGGATGTTCAAGAATGGGAGATATTTAAAAAATTCTCATCATTTATTAAATTGAAAAGAGTTACTGCATATGTATTGCGATTTGTCAATAACTGCAGAAGTGTTAAAGGTAGAATTTCAGGCAATTTAAGTGTAGCTGAATTGGAATCAAGCTTGAAATGTCTACTGAGATCAGCTCAAATACACGCCTTTCAAAGGGAATTGAAGGAATTAAAAAACCATGGCATCGTCAACAGAAAAAGTAATTTAAAATCTCTTCATCCCTTCTTACATGATGGTCTAATATATGTGGGCGGTAGGCTGAATTTAGCTACACAGTTATCGTACCAACAGAAACACCCAATTATCTTGCCAGCTAAACATAAGCTAACTGAATTGATAATACGTCACTACCATTATGTAAACTTACACGCAGGACCTCAAGCTCTGTTAGCTGAAATACGACTAAAATTTTGGCCTATCTTTGGGAAAAATACTATTAAAAAGATATTACATAAATGTATTGTGTGTTTTAGATGTCGTCCCCGAACCGGTCATCAAATCATGGGAAATCTACCACCCGAAAGTGGGACGCTGAGAAAGGCTTCCCTCGTGAAATCGTATTTATGTATCTTTATTTGCTTTTCAACCAAGGCTGTTCACTTGGAATTAGTTTCGGATTTATCTAGCAATGCTTTTTTGAACACTTTAAAAAGGTTTATCTCCCGTAGGGGACAACCTGAAAAGGCTTGCAGCAAGCTCAAAGAGCTGTACACCAGTTTGAGGGAAAACAACGGCAAGATTCAAAATTATTTAGTGAACAGAGGTATTGAGTGGAAGTTCATAACCCCTCGAGCCCCTAATCAGGGAGGTTTGTGGGAAGCAGCAGTTAAGTCAGCAAAGTTCCATTTGTATAGAATCACTAATAATTCTTCATTAACCTTTGAACTCTTGTATACCTTAATTTGTCAGATTGAGGCCTGTCTGAACTCCCGTCCATTAACTTCCTTGTCCGATGACATCCATGATTACCAACCACTCACCCCAAACCATTTCCTTATAGGCACTGAATCCTCTATCATTCCGGAGAGAGACGTCCGGGCGATACCAGACAACAGACTAACTCAATATCAGAGGATCAGTTCGCTAATTCAATCTTTTTGGTCTAGATGGAAGCAAGATTACCTGATGGAACTGCAAAAGAGGACTAAATGGCAGACCAGCACTCAACGGGCACTGCAAAAGGACGATCTGGTGATCTTAAAGGAAGACCATTTACCTCCACCTTTATGGAAAATGGCCCGAATTCTGCAGACACACCCTGGAGCGGATGGAGTAGTACGAGTTGTTACTCTAAAAACACCTCAAGGAATCTTTGTGAGGCCCATCACAAAGATATGTCTGATGCCCCTGGAGTCAGATACTAAACCTGTAATTGACATCCCGGACCTTACCAAGGATTGATTATGTACCTTACACTATGGTACTTATCTTCTCGACTACACCTTGGATGGATCAAGCAGAAGACTTGAGAAGAAAGAAGAAAAAAGAACAATAATTGTGTTGTGTTCAGTGTAAACAATATTATTTTGTGTTATTGGACCATTTAAATATGTAAAATTTTGTATGTACACTTGTGTAATTTAGTCATTTGAATTTTTTAATTATTTAATAGGATTAATAATTTTTTGTTATTTTTAGTTAATTAATAGAGTAATTCAACAGCATTTATACAGTTAAATTATAAGTTCAGTGTAGGATAAAAAAAAAAAGGTTTTTAGTTAATTTATGCTATTTTGAATTATTTTATTAGTATTTTTGTGGTATAGGTACTTAGATTAAGGATTTTTTGGTTTATTTTGTTTGTTTTATAGTTTATTTTTAAATAGATTATGATTCCAAAATTTTAATAAAATTTGTGAATCCCGCCCCGGGCAATATGTTAAAAAAGTGAAGGCTACCGACATCTGTGGTCGATTAGTTTAGCTTACTATGTTTCACCCAAATGGTGTGAGTCCTTGCTTATGGATGATTATCAGGATATTGATCGATTTTGTAGATTTTCGTTTTATCTTCTAGTCTCCCACTCCACAATGACTAGTTGTTTTGATGGAGGTGTGTTACTCTTTAAAAAGGCTCGCATCATGTGTTTTTATGTTCGTTCTTTCTTGACAATAAACTCAAAACAGCTCATAAGTCAGGGCTAGTGTAACAGTTGTTATTCTTACCGGTTTTGTTTCTTATAAATTGTCCATGTTCAATAAGTTGAAATAAAAGTGAAAAGTTTGTAAATAGAACGAGATTTTATTTAAAAGGATCACTCCAGATTTTAACATTGATATTCATCAATAGTATATATCTTTATAAACATTATATGAAGATGTCCCTGTGTGGCGTTTGGGTTTGTGTTTTTATACAAACATACAGAGATTGGTGAAATTTTACGCACTTGATCTTCAAAACAAGGTGAAAACAAGATTCACAATATTCCCACGATTTAAAAAAAATTCACCGTTCATCAAAGCAGAATTTTGATACTTCTTGACGAAATTTCGCAACTTCAAAATAAGAGGAATATTTATCTGATTTCAGAAAAATCTGCGCAAAGCCTGGGCAACGCCAGTAACTTCAGCTATTTTTTACTAAAATGGTACTAATCCCTAAAAAGTAATGCATTAGTGCTGAACATGAATGCTTTACTTGTTATGCTATATTTGGTTGAGTGGTGGGTTCAATCTATGGGCCGTTTATTAACTTGTGCAGAACTTTATAAACCTGTGTTAGGCACAAAGCAGTTGGTACGCACGAGCTGAGAATCAGTAGAGTGCAGTGAGTTAGGCACAAAGCAGTTGGTACGCATGAGCTGAGAATCAGTAGAGTGCAGTGAGTTAGGCACAAAGCAGTTGGTATGCATGAGCTGAGAATCAGTAGAGTGCAGTGAGTTAGGCACAAAGCAGTTGGTACGCATGAGCTGAGAATCAGTAGAGTGCAGTGAGTTAGGCACAAAGCAGTTGGTACGCACGAGCTGAGAATCAGTAGAGTGCAGTGAGTTTAATTATTTCTTCTCTTCTTTCTGAAATTTTCTGATTCAGATTTTCACAAATATACAGATTTTAGGTTTCCTGTGAAATTTTAAGTAATTATTTAATAATATTTACAGTAAATAACTGGACGATAAAGTTTTTTATATACCTACACTTAATTAGGCAAATTCATTGGAAATATATCAGCATTCAGAAAATTTTCTTCCAAATGTAACATTTTGTTTCATAACTATAACTTCTTTAACTGGATGTCTTAAAAGACCCCATCTTAAAAAGCCTTCAGACATCAATTTTCATCAAACAACGGTGAGTTATAGAAACCGAAAATAAATGTAAGATAAAGTCGAATACTTGAAATAATGCTAAAGCGTGAAATAAGCTGAAGTCCAAAGTATGTTATTATAAATATTTTATATGCATTAAAAAATATGGTGTGGTTTTATTTTTTATTTCGCTTGTTGTATAAAAAAGCAATATGCTAGTAATCAACTATCATTGCCTTTTGTGGGTAAAACTAAAAAAAATAGGTTCGGTGCTTAGCTAAAACCTACCGTCAGATATTTTAATTAAATACTATTATGATCGAACAGTCGGTAATAAGATGCAATGTTGTCATTTGTTTCTAATATGATGATTGGTGGTTTTTTTTATTATTTAGTATTCGTTATGTAAAATTAAAGTATTAGTTACTTTACAAATGCAATAGGAATAATTGAACCATCCTATTTTCTTATTTACAAGCGGAACAAACAGTTCCTTCAGAAAATTACTAGAGAACCGAGCGTGTTTTAACTGGCTAGAATAAAACAGTGCAAAATCATCATATATATTGTAAAAATAAACTTGGAATATTTGTTGAAATAGAGTGTGTTTTACTAATGTGATAATTAATAGCTTGTTACACTTTATTTTAAAACCAACTTATCAGTTGGAAAGATTTGTTAAGAAATGAATACAGCAAATAAATGGTATTTCAATGTGGTCAAAGGGGTTAAGTTATGAACACGTCCAGTCCACGTGATATCGATATGGTTCGTGTAATAGCTTCATTAAAAATAACCCTTCAGACGAACATATGTTGGCGATAATGCAAATAATTTACTAAGTAGAGCTTTTACGACATCAACAAAGAACACACTAGGCTGGGACTTCACGACTAAGATATCGCTACAAAATAACCACGCGATTCCTGTAAGCTAAATAAGTAGGAAGATAAATTAAGTTGTTAGTGTGTCTACAATGTTTGATTTTATAAACATACATCACGTGGGATTTCATGATAGTTGATCCGCCGACAGTTTCCCCAGGGTATACATACGTAAAAACAATAAGCAGTCGGTTTAGGGAAAATATAGTATTCCTCTTACAACAAATATAATTAAGTGTCACAGAAGTGGTGTTCAGAGAGGACGTACCGCCGAATAAAAAAGTATGAAACACATCATTATTCAAATGCATCAAGGATAATATTACTAGTCGTATAAGTACGAAAAATCGTCAGCGTAAATAAATTCGTTTGAATCCATGCAAAATTATTATTAAAAGTATATAAGTCGATTTCAGGCTTGAAATTGGTAAATAAAAATCATAATTTCTGTGGGCCAACTGTCATGGGATTATTTGCCGGGTCACCATCATGTGGCCATGCTTAGTAGATTATTTTTAGCTAGACGTTTTGAGATGGGTTTATTAAATAGGAATAATAATGTTTAATTAATTTGGAAGCTTTCCGGAAAACGGAATGACTTATTTTATGATTGTTAATTTATTTGTAGTCAAATGTATTTCCGAAAAATAAAATTAAGCATCAAACATCGTAGAATTAAAAATGATGTACAGAAATATATTTTTATCAAGTTTCATTTGTATAACATCGTTTTTTCTGTTCTTTTATAGATTATCCTCAAAAACTAACCTTTTTAACTTTTTCGGCACAAAGCACTCTTTTTAGGGTGAATTGCCTGATTCAAAAAAAAAACTTTTACTACATGCAATTATTCAATATATAAAAAGATTTTATTTATAAATAAGTTCTGATGTATAATAATTATGACTACGCATGACAGGTGTGTCGCGTTCTGGAGATATGGAACTTCTGACGAGACTACCTAGATGTATGATTTTGAATTGCCAGATCTAGTACATCATGGCATGACAAAATGAAACCTATCCTGTTTCTCAAATACCTTTATACAAAAGAAAGGATCATTATGTAATTATAATAAACCTCTAAGAATAATCATTATCGATTTAAAAAAATAGTAACTACATACCGGTATTCCGGAATGCCTTATTCTAATATCTTCAATTTAAGCCCGGTAATAATGTTCCCTGTCAAAAAGTTATCAGTAAAAATGTCCCCGTGCTTGTCATGTGTCCAGTAAACATGTTTCCTACCAAAATGTTCCCGGTAAAAATATTTCCTGCGAAAATGTTCCTAGTAAGTAGTCGGTTAGGTTATATGTAGATAGGTTAGCTTAGGACAAGCTGAATCTGCTGTCTGTCTGCAACTTGACGAAATTTTACATGTTTCTGATTGGGAATTTTTTGTCAGGGAGCATTGTTACAAAGCACTATTTTTTAGAGTTGAAGAGTAACTGCGTTAGAACTTCTGTGTTGGTACAAAATATCGAAATGAAAAATAAAGAGCGTCTTTCCCAACTATGGCGATTTAGAAATTCTGAAAAAAAATCACTCCAGGCTGATGCAAAAAAAGCTCAACCCATAATTCAGTTGAAATTGACTTACATACTCAATTCGTGTTTGAAATCAGCTCTTCTTGTTCTATAAATACAACTAACACCAAACCACCATTGTTAGAACGGTATTGGCATATGGATGTGAGGCGCTGACACTGACGGTAAAGATGGCTGAAATGCTGGATACTTTTGAAAGAAAAGTGCTGAGAATAATATGCGTACCCGTGAAAGAGGGCGAACAGTGGCGCATCCGGCACAATACAGAATTGTATGACATATATAAGGTCCCTGGCATCTCAGCACATATGAGACTCCTCAGGCTGAGATGGGCTGGGCATGTACAGAGAATGCCGGATACACGCGTCCCAAAAAGAATTTTGACTGGACACCCAGGTGGAAAGAGAAAAGTGGAAAGACCCAGACTGAGGTGAGAAGACGAGGTAAGAGGGGATGCAGCACAGCTTCTCCAGGTACCAAACTGAAACAAGTCAGCCGCTGAGGACAGGAGGAGTTGGAGGCGACTGTTGCAGGAGGCGAAGGCTTGATATAGGCTGTAGCGCCATCGAAGAAGAAGAAGAATACCAAACCACGTACTAAAATTTAAAATGATTTTGGAGCTTGCAATCCGGCTGCAATCCGGCTCGAAGGATCATGAAGTAGGCGTCCTGGCGTAGTCTCAGGAAGTTTCCGGTCAGGTTGTAAGGCTGACGCTGCTTTTTTTACCTCTTTCGTTTCATCGCCAAGATGGGCGTACTGGGAGGAGAGATTGAGGTTATCCTTGAAACACTTATGTTTTTGTACGGATATAAATGTAACTTTATTGATAACTTTACAATACGATATTGACTGGCAATTAGTTATAATTTAATTGAGTCGGTAAGAGATTAGAGAGAGAGTGGAGAAAGATATTAAAGAGAATCAGAGAGAGAATGAATTTACAAAACATTGACCCGAGTATTTATCAACAACGAAAAACAATTGACGTGACCACAGAGAAAAGAAAATGTAGACGATGAATTGATGACAATATTTCACTATTAAGTAGCATAAACATAAAGATTTAAAGTAAAGGACTGTACACATCGAGATAAATACTGTGATGATCTCGCCTTTGGGCCTACGAAATAATTCCTTTAAAATTGAGAGATCGATTTAGAAATATATTTAATTTTGTAACAGGGTATGGTTTCAGAATACGATTCTCTGTTCTCAACTCTTAAGGGTGATTTATGAAACCGGGCCATTACTAGGAAAAACACGTGTGCCAAAATACTTTGGTTGGAGGAGGAGTCCTAAAGGATATATCATTATCAAGTCAGGGGCGGCCGATGAATGTTTGCCCGAGTGGTGACTGACTTTAACGCGAGCAAATTGATTTGCGAAGCAATTGTCTTGTGAATTTTCTATGGCAATAGGGAATTGAAAACTAGGCAATAAAGATTAATCTTGGTGCATTTAAATATACTAGAGCGACGCGCCGATTAGGGGTTAAAATATTTAACATATTTGTCGAAATAAGATTGCAGAATTCGTTAAATAGTGACGCACGCAGAAAGAACGAAAACGTGTACAGACAATGCTTATATAATGTTATTATATAACCAATAAAGTCGACGCAAGTAATTAGGACGAGTAGTGAATTGAAGTGCGCCACTGAGCTCTTCTTTTAAGCGTTATTGGGATAATTTATGACTCCGGCGCAGACAAAATTAGTTTGTATTTTGTTATGTAAGGTTACACACAAAAAAAATAGCAAACATGAAAGTTGCACTGAATTCTGGAAATTTGGGACCTAATGTGACAGAACACTATTAAACGTTGAAATATGCATATTGGGAGATGTGCCCACTTGAGGTTTTAAAAAGTGGCTAATATATTATTGAAACCACACAAGTAGATGGGTGGGAGTCAGGGGGCAGGGGGTTGGAGAGGACAGTCGGGGCAGGGAGGTGTTGGAGGACAGTCAGGGAGAGATCCTGAGGGCGCGGTCGGGATTAAAATCATCGAGTTTTGATAAACGGCAAAATAATAATTTCGTGCGCGTAAACGGGAATAATTCATTTAATTAAAGAGAGGACAGTCGGGGAAAGAACCTGGAGGCGCGCGGTCGGGATTAAAATCATCGGAGTTTTGATAAACTGTAGAATTATAATTTGGTGCGCGTAAACGGGAATAATTCATTAAATTAAAGGAAAATAGTCCACGCGATTGCGGACAGTGAAGGTTGAGAATTAAGATCGTCGAGTTCTGATAGTCGCGAGGAGACCAGCTCGGTGCTTCTAAATCGGGGATATTTCATTTTAATTAAATAAAGAATAGTTCGTCTTTATTAAACAAAAAGAGTCTACGCGAATAAGGAAGTCAGAGATTGCGGCTTGCGAGTTCATATCTGTGAAGTTAAATAATATAATTTGTAAATTGAGGCGGTCAACATCAATACGGGACGTACCTTTGGGGCGTTTGTCAGGGAGGATAAAATTTAATACAAACCGACGCGAAAGTTAGACCGAAATAATAAGTGCTTTAATTAGTGATTAATCAATTAGTGCACGAGGGATGCTGGTTTTGGATTGTGATTCGTGCATGTCAAGGTTTTGTGTGCATGAGAGGGGTAAGTTTGACAAATTGAATTAATTATTAACAACATTAATGTTTGGATTTCGTACAAAGTAGGGTTAAAACAATAGAATCATCATTACTCCCCGAGTATTTTAATTGTTTATAATTGTTCGTCTAGCTTGTAGTTTTCTAGATTTAAACATGTATTATAGTTTATATAGCGCCCTTGAGGTGATTTTCCATAAAAGCGGTGCTATGTGGATCGTTCAAATATTAGTATTATTATTATAGCTACTTTAATGAGGCCTTTAATAAGGAACCATGTCATCTAAGTCGGATGCTTTAATCGGAAAATTATAACGGTAATATAATGGTAATTTAAAGCGCTATCGGATAATTATCGGTAATCGAAAAAAAAGGGCGTTCCCTCCGTAAGTCGATCCGGGGCTGCCTGAGGTTGGCCGGCGACGATTTCTTGAGACAAGACCGTTGTAAAATAATAATTTGGGGTTCAATGAACTAAAATACTATTTTAAGCACAAAAGACACTTTCGGACAATAAATCTTAGACGAGGGACTTCATTTAAAGGACGGGATATTGAAACCACAAAACCAATAATAAAATCCTTTAAAAGTGCTTTGTTGGTTAGCGAGAAAACTAGGTATAACGGGTGACAAAATACATAGGTATAGAATATAGGTATAAATTAATGTGTAAAGCGCCTTTGAGGTGATAATTATTATTTACGAGTCTCGCAATAATATTTTAAACGTAGCTAGGGGACTATATTCAGGAAAGGGTTTTAGAAAAAAAAGCATTAGATAATTTAACAGTTTATATAATGGTGCATAGCATGGGCACCTTTGTTTACTAACAAAATCTGACATAATGGAATTCCCACTCCAAAAATTTCCCACACCTTATTCCAAATTTTAGGTATCACAACAAGTCTATTACATAGGACTTTGCATAAACTTGGTTCGATATCTTATCATATAATCACCATGGTTCACGTTCAGGTATATTTCTTTCGATATATTCAATTTAGCAAAAAAAACTTTCATATTGTCGGTTGAATGAAGCCGTCGGTAGGTATTCACATTTTAGCGTAATGCGCTATATCCACCTACTTAATTAACAAACTCTTTTTCTTCAAACTTAATTGAGCGGGTTACGACTCGAGAATGGACGGCGGTTGTCGAATGGATTAACGGGTCCAGCTTTCCTATTCCACCATGAGGAAGTATCTCACGCGACTTTATCGGGGGGCGATGTGATCGAAATGCAGGTGGGCTTACAGTATTTTTCTAATGTGGAGGCGAAGTAAGCGATGGTCGTGTCTGGTCCAAGCAAATTGGAATCCCTTGTGATCACATCTCGGTAACGTGGATCTCGTACCCGCTCTAGACTGGATTGGAAGCGTGGCCGGAGCCATTTCATGATGTCGACGTATGTACGTCACTAAGGCATTGGGGGACTTCAGGAGGACAAAGGACGTGCACCCATTTCGCCCTCCCTCTACCGCCGCTCCGAGGTACCAGCGGATAAAAGTTGTCGTCGCGGGAGGCCAGTTTGATGCAGGACGAAGATTACGATCTGGCCGGACTACCTTCGTCATGGGGGAAACGAAGTGACGAAATTTGCGTGGGCTTCACTACCTTTAGGTTACGCTCGTGTGGGGTCTGCCTTGTCGGCGGAACGAAGGGAACATGACATATGGAATCGTTTTGGCAACCGATCGGCGGTTCTTTGTTGGAATCCGGATAAGTTTTCTTAACTACCTTTTGGTTTACGATTTAGGTATATCCCATTCGATATTCGATTTAGCAAAAACTTTCACATTGTCGGTTGAATGAAGCCGTCGGTAGGTAATCATATTTTAAGCGTAATGCGTTATATCCACCTACATAAGTAGCAAACCTTTTATTAACTCCCTCACGCTAGGAATAGGGATCATCCAGCATCAGGGTGGGATTGTACTCTGGACGAAAGCGCAGCCGGGGAAATAGAAGGAAGGGAAGCCAGATTCACGACCTGGTGCCTTTCATTCTTGGACCCAGCACCCTGGACACCGAGCTTGACATTCCTTCTTTGAGCTGATATTTGAGTTTGAGCTTGGGGTACGCCTATCGTAGAGCATATGCCCGTGACACCATATCGGGGAAGGTCCCAAGTTACGCTTGTGTATGTTATGCGAGAGGATGTACTTTTCATTCAAATCAAACATTACTGATGACCATCGCGATTGCAGGTTGGCGCATGTTTCTGTAGCGTGCCTAGGAAAAACGTAATCATTATTTCTACTGGTTCGAGGCGGCGTGCTGGACGGAGAACGGGACTATTGAGGACATGAGTGACTGCCAAGGCGAGGGTCGGTGATATCAAAATCTTCCTTAATTAAATTCATACATCGCCAGATCAGAGGAGAGAGCGGCCCCACCGATCTCCTGACATTGCCGATTGTCTAATCAACTTCGGTTTAATGTTTATGCCGGTGCTTTAGGAGTTAATGGAACTCAAGTCATCGGCATGCTGAAGAACTTCAACATCATCATCAATCCAGAGTAGGATGTCACGTTCCAAAACCTCGTGCCACCCACACATTTCCTGAACAGTTCCTGACACCGGCTATCACGCCATTAATCGGAGCAGACCCTCATATCAAACGGTATGAGATGACCTCTCATCATCATCATCAACATATTTATAATTTGGCGGCGTATTGGTCGACAATATTCCCATTACCACTCTATGATCCAGAAACACACATCAAACCCTTCCCCGACAGAAGGCAAAACATGTCGATTTTCATTCGTCGCTTGCGACCTTAACATTCTCCGGAGGCGTTGGAATTGGAAGCTGATTCGGCGGTCTATGACCATCACCTTATCAGTTGGGATATAGAGGAGTCCAATTATTTAAACAGCACATGTTCTGTCTCATGTTAATCCAAAATACCTACCCGTAGAATCAAATTAACAAAATAAAACAAGCTAGCTAACTAACAAACTGCATCTAGAACTGTGAGTGTAGAATTATTGCACTCCGTACTGCTTTGAGTGTAAATTTTTGTTAGAATATACATAAATGTCAAATTATTTTCATGATAGCATTTTATAGAGCCGCAGCGAGTACGCGACATCGCATCGAAAGGTAGGATCTTCTCAATTCGCCGTTTGAATGTAAATTTATATACTAGATGCTAGGAGGGAAAATGCAGATTACTTCAATAAAAATAGTCGTCGATGAGCGTAGGTGTATAACAGGTGCTAGGGGAGGAAGCTGGATGAAAATAGATAGATAATTAGTTATTTTTCAAGTTAGTCAGACCCAGTCATTGTTATTCGAAGCCTTGCAAATTGTAACACGCCATACCTAAAAGAACAAGGGTTTACCACAAATAAATTATTAATTGAATTGGATTAACTATACCAAACCACTAAAACAAAAAAGTACACAACGTTGTGGGGTTAGTTACAAATTGATTAATTAAGAGCATCTCGTCACGTTTGCAGAAAAGTATTACGTGATGGGGTTGAGAAGGCGCTGCAAAAGGAATGCAGGAGAGAGACGCGAGAACGGGCGAGCTACGAGTTTTAAAGGACGGGCGGGGTTGCGCCTGTAGCACTGTAGCAGCATTTGGATTCAAAAGATAGGTTTTACTTCGTAGGGGGGGGGGGGGGGTTTATCACAATACTGAGAATGAAAAATGTTTAGAAATGAACGATTTTAAATATGAAATAGGACAATCACAACACAGAAGATACAACATAAGTTTGCTGTCGCATTCATAAGTATTTTCATGTCATTGTTATTGCAACTTCAGCACATTGAAGATTAGGCTGTACTTGTCCACTACAGGGTAAGAGTCGTTATTTAATTTACTCCAAAACATTAGAAACGAAACCAACTTTTTTTCATCTATTTTTGAATATTTCTAAACATTCTCTGGTAATTATTCTGAATTATTAAGGTCAATTCGTAATTCGCAAAAAGTGGGTGATTAAAATAAAAATTATTTATAGGTAAATTCATTTCAAAGATAATCAAACGGGCTTTAAGTACAGATTATCCATTAATATGGCAACATACTCCACAAAGCAAATAATAAAAAAAATTTACAATAAACGAAAAACTACTTTGTACGGATGCTTCTTCGACCTAAGTAAAGCGTTCGACAGGGTCTGTCATAAAACCTTAAGGAAGAAATTGAATCTACAAATATATTTACCATATGCATGAAAACACTATCCCGATGTCACTTTCGGCAGGAAAACGTTATACGGTGGGCAAGTACGAGTAAGGCAAGAAGGGTGTATGTCCCCAATCCTGTTATTGAACAGGATTGGGGACATACACCCTTCTGGGGACATATGTATACATTGGTATACATATACATGGTGGAGTTATCAAATCGCCTGGACATCAAAGCGGGCTGTCATATTAATAATTTATACCTAAGTTACATAAGCTATTCGGTCGACATGATTCTCCTTGTTCCGTCGATCGAGGGGTAGAGAATATTATTAAAAATCTGTGAAGAATACGCAAATGACCACAATATTATGTACAACGTACAACCCAAGAATACGGAACTAATCGCATTCCACCATGGAAAAACCTCGATAAGATGCTCTCCGTACAACCTAATTAGAAAAATCATCATGAATCATTACTGAAGACCTCTCGGATGATGGTGACATTCATTGAACGACGAAGAAGAAGTATCACTTTATTGTCTAATATGATTGCCCGAAGATTCTATTTACTTGTTTCTTTACTTAAAATCTATTGCGTAAATATATATAACTATATGGGATGTGCGGAATTACACTATCCTCCCTTACGGTGCTCCAGATTTTATGTCCGGGTCGAATCTTTCCCAAATGAAAGACTAAACCCTTCCACACACTTTTCCACAAATAAATATCTAGTAAATTAACGCAATGTAAGTGCACTATATAAGAATAAAACAATACAAGAACAATACGTAAATCCACCAGAAACATAATGGGAAAATATTTCACTGACTCCAGATATTTTCATATCAGAGGGTTCGGCTCTGATGAAATCCTAACTGGTCCGATAAATCCTACTGATCCCTCAATATAAATATTTAAAAAATCTTTGGTAATCCTACATGTATTTAAAATGACCGACTTTTGCATTTTTATGTACAAATTTTTTGACAAATCTAATACGCCTAAATTTTGAATGAGAGAGCTAGGTATAATGCCAGTAGCCGAAATAACAAATGGTAATATTTTTATAGTCTGAGAATGCCAAATTCTTTTAATTTCATTTCCTAAATCTGTATATTTTCTTATTTTTTCAGAAACAGTTTTCTGAATATTACAAGAATTTGGAATAGCGACATCAATGATATAAGTTATTTTCTTAAATTTGTCATGTAAAACTATATCGGGTCTATAATGACTAATTGTTCTGTCTGTCAGAATAGTTTTATCATAATAAATTTTATAAAATTCATTTTCTAAAAATGAATTTGGTTCATATTCATAATATGGTACATTACGGCAGTCAATCAAGTTATGTTTAATTACCAAACTTTTGTGAATTATTTAAAAAAAATTGATTGTGCCTAAATGTATACTCGGACGGCGCTAATACGGAACATCCCGATATAATATGTTCTATAGTTTCCGGAAAAGCCAAACATTTTCTACATAAATCATCAATTTGATTTGCATCTTTGTTGATATGCTTCCTATAATTTTTAGTATTAATGACTCTATCATATTATATCTTTTTACGGTGCTCCAGATTTCATGTCCGGGTTGAATCTTTCCCAAATGAAAGACTAAACCCTTCCACACACTTTTCCACAAATGAATATCTAGTAAATTAACGCAATGTAATTGCACTATATAAGAATAAAACAATACAAGAACAATACGTCAATCCACCAGAAACATAATGGGAAAATATTTCACCGACTCCAGATATTTTCATATCAGAGGGTTCGGCTCTGATGAAATCCTAACTGGTCCGATAAATCCTACTGATCCCTCAATATAAATATTTAAAAAATCTTTCGTAATCCTACATGTATTTAAAATGACCGACTTTTGCATTTTTATGTACAAATTTTTTGACAAATCTAATACGCCTAAATTTTGAATGAGAGAGGTAGGTATAATGCCAGTAGCCGAAATAACAAATGGTAATATTTTTATAGTCTGAGAATGCCAAATTCTTTTAATTTCATTTCCTAAATCTGTATATTTTCTTATTTTTTCAGAAACAGTTTTCTGAATATTACAAGAATTTGGTATAGCGACATCAATGATATAAGTTATTTTCTTAATTTTGTCATGTAAAACTATATCGGGTCTATTATGACTAATTGTTCTGTCTGTCAGAATAGTTTTATCATAATAAATTTTATAAAATTCATTTTCTAAAAATGAATTTGGTTCATATTCATAATATGGTACATTACGGCAGTCAATCAAGTTATGTTTAATTACCAAACTTTGGTGAATTATTTTTAAAACTTGATTGTGTCTAAATGTATACTCGGACGGCGCTAATACAGAACATCCCGATATAATATGTTCTATAGTTTCCGGAAAAGCCAAACATTTTCTACATAAATCATCAATTTGATTTGCATCTTTGATGATATGCTTCCTATAATTTTTAGTATTAATGACTCTATCTTGTATGGCAAGCATAAAGCCTTCTATTTCTGCGCTCAACTCTCCAATACTCAACCATTTGCTTGACGAAAATTTGTCAACATATGTTTGGTTGAGATAATTGAAGTGTTTTGCGTGAAGAATTTTATTTGACCAGGAATCTAATAATTCCTGGTTGGTATTTATAAGAATGCTGGCATTCTCGTCGTATAAATTTAATGGTGAAATATTTCTATCTGCCTTGCATATTATTTTGTGCATTTCTGAACTATCAGCTTTCCTATGGAAAAAATTTCTTAGCATTTCTACCTGATTATGTTTTAAAGATGTTATTTTGACTATACCTCTACCTCCTAAATTTCTAGGTAAATTAATACGTTCTATAGCTGAATTTGGATGATGGCAATGAAATTTAGTTAATGTAGTTCTAATTAATCGTTCTAAGCTATCTAAATCTGTATTAGACCATTTAATTATGCCAAATGAGTAAGTTAATAGAGGTATTGCCCAAGTATTTATCGCCTTTACTAAATTTTTAGCAGATAGATTGCATTTCAAAATTTTTCTGATCCTAGTTTTAAATTTAATCCTAATATCATTTTTAATACTAGTATGATCTAATCTATTTGATTGCGGATATCCTAAATATTTATAAACCTCACCCCTTTCATACTTTCAATTTTGAAATTTCTAAATATACCCTCGTCTCCATCTACAATTTTACCTTTCTCTATAATTTTTTTGATGATATTTTACCTTTCAATTTTACCTTTCTCTATAATTTTTTTGATGATATTCATATTATTATTATTGTTATAATCTATATCATTTTTAACAACATTCGAATTTAACATTGTAACTATTTTTTCTTTGTTTTATTTAAGTCTTTGCGGTTAGGTTTTTCTTGCACTAAACAGCTCAATTAATCTAGTGTAGTCTGCTTCACTGCCTCGTGCTTTTATAACGCGAACCTGTATCACGTATTATCAGAGAACCAAAACAAAAAGAAATAAACTAGTAGGCAGGTACCCGCTGCTTCGGCTCCTCCCGCCTATTGCCTTCCGCCGCTCTAAGTGAATTCCTGTGTACAGTCACACACGAAACATACTTTATGAACCTCGCTCCAATAAATTTATTAGAACAAAATATTTTTACAGTTCTTCCCTTGTTCATGAAAATATTTTTATAAAGTTTAATATGTTATTATCAGAAAGATAAACATTCCAAATTGTTTGTTTGTTTGTTTTTTTTTATATTTTTGAAAAGGAACGAGGAAGTTCTGGGGAGGAAAAAGGCATGGCATAGCTAGGAATCTGGGGGTCAGTACGTCCAGGAGTGACAGGCATATGAATCTAACCCTTCCACTACGGTTGGTCGAGAGAGACCATCTGGAGAGGTCTAGGTTAGGTCTCCCTCAACCAATCTCTCTCGATTCGGCCCGCCATGCAGTAGGCGGACAAACGTATTGACCGCCAAGTCCTAGGCAAACCTCACCCCATTAACCCGGGCATCCCTGCAAACCATTTGGGTGGCCTATGGCAAGGGTGTTGGTTATCCAATAAATGGCGGTACCTGTATCCGCTTCCCAAATTATTGGCCATTTCTGTGTAATTTTAGTTTTTCCATTTAGGTCTTTTTAAAAAAACCTGGATTAATAAAGTACTTTCGTTAGTTCCTTTGATGGCCATCGGCAAACTTGGGTACGTCAGGCCGTATGGAAGTTGTGTTTTGAGGTGGTCTTTTGAGCTTAATTCAAGGTTTTTTTATTGTAATATATATCTTCTATATACCGATGTAAACATTGACACGCTTTCACCTAGTTAAAAACCGTATATATGTATATTTCGTGTAAAAATATATTAGGTCAAATCAAAGATCAGCAAAACATGTTTCCAGTTATTAATACTGTTCCATATTAAATTAGTTGTACAGAATATGGATGACCTTTTCACAGGTAACCGGCTATTGTTGTTCTATTAGGGATTTTACCATCGACCTTTCGGTTCGCGACCGCATGCACTCAGGCAATAAGCCATTTATTTTAGTACCCTTATGTAGGTTAATGTAGGCAGTACGCTCCTCGAACCAACCATTTTGTAATTTGTTGCTAAAACGATGCTGGGGACAGCACCGCGTTTTTTTTTAATTTTGCCAAGAATTAGTCAAAAAAATATATTGCAATAATTTACCTGTTTCATATTATAATGTCTTTTTAATTAATAAATGATTTTTATAAACCAAACAGCACAGCATCTTGTTTCTTGACGTTGGTTTTATATCTTGGAAGGTATTGGTTGTGAGTTGTATATCTCACGACGGGAATGATTTTGAGTGCTAAAATACATAAACTTCGAGGAACTTTGAAATTAGGATAAAGGAGCATATCAATATTTGTTGAAGGCAGTACCCGCTCAAAAAGAAGAGAAAGGAGATATAAATGCGATGTTAAAGGGAGTGCGCTGATATTAAAAACGATAATGTTATAAAAAGTCAAATTACTATAATTTTTAACAATTTGGTTGCTCTACCTACATAAGGTATATTTATGCTACCTCTCAATAGATGGCAGTAACTACCTACGCGCACGAATAAAATTGTAAATTAATTGAGTTACGCTACTTATCAACAGATGGCAATGCATGCGTAATTTCTGAATGAAATTTTTTTAATACCACTATTGCCCAATAGATGGTGTTATTTTTTTTAAACAACAGAATAATATCTTTTTTTTTTAAATATAAATTTTATAATTTAGAATGACTTCCCTAACTCCGGAAGACAGGCTGAAAAGTGCAAAAGTTCTAATGAAAAATTTTAACAAAATTTTAACCTCTAACATCTTATCAAAAGATCAAAAAACCTCTCTAACTGAGGCTATGTGTGAAATGTTGAATCATATCGAGGCCATGGTTCATGAATACAAGGCACCAAGAACCAAAGAAGATGATGGACTCGACAGATTGTATCAGTCGCTATCTAAAATAGATAGGAACATTGAAGATCTTAAATTGAACATTGAAGCTAAATCGTATGCTGAAATAACGAAATATGGTAAAACTAATGAAGAACAAAGCAAATGTAAAAAACATGAACCTATTGTCATCATTAAACCAAAAGATAAGGATCAAAAAAATACGGTAACAAAGGATGAAATAAAACAAAATATAGATCCTGTTAATTTTGGTGTAACTGGAATTAGAAACTTCAAACAAGGGGCAGTCATAGTAGAGTGTAAGAATGTAGCTGCTACAAAAATGATGGAAGAACAAATAATTTCAAAGATGGGACAAAAATATGATGTGAATACACCAAAACCAAAGAATCCCAAACTAAAAATTATTGGTTTATCGGATAAATACACACAAGAAGAAATTGTTTTAAAAATTAAGATGCAAAATGATTATTTGCAAACAGTTGAAGCTAAAATTGACATAAAATATATAAAAGAAATTAAAACCAAACGAGGTGATATTAACTACACCATTTTCATGGAAGTCGATGGAAAAACTTACGACATAATGTTAAAAGAAGGTAAAGTTAATATTGGATGGGATAGATGTCGGGTTTTCGACAACATCTCACTTCTGAAATGTTACAAGTGCAATGGCTATATGCACAAAGCACAAGACTGCAGAAGCGAAAAAGCTTGTACTCGATCCTCCGAAGCGCATGAAAATGTAAACTGTCAAAACGATATTCAGTGCATAAACTGCAAAAAAATGAATGAGAAACTAAAATTACAATTGCCAACTGACCATTATGCTTGGAGTAATGAATGCTCAGTACATTTGAGAAAAATTGAAGCTGAAAAAAAGAAAATCGATTTTTTGTGCCATTAAAAAACTCATCTAAAAGACGTCAACCAAATAATTGCAACCTGTACTACCAAAATGTCAGAGGTCTAAAAACCAAATTAAGTTTACTTCAGTCTACACTACCAATGTTTGAACACGACTTTGTACTACTTACTGAAACGTGGTTAGAGCCAAATATTCACTCTAGTGAATCAGGTTTCATAAATCATAATGTGCATAGATTAGACAGAAATTCATCGACAAGTGCTAAAAGCAGAGGTGGTGGGGTCTTAATCGCTATAAGCAAGAAATACAACAACTAAACATAAACATCTTGAACAAATTTTCTTGCAAGTAAATGTTGCCAGGAATAAAAAGATTATTGTGGGCTGTATTTACATCCCACCAAATTCAAGCAATGAAGTATACAGGTGCCATAGTGAGGAAGTGGAAGTTATATTAAAAAGGAATCCTAGTGCGACATTTTTGCTCGCTGGTGATTATAACCTTCCAGACGTGAATTGGGTGAACAGTGGGGATAATATCAGTGTTAGTGAGTCTGGTCGCATTATTCTAGACCTAGGAATAGGCAAATACTTTACCAAATGTAATTAATCGTACTCTTGACTTATGTTTTTCTAACTTAGATTCACTAGAAATTGAAGAATGTAGTGAGCCGCTGGTGCCCACTGATGTTTATCATCCTCCACTAGAAGTTATTATCTCTAATGTACATATTAATACTTCTAAACTATCATTCAGTTTCCAAAATTTTTTCAAAACTGATTACGCGAAAATTTGTAATTATCTTCTCTCTTTTGATTGGTCATCTATGCAATATGATGATATCAACACATCTACCAATGAATTTTATTCTGTTTTGGAAAAGACTATTAGCATGTATATTCCAACCATGAAATGTAAGCCAAAAACCTATCCAAAATGGTACTCCAAAGAACTTATAAATCTGCTTATCACCAAAAAACTTAAACATAAAGAATATAAATTACATCAAAAATATTCTGATTACATTGAATTTAAAAATATAAGAACCTCATGTAAAAGAATGTCTATGACCTGCTACCGTAACTATATAAATGAAATTCAAAACTCTATAATAAATAATGTTAGTTCTTTTTGGAAATACTCAAAATCACTTAAAGAAGATGATTCTGATTTCCCGAGCATTATGCACCTAAATGGCAGCCATAGCAATAATACTGATGGTATTGTGAACTTGTTTGCAAAATTTTTTAAAAGTGTTTATTCAACAGACTCAAATAATGCTCCTGTTCCAACAACAACTCTAGATGAAACTCTTGATATTTCACAGTGTACCATAAGTCTCTCTGATGTAATTACTAAAGTTAAATTCTTAGATATCCACAAATCTGCGGGACCGGATAATATCCCTACGATATTTATTAAAGAATGTATCAAAGTAATTGCTCTTCCATTAACCAAACTTTTTAATTTGTCTTTATCTAGTGGAATTTTTCCCGATAAGTGGAAAATTAGTTATTTGACTCCAATTTTCAAAAAGGGCGATAAAAGTGATATTTGTAATTACAGACCAATATGCATTCAATCCACCATACCGAAACTCTTTGAAAGCCTAATACTTGACAAACTTTTTACACATATAAAACCTGTAATATCACCTTACCAGTTTGGATTTATGCCGGGTAGAAGTACTCTTTCTAACTTGATTATTTATGAAAATTTTATAACTAATGCTTTTAAAGAAAAACTACAAATAGACTCTGTCTATACTGATTTTAGTAAAGCATTTGATTCAGTTTCCCATGAAATTCTCATTTGGAAATTAGAAAAACTTGGTATACGTGGCAATTTATTAACCTGGATTGAAAGCTATCTTACTAAAAGAGAACAAATTGTTAGAATAAAATCCTCTTTATCCGAAAAAATTTATGCAACAAGTGGAGTTCCACAGGGTTCACACCTTGGCCCAGTCTTATCTTACTTTTTGCTGATGATCTCAAAATGTTTAGAATTATTAAAAATATTTACCATTGCAACATTCTTCAAGATAATATCAACAAATTGTTGATTTGGTGTAATGAAAATAGACTCTACTTAAATATCTCAAAATGTCAAGTAGTTAGATTTTCTCGAATAAAAAATCCAGTGATCTTTAATAACAACATTGATAACAATAATCTTGAGACATTAACACAAATTAAAGACTTAGGCATCACTTTTCAATCAAATCTTTCATTTGTTAACCACATAACAGAAATTTCTAATAAGGGCTTAAAAATGTTGGGATTTATAACTAGGCTAACTAGAAATTTTAAAAATATAAAGTGTATTAAACTGTTATATTTTGCATTTGTTAGAAGTCAACTTGAGTACAATTATCCCGTCTGGAACCCATATTATAATACACATGTACAAGCTGTTGAAAGAATACAAAATAAATTCTTACGTTTTCTAAATTTTAAAATGGGTATTCCAGCAATTATGTTGAACTACAACACTATTTTAAATGATATGAATATGCTCAAATTGTCAGACAGAAGAATTTTCACAGACTTGGTATTTCTTTATAAAATTCTAAATGATTTGGTTGATAGTCCATTATTGCTTGAATTAATAAGCTTCCGGATTCCTCTACGTAATACTAGAAGTCAGGATTTATTTCAGTGCAGAAATTCTGGAACTAACTACCATATGTATTCCTCTTTGCCCAGAATATTAATGGAGGGAAATAATTTTACCAAGTCTGTGGACATCTTCAATTTATCTTTAGACAAATACAAAATGCTGTTACTGAGGCAGTTCAGTTATGTAAAATAAATACTGTATATTTCTTAGTAAAAGAAATATATACCTTTTATATTTATTGGTAAAAGAAATAAATAGTATTTATATTTTATTTATTCAAGTGTAATTTTTAAATTGTATATGTAAAAGCCCCGAAAAAGGGCGTAAATAAATAAATAAATAAATAAATAAATAATATTAAAACGAAAATTTTGAAAATGTTTAATACGAGTAAATACGACTCGTTTAAAATAGAACAAAAATCTCGTGGATAATGTATCATAATAGCATCTTTGATTTTTATCATATTTATAACTTACCGAAAAAAACGGGTTAATAGATAATAATGTTCGGAGCATAATTTGCGATTTTTTTCCATCAAGGTAATTTCATATAATTGCCGTTTCGGCGGGGGGAATGTATCTAGATATTATCTTCAAGTATAACATACCCATATTATTTTTATTATAACATATATATATACCTAGTTTGGGAATGAGTTTAATAGCTAAAATACATAAACTTCTAGGAACTTCGAAATTAGGATAAAGGAGTTTGATGATGTGTTTGGAGATGTGTTGGAATAGTTTCTCGGAGTTGGACACAAACCACATTTTGATTGTAATAATGGCATAGAGTTGTTACACTGCAATATTAATGGTATCCACTAGCAGTTAAAAATACGCCCCGCAGGTTTTTGCTACTAAGCCCTGCTGGCGGCTTTTGGTTCGGCATCGCCTTGTTGAGATTCATAAAAATGCAAATCCAAGAGAATTTACGCCTCCCAGCCGATGATCTGAGAGTATCTCAGTCACAAACTTCACGTTCACAGATAGTTTCCATATAGCACGGCGCGCGTCACAATTGATTCTTAAATTTCAACCGTACAGTCGGTAGGGTATTAATATTGTTAGATTTCTGTACTATTTAGATAAATTTAAAACTTCTATAAGTCTATATTTGTAATTTAGTTTTAAGTAAACCCTGCAAAAATAAGCATTACTTACGAAACATGCTAGTTTTGTATACAATAAAAGTGGTTAAAATTAAGCGTTGATTTTTTGTTAAATAAACATACATTGTTGCAGTGAGCATCAAATTTATCCGGTGAAACTTTTCTGACGACAATTTTTTGTTAAATAAACATACATTGTTGCAGTGAGCATCAAATTTATCCGGTGAAACTTTTCTGACGACAATTTTTTTTTGTTTCAACTAACAAATTTTTACCTAATATTTTTTAACATATAAGGTACTATCGTGACACGAATTTAGCAATATTTTTTGGCAAAGGATTATTTAAAAAACTTTCTTTATTTGTATCAATTCTTGCTTAATAACTTGTAATGAATATAGTATTCTGCGAACGATGAATATTTTTCTTAATGCAAAAACTTTTTAAAATCAATAATTTTTAATAAATTCGTTTTTTCCAGATTTTCTTAATTTACGACCAATATAAACCAGTACATATCTGCTCTGATAATGCACACTGTAATGCTGTCCAAAACGTTAGCTAAAGAAGGAGGTGGGTATAATAAACAAAAAATAAATCATGATAATACCTTTGGCCGTGAAAGTCTTAAATGATATCAAAATTAAAACAAGTTTAATTTTCAAAGTTTGCAACAACAGTTTTCTAACCAAACTTAATAAAGCAACACTTCTGTTTTTCTTTCGAAGTATGATTTCTCGGTGTTTGTAACAATCTCACTCGGAACAGTTTGGGCACGCCACTGGCCGATGTGACACGCGACAGAGTCATGCGACGGCAGATTTACTCGCCGGCCTTTGCAATGTAGCGTTTATTGAGATCGCTCGAGCAGGCGCCCGCCAGCCACCGCGCCGGCCTGCTGTCCCTGTTCCGCCACTGGTGGCGCGTGATTTCACTTTATTTTAAGGGCGACGTAATTCTTCGTCTTAACGATTATTTTAACGAAAACAAATATTTTATTTTATTACAATGAGTACGTTTATTGTACGCTTTGTTCTTTGCAAAAGGCAGTAAAGCCATTTCGTGAGAATTGTTATGGTCGTAACGACACAAATTTGAATGAAACATATTTTTACAAGAGAATTTAAATATTGTAAGCAGCAAATAAATTTTGCTAAATTATTATTTTTGTAATAAAACGGGGAGTTTTATAGTCACAGTAAATGGTACATTGTTTTATCCACTTCTTATTTCTAGATGATTATATTACAATTTGGGAGGTTGGTATGGATGCACCTCTGCCACAGGTCACCCTGAGTGGTTGGCTACATTTGATGGTTCATGTGATGAGGTTTGTCTAGGACTTGGTGGCGGATGCGTTTGCCCAGCTACAATGTGGCGGGCCGGATCGGGATAGATTGGTTGAGTGATCCCTTTCCAGCTTGCACCGCTGTGGAGGGATGGATTCATTAACACAATGATCCCCAGAATGCTACCCCCCTCATAACCGTTTCCTTCCCAGAATTCATCTTCCCTTTTGCCTAAAAACGATCTTCCACACATCGTCCCCAAAGATGACATAGGCCCCGAAGGAAATCGTTTTCCTTAGGTCCTTCTTTGTGGAGATAATGTAAAAAAAGAAAATTGAACGACAGTGAAGAGCTGTGAACAGTAATAGAATATATCTGTTTGTTTAATATGTAATTAATTCATGTTTAATTACGTAAATATCGGAACAAGTGTAATTTATTGAACTTACAGGTTGGAGATTTTTATTATTTTTTTATTTATTTATATGAATACCGTACAAGAGACTCAACTGCTCCTGTCTGGAATCAGTGAGACTATGGCATCCCCAATTGGGATGTGTTGTGTGACTGAAGGTATCGGGGAGGGAATGGAGATGGGGAAGAGGAAGGTACGCAAGTACCTGGCAATTCAGATCTGGTTATCAAACACGGCTAAAACCATTTCAAGTAACGTTTCAATTCTGAATGGTGGTCTTACACCAGGGCGATACTCAGAGTGTCTTCCACTCAGAGTGAAGAACTCTCTTGGAGATATTGGAGATATGGTATTTGCGAAGAGGAGAAGATGATACGCAAATATTTCAGATTTTATAAAAAAAATAATGAAAAAAATCGACAAACTCAATCTCAAAAAGACCGTATGGAAATTACGGACCTTCCAATAACCGAGAAAGGTATTATTTTTATTTTATTTTATGCCTATGTGAGAAGGTAATAAAATTAATTTCATACATTTTATATGTATTACACCTTGTTACGAATCCGCGTCGTCTGGACCCAATTATTTGCTCAAAGATTCCGTCATATAATTATTGTATCTTGGTACCAATGAAGGTTGGGTAGATGTACCCGAATTAACAATTTACAACCGCATTCTATTGGCCACAACTTACTACAGTTCGTTTCTAGTGCAGTTACCCACATTCCTCACTGGTGCGGCTTGTTGCGAGATTTAAAAACCCGTCCATCCCACGCACCCCGCAACCCGTCTCCCTCCCACTAATTGTATTACGAAAAGAATTGATGTTGCACTCTCGTTCAATCTCGCTCGCTCGTATCATACTCCCCGTACTCATTTTTACATCCGTTTTGTAGAATGCGCTCGAGAACCCCATTTGTTCAGCGTAAAGTTAAATTTAACCGAGAGTTATAGTGATGGTATTTCGGTGCGATCAAATGAGGATTGAGTTTAAACTGCATTGTAACCAACGTTTTCAAGAGGAGTTTACTTATTTTAACGAGATCCATTTGTGTGTAATATATAAGTTGTACGTGATTTGATCATCAATTATTTTTTTAAGAAACGTATTATGTTGATCGAAAATATTTAATAACGTGAAAAGGGAGATATATAAATAAATACAGGAAACTTAAAAGGGTATATAAGAAGGTAGACGGGAATTAAAAGTACGCTCAAATATTCAAAGAAAATCCTATTTTATTTTTAGGCCAAATAAACAAATTAGCATATGTTCTTATTGATTTGACACATCTACCTGACACCAGTATTGTAAAGATTGCAATCCGCTTGTTAAAATGGGGGATTCTATCAAACGGACCTCCAGTTTCTGAACGTTTCATTAATAATATTGTAATCTTTGTTTGATATCAGGTCTAAATATGATGTTAAAAATGATTTTTATAAAACTAACTAACTAACTACTAACTAGGTAAACTAACTAAATAACTAAAGATCACGCCGTTTCCCCGCAGGGGTAGGCAGAGAAGACGGAGCGCCAAACAACTCGGTCTTGGTGCACACTTTTTGCCTCATTGACATGCGTGCGTCGTCTCATACATAACCTTCTGTTATTCTGGCTCTTGACGTGGCCCTTCTCAAGTATCTGATTCATTTGTTCGTGCTACGACTTCCTCGGGCGTCCCCGACTTCTTCTACCATTCCATTTGCGCCTTATATTCTTCTTAGACTACTTTATTCGTACATTCGATCTACATGCCCAAACCATCTGAGGGTCCTTTTATTAATCTTACGCATTACGCTTACATCAGCCTTGCATTCTTTGCGCATCTCCACATTTCTCACACGATCATGCATGGATCTACCACACATACGCCTCATGGATCTCTTTCAACAGAATTCCTCTGCCAGTTCCATGCCTCAATGCCATACATCAGTGTATGTACCAGCACTCCATTATGGACTTCTAGCTTCGCTTTTTCGCTTCTTATTGTATATATCACATTTGGTAGCTATTGTAATTTTATTTTTATTTTATTTTTAACAGAAACAAACAGTACATTATTTACATTGGTGAAAAAAGTTTACAGTTAATAAGTATATTTCAAGTTAGGTACCTATGATATGTTTCATTGAAGTATCTTGTTTATATTAAATTTTTACCGGGTGATGTGCGTTGTGGGAGGGTGTGTGTGTGTGTGTGAGTATGTATGTGTGTAAGTATGCGCATTAAACTATATGATTGACTTGATGCTCTTTTTAAATTTGGGGAGTGAATCGGAGAAAATGTCGATGTTATAATTTAGATTAATATTATTGAATACATGAAGAGCACGATTGATTGGCGAATTAGTTGCTGCATTAGTCTTGTAATTAAGCGTGTGGAATAGTTCTGTATGGCGTGTACGTCTTAATGGTATGTTAAAATTAATTAAGGAAAGTAGTTCGGTACAATCGATGTTATTATTTAAAATTTTGTGTATAAATGTCAAATCACTCGTCTTTGTTGTAAAGTTAGAAATGTGCATTCATAATTATTGTTGAATTTGAATTTTAGATATTTTATAAATTTGTTTTGAATATGTTCTATGTTATCTATGTATAATTTGCTCTGGGGGTTCCAAATTGGCGAGGCATATTCCAGTATACTTCTGACTAATGCAAAATATAACATAACAACTGTGCGCGGGTTACTGAACACTTTACTTATACGAAGAACAAAACCAAGCATTTTATATGACCTGTGAACGATTGAGTCGATGTGAATATTAAAAATAAGTTTGCTATCAAGGTAAACACCAAGGTCTTTACATTCCGTTTTAGAGATGACAGGTTCATTGTTGAGTGAATAAGAGTACTTAATTACATATTTATTTCTGATTAATGTCATAGTATGACATTTGGAAACATTGATATCTAAACAGTTAAATTTACAATACTTGCAAAGCCTATCTAGGTCACTTTGTAACGCTTCACAGTCAGAGAGAGAATGCACAACTTTGAATATTTTCATGTCATCAGCGTAAAGCACATATTCGGAATTTTGAAAGCATGATCCAATGTCGTTTATATAAATGTTGAAGAATAGCGGACCGAGGTGGGAACCTTGCGGGACACCAGATATTACCTGTATAGACTTTGAGTAAACACCGTTTATTAATATTACCTGATTGCGATTACTAATGTAGGACTTAATCCATCTAAATAGGTCGCCATGTATACCAAGTAGGATGAGTTTCTTCAAAAGAATTGAGTGAATTATGCGGTCAAAGGCTTTAGAGAAGTCTGTATACAGTATACATAGTATCAACTTGCTCCTTATCGTCCATCTTGCTATGCAAGAAGTTAATGAAAAGGGCGAGGTTGGATGTTGTAGACCTACCTTTCATAAATCCGTGCTGATTTGGCGTAATGTTTGTCGAAATAGACGAGTATTATTCATCAAAGACGATTTTTTCAAGAACTTTGCTTAAAATAGGTAGTTGGGAAATTGGTCGGTAGTTTTTAACGTCATGTTTATCACCAGTCTTAAAAATTGGTGTGATAACAGCTGATTTCCACTTGACAGGAAACGATCCTTCCGTTAGTGACTTTTTATAAATGGCACAAACCGGAAGACAGATATATTTACTACAGTTACGTATAAAAATTCCAGGCAGCCTGTCTATTCCTGGTCCTTTATTAATATCTATGTTTGATAGGTATTTTAAGGTGATTATATAATAATTATATAATATATAATTAATAATTATATCACTTATTGTAGTTATAGTAAAATGTAATGTAATTGTAATATGTGAAACAGTACCTACATTATGCCTTCTAAATCTTGATATTTCTATAAAACGAAAAAGTCTGAGGAGTGCCGCAATATCACGTACAGGAACGAGAAGGAATAAAACAGAATTTTTTTTTCATGATATTCATTTAAAAATCTTAGCAATGAAATTTTGGCATTAGATTTTTAAATACTGAAAAACCGACAAACAAAAATGGATACAAGCTTAACATCAACACTTTAACTACGCAGCGGCACGTGATAGATAATTTCTGCCATACTTCGTTCTTTTTTTATGTCAACTTTCCCGAAAACAAGGTGAAAAAACACACTTTCCGCGAAAATTGGGTTAACTAAAGCACGAGCACGTCGCGGGGCTATTCCGCCTAATAATGCTCTTATTTAGGGAAAATATACACCGAAACACACCCCCCGTGGCACAGCAGGCACGTAGGGTGGTTTCATAAACGGCCCTGCTTTACATATTATTGAAGGTGTCAAAATAAAGAGCGGAATTTAGCGACTTGGCCTTAATATCGTCAGTCGCTAGTTTAAGTGGCGGTCTTTTGGAAAGAACGTCGGCAAATTATACTTATTAAAGCAGAAGTCATCAAATACCGTAACGCTAACCAGCATTTATACAGTTGGCCAATGGTTAAAACAAATTGAACGAACTTCTGTGTTGCTATGTTATTTCTATTCAATATTTCTTTCTGTCTTCATTGTTTTCATAATGAAAAAAATAAGTATGTGCAAGAAGTGAAACCTTCAGAAAACTAAAGCAGACACGAGTGGGGAGGCAACGAAACACTGCACAAAGAAGGAACCGATTATACTATCTCTATTCTTTCGCAGGCAAAATTCTAAGTGTCTTTTTTTATTGTCGCTATGTTTCGTTTCATCAAGTTTCAAATCACAACGCTCCTAAAGAAGTTTTCCCTTCAAAATTATATTTGGATTTCGTAGGATTCGACCCTTGGTCCCCTGAATGTCTGGCCGCTAACGTACGTCAGGCGCTTTATACCACTATACTAAAGGAGACTTGCGTGGTACCGTGGATTTATCTTATTATATTGGAACCCATTACTCGTTAAATAAATAAATATTTTATTGCTATCTCATTCTAAATTTGCTAAATCCTCTTGATGTATGTATGTTTTGTCTCTTCCGTTTCATCGAGTTTCAAATCACGTAAAGAAGTTTTCAATTTAAAAAAATGGAGACTAAATAAGAATAAATTCACTATTTAATTCAGCAATTCTTACTAACAATTCGTAGCTACATTTTGTTTGATTGATTTGTGTTGTTCCACAATTTTATGATTCATTTGCTCTATATTCCAGAGTATAGAATTTCAGTATCACCCTGGTGTAAGGCCATCATTCAGAATTGAAACGTTGCTTAAAATGGCTTTAGCTGTATTTGGTGACCAGATCTGAATAGCCAGGCACTTCTCCACGTTTCTCCTTCCCATCTCCTTCCCCTTCTCACTACCTTCAGCCTCACAACATACCCTAATTGCGATGCCAAGTCTTACTGGCTCCAAGCATTGGGAACAGTTGGGACGCTAGTACATATTAAAAGATAAAATAAAATATTTAAAAAAATTATCGATATGAAACATGCCTGCCAATAAATAATAAAAAAACAAATGTTTTAAAATATATTTACCGTCGGTAGCTTAGTTGATTAATGGGACGAATTCCAACCCCGACTACTTGAGTTCAATTTCTCAGCTGGCTATGTACTCCATCGTTGCAAAAGCTACATCTTCCGCTTATCATAGGGATGGTTGGGGATTTTTTAAATATTATCAGGTTATTCGTAACCCGGAATGTTTGTCTTTTTTTTTAAATGTATATATGCACATTAGAATAATATATATGCAACTACAAATAGTTTTTCGTGAATAAATTAATATTTGTAACAAAATTTATTTCAGAATAATTGAAGTGCATATTATGATTTTAGATTTTCACGGCAAAAAGTATTGTAACGTTTCAGACAGCATTACTGTGTCCATAATCACACATCTGCCCTGATGATGGACGCTGCATCGCTGTATGAAAAGATCGGCTAAAGAAGAAGGTAGCGCAACACAGTATAACATCCCAAAAATAAATATCGACGAAAAAAAGAGGTATATATATATATGTGTAATAATTTTGTAAAATTATGATCTAATATCAAATGCGTAATGTATTGTACCGAATAACGATACATATTATATTAAAAAAAAATTCTACTAAGGGCTCATATTTAATTACTCATACATCATGCATTATTTTAATTAAATATTTGAAAGATAATCATTAAAATACGAAGTACATTTAATTGGAATATCGAAGGAACGTTGATAATTATGCTTCCGTGAAACTCATTTACTCTCTACTAATGAAACAATTTTTTGCTGGTGTAAAATTGAAAGCTTTGATAATTGATACTGTTTTCTCAAAAGCACCGTCGAGCATGACGGAAAAAAATATCGATAATAATCAATACAAATAAAAAGAACGTAAAGTTAACGCTACATTATTTATAGAAAAATTTCCATCATCTACCATAAAATGAAATACTGTCCACTGTACGATCTTTATGCTAATTCATTTTATGGGTTGTCCATAAATTTGTTTATGGGATTTTTATACCTGCCAACAAATTTAACGGGGAAAGGATTTACGGCTAAAATCAAGTGCGAAGCTTTTATGATAAACATACTTCTAAGGATCTTACTTCGGAAATGTTCGGTTTATGAGCTTAAAAAACGCGTCACCGCCATCAAAATTTAATGAACCTTTTTACAAGGGTTAGGTTCGATTACGTTTTTATTATTAATGGATTAAAATGTGCCGATTTTTTTATGGTCTTTAGGTTCATTTATATTATTTTTGTCTTCTAAAAACCAAAAACTGCTTGGTTAATCGAAAAAATGTGTTTATGTTCGAATTTTTTTTTACTTTTTAATGAAGCAAGCCAATTTTAAAAATAACTTGAATGAACCGGTCAGTGGTTGAGTGGGCATAGCGCTTGGGTCCCACCCGGGCGTCGCATGTTCGATTCCTCTGCTGGCTAAGTCCTCTATCACAACACAAGCAACATTTTCGGCTCTCTGTGGAGGTAGTAGGAGATTTTCAAACATTGTTGGTCTATTTGTAACCCGGGAATGTTTAAAAAAAAAGAATGAATTGAAACTTTCGAGAAAAGATAACATTTTTTAAAATCTGTTTTAAACACAGTTTAAATGTTTTTTTTTTATTTTTTGTCATACGTATTGACCACCACAATGAAATAAAGTTTAAATTATTTGATATTTCGAAGATTTGCTTAATCGAATTTCGCGAAATTCTTTACACATACTATTTGTAAATTTATTCAATGCATTCAACGTAATGAATGTTCTTTAAAAATAATAAAAGCAAAAATTGAATGTAACTTGAATGAAAAATGCAACTTAACACACTTTGTCCTACGTATATTCTTTTTTAGATTGCATAATTTTTTTTATTTTTTTTACAAGAGCCCTACGTAGGAGGCCCTGAAGAAAATAATTTTCCTCACGGCCTATGTCATTTTTGGGGATGCTGTGTGAAGAACAGGAAGGAGAGGAGAGTTCTAGTAAGGAAAAGGGTTTAAGGGGTGCGTAGAAATCTGGGGTTCATTGTGTCCTGGTCATCCGCCTCCAATACCTAGACAAACCTCACCCCATGAACCCGGGCACCCCTGCTTAATCACCAAACGTAGCGAACCACTTGATTGACCTAAGTGATTGTAATTGCTCGAAGAAGGTGATTAACTATATCAATGGATTTTTAAATGTTTCTCTGTCATTCAAAACTGATGAAAATAACACTTTAGATTTCGTAAAATGATAATTCTCACTCATGTGAGACTTTGTGGCGTGCGGGGCAAATATGCAAATTTAAGATGTATCCCAGGGGTTCTAGACGTACAATAAATGAACATAATTAAACCAAATCACTTTTAAAAAAATTGAATCATTATCGCACAAAACTTGTGAAATGTTATGATGGTGTTGCGGGGGGGAATTAGAGGTACAAAAACAAGTATGTTTGTGTACCATCATGTTTAAAGGAACTCTTATTAATTTTCCAAAAAAAAATCATCATGCTAAAAAAAAGTCGTGCACCTTTGCTTATAGCTTGGGTTTCTTGCACTAATATGTTCTCTGAAATTAAGCCTCATTTATCGCATCACGAGAGCGAAGAATTCATTCACAAGCCGAAATTCGCACTCATAAACGAATAAATCTACATAACTTCAAAGGTGTGACAGGTTACTCAGCTTGCATGGATAATTGGTCACCCCTGAAAGCAATGTTTAATGGCAATTATGTTGTTTGCACGAGAAAAGGGCATAAATGAGACTAAGGACTAAATGTCCGTGGGTTTATTGATTATCTCATTTCCTCGTAACGTTTTTAAGAATGAGGAAGTATTCTCTAAAAAAGTTTACCTGATTTGCAGGTGTGTACGAAAATCGTTAACAGGAATAAATCTTTTAATTTATAAACTTATCAATATTATATCGTGGGTAACCACTATATTTTATATTTTTAATGTTATTTTACATTATACAATGTGATATTTCACAATATCACATTGTATAAACAAATCGTTGGTAGTGGAAGATCATAACTACAATTTTTTATTTAAATATTTATAACCTAGCAATGTCTTAAACCATAGGTTCTCAACGTGGGCGATAACGCCCCCTTGGGGTCGTTTCAGACCTTCAGGGGGGCGGTGAAAGACCAAGATCAAATTGGGGGGCGTTTCAGACTTTCAGGGGGGCGGTAGAAGACCCAGAGAAACCCATCTTACCCCTTCAGTGCTCCAGATAGTTTGCTGGCAGGACGTACGTCTTTTTCGCTGCGCGCCGTAATTTTAAATTTATTAAAATGTTTTACAAGTTTATCCTAATTGATATTAACGAGGAAACTAGTGCGCTTCGTTTGCTAACGACAAGCGGTGGTGGTCGCAAGTATCTGAGAAGTGGTTCTCGAGAGAAGTCATCTCGAATGTAGAGATCAAACACGCCCTTCATACAGGGCCGGATTAACCATGTTGGGGCCCCTAGGCAGTGCACGTCTCGGGGCCCCTTTACCAATAGTGGACTAACGGGGGGGGGGGATACGTATTTATAATTATTCAATAATGTCTAAGCAAAATAAAAATATAATTTTTTTTAAATATATGCGCAGATCTTTTTTTTAATGATTTTATTTAAACTAATATTAAAATTCTGAATTATATCTTTCCCAGATAATTTATTGATTTATTTTACTCCATGATTATATAATTTGAAATGTGTGTTGTATAATACAAAATTTTGTTTGAAAATTTAACAAATCTGCTAACGCCCTACGGTAAAACCTTAATGTACTAAAAATAAACATATTTTCTCAGAATTTAAAACTTAGCTTTACTAGATAAAAGAACAGTCTTTCGAAATCAATTTATAATTTTGTGGTGAAAAAGAGTCAATACGTCTAAAATTTGATATAAAAACGACATATTTCTGGTTTTGTCTGGTGATTCCCACTTAAGGCGGACACTGTAAAAAATTTTTTTGGTAATTTTATTTTTTTATTTCATTTTCTGAAAGACGCATTTGTTAAAAATGCTCTCACCAAAAATTTTAAAGATATTCGAAAAATTGACAGAGATGCAGCATTTTATGTGAAACAATAACTTAGTGAACACCACTTTTATTATACATACTTATGCCGACCGGGTTTCGCTACAACCGTAGGTTTTTCAGGGCAGTTTGTATGTTGAATTATCCTTCAGCAAAACTTTGACTGTGTAACTTTGTTAACACATTTTTTAACCTCCATACATCCATTTGCAGGTCTTAAACTGTTTGAAAATCTAGTGTCTATTTCACCACGTAGGTTAATTTTGTTTAAATTTTAATTTCGATTTTTTATGGAAAATTTTCATTGTTCATAAAAAAAATAGAAGGGGGCCCATTATAAAAAAAATCCCTTAGTGGTGCCATACTGAATGGATTTACTAACAGTTTAAGATTTAGTACATGCAAATCGGACGTATAGTTTTTCTAATATGTTGTCAACCGTGTTGAAAAAAGCAGTTTCGAGAAAAACGCGTTCAAAGTTTTGCTGAACGTTAATTCAACATACAAACTGTTTAAAATGGTTTCATATAATATGTTGAAGGTATCTCCGTCAATTTTGCGAATTTCCTTAAAACATTTGGTGAGAGCATTATTAACAAATGCATCTTTCAGAAAATGAAATAAAAAAATAAAATAAATTTTTTTTTTTTTTATAAATGACAATTTTTTTTACAGTGGCCTGGTGCCTTAAAGCCTTGTTTAGGATTTAATCAAATGAACATGGAGGCGTTTGGAGGCCCCCCAGAGTCAGAGGCCCATGTGAACTGAAGAAAAAGCTTGTAAAATGACCAAATAAAGATATTATTATTATTAAAATGACATTAACTTCTTAAACTAGGGGGGGGGGGTGCGGTTCATCCAGCTTTTCCACCCCGGGCCTCTGACGGGCTTAGTCCGCCACTGCACTTTATCCTTTTCTAACTTCCAAACTTTTTTTTTTCTACCACAACGTAATTTTATTCATAATTAATCTGTTTTTTACTACATTTCGAAGGTATGCCTTCACCCCCATTCAATAAAAAAAATTAAACGAATACAATAGTACAATGAGCGGTCTTATCACTAAAGTGATCTCTTCCAGACAACCTTGGTATGAAGAGAAACAAAGAATTTTAGCAAGCAGATAGGTAGTGCACACTAAAGCTTGTACAACATTTATATTTTAAACATTACAAATAATAGCAAAAAAAAAAAAACCAAACAAATGCCAATATAAACCACACACGGCACCTATAATCATATCAACTATGAAAAATACAACTATGTTGAAATATTTGTTTTAATTATTGACTTGTTATTTATCATTTGTGCGTGATGTGAACAGTTATTGGGTTATAACCTAATTATTATAATTTGTTGTTTTTTTTAATGCATGTAATGTTATTAACCTATAAATGTTCGTAATAAAAAATTTTAATATTTAAAACATCTTGAAAGCTGACTTTTTCCAAAAGTGTGCCGGAGTTGCTCACTAATTGGGAGTCGAACCGTTGACGAAAGTTATTTTTTCTTGGGGCGTGGGGCCCCCAGCCGATGCGGGGCCCCTAGGCAGTTGCCTACTCTGCCTTAGGGATAATCCGGTACTGCCTTCATAAGCGTAGGAAAACTGGAGGCCTTCAGAGTGAATACGATCTGTTCAGTTCTTACCGAGCGTAAGTTAGTCGCGAGTTTCGAGTGGCCTATCTATCCTACGTGTCTGAAATCGAGGAAAACATCACGCAAGATCCCAAGATTTTTTGGCACTATTTAAAATCCCTTCTGAAGGATGGTAGTCTTGAACACACCTTCATAAAAGGTAATCAAGAATTTCGTGGCTTGAGTGTGGCTAACGCATTTGCTAATCATTTTCAATCGGTCTACAATAAAGACCCTCCACTTCTAGACATTAATAATACGGCCACATTTACTACCAGAGGAGCTTCAAACTTTGACTTCGTTCCCATATTTTTTATTAAAAGGTGCACCGAGTTCCTAAAAACACCATTAATATGTCTTATCATTAACTTCGCTATTAGTACTTTCACTTTTACTGAAGTATGGAAAGTTTCCAAAAATATGTCCTATTTTTAAGAAAGGTTCGAAAAAGTTAATCGAAAATTATAGACCAGTTGCCAAACTATCTGCTCCTGCTAACAGCTAAACTATTTGAACAATTCATACATAAATTCCTTATGCCTCAGATAGACGCATACATTATCCCCGAACAGCATTGTTTCAGGAAAGGAAGATCCACTGAAACCAATCTGATGGTTTTCACCGACTATGTTGCTAGGTCCCTAGATAGTGGATACCAAGTAGAATCATGATATCTTACTCATAAAACTTGCCCAGTTGGATTTTTCTCTTCGGATGTTAAAGTTTTTTAAAAGTTACTTCAAGAACAGAAAGCAATTTGTCACACACGGAATCTTCCAATCTGCTGAATTCCTCGTTTTTCTTGGGTTCCCTAAAGATCGATCCTAGGGCCTCTTCTCTTTTCTATTTTCATAATAATATTGCTGGAGTCCTCCGTTTTTCTCGCTTTTTGCTGTTCGCTGACGATCTAAAATTATTTCTTCTAATACGAAATATTGAGGACTGCCAGCGCCTTCAAGCTGATGTTGATAACATTTCAGAATAGAGTCAACGAAACCAGCTTCATTTCAATGTCTTGAAATGCGTAGTTCTGACTTTTACCAGAGCATACCAGTCTCACCTACCACAGTTACACTATGCTCGGTCATAATCTCAAACGAGTTTCAAATATAAAGGATCTTGGGATTATGTATGAATGTAAGCTGACATTTCGTCCTCATATAACCGTCAAAGTTTTTCGCGATACCCGTGCTCTGAAGATTTTATACTTCTCCCTGGTCCGCAATAAGCTGGAGAGTGGTTCGCTTATCTAGAATCCCCATAAGGTGGGATGATCCCTTATGTTTGAAAGGGTTCAAAAAAGTTTCTAAGATTTCTCCACATGAGGGAGTACGACCACTGTCTATGGCTCTACCTGACGAACTTTCTCCTGAGCATGCTGGGACTTCACTCCCTGCAGCTCAAAAGAGAGGGGTATGCCGCCACCCACTTATTCAGACTGCTGCGAGGCTATATTGAGAACTCAGCCATTTTGGTGCCCGTGTGTCTCTATATTCCATATGACTAACTTAGACAGCGTCATCATAGATTATTCTATCTTCCTGCCTATAGCACTAACTTGCCAATGGTTCTCCCGGTAGGGAGGAGTAAATTGCTTCTGAACCAAATCTCCTCCGAGATTGAGGAGAGATTCAAATGGGAAATTCTTTTGATTCTTGAAAGAGTCTCTCCACATTGACGAAATCTTCACCACCGCCTGATTTTTTTTTTAAATTGCCATATTTCTTGCCTTATTTCTTATATGTATATAATAAAGTCAAATTTGTAATGGTGTAAGAAATTAATAAAATATATTATTATTATATCCCATTTCGCCCCATCCCATTATTAGAAGAAATAATTTTAGATCGTCAGCGAACAGCAAAAATCGATAAAAACGCATGACTCCAGCAATGTCTTTCAATTTTTTTGAAATTGTCATATATCTTGAAATTTATTTTATGCATATACCCCCCCTCCCCCTTCCCCCACCTCTCCCCTCCCTCCACCACCGTTGTGGTAAATATAATCGTGACGACAATTGCTGTTTCAGATTCACGAGTTGGGGGGCGCTAGAAAAATTAATATTCTCAAAGTGGGCGGTGGGAAAAAAAAGGTTGAGAATCTATGTCTTAAACTGAGATTTTTTTTTTCATTTGCTCCACAAAGGCGGCCTTTGAGCCTATGTCATCTTTGGGGATGCTCATGATCATATAAGGGGTATTTTGAGGAAAGGAAGGCGATGAAGTTCTGATGAATCTGGGGTTCAGTGTGTCTCTAGGAGGACGTACGAATCCATCCCTCTCCCTACGGAGCAAGAAGAAGTTCCAAGAGAGTCCTGCTGGGTAAGTCGAAGAAAGATTCCACTAGACTAGACCACTCTCTCCTGATGCACCCTGTCACGCAGTTGGTGAGCAGACGCAGCCGCCAAGACCTCGACAAACCTCGCACCAAATGTAGCAAACCACGTGGGATGGCCGGGTGGCCTATGGCAGAGGTGTTGCTTATCTCATAAATCGTTCCTAGGTCGGCGGTATCCCTCCCCGCCTCCCAAATTGAAATTTATATACATTTGAATAATATATCGTAAGTAAATACTAAATTATTAAATATACATTTTTTTTTAATTTGCCCATCTTTATTTTTGCTTTGGACGCACATTGTTCAACAAATCGTTGGTAGTTGAAGATCACAATTCGAAACTGTTATTTAAATTATTATTTTTAATTTTTATAAGAAAAACTTGTCCCAGTTGCGACCATTGTCTTTTTTCTGTTTTTCTGTGTCTTGTTCTTTTTCATATTTTCGTTTAGATTATTATTGTTAACTTATTCTAATATTATTTTTAATTGATAAACTAACGTTTAAGACAAGATTTTTATATATAGCACAAAGGGTAACAATTATTATAAGCAATAATAATTGTTAGCCTGAAACACTCATCTACATTGAAAAATCTCCCGAGCAAAGATACATGCCGCCGGCGAGACTCGAACCCGCGTCCTTCTGATATCCGGTCAAATGCTCTGCCAGTGAGCTACGTCGCGACGCGTCGGTACTACTACGGTCCTACCCGCCAAATAATTCAATATATACTAGTGTTTCATTCAAAAACTACTGCTTATTATATTTTTCCACCTGCAAACAACCAACTTTATTTATATAAGAAAGGCATTGTAAGTGTTAAATCTCTCACTAGGTGGCGTCGAGACAAATTATGTCTACATTTTTTGGTGAAATACTTTAACTCGTCAAATATTCATTATTATTTTAAAATTGATAAACTAATGTTTATGACAAGATTTTTTGACCATTTGAGAGCATTTGAACGGCAATCAGAAGGACGCGGGTTCGAGTCCCGTTGGCGGCATGTATCTTTTCTCGGGAGATTTTTTTAATGGAGATGGGTGTTTCAGGTTAATAATTATTGCTTATAATAATTGTGTTATTTAAATATTTCTAGCCCTGCCACGTCTTGCACGAAATATGAACTGAGTTATGAAGCTGGCACAAAAGTTTTGAATTAGGTAGTACCTATTCCGAATAATTTGATAATATATCTACAGCCTTGAATCTTATGGTACGACGAGTAATTTTCCCGGCCATGCGGTTAACGTGTCATATTTCAGCTCAGTATAGAATAATCCAAGTAATAAACCCGCTAGAGTAAACCGTAAAGTACATACTACGTCATATGTACCGTATATATTTCAGAAGAGTAGAGTTAACTAAAGACTACCACCGGACTTAGTACGAGCTTAACTAAACTGGTCTCGTATTATTAGTGTTTAAGTAAGTTCATGGGTAAAGTTTCAGATGTATGAAAATCGTGATGTAATTTTACTGTGACAATTCAGTAAAATGTTTGTGTACTGTCTTGTACCCATTATGAATCATATGTGATATTATATATGGAAGATTTTTTTTTTTTTGTGTTTCTTTGGCTTTAACTACGTAACAATTTATAGACCGTTTCTTTTGAAGAGTTTTACTTTACATATAAAAAACACCCGTTTTACTTTCCATGTATATGGAAAGTAAAACGGGCATGGGTACCGCCGTCTCAGGAACCATCTATTGACAAACCAACACTTCTACCGTTGGTCACCCCAAGTGACCTAGCAGGGGTGCCCAGTTCATGGGGTCAGGTCAGCGTGGCAGGCCGGGTCGGAAGACACTGGATACGAGAGATCTTTTGACCTATTAATTATTTTTTGTTTAATTCGTAGAACTCCATTTTAATTTTTAGAAATTTAATTGAAATTATATTTGATTATGTTATTATCGAGTTCTGCAAGGATTTTAGAAAGTATTTAGTTACAGTTGTTTCGACTTGTAAGGTCATTTTCAAACTGTTTCGACTAAATATTATAAATATTTTCAAACTGTTTCGACTAAATATTATTACTAATTCTAAAATACTTGCAGAACTCGATAATAACATTATCAAATATAATTTTAATTAAATTTCTAAAAATCTTTTGACCTCTCCAGCAGGACTCTCTCGGAACATTTCCTTGCATCACAGTGGAAAGGATTGATTCGACTCCCAAATTCCTACCCACCTCACATACCTCTTTCCTTACCAAAATTTTCTCTCCTTCCTTCCCCTAAAAATACAATCCACACAGCATCCCCAAAGATCCAACAGGCCCTGAGTGGAATTATTTTCCTTAGGGCCTTCTGTGCGGAGCTAATGTGAAAAGAGGAACATTTTAATGCAAAATTAGTAGGAATAAAATGGTTGTTGCATCTAATATATTTTCTACGGATGCATAGAGTTTCCATTGCATTTAAATAGCAATATTTAATTAAATTTCATCCTACGTTGGTAAGTGCTTTCACTCCAAAGCTATAAATACTGAATTTTTGCTTTGATAATCTCTTCCGGTTGCTTTTCATGATTAAATTACTCCCACAGTCGTGTTAAGATAGTACCTATTAACATCGTAGCTTTCAGTTATGTTATAAAAATTAAAATTATTTGACCCACGTAACATGTAAATATTGATGACAACATTATTAATCATGATTTTGATTCGTGAAATAGGAAAAAGTGTTTGGCTACCTCTTCGCATTGTTTATACGGTATTTAATTTCTTCAGTGGTAGCTATTTCCAACGGCCATAAAACAAATCATTTTAAAAGCAGACCCATGATATTAAAACAAATCACATAATATTTTCTCTTTCTCTTGTTTATATTATTATCGTCCAGCGCTTCAGGGCAACGTGCAAAATAACAAATTGTTATTTAAATTGGATTAAGTTACATCTCCAATATCAAAACAGTAAAAGAGGACACTCCAAGATACTAAAAACAAACAATTTTATTTATTTATTTGTTTGCTTTATCCAGAGCCCGCTGAGAAGAGCACTTAACGTTGCCTGGTTCATTACATTAAAATAAAATATTTTCAACTTTAACTTTGCGAAGACAATTATTTAATTTGTGTTTCAGAAAGCATGTCGACGGAGGTATGTGGTCCGTATAAACATATCCCTTTTAATGAGAGAGATTTGCAGACTTTTATAGAAGGCAATGACAAAAACGGGATAATTTATGCGCATTCGCAAACACCGACCCGGCCAACTTTGGGGGACGCGTCAAAATTTATTAACTCTAACTCAGGGGTACTTTTATAAAATAAGGCATAAAGCAGCTGTGAGATATTGAAAACTTTGCAAATCGTAAAAAATTAAACCCTATAGGTGCTGGAATTTTTGATAAAATCGGAAGTAAAATCAATATTCAAATCACTGAAACAAATGAAACTTTTTATCATTTACGTTATAGTCTAGTTAAAAAAAGTCACTGTTTCAGTAGAATTTATCACTTAAATTTATCGCTAAAATTTGTTAGTTTTGCGTTATTGTTAGCAAAGGCATCAAATAAGGTCCCTTTCTATTGCTACAAACAAGAACGTTATTGTGATTTATTAAATTATTTTATAGGGTAATAAATAGTACAGGGCGTTATTTGTATAATTGGGGTATAACATTATATAAAAGTGACATATTTTAACCTTAGAATCAATTATAACACGTTGAGTGAACGGGTTTCATCGAAATTCATCAAATATTTGAAGTTAATTTTCGTGTGCTGTGTAAATTCTATTCAAGTTCTGTGATTATTTCAGTTTCATGCAGTGACTAACCAATAATGATATAATAACAGAACTTGAATTGAACCTCCACAGAATGTGAAAATAAACTTCAAATATTTTTTGAACTCATAAATTACTAGTTTTCCGATATCTCTAAAAATGAAGAAGTAAGTTTTCAAAGTGAATTTGGGTAAAACAGTATTATTTATAATTCGATTTGGCAATGCTGAAGTACCTACTGTAATGTCATAAGCTTTTCGGTCGGCGTCAAATATCAATATCTTGACGGGTTATATTTTCGGTAGCTACTATTCGGTATTTTCAGAAAATTTAAAAAGTTAATCAACGCGCTCTAAAATCTGCTACATTTATTATAAAAATGTTATTATAAGTGACGATCTCATTATTGACTTTTCTGACTTTTATTTCGAATATTAAAAAGTTGTTTATGAAAGGAACTAAGTAAGAACGTAAATATTGAACTACTTTGCTATTTGTTATGTTGAATAAATAAACGTTATTGATTCGATTGTGAACAGGAAAAATAAATAACTCCTAATTTAAAAACCAACTAAGCGTTGAATTGTTTTATTTTAAAATTATTTTGTTAAAATATTTTACATAGGTTTGGTCATAGAAATATTGTTCTTCTGCGAAGTTTACATGAATATAAAAGGAAATTTATCTCAAATTATTAACATTAATATATATTTAATTGACCTACCTTTAAAGTAAAAATAACAATTAATAGCTTCTAAAATATAGGTCAATCGCTTCAGTTCTATTCATTTTACCGAATTTAGCAAAAGACCGAAAGATACAGGCCGCATACTATAAAAGTAGCTCGAAAATAATAATAAAATCCTTTATTTTACTTCAGTTATTTTGGTTTCCATGATTTACTTTACGATCAAAATCGATTTATTCTCTTTTGCTTTTACAATTTTCTGTAGGATGTAAATAATGTGTGAACACCAATCTAAAACTTCTTTGGCCTAGAAAAAAAAACATAAACTGCATCGAACAATTCACAATAAATCAACAATAAAGCAAAATGCAAATATTATTTTAAAAAACGACTGAAATAACTGCCTGCCTTCCACTCTTGATTTTTACAGTCATATCAACAAATCTTCGAAAATAAAATAAGGACGTCAATAAAAGTATCAAATAACTTGTTCACTGCGCAAATCACGGCCAACCAATGGAGCTTTATCACAGTGGGGGTTAAACGAACCCCATGCTCAAAAATAAAACGTCGCTTGATTGCAAACAGTCAAAGAAAAATGCAGAGTTTATCTTTCGTTAAATAAAATCCCCCCAAAGAACTAAGCAAAATATGTGCTTCTTATTAAAAAATTAAAAATCAAAGTAGAAAATCCATTTTTAAAATTGCGATTGCGACTGGTTCTAAAGTTTCTCCTGATTTTTATCGCGAGTGCAAAGGATTCCTCAAGGTGTGTGGTTTGTATGATGTGTGGGAGTGATGAAGAATTCGAGATTAGGTTCGACTTAGCAACCAAAAGTGCAAAGAAAAAAAACAGCGACATCGATCTTCGATTTTGCCGGAGACATTTTGGTTTATTTGCCCGAGATTGGCCGCCCGATGCAAATAAATTATGGAGGGTTCGAATTTTGATTGGGTGCTTTATTTGTGTAAGCCAAAGTTAACACATTTTAGTTTAATTTTAATTTTACCTACACATGAAAAGGAAAATTTCAAATCTTTGATGAGATTCAAAATATGCACTGAACTCGAAATTGATAAAGTGAAACCTTTTCTTAATTTCGTACTCAAGAATGTCGGTAAGAACATTCCTAAAATGTTGATAAACAACTTGATAAAAACAGCCATTTACGCGAACATGAAGGTTTATGTTCTGTTGTACATTATCTCTTAGTATTGGTCTCAAAACATAATATTGTATACGGTCAATTACCTGGAATTCTACCTAATATACGGCCAATGATATTTTATTTTTATCCAATATATTACTTGAACAATAAAATTGGAATAAATCCTATGTTCGCCTCTTAAAGAGAAAAAAAGAGTGAATGATCTTTCGTTACAAGGGTGATTCCTAAAAACCACATCTAACCAGGAAACATTAAAAGGGGAAATAAAAGGTGTGACTGAGAAACCCTTATCTTAAATGTGACAAACAGAAACATTAATAGACAATTGGGATAAAACCAGAACATCGTTTATCGACACCGCTCTCTATTTAGATACAAACACAGAGGGTAGAGCAGGGAGTGTGGGAGAGGGAAAATGAAAAAAGGTTCACACAAGTAGGACCACATCCCTGGCTCCGGGAGAAGGAACGAGTGCGTCCCTTTTAGAACAAATGAACCAAGTGAACAAACAAGGATAAGTCCGGCTAATGAGAGAAAGGTCACTCGAACAATGTTCACGGAGAATTGATACGGTTTCGTTGAATCGTTTTTCATTGTATGATTCAAAAACGAATTTCAAGGGTTGGTTAAAAAAATTAACCAGTGGTTCTTAAAGTTTGAAGATTTGATTTTTTTTTATTTTTATTTTTATATTTATGCAAATGTTTATTAGTCTCCTATATAAGATTATTTCATTCGTTTTCGATTACATGTAAATTGTGCCGATATCAATGCTTCAATAAAATGAAAAAAATTTAAAAATGTCACCCTAGATGTGAATTATTTGATCACTCGCCCTGCAGAAAAATGGTATGAAACCAAAACGGTGGTAATTATGACATTATTATCTTTTATATTCTACCTACATTATTTAAAAATCAAAATATGTTTCTTGGGTGTATATGAGTAAATGAGATGTGTATGCGTTGCTAAACCATTCATCCGATTGCGATGAAACTTTGGAGATTTGATGTGCGCATGCCCGCGATAGTTTCTATATATAATATTGAGCTCTGGTGTCATGAAATTATGCGTTGCTAAGAATAAAAAAAATGCAATAGGTAGCACGCGAGCTGTTTGAATGGAATACGGGAAGGGGGGAGAGAAACTCGGGAGGGGGTTTCACGGGACGGAGGAAGCGGGAGTGGGGAGTGGGGAGAGGGAAGGCAGAGAAGGCAGAGTGGGGACGCGTGAGGGGAAGGAGAGGCGGAAGGGGAACGGGACGAATGGGAAAGTACGGGCAGGGAGAATCAATTTCAAATACATGCCGGGAACTCGCTAGTATGTAATATAAAGAAGATTTTTGAGGGTTGATGAAATGCACAATTATCCTACAAAATAGGAGGAAAGCCATTGTCCACGTGATATTTCGAAAAACCCCCCCACCCCTTTCCACCCTTTAAAGGAAAATGTAGATACTTCTTGATGAAATTTTGAAAACCTATTCAAAATAAGAAAATAATCTTATATCGGAAATAAAGCCCGGGCAATGCCCGGGACTTAAGCTGGCCTCTAAATAAATGTTGATTAATAACATTCAAAATATTAAGAAATATCTAATAAAAAAAATCTAGCACGAAAATATGAATAATAAATTTATTATAACAAATTGGCATTATAGATATGTTTGCGTAAAGAAATAGAAACACTTTACCAAAAATAAATAAAGGTACTCTCTTTTTATTGAGAAGTCGTTAAAACCGCTGGTACAGATTGTCGGCCTTCAACGCAGGTTCATAAATATATGCCAGCGCTATTTTATTGACAGGATCCTGATTTTTTACTAGAACCTATTTAATTCTTATCTGTTGGGCTATCTTTGTGTGGCTTTCCTGTCCCGGGTACACGAATGGACAGTGTACAATTTTGACGGTTGTTTTGCTAGATTTATAATACCTGTTTGATCCTGACATATTTAGTTAGAAGTGTCGAACAGACAGACAAACCTTTTAGTTCATAGGACATAAATCAGTTGCTCGACTCTTTGTGGATTGTAATTTGAAATTCCTCGATATTTACTAACCAGTCTGACCTTATTCCCAAAACTCCCTAGAGTCACAGTTTATTAAAATAAATCCTTTCTTATCAACTAAAGTTCATCACTTTCCACGCGGAGTACCCTTAAATAGATTAATCAGAGGTAATTTAAATTAATTCATCCATAACGTATAATCATTTTCCCGTTAAAGTCTCATTAAAATCTTTATCGTGAATTTAAAATCCGTGTTATCATTTCACACGATCTATGCACTTCGCAAATACGGATGACTCAAGATCATTTTGAACAAACTTTAAGACCAGTAGTCAATTAAAATTATAAAAAGGTCAAGTTTATTTGTTAGGTTCTGCGTAATCTCCGAGACTTTAGGTGAGTGATATTTTGCTAAAGGCGCATCGATTTGATTGTCTTTATCTGTTTAATTAGATAGAGTGAAGATGCCTGTGACATGGTTCTAGTAAATAGTTACAATTTGTTAAAACGAGTTAATTTGCCGTACTTAACATATTTGCTATTCTTTTGATAAGTTATCTTATTTTAGTAGAATTCTCTTTTAAATAGATGTGGTAATGGTCAATCTCCCGGGCGGTGAAAGTTCAACAACGAGAAATTTTCCTGTCAACGATTTTATCGCGCAAATTAGTATGGACTATATCGCTTCTGGGAATCGATAAATAGTGGACGCCACTTGAATATTTTATGCCTTTTTATGCGCAACCTGCCGCGGCTAATGACGGACCATGCTATTGTAATTATACGCCGGGTGGACTTAAAGCCAATACGTACTCACACGGCAAAATCATAATTTTTACCTGCTAAAACATAAGACCTCATCGAAACCCACAAAGCATTTCACAACCACGACATGATTATCTAATAACTTCAAACCTGTTTTTGACTAAGTGCCAGAGTGTTGTGCTTAAAATTTGGTTAACTCTCGACAATTTTAAGTGTCCCATTTAATTTGAAACTGGTTACCGTTTGGAGCAGTCCTCTACGCAAAAGGTTCACTGTAAATTTTCCCGCAATTTGATATTTTCTTTTGTTCCTTCCCCGCTGAGAAATACATTTTATTAACAGCTTAATCTCAGACATATGCATGCGCCAACCACAACTTATCAATTAAATATTTCAGACCAGTAAATGGCACAAGAAAATCGTGAAAAAGCTCAGAAGTTAGGAGTTTTAACTTCATGAGTGTAAAATCGCTGTACAATATTCAAAAGAATCATTACCACAAGCATGAGAGCCGGGAAGAGATATCTGGATTTTAATTGTGATGTATGTAGTAGAATTTTTGAAAGAGCGACACTCATCGGAAATTGAAAGGCCAAAGTGTCGACCCTTCTCAGTAAGTGATACCGGCGCGAAATCGAACCCGTGTTGGAAAGCTTAATTGCTTCATAAGAGCTTCGCGGCTTTCAAATAATTTATTCGCCTTGCATTATCTATATATTAATTATTAAAACAAGTCATGCATCTTCTTATTTATTTCTTAAACATTTTGATAGGTGATACTCGTAAATACATTTCGGTGCGCGCATCATACATAAAGGTATTTTAATAATTTAAAATAAAACATTAATTTTATTCCACACTTTTATTTTTGTACCTATCGACGAAAAGGTATCGCTACTGCAGTAGCTTTTTTAGGTCAGTATATTTTCTTATTGATTTTCACACATATTTATTTATTCGGAACAATAATAGGGTAATACAAAAATAATATTTGCTCACTATGGCATTTCTGGTCGAGATGGGCAGATGTACAATAATTATAGAAATTCATAGAGAAAAAAATAACTAAACATATAAACCTATTATTACAAAAGAAGCACTAAATACAGTTATTCAAACTAAAAATAAAGCTGGGCTAACTTAAACTAAGTATATCATTAGCAACAATTACATTCAACTGCAAACTGAATAAATATTAGATACAATGTAGGTGCCTTATCAGCCACAATCAAAGTGACCATACTGACAAATGACAAGAGGGATAGTATATGTAAATAATTATTAACACAAAATAGGTAAAGAATAATAAGTCAGTAGTAATGAATAAATAATAATAAATAGATGTACGTGTATTAAAATAAATTATATTTATAATTAAATTAAATAGATAACGATAGTATCATTATACATAAGTAAAACGAAAATTAAGTAGATAATGCTAAATACATTAAGTACATAATGATAATAATTAATTTGTAAAATACGTGTATAATCACAACACAAAATCACAACTCTCAGCTAGTATAGGTTTTAATAATTTTCTTGCATAAATTTTACGTACTCGTACCTATAGTTTTTAATTTTCACTTAGCATATTCTAAAGCAAAGGAGCTTTGTGAGAAGGTTCCTTTGTACAAAGAAGTTTTTTACGTTTACCGGCTGATACATTGAGGAAGAAATACTCCACTAAAATCTATACACGTGTTATAGATGATTTTACCGTGGATTACAGCAAATGAGCTGAGCTCCAGGGGAAGAAGGTAAAGAAGTCACATCACAAAGTATCTGCTTCATATTATGAATATTGAATTATAATATAATCGTAACTTATCAAAATTAGAAAGTTTTTTTTGGCCTAGCTATTTTCAAATACCATACGAGTAAATTCATTTTATATATTATATCATGTTAACTGTAAGCCTGTTGTAATTATTTCACCTGCTTATGTCCATTTCCAGCATGGAGCAAATTATTATCATTGCCTGTTGAACAGTGAACAGTCTTGCTTCTCTCGCTAATGTACGAGAACATTACAGGTAACTGCATTTTGTCTATACTAATTTGTACATAATTTATACCGTAGAAATAATAACATTTCTGCTATCGATAATAATTATTTATCGTAGATTAAGTATTGCTAAGGCGCTTGTAAATTTATAATAAATGGCACAGATAAAATTATAATCAGGTACAATCCGAGTATTCGGATGAAGAAGCAATTAAATAAATAGAGATACAACCTCCTTGACTTCGTTTCCACTTGCCAGCCCCGTTTGTTATATATTTTATTGGAAGTGTGACATTTACTGCTGACACCTTCTGCGTTACAGAAATCTCCAGATCAAATGTAAATATGGCTTTAATTAAATGCGAATATTTTAAGGTAGTCGACTGGGAGCCACTATGGGGTTCCCGTAGTTTATGGAGGTGTGTTTTTATCACTCAGTAGGTAACGGCTGCTGCCGATATTATGCTAATTTTCATTTATGACCAGTAAAATATTTTTAATTAATTATTTTACATATATACTACGCTTCACACAAATAATAATTATGAGTAGTAGAAGTTAAGTATCCTGCCCTCGAAAGGGAAGACAATAAGCTAAAAACTAGTTTTCTAACAAATTTTTCTACATATTTATGATGGTTGCTTTCAAATCGATATTCGCCAAACTTCTCAACGTGAACAGTATTATGTTTTTCTTCTGAGATTATCACGCATTTCACTCGAATCGAGTGGATTCGGATCCAAAGGATTTATTTATGTTTATTAATTATAGGGATCCTAGTGGGGATTTATATAATTACAGTATTTAAGTATAAAACGATAAATAGTATAGTTGTTCCAATAAAAAAAAAACTAATAAAATTGAGATAAAAAGACTTAACACGTGCGCGTGTTATTACAATTTATAAGTTCAATAAATTCGAGTGGATTGTTCATTTTAAAATATTTACACCGAAGGAACTTGTTTTGTATAGTTTGGCAAGAAAGTGTAGAAATTTATTAATTTGGAACTACATTTTTTCATTACTATGGTAACACCGAAATACTTGATTTGTCAATGACATTTCGTATGGCTCTTAGCTTTAATGACTTAAATCGAGCAGAACACACTGAAAATCGCCCGTTCAATAAAAAAAATCATTGTTTGCCTGTGCATTGTTTGAAATGAATTAAAATTAATAAACCAATACGTAGTGGTGCAAGAGAAGTTATATACTGCGTTTTTCAATGCTGCCTAGCTGAATATCGCGCGACAAAGCTTCTATCTAATTTGGAAGATGTTTACAAACGAACTGCAGAAATTAATGGTATTAAGTATAGTTTTTTTAATAAATTTCATTAGTATTACAAGATTCATGCCAATTTTCGAGCGATTATAATCATTACAATCTAATTTGAGGTTATGCTTAAAAATCTGAATTTGACTCTTCTATTTGACAGTTAATATGCGGCCACAAGAAAAAGGCGATTACTCATTTTAAAAAAAAGGAGTGCAATTTCTAAACTCATACAAATGTATCTTTTTCTTAATTTTCTCTTTCTTTCTTTCTAAATGAATATTATCTAGTGTGTTTTTTTTAAATTAAATTACTTTCTATAAAATAATAATTTTAATGACGTTTTCTACACACAGGTAAATCTGAATCAACCGTAAGACGAATCGTCAAGGAAGGGGAAAAGGCAGATGGAAAATTTGAACCACCAGGAAAACGGAAAATAGCATAATAATAATATGTAATAGCATAAAAGTGCTGGTGATTGGAAAAATTTTGCAATTGAGGCAGAATATTTTGCACGAGGCAGTACTATATATGTTGATATCGATGACCTGATAATACGTTTAGATGAAGATGAAGATACGGAAGAAGAAGAATCACATGAGGACGAAGACAATAATGTCGGGTGTTGAATTAATAGACTCAAAATTGTAAATACCTACGTTTTTATATCGAATTTCTTTTTTTTTTTTTTTCATTTATTCATTATATAATTTGTGTACAGTTTTACAGTGATTCGACTACCACGCTAGGCACATAAACACGCCCACTTAAAACGTGTTTTGTTTTATTTTACTTCCATTAAATTCCAGTTATTTGTGCAAAATTTTTGAAAGTACAAATACGCTATGAAATATGCATTTTGGCAGAAGTGTTTTTAAAAATATACATTCATTGTCTTATGAGCCATCTTGGTGTTGCCATTTAAAACCTAAAAACCGATCGCAGCGCCACCTTTTATTTTCTACACATTCTTGCCAAACTGTACCTTTTCCAATGATTGCGAATAGACTGTAGTATGGTGACCGTATAGTTTTTACCATCGCAATAATAAATTGATTCAACATAACATGTTATTATTATGTGAAATCATCAGGAGTGTCTGACTTCTGGAAAAATCAGTTCCAATTTTTAAAATGACCCGTATAATAGGGTGTATCAATTATTTCAACTTTAAAATTCAGAAACGCCTGATTCTCAAAAGTTGCGTCTTACAAAGAAAATGAGAACTGAGTTTAAATTTTTTTTTAAATGATCTCTGGCTCGCTAAAATGCATTGATCTTAGAAAAAATCTCAAAAGAAGTATTTTTAAATTATGGTAATTGATTTGTTTTTCAATACTTTAACCTTTTAACCTTTGTTCGTTATTAAAAACTGTTTATAGCTGACAAATAAGAAATAAAAATTAAAGTTTATGAATACAAGTAAGTCTACAAGAATACTGATTTTATCCAGAAAAAGTGTTATTTTCCTCTTTTATATTTTTAACAAACACATCACATATGTTCAAAAGAAAAATGGTTTCTTTGTACTGCAGTTATGGAAAAAAATTAAATTTACTCCAAAAAAAAAATAGACTCTTTCTTTTATTTTTTTCTCAAATCCCTAAAACCTATTGTTTTTTCAAAACTTCCGGCTATTTTAGCGAGCCAATAGTGAACACAATTTTATTAATTTTTACGTTTTCGAATATTTAATTATAATATTAGAATTTTGAGACCCCAGGCGTTTAAAAATCAGGCTTTTTTTCTCACTATGGAGAGCGACACAAGCTACTATATAATAATTGTTCTTTGAAATTTTACATCTTAGGTACTATTTACCGTTTGTTTGAATTCTTCACACAATCAGTCCCAATTATGAAAATGATTCTTAAATTCAAACCCATTACCGAAACGTTGAATCTATAGTCAGCGCTGAGCGTTTTTATCGTTCGGAATATTATTCTCGCAATGCACCAAGTGACGAGAGCATTAGATAATAATGGATTCGGATGTTCAAAAATACCGGATCAACTGTGCGAATCCAAAATACGGGTCACCTGCGGTCTATTGGAGGTGAAAAAACGATCGAAGGAGTTAGAAAAAAATCATCTTTGCAGTTAATTTTGAAGAAGGACTTACATCTTAAAGCCTATAAAATCCAGGTGGTTAAAAAACTGAAGGACACCGATTTCTCTAATCGACTAAGATTTGCCAATGAAATGATAGAGAGGTTCTCTAACTTTGAAAAGATTCTGTTAGCGACGAAGCCTGTTATTTAAACGGCTACGTTAATAAGAAAGAGAAGATAATCCAAAACAGAAACATCAGCAACCACTCCAAAGCCCAAAGGTCAGTCTAGGCTGCAATGTCTGCGCAAGGCATCATCGGTTCGTATTTCCATGGAGACCGACGCGGGTGAGCATTCACACCATGTTTTTTCAAAATAATTTGCACGTTTTTACTAATCTTCGCTCAAGGTTAGAGGACTGCCAGCAGCGTGAGGGTCGTTATCTAGACACCATTATTTTTACAAAATATTTTCCCGTTCAGAGTCTGTAAATATAACATAAAAAAACCTACTTGATTATTTATATTTTTTATTTTATTCAACCATCAAATACTCTTTACCCTTTTTGGACACCTTGTATATTATTATGTAGGTATATGGTATATTGTTGGACTAGTTTATTGATAATTTACATTTCTTAACGTACACAATCAACATTATGCTCACAAACCATATAATTTAAGGAATACCTTAAATGTTAAAAGTTTAATTAAGATATTCATGTTCAGCATTCCCTGATCATTAAATCTCGTGTCATTACAACTTTATTATAGTGTTTTTGAGAAGAAGCCGCTTTCGAAAATAATTGCGTGCATTTACCCACGCGCTGTAAATTTAATATCTTCATTAAATATTGTTTTTAATTTATATTTTAAAGGTCGTGTAAATTCACGTTCGATTTGCATACACGAAGAGTGAGCTCGGGTAATAATTAATGGAGTGAATTTATCTTTTAATCGGCGTAATTATATGCTGCCAATTAATTTTATTTCAAATTATCGGACATTCACAGACAGCTACAATATGCATAGGAATTAGTCGAGTACAATAATACAACTTCACACTCGTTATTATTATAGTTGGCTACAGCAGAAAGGTTCACGACTGTGAGGTCTGTTGTTACCTCTCGTTCTTTCTCATAAACGATGCATTTATGAGAAAGAGAGATAACGTTAAAGCACACAGCGGCACGGTCATAATATGGTCATATAAGACGTTATTGTTCTTTATATTGTAGATCGTAGTTGGTTTCATTTTCCGCAACAAACCTCCAAGTCTCCAAATAATTACCCCCTAGAGAGTTTTGAACGCCTTCTTCATTGACGTTGCTGAAGTGAAAACTTCTTTTGCACTGTTGTGATTTGAAACCTGATGAGAGTTAAGAGACGACATCTAAAAAGGGACAAACACTTACATTCATAGGATTTATCCTGCGAAAGAATGGGATAGTATAAACGATCTCCTCTTTGTGCGGTGCTTCGTAGCCTATCGTGAAACTTCTTTAGCACCGTTGTGATTTAAAACTCGATGAAACGGAAGCCAGCGACATTGAAAAGAGACAAACATATCCATCTATCGGATTTAGCTTGCGAGAGAATGAGATAGCAATTAAATATTTGTTTATTTCACGGGAAAATCCTTCAATATAATACGATAAATCTACGGTCCTTCACAAGTCTCCTTTAGTCTAGTCTAGTAGTATAAAGCGCCTGACAAACAGAGGATATAATGATACGAAATTTTTGTAAAATTAATATCCAATCTTCAAACTACTCCGAAATTAATAAGTAAAGAAAACACAAAAGAAAGCGATTCCGAAAAAAAACAGAACAGAAACACCAATACTAATAAGATGAGCAAATATATAGGAAAAGATGCTCACCGGGTGCTTTACCAGTTCTGAAGGTTGTATGGTAAACGTCACCTTCATCACATCAATGAATAACAATAATTATTACTTCATTTGTCTGTCTTAATAAACATGTTACTTGGTTTTGTCAGAGCCATAGCTTCTAGATCAAACGCTAATATAGGGAGGGTCTGCAAAAAACCTCAGTAAAACATGCTGTAACTCTAATACAACATATTTTCAACCTCCGGAGTGACATGACGGCGGGAACGTCCATGGCGCTAAGTCTTTAAAGATGATTCCTAGCTAAACCTCGCAGTCCCTGGGAAAATCTTCAATTTGCTCTAGCATACCAGTGATATTTATGTTAATCGTCAGGGCTGTTTTTGCGCGTGGGTTGCCGTGATGGCTGGCGCCCACTCGGGGCACGTTGCGCCACGCGGCGCGGAATGGCGCCCCGAGCAACTCCGGGCAACTGCGGCCATCTCCAGCTCTCCAACATCTCCCGAGATGAGTAATGCGCTGAACTGGCGGATAATTTGCCGGTGAGCGGGGGTAATTGATGCCCGAAATGTGGCGTCATTTGCGAACGTCAGCAGAATATTCCACTGATCAATGGCGGTGTGAATCGCATTAATAAAAAGAAAACTTGGAATTTAATCAATTCACAATCACGTATTATAAGAAAATATTTAATAAATTTTGTGTGAAACTATCATCAACGCAGTGTGTGAAAAATATTTGTTTAACATGGGTCATATTTAGTAATAATTTGGCGATCACATTTTGTTAAAAGGTTAAATACGGGCGGATAATCGGCGCTTAATTCGAACGGTTCAATTTGTCCAAAATTCAAAGTGGTACCAACTTATCATCAGTCAAATGAAAAAATAATGATATTATTAAAATGGAATTCTACCACAACTAATTAACTATCTGTTAAACATTTAGAAAAAATTAATGTGATATAGATAGTAACACCACCTTTTTTTACATTAGCTCCACAGAGGAGGCTCTGAGGGGATTAATAATTCACCTCCGGGCCTACGCCATCTTAGGAGATGCTGCGTGGAGGGTCATTTTGGGAAAAGAAGGAGAGGATATTTTGGGAAGTATTAAGGTTAAAAGAGTAATAAGTCTTATTAGGTCATTATGAGTATTTTTTATATTTTAGATAATTGGTATAAATTTATGGCTTATGAAATATCTCAACTTCTTTAAATAATGCACGAAAAATTAAGTTTTTAATGAATATTTTTCCATGGTTTGTAAAGGTCTAATTAAATATTTGATTCTAAACATATATTCTAAGTATATATTATATATTAATGCTCAGTTTTTCAAAAAACTCACTTTTCGCTTGACGGGAAAATCGACCTCACCGCCCCTCGCGTTTCACCAACCTCAAGGTTTAATTTGGCTTGGCGACGCAAAAATGCCGCTGGCACGCCAAAACGACCTCTCCGATCCTCGAGTTTCGCACACCTCAAGGTTCAATTTCGTTCAAAGGAAATTATCCCGACGGCTGACACGCGAGAATGGACATTAGCGTTCGGTATTTTAAAACACTTCAAGGTTCACAATCCTTCGAAGAGTCGATTATTTTCCAGCCACTAGCAGTTGTTTTTTTTTTTGATAGGGGAAACATTTCAATATGTTTGCCAAAACTTTACGGGAGACATCTAGCGGTGCGGAATACAAGTATGGATTATTCACATAAGAAAAAATCAAATATCTATCGAATACTATTGTAGTTCTATTTTCATCCGTTCGAAATGGCAGCTTCGTCTGAATTTAAATAAATACGCTCGCTTCACGATTTTCTCGAAAAAGGAGGAATCAACATAACGACAGTATTCGTATAATGTTGCTATATGCTTGGTTTTGGAATGCCTAATTTTGGAATGTTGTTTTTTAATATTCAGAATGTTTCTTACTAAAATTTTTAAGTTTGTCAATAAATAATATGGATACATTAAAATATAGTGAATATTTAACTGCTGTAACTATATCTACACTAAATAGAAAAAATACATTATTGTAGAATTTCTTTTACCTCATTTCATGGATATTGTTTGTTCTTTTTTTTTCAACTAATTTATTATTTCATATAATTATTTGAAATATATAATATTTAATAATATTTTAATTAATAATATTTTAAATATATAATATTTTAAATGAAGTTCTACATACTTTACGCTTGACAAAAGCGAAAAAATATGTAAAAAAAATTTTTTAGGGTGTTTAGTTGTTATTTTTTCAAAAAAATAATTTTTTAGTGCTATTCACAGGTATATTTTAAAATTTTGTTTTTTAAATAAAGCATTAAAGTTAATTTATTAAGATATCTTTGTTCTCAATAAAAAATTTTTTTACGAAAACCATGTTTTTTCTTAGTAAGCATTAACATTTTTTACCCCTGAAACATGTTTTTTTGAGATATGGCATCACTAAACTTCATATTCAAAATGACAACTTTTTATAATTTTTTTATGGATTGGTTTGGTATTAGTTCATTTATTATTTGTTTATTCATGACTGTGATTTTAAATACGATTTTGCGGATTAAAATAGGTATGATACTAATATAATACTAATATATTACTTCATTATAAAATTTATGTAACTTTTCTTTGCCTATTAGCTTTAAAAATTGTCACGAAACGCGTTATTTTAGAAATAAATATAACCTAAATCTTCCTCTGTAGGAATAAAATGCCGCAATGATACAATTTATACTGGTGGGTGGTTTGCTATATTTATGTTATACTGTAAAATGCCTGATGGGGACATTTAATAAGCTGAACTTTGTTACTTTTGACGAAATTGACGCGCCGTGTTGACAGGATTACAAATGCGCAGGTGAGATCACTTTTCAACCTTTATACAGTTATGATCCGAGTTAGATAATACACATAAAATATAATTATCCTATTATTATTATAACATAACATTGAATTACCATTTTTTACAGGTTTTTGAGGAGCTGGACATTGACTACAGTGTATTATTAAATGCCAGGTGACGGCTGGCGTTGTCAAAATTATTGATGAAATCTAAAATATACTCAAATCAACGAAGGACAACAAGGCGAAAATACAATTGAAACAAAGATTAAATTAATGCAATATGCTTTCTTAATTTTTCCTGTCTGTAGAAAAAAACCTGTGTTCCCATTATTGAAATGTTCCTTATTTGATGAATAGTTTCAAATTTTTTCCACAAATTATAGAAAACTCACAGAAAAATATATCATTCTAATGCAATGGCTACAACGAGCGAAGTGCAAATATTCAAATTCTATGAAATATAAAACTAATCTTATAAAATATTATTGATTACAGCACGTTAGTTCACGCATTTCTTCGTAGCCTGGGTGTATGTCATGGACATAAACAGTAAGCTGGAGGAACGACATTTGAGATGGTATGGGCACGTAAGACGGAGATCATCAGACCACACAGTGAAGCAGGCAATGTCTATGTAGCTTCATCGACAGTCATCCAGAGAAAGACCAAAGAACTCCTAGATGACTCAATGCTTAAAGAAACACATGGATGAAGGCTATACTCCGAACCGAAGAAACTATAATTTGAGAACGAGAAGAACCGACCCCGTGTATTATTAAATGCCAGGTGACGGCTGGCGTTGTCAAAGTTATTGATTTAATCTAAAATATACTCACATCAACGAAGGACAACAAGGTGAAAATACAATTCTGTACCTCAGAAGAAAAAGGTCGGTTGTCACATTTTTGAAATTGTTCAGGAGAGAGGAAATAGTAAAATAATTAGTCTATTGGTTATCTCTTCATGGTTAAATTTATGTAATTTTTTTCCTGTTTTTTTTAATTTGTCTTAAGGCACATATTAATATTATGGTTTTTAACGTTTTTAGCGGACATCCGACCTTATAGCATTAGAAAATAAAAATACTCAAAATACACCAGACCTTTTATGTTGACCTAACTTTGTTTTCCGTTGTCGTAGGACAACATTCTTTATACCTGTGTGTAGATACTGAAATAACTAAAAAGGCCTCATACATAACTCATTTTCACAAATACTGGACAACCGACCTTTTTCTTCTGAGGTACAGAATTGAAACTTATCATTTATGATAAAATTAATGCAATATGCTTTCATAATTTTTCCTGTCTGTAGAAAAAAACCTGTGTTCCCATTATTGAAATGTTCCTTATTTGATGAATAGTTTCAAATTTTTTCCACAAATTATAGAAAACTCGCAGAAAAATATATCATTCTAATGCAATGGCTACAACAAGCGAAGTGCAAATATTCAAATTCTATGAAATATAAAACTAATCTTATAAAATATTATTGATTACAGCACGTTAGTTCACGCATAGCCGTAGTACGTCGTAGCCTGGGTGTATGTCATGGACATAAACAGTAAGCTGGAGGAACGACGTTTGAGATGGTATGGGCACGTAAGACGGAGATCATCAGACCACACAGTGAAGCAGGCAATGTCTATGCAGATTCATCGACAGTCATCCAGAGAAAGACCAAAGAACTCCTAGATGACTCAATGCTTAAAGAAACGCACTCAGAACCGAAGAAACTCTAATTTGAGAACGAGAAGAACCGACCCCAACAGTCTACCTAGGCAATGAGTTGGGACAGCGCCAGAAAAAAGAAGAAAGAAAGATTGATTACAGAAATCACCTACTTTGTCTACTGGAAAAGGATGTCAAAATTATCTCCGCACAAGGCGCTCTTTGAGTTATAACAAATCATGATTTGTCATAACCCAAAGGATCAGCTGTGATAAGAAAAGCATGATTTTGAATAGGTTGAAATGTAATATAATGAAATTTTTCTAATATTATTTTAAATAAATAAATAAGGTATAGTATTTTGCAATTCATCATATAAGAAGGGTATATTCTGGTTCCTTGCTATTAAAAGGATAACTGGGGAGATAGTACTTATAAAAAACAATGGTACATAGTCACAGCACACGTTTCACAGGAAAAAGGTCTGAAAATACCTAAAATAGCAAATAAATGTATGGAAACTGAACACTGGAGAATTTTGTGCCAGTGATTTTGAATAATATCAAAAATAACTTTGCTTTTGAGTAAAATAAGAGTTTAAGTATGATAATTTTAAAGATGTGGCTAATGAATGAAAAATCTATATGGAGGCACTGCCGAAAACCAGCTGCATTCCAGGAGAAATCCTTAATTGTAGCTGAGCAGTGACCTTTTTTAGATGGTTTGGGCTCACCCGAGGAAAACATAGAACGATTAAGTGAATCAGATGCTTGGGCCATGTCAAGAATCAAAATAATAAGAAAACATGTGTGAATGTGAATGAATGTTTGCCAAGACTGAGTTATTTGGTAATAGTTAGTTAGTTGTTTCTCAACTCACCCGCATGTGTTTACCAAATTTAAGCAGTTACAAGTTAGAATTGTGGTTCTTTATTCTCCTCACTGTGTGCCTTATGTTTTTAATATTATTAAAGTAATTAAAATTTTAATAAATATAATAGTGCAGTGTTTTGTTTACAAAACCTATGTATCAATACCTCGCTTAACAATTCTGCATTGACATCTTCAATGTTACAAAGAGTTCAGCAACTATCTTTTGATATACGCCACAACATAGTAAAACTACGGAAACTGCCCCCATGTACTTTTTAATTTTGTAATCTTCTCCATAATATATTAGTGTATAACTATTTTATGGAAAACATGAAAAAAAAAATAAATATTTATTTGCAGAATGTAGGTACATTGTATTTTTTTGTATTACAGTACATTATGCACCTGACACACACAGCTATAAAAGCACAAGCAAATATTTGTTGAACCGCGACTGAGTATGTGTTGTATCGTCAGACGACGCTATCAAATATTTCTTCCTATGGTAGGAGAAGGGGTCTGATGAATTAGGGAGCACCACGAAATACCATTTCTTTGTACTGAATCTATTAACTAGACAACTGTCATCTGCACGTTTAGGCAGCTCCGTCATTAAAATGAGCCCCTCCTGTTTTTTGGAGGAGAGGAGGTAGCACAACTTTTCACATATCACATCAGGAGCGGTTACGACATAAGATATGTTTTGTCTATGGTTGATTTGCGCATAAACTGCTTAGATGTGACAGATCCGAAGGGATTGTATGGAGAGCATTATTTAGCATGCGATGATCTTTTATATTTTATTGCTGTGTGTGGCAGGGGTCTTAAGTATATGTAAAATGTAGAAGTACCATTAAAGTTATAATTTGTATTGAATGCTGGACTATGTACAACTCCTACTCAAAGCAACTCGAACCAGCAGAAATGCGAATGCTTAGATGGTCGGCAGGAGTATCACTAAAAGATAAGATTAAAAGTTCACGCATTCGTGTTAGTTTAGGTGTCACGGACATAAACAGTAAGCTGGAGGAACAACAGTTTAGATGGTATGGGCACATAAGACGGAGACCATCAGACCACACAGTGAAGCAGGCAATGTCTATGGAGCTTCATCGACAGTCATCCAAAGGAAGACCAAAGAAATCCTGGATGACTCAATGCTCCAAAATACTTGGGAGAAACGGCCTGGATGAAGGCGATACTCAGAACCGTAGAAGCTACAACCTGAGCCGACCCCAGCAGCCTATCTAGGCAATGAGTTGGGACAGCGCAAGGAAGAAGAAGAAGGTTATAATTTGTATTAAATGTTTTATTTACCTAAAAAGAAATTTATACTATTACATATTTCATATCAATAATCATTCTTTATTCATAAACATATATTTTTTCAGGTAGACAGTTTTTCGACTGCCACACTAGGCACATGCCCGTATTATGGCAGTAGTAATAACATTAATATAAATATATCATAATAAAAACAAGCTTAAATTGTTTTGGCCGGTCGTTTTGTGCATCGTCTAATTAGTATGACAAAGTATCGCTGGCCCCTTGAGGGTCATTATATCTGGATTCTACTGTATATCCAAATTACATATATTATTCTGTTGTGTGTGTATCATCCATTGCAAAAAGTTCATTAAATAAATTCCCAGGAATTCTTTTACAAATCTTTATCCGTAAAACAAGAAGAAAATTGTTATTAATTTAATTGAACAGTTCATCAATACCAATATTGAAACATCAGAAGTCCTAGCATGGGGCATAGATAAGGGTTGATAGGATAACTTTCAGTAACTTCTCATCGTTCTCTAGGACAAATGCAGATCACTAACATACAAACAATAGTTGACGTAGAATATATTAAGGGTAGTTAACCAGCCAGCAGCCGAGAATTCAAATTTCATCGAAAGATGTTCTTATGATCGTACAGTGCGGTTCCGATGAGAAAGATTAATTATTCTTCGTACTAGATATCTTTTGTGGGATCGTTATTTGACAATGAACGTGATCTCCTGTCAGATTTGTGTGGTTTTTATGGCTATTATTTGGTTTTTCTTTGTACAACGTACATTAAATGAATAAATAATTGTGCATACTTGCAAGAATTCATGTTTAAAACGATTTAAACTAAAATATGTGACAGTAAATATGTACAAAAAGATCACGTCCTTTATCTAATAATGATCCCACAAAAGATATAGAATCGCTCGACTGGAAGTACCTAATTTGTAACTGAGCAAAAGAATTTAATAATATTTTCCTTGGATGAAACTTCAATTGCAAATTAGACATACAAATATAATATAATTATTATATTCGGTAAATATGCATTGAGTCCACCTCACGGATAATACAGAACGTTCGTGTTGTCGAAGTTTGATTCACGGATAATAAGGAATATTCCATTTTTATGTTAAGGTTAAACTACGAAAGCTGCATGTCATCATATCGTTTTTTTCTTCATATATTTAATTAAACACCCGCTCTTCGCATCATCCACGTTCATACATCAAATCGCATAGTGTTAGAACCCGTTAGTTGCTTTGCAATGGGCAAAACCATTCATCCGATCGCAATAAAAATTTGGGGATTTGATGTGCGCATGCTCGCGATGATTTCTGTATACAATAGTGAGCTCTGGCATCATGAAATAACGCATTGATAAACCGTTCATCCGATTGCGATGAAACTTTGGGGATTTGATGTGTTCATGTCTACAATGGTGTTTATATACTAATGTATGGCAGGTTTTTGCTTCTAGGCCCTGCGGGCGGCTTTATACATAGTTGTATGTTTAACCGCTAAGCGTTGCTAAACCATTCATCCGATTGCGATGAAAATTTGAGGATTTGATGTGTGCATGCCCACGACGGTTTCTGTATACAAAAATGAGCTCTGGCATCATGAAATTACGCATTGCTAAACCGTTCATGCGATTGCGATGAAACTCTGGGGATTTGATGTGTGCATGCCTACAATGGTGTCTATATACTAACGTATGGCAGATTTTTGCTGCTAGGCCCTGTGGGCGGCTTTATTTATATTTGTATGTTTAACCGTAGTTACCGACCCGCTTACTATGAAATATATTTTTTTCTGTTAGTAAGTCAAGTTAGTTTTAACCCGTTAGTTGCATTTGCAACAGGCATAAGCTAGTATATATATTAATGTCTGGTTTTTTGAAAAACTCACTTTTTGCTTGATGCGAAAAACGACCGCACCGCCCCTTACGTTTCACCAACCTCAAGGTTCGCTTTGGCTTGGCGCCTCTGGTAAAATTTTGGCACGCCAAAACGACCTCTACGCTCCTCGAGTTTCACAGACCGCAGAGACCATTATCGGATCTAGGGGAGCGTGCTCAAATCGTGTCCCGATTTAGGACCATTTTTTATACAAAAAAACCGATGCACGGTTTACAGTGCACCCAAACGGCGAAAACTATAATTAAATCTCTCACTTACGAAGAAATTCGGCCTTAGTTCTATTTCCTGCCGACAGGTTCGCCCATTAAAAACCGTCGCGTTTTTCACGGAATGTAATTAAGACTTTTTTCCATACAAAACTGATTTTCCTAAGGATTTATTCTTATTAATTTAAAGGCTTCGGGAGAGTTCTTGAGAAAAAATGACATTTTAAACGTGCTTTGCGGGATCGTAGATTACGTTAAAAAAACACCTTCCGGCGGACATGTTTTTGAATAAACATAAACAGTACAAGTTTTAAAAACTTTTAAAATAATAACATGTACCGCATTTCATTCAAAATGTTTCACAATAATGCATTCAAAATCAACATTTTTTTGACATTTTCCAAATATTCACTTTCATAGATAATGTTAATTGTTTGCAGCCTGTAAAATCGCCTATAAAATTTGGCAGATATTTAAATTTTCCCCAAACGTGCAACACTGAAAATGGAATAATATTCCAATGCCCTACGTACCACCTCAAGCCCTCGGCAAGGCCAGGACAGCTTATTTGTATGGAATTTTTTTTAAAAACGATGCAGGTATTCGATTTTCACGCTTGGTTTGAGGTGGTTTTGACAATGTTTTCTATTGGTCTTGCCAGCATTGAGAATATAATTTTAGAATATTGATATGAACTAGGTAGGGCCCGATCAACTGATAAATACGAGTATTTATTTATATTATTATTACATATGAATGGTCGAAATGTATGTCCGCACATAACTTCCGAACGATTGAACCAAATTGAATAATTCTTTTTACGTTGTGACCCTTATTGTTTGGACAAGGTTTTTATAAAACTACTGGTGAGCTCTAGCATTATTAAATTTTTATAAAATGAATCACCGAAATTTATGAAATTGATTAATTTAAATTTATTTTTTATCACCATAACTTCCGAAAGACTGTAACAAATTGGAAAATTCTTTTTTTGTTGTGTTCGTTATTGTTAGGGCAAAGTTTTTATAAAACTAATGGTGAGCTCTGGCATCATGAAATTTGTATTAAAATGAATCCCCGAAATGCATGTACGCTTATAACTTCTGAACGACTGCACCAAATTGGATAATTCTTTTTATGTAGTTATTGTTAGGACAAGGTTTGTATAAAACTAATGGCGAGTACTGGCATTATGAAATTTGTATAAAAATTAATCGCCGAAAAGTATCTACGCGCATAACTTTCTAACGACTGCACCAAGTCGGATAATTCTTTTTATGTTGTGTTGGTTATTGGCTGGTGAGCACTGGCATTAAGAAATTTGTACAAAAAATTTCAATAGGTGGCACGCGAGATGTTTGAAAACTAAACGTACCGGGAATGAATGTATGAAACGCGGGAGTTCTGGGAAGGGGAAACAGGGAGGGGGGAGGGGAACTCGGGAGGGGGTTTACGGGACGGAGAAGGGGGGGGAGTGAAGTGGAGGGTGGGGGAAGGTAGGGGAGGTAGAGTGGAAACGTGAGAAGGGAAGAGAACGTATGGTAGGTTTTTGCTGCAAGGCCCTGCGAGCGGCTTTATATATATTTGTATGTTGAACCGCTAAGCGTTGCTAAACCATTCATCCGATTGCGATGAAACTTTGGAGATTTGATGTGCGCATGCTCGCATGGTTTCTATATGCAATAGTGAGCTCTGGCATCATGAAATTACGCATTGCTAAACCGTTCATCCGATTGCGATGAAACTTTGGGGATTTGATGTGTGCATGCCTACAATGGTGTCTATATACTAACGTATGGCAGATTTTTGCTGCTAGGCCCTGTGGGCGGCTTTATATATATTTGTATGTTTAACCGTAGGTACCTACCCGCTTACTACGAAATATTTTTTTTTCTGTTAGTAAGTCAAGTTAGTTTTAACCCCTTAGTTGCTTTGCAACGGGCAAACTTCTAGTTATATATTAATGCTCAGTTTTTCAAAAAACTCACTTTTCGCTTGACGGGAAAATCGACCTCACCGCCCCTCGCGTTTCACCAACCTCAAGGTTTAATTTGGCTTGGCGACGCAAAAATGCCGCTGGCACGCCAAAACGACCTCTCCGATCCTCGAGTTTCGCACACCTCAAGGTTCAATTTTGTTCAAAGGAAATTATCCCGACGGCTGACACGCGAGAATGGACATTAGCGCTCGATATTTTGGAACACTTCAAAGTTCACAATCCTTCGAAGCGTCGATTATTTTCCAGCCACTAGCAATTGTTTCTGAGACTTTTAACCAAGGTCAGTTACACCGGGATCCATTTATATTTCATTTTCTCGCCGGCCGACTCGCAAACGCGATATCTTCAAAAATATCACGCCTGGAAGCCAAAATTTTGTAAAATTACGTCCACGAGAGTTTTCAGAACGTTTATTTACCATCGGTTTTATCACTTTTCACAAAAACAACGTTGGGATATTCGTTTGAAATCTGACGTTTGCTAAAAAAACGAGTAAAAAGCCATATTTGGAAACTAATGTTTAAAAAAATGTACACTTTTCACGGAGCCGCCGCTCGGCAGAAAATAGAACTACAGCATTTCTTAAGCAAAATTCAAATTTAGATTATATTGGAGATTCGAACGTAAGCAAAAAATAGTGCTATAATTTTGTTGTTGTTGGCTCATTTTTAGAACGATTTTCAAATTCATGGTGTTGGTTTGAGGGTGGATTATAAAAGACCGCTGGAAAAATTATTAATAAATTTTTTAATAATAATAGAGACTTTTTTTTTGAAAATTTTTTTTTTCAGAAAATCGATTCGGGCGTTTGCATTATCGATTTGGCAAGGCAGATTCATATCTCAAATTAAGAAGTGAATAATTTTTTAGTTTTTCATACATTTCTCATAAAAAAATACATATTTGTTAAGAAAACAGCACGTGTTTTTATGAATTCAAAAGATCGACATACAAAAAATATCAATTCCAAAAAAAAAAGTTTAAAAAAAAAAGTTTTTCCAAAAACGTATAGTTATTTTAATTTTTTGTTGTTGTTTAAAATTATTATTTGGAATGTGAACCACCCTGCATATTTCCACAATTTTAATGTGGGTTCTCTGATTGGTTGGACACGTCCAGCCTATCAGATACTTTGTAGACACAGAATGTAATTTAAGGCTCCCGATTGGCTGATTTTATTTGGGCCACGCCCTTACCCAAACAAAAACCGTTAATCATTGGGCGGATTAATTAAATGAAAAATTTATAGTTTTTTTTTTAAACTTATTTTTTGCGCTAATGAGTATGTCTGCCAATAATGAAATAGGTAGGTACCTGCTAAAATGATTAAAAAAATAAATTAGGTTCCGTCCAACTCAACATTAGAATTCGTATTAATTATACAAATACATAATAATGTGAGCTTTTTTACAATGATTATTTGAAAACAAAATTCTGCATAATACATTTTTATAGCGCCGTTTAAGTGAAAATGAATATAAGGACGTTGGGTTCCTACTCGCGCACTATGAAAGAATATTTTTTCTGTTTTTTGTTTAAGGAAATAAAATATTTTTTTTTTTATAAAAAACTCTGAACAATACATTTTTATAGCGTCATTTTTGTGAAAAATTACAAGACGTACCTTCCAAGTACCTAACGTCGCACTATGAAATAATATTTTTTCAAATCAAAATTTTAGTTTCTGAGAAATTCTTAATAATACATTTTTATAGCGCCGTTTTTGTAAAAAAAACTCACTAAGGGCAATAGGTACTTACCCGCTTACTATGAAAAATATTTTTTCTGTATTTTTTTTACTCCAATAAATCAAATTTTTTTTTTTTAGAAATTCTTAATAATATGTTTTTATAGCGCCGTTTTTGTTTAAAATCTCACTAAGGGCAATCGGTACTTACCCGCTTACTATGAAGAAATATTTTTTCTCTAATTTTTTTACTCCAATAAATCAAAGTTTTTTTTTTCATAGAAATTCTTAATAATATATTTTTATAGCGCCGCTTTTGTTTAAAATCTCACTAAGTGCAATAGGTACTTACCCGCTTACTATGAAGAAATATTTTTTCTGTAATTTTTTTACACCAATAAATCAAAGTTTTTTTTTTCTTAGAAATTCTTAATAATATATTTTTATAGCGCCGTTTTTGTTTAAAATCTCACTAAGTGCAATAGGTACTTACCCGCTTACTATTAAGAATAAAAATTTCTGTAATTTTTTTGTTCCAATAATTCAATTGTTTTTTTTCTTAGAAATTCTTCATAACATATTTTTATAGCGCCGTTTTAGTTTAAAATCTCACTAAGGGCAATAGGTACTTACCCGCTTACTATGAAGAAAAAAAAATCTGTAATTTTTTTACTGCAGTCAATCAAAGTTTTTTTTTCTTAGAAATTCTTAATAATACATTTTTATAGCGCCGTTTTTGTTTAAAATCTCACTTAGGGCAATAGGTACCTACCCGCATACTATGAAAAAATATTTTTCTGTAATTTTTTTGCTCCGATAAATCAAAGTTTTAGTTTCTAAGAACTTCTGAATAAAACATTTTCATAGCGTCATTTTTGTGAATAATTAACAACAACGTACCTTTCAAATACTTACACGCGCACTATGAAATAATTTTATTCTGTACGATAGTAAGTTAAGTTAGTTTTAAACCCGTTAGTTGCATTTGCAATGGGCATAAGCTAGTACTATATAGTATTGCACAGTTTTTCAAAAACTCACTTTTTTTGGCAAGCTAAAGACCGCACCGCCCCTTAAGTTTCACCAACCTCGAGGTTCGTTTTAGCTTGATTTCGATTCAGACACTTTTCAGTACTTTGAAAAATCGAGCATTTTTGTTGCCTACATTTTTGCTAGCGATTTATTCACAGAAAACTAAGGCGAATCAGCGGCTAAAACTGGAACCTCAAATAAAAGTACTCAATTCGGCTAGATTATATTTCCCGCCGACAGGCTCGCATAAAAAACAAGAGACATCTTTTCGGTCATTAGTTTCAATGCAATGGAAAATACTAGAGAGAATGTTGAGACAGGTCAGTTATCCGAGATGTCAAAACAAAACGGATCTCTCAGCGGTTTGGGTTGTTGTTTTTTGGAAAATGGCATTGCAGCCGAAAAAACGATCCCCGGTTAGATGTTTTCGAAAAATTCGGTACCCGGCAATATAAGGCAACTTTTGATAACGATATAAAGTGTCCGTCTCATGTAAAAAAGTTCAGGGTCGCCGAAAAACCTATAAAATTTTCCAAAAAAAACAAGAAAATTGGTGTCCATAGATTCACTTCAGTAGGGTGGATATTTACCGGCCAGTACATTGAAATGTTATTAATTCAGGGTAGGTACCTACTTATCTCGGTAGTATTGCAAATATGATGAGAAAAGCAAAAACATTGCCGGAATTTTGTAAGGAAATGCGCCGGTACCTGCCGGAATGGGTAGTTGGACAATTATTTAGGTTTTTGATGCAATTTAATTTACTAAGGTAATGTTGTTTCCACGAAACTGAATAATTTAACAATTTTTTAAAGTTCATTTTCACTTTCTGTGTAAGTTCTGTTTTTTTATCAGTAAATGCCAGTTGCATCATAAAACTGAAATAATTACAGAACTTGAATAGAATTCAACTTCAACTTCAGTGCCGGCAACCCGGGCGTTTATTTATAATTAGTTATTAATAATTCGAACCGAACTTTTACAGAACGTTAAAATTGACTTGAAAAATTGAAGAATTTTTAATTTCGTTAAACAACCCAGCCTAAATATGAGTTCTTTTTTACGTATGTATGCAAGTACCTATACTCAGAATATAAGTAGGTTCCTACCTGCACATAAACACTCGATATCATCCGACGATATTGCATACGTATTAGTTTTCTAATTTTACAATGAAATTACTCGAAGTTGAACGGAATATTTTTTTAAAAGTATTAAATTCATATAACGCTTTATTTTAAGCAGTAAAACTACTGGTGAGTTCTGGCATTATAAAATTTGTATGAAAATGTACGTACGCTCATAACTTCCGAAGGACTGCAACAAATTGAAAAATTCTTTTTTTGTTGTGTTTGTTATTGTTAGTACAAGGTTTGTATAAAATTACTGGTGAGTTCTGGCATTACGAAATTTCTAAAAAAAAATTTATAGGTGGCGCGCGAGCTGTTTGAAAAATAAATGTACCGGGAATTAGTGTCTGTAATGCGGCAGGTGGGGGGGGGGTGGAAACAGGAAGGGGGGAGGGGGACCTGGGAGGGGGGAGGGGAACTCGGGAGGGGGTTAACGATACGGAGAAGCCTAGGAGTGAATTCATTAGATGGTATAGCAACGCATGCCGGGTACCAGCTATCTTCTATATATATAAAAATCAAAAAAATGTTTGCATGTATGTATGTGCGCTATGCGTTGCTAAACCATTAATCCGATTGCGATGAAACATTGGGAATTTGATGTGCGCATGACTGCTATGGTTCCTGTATACAATAGTGAGCTCTGGCAACACGAAATTACGCATTGCTCAACCGTTCATCCGATTGTGATGAAATTTTGGGGATTTGATGTGTGCATTTCTACAATGGTGTTTATATACTAACGTATAGCTGGTTTTTGCTGCTAGGTCCTGCGGACGACTTTATACATGGTTGTATGTTTAACCGCTAAGCGTTTCTAAACCATTCATCCGATTGCGATGAAAATTTGAGGATTTGATGTGTGCATGCCCACGACGGTTTCTGTATACAAAAGTGAGCTCTGGCATCATGAAATTACGCATTGCTAAACCATTTATCCGATTGCGATGAAACTTTGGGGATTTGACGTGTGCATGTCTACAATGGTGTTTATTTACTAACGTATGGCAGGTTTTTGCTGCTAGGTCCTGCGGGCGGCTTTATACATAGTTGTGTGTTTAACCGCTAAGCGTTGCTAAACCATTCATCCGATTGCGATGAAAATTTGTAGATTTGATGTGTGAATGCCCACGACGGTTTCTGTATACAAAAGTGAGCTCTGGCATCATGAAATTACGCATTGCTAAACCGTTCATCCGATTGCGATGAAACTTTGGGGATTTGATGTGTGCATGCCTACAATGGTGTCTATATACTAACGGATGGCAGATTTTTGCTGGTAGGCCCTGTGGGCGGCTTTATATATATTTATATGTTTAACCGTAGGTACCTAACCGCTTACTATGAATTATTTTTCTGTTAGTTAGTAAGTCAAGTTAGTTTTAACCCGTTAGTTGCATTTGCAACAGGCATAAGCTAGTATATTGTTAAGATTCAGTGCAAAATTCCAAGTAATTATTGTGACTTAATGAACCCTTATCTAATGTTACTATTTGTCAGTTTCTGATATCTCCTTCCTCTATTTATTGTGACCGTTCACATAATAACCTCAGATATTATATTATGATATATGTACGCCTATTTACAATTTCTTAGGTTATTAATATCAAGAAAATATTGTGATAATATTAATCATTTAATCCTCACAGTGTATTTCAACAAGTATAAAGATGTCTCACTTATTAAACTAGCAGGTTTCCCTTGATAAATTAATGTGAATATCATCACGATAATAAATAGCCATAAAGCGCGTACAGTTGGAACTGCTCGGTGTGAATCCGTGCAGTCAAATGACTCTTTTAACAGTACAGATCAAATTGATAAACATTTTCACTAAAGCTTACAGTAAAAACTTCCCGGGGATAAAACCAAGATAATCTGGTAAAATAAAGTTGTTTAAGTTTAACAATTTTATTATTTTTATTTTTTCAAATTTACTTATTCATTTATGCTACCTATACCTAAGCATCAGAGTCTCGTCCAAAGCCAAAGATAATCCTAATATCGGGGAACATTGTTTATTTTTTTTATACAGACGTTCCTTGGTTTTTATTCAGGTTGTCACAAAAGTCAACGTTATCCCTTTGCGGGCTGATAGGATTTTTTAACAGTGTGAAATCGAAGTTAACTTATAAAAAAAACTCATCTGTTTTTATTTTCCAAATGAACACGTACCTTTATTTTTTTTATTTTGGACTGTGATGAATTGCAGGGTTATTCAGGGTTGTGTAATAAAAGTTAAAATATACGAATTTTGTAACTGTAGCACATGAAAAAATGATCTAGGGTGACGATTTTCACGAAATTGGAAACAAATATCAATATCTAGAAAATTGACAATAAAATTAAAGATATTATAATATTCTAGTACGACATGAGCTGGCCTATCAGCCCTATAATGGATGACGTTGACTTTCGGGGCATACTTACTAAAAATTGTAAAGGTTATAAACAATAAAAATAAGCATTACCACACATCCGCTTGTAGGTATATTCGCTTTTTAAAGGAAGTAATGTTATAATAATAATAATAATAATAATCTTTATTTGGAAAACAAACAGCTTTACAAAGATGCATAAAAATAAAGAGTGCTAAAATAAAACAGTAAGCCTAAAAACATGTTTTCGCTGATAAAATTTGTTTTTTTTTCGCTGACAAGAAAAACATAAAGAAAAACTAAGAAAAAAATAGTTAAGAGATTCAAATCAATTTCATTTTTTTTTTCATTCCCCACACGATGCCCAATAAATATTGCAGATAGAATTAGTGCGAGAAGCAACCACATGTAATATATCTTGTGTTGTATTTATTATTATTATATGTTCACCAGGTCAGGGCTGTCTAGCAAACTTTGCTTCGCTGTGACAATACGGATGACAATAATGGAATAAATTGACTATATTTTCGATTACCAATTATTAGAAAATTACGCACATTATAATTTAAGTTCCTTTAAAAAATTTCAATCTAAGGGAAGCAGGGATGAAAAAAAATAAATTTATAGGCTGCATACTGCAAATCTGGTAATGAAATCACAACCAGTTAAAAAAAAGTAAGTTAGTGAGCGGTAGCATCTCACACGGGTTAGTTTAGGTTAGGTTACAGAGAGAACCAGTGGAACTGTGGTTTCTCCGATTTCACACATTTTGCAAAACTGTGGGATATGGAGATTAGAAGGAAGGATAAAAAGTGTTTATATATTCAGTTTGGATCGTTAAGCACAGTAAAACATATTTATAAATGCGTTTCTATTCCGAATGGTGACCACTAATTAAGGCAATCTTCTGATCTAAGTATCTTTGTAATCGCTTTGGCTGTGCATAATACTTACTGATCTATGAGATTTTTTAATAATATTGGTATTTCAGAAAGAACACAGCAAGTTCGTATTACTAGAGTTGGTTCTGGTCTGAACTTTATTTCAATTCATACTAAATCTTCTTTTGGTCAAAGGAATTATTTTTATCGGGCTCCACTCCTATTTAATAGCCTTCCAGATCATATTAAGTCATCTAATTCCTTGTGCATTTTTAAAAAGACCATCAAATTGTTTGTGTTAGCCGAGGATTGTAAACTGTTCACTGCTTTATCCTTTCTAAATTAATATCATTTTATTTTGTCTTAACTATTTTTTTTAATCCTTCTCTTGCTAAATTAATAGCGCAATACATAAATAAATAAATATTTCTCATCTTAATTCTTCGAAAATATTTTTTTTTCTGAAAGTCAAATCTCAACATTATGGTCACCCTACATGCTTTCATTGTAATGTACTATCGCCTTCAGCTAATTAGGTACTAATTATACTCATAATCTGCATGGAACATACAACAATATTGTTCTTCAATAACTGTATTATTTTGTGTTATTTTATTAAATTGTAGAGTTGTTAACCTCAATACAGGCTTGACCTAGTGAGGTTATAAACTGAATTGTTAACATTAGTCCTAGGTACCATGTAAAGAAACAAATAAATAAAAAATAAAATAAATATTTATCTACAAACTATTTTCATTAAATATTTCTTTTAATGTACCTCCAATTATACCATGGTATCCCCAATTCAAACATCCGTCACTCCTGAACACGCTGACCCTTAGATTCCTATCCACCCCTCATACCCTTTTCCTTCCCAGAATTTCCTCTCTTTCCTCAGGTTAAAAATAGCATTTTTTACAACTTCCATGACAGAGGCCCTGAGTGTAGTTATTAGTATCCTCCTACGTAGAGTTATTGTAAAAATATTTAATCTCAATCCTAGAAACTATCTTAGAACTTCAATATTTAAAGTGCTTATTTGAGGGTTAAATCTGAGAAATCAAACACGGTTTCATGTTAGAAAATTTAATATTATTATTTGAAACTTCGCCGAATACAATCAGTTTTCATGAGTTTCAATCTTCTCGTTCGTTCCGTGTCGAGTGTAAATGTATCATAAACCCGTCAGTTTGGTACGCGGACAATTTGTTCTTAGACAGCGTCCTGATAAGCGACCCTTATCATCAGCTTTATCTGAACACGGAATAGCGCCTCAGATGAGAAGGATAACATCTGCGTCATCTGCTCATTACTTGTGTCAACTGTCACTTTCCTGTTATCTTCAAAAATATGGGATCAAATTTATGTTCCAATGTTCAATAATAATTATAAGTACGAACACCGTGTTTTACACTCGTTCTATAGGTATTGTGTCTTGTGATGTCGTATTCATCTTCTGAAGGCAATATAAAATAAAAGCAGTAAATTTTTTACTTACCTACTAGAATGAGCGAGTTTGACATCTTCGAAATTGTAACTGATGTATGTATTAAGAACATATTCAAATTATTAAAAATAATCTTTGAATATCTCGGCAATATTATAAGAGTGGAAGATAATTTCAGTATACCTGATCTTCAGTGTAACTGTTGTGATGATCTCGCCTTTGGGCCTACGAAATAATTCCTTTAAAATTGAGAGATCGATTTAGAAATATATTTAATTTGTAACATGGAATGTTTTCAGCATACGATTCTCTGTTTCCAATTCATGGGGGTGATTTATGGGTCCTTACCACTAAGTAACCACATGTGTTTGCGTGCCTCAAGTGCATGCGAGCCCCGGCAAAGGCCATTTTTCACAAAACTAAGAAGGGACCCAGAATAACATTTAGAGGGATTTTTTCAGGTTCATTATCAAGTCAGGGGCGGCCGATGGATATTTGCCCGAGTGGTGACTGACTTTAACGCGAGCAAATTGATTTGTGAAACAATTGTCTTGTGCATTTTCTATGGCAGTGGGGAGTTGAAAATTAGGCAATAAAGATTGATCGTTGGTGCATTTAAATATACGAGAGCGACGCGCCGATTACGGGTTGAAATATTTGACATATTTGTCAAAATAAGATTGCAGAATTCGTTAAATAGTGACGCACGCAGAGAGAACGAAAACGTGTACAGAACAATGCTTATATAATGTTATTATATAACCAATAAAGTCGACGCAAGTAATGAGGCGGTCCTAACTAGATTGAAGTACGCCACTGAGCTCTTCTTTTAAGCGCTATTGGGATAATTTATGACTTCGGCGCAGACAAAATTAGTTTGTATTCTGTTATCTAAAGGTTACACACAAAAAAATAGCAAACATGAAAGTTGCACTGATTTCTTGGAATTTGGGACGTAATGTGACAGAACACTATTAAAACGATTGAAATATGCATATTGGGAGATGTGTTTATCACTTAAGTTTTAAAAAAGAGGGACTAATATATTATTGAAACCACACAAGTAGATGGGTGGGAGTCGGGGGGCAGAGAGTTGGAAGAAGACAGTCAGGGAAGGAACCTAGGGCCGCGCAGACGGGATAAAAATCATCGAGTTTTGATAGACGAGAGAATAATAATTTGGTGCGCGTAAACCGGGAATAATTCAGATAGTAATATATAATAAGAAAGGACAGTGAGGGAAGGAACCTGGAGGCGCGCGGACGGGATAAAAATCATCGAGTTTTGATAAACGGCAGAGTAATAATTTGGTGCGCGTAAACCGGGAATAATTCAGATAGTAATATATAATAATAGAGAGTCGGGGCAGGGAAGTGTTAGAGGACAGTCGGGGGAGAGATTCTGGAGACGCACGGGCTAGCGAAAAATCATCGAGGTTGAATACACGATAGAATAATAACTCTGTGCGCGTAAACCGGGAATTATTCATAAAATTAAAGGATAATAGTTCACGCGATTGAGGGGAGTCAAGATTTGGAAGGAGTCCACGCGAATAAGGAAGTCAGAGATTGCGGCTTGAGAGTTCATATCTGTGACGTTAAATTATATAATTTGTAAATTGAGGCGGTCAATTATCAATACGGGACGTGCTTTCGGGGCGTTTATCAGGGTCAGGAAAAATTTTACAACGAATCGACGCGAGAATTGTGTTTGACGGCTGCATCTTGGAATAAATAACTGCATGACGGGTTGTGGTTTAGAAATGCTTGTTTGAGTTAAATATTAGAGTAGTGAATTGATTTGTGAAATTATTTTGTGCAACAAGGCGAATTTGGTAAGTTTGTATAAAATTATTAACATATTTAGTACGGGCCTTGCAGGAAAGAGTCAATTAGGGTTTATATACAAGCCTTAGGAATCTAGGACCCTTTTTTTTGTCGAGCGGAGCATTGCACGTTTCCGGGTTGACCGGCTAGCAAGTACCTTTGTTGGGTGAAGTTACTCTTGAGACAAGACCGTTGTAAAATAATAATTTAGTTAACTAAATAGCATTTGAAACACAAAGTGCGCTTTCGGGCAATAAATCTTAGACGAGAGACATCATTTAAAAGACGGGATTTTAAAACCACAAAACAATAATAAAATCCTTTAAAAGTGCTTTGTTGGTGATCTAGAAAACTAGGTTACTGGGTATTCTCCAATACATAACGGGTACCAAAATACATAGGTATAGAATGTAGGTATAAATTAATGTGTAAAGCGCCTTTGAGGTGATAATTATTATTTACGAGTTTCGTAATAATATTTTTAAACGTAGCTAGGGGACTATATTCAGGAAGGTTTTTGAAAAGGCATTGGGTAATATAACGGTTTATGAAGGGTGCGTAGCATGGGCATTTTTGATTACTAACAAAATCTGACATAATTGAATTCCCATTCCAAAAATTTCCCACACCTTATTCCAAACTTTAGGTATCACATCAAGTCTCTTACATAGGACTTTGCATAAACTTGGTTCGATATCTTATCATATAATCACCTTTGGTTCACGGTTAGGTATATCTCTTTCGACTTAGCAAAAAAAAACTTTCATATTGTCGGTTGAATGAAGCCGTCGGTAGGTATTCATATTTTAAGCGTAATGCGCTATATCCACCTACTTAATTAACAAACTCTTTTTCTTCAAACTTAATTGAGCGGGTTACGACTCGAGAATGGACGGCGGTTGTCGAATGGATTAACGGGTCCGGCTTTCCTATTTCACCATGAGGAAGTATCTCACGCGACTTTATCGGGGGCGATGTGATCGAAATGCAGGTGGGCTTACACTATTTTTCTAATGTGGAGGCGAAGTAAGCGATGGTCGTGTCTGGTCCGAGCAAATTGGAATCCCTTGTGATCACATCTCGGTAACGTGGATCTCGTACCCGCTCTAGACTGGATTGGAAGCGTGGCCGGAGCCATTTCATGATGTCGACGTATGTACGTCACTAAGGCATTGGGGGACTTCAGGAGAACAAAGGACGTGCACCCATTTCGCCCTCCCTCTACCGCCGCTCCGAGGTACCAGCGGATAAAAGTTGTCGTCGCGGGAGGCCAGTTTGATGCAGGACGAAGATTACGATCTGGCCGGACTACCTTCGTCATGGGGAAACGAAGTGACGAAATTTGCGTGGGCTTCACTACCTTTTAGGTTACGCTCGTGTGGGGTCTGCCTTGTCGGCGGAACGAAGGGAACATGACATATGGAATCGTTTTGGCAACCGATCGGCGGTTCTTTGTTGGAATCCGGATAAGTTTTTTTAACTCCCTCACACTAGGAATAGGGATCATCCAGCATCAGGGTGGGAATGTACTCTGGACGAAAGGACAGCCGGGGAAATAGAAGGGAGGGAAGCCAGATTCACGACCTGGTGCCTTTCATTCTTGGACCCAGCACCCTGGACGCCGAGTTTGACATTCCTTCTTTGAGCTGATTTTTGAGCTTGAGGTTGGGGTACGCCTATCGTAGAGCATATGCCCGTGACATATATAGGGGAAGGTCCCAAGTTACGCCTGTGTATGTTATGCGAGAGGACGTATTTTTCATTCAAATCAAATACCGATGACCATCGCGATTGCAGGCTGGCGCATGTTTCTGTAGCGCGCCTAGAAAAACGTAATCATTATTTCTACTGGTTCGAGGCGGCGTGCTGGACGGAGAACGGGACTATTGAGGACATGAGTGACTGCCAAGGCGAGGATCGGTGACATCAAAATCTTCCTTAATTAAATTCATACATCGCCAGATCAGAGGAGAGAGCGGCCCCACCGATCTCCTGACATTGCCGATTGTCTAATCAACTTCGGTTTAATGTTTATGCCGGTGCTTTAGGAGTTAATGGAACTCAAGTCATCGGCATGCTGAAGAACTTCAACATCATCATCAATCCAGAGTAGGATGTCACGTTCCAAAACCTCGTGCCACCCACACATTTCCTGAACAGTTCCTGACATCGGCTATCACGCCATTAATCGGAGCAGACCCTCATATCAAACGGTATGAGATGACCTCTCATCATCATCATCAACACATTTATAATTTGGCGGCGTATTGGTCGATATTATTCCCATTACCACTCTATGATCCAGAAACACACATCAAACCCTTTCCCGACAGAAGGCAAAACATGTCGATTTTCATTCGTCGCTTGCGACCTTAACATTCTCCGGAGGCGTTGGAATTGGAAGCTGATTCGGCGGTCTATGACCATCACCTTATCAGTTGGGCTATGGAGGAGTCCAATTATTTAAACAGCACATGTTCTGTCTCATGTTAATCCAAAATACCTACCCGTAGAATCAAATTAACAAAATAAAACAAACTAGCTAACTAACAAACTGCATCTAGCACTGTAAGTGTAGAATTGTTGCACTCCGTACTGCTTTGAGTGTAAATCTTTTGTTAGAATATACATAAATGTCAAATCATTTTCATGATAGCATTTTATAGGGCCGCAGAGAGTACGCGACATCGCATCGAAAGGTAGGATCTTCTCTATTCGCCGTTTGAATGTAAATTTATATATTAGATGCTAGGAGGGAAAATGCAGATTACTTCAATAAAAATAGTCGTCGATGAGCGTAGGTGTATAACAGGTGCTAGGGGAGGAAGCTGAACGAATATAGATAGATAATTAGTTAATTTTCAAGCTAGTCAGACTCAGTCATTGTTATTCGAAGCCTTGCAAATTGTAACACGCCATACCTAAAAGAACAAGGGTTTACCACAAATAAATTATTAATTAAATTGGATTAACTATACCAAACCACTCAAACAAAAAAGTACACAACGTTGTGGGGTTAATTACAATTGATTAATTGAGAGCATCTCGTCACGTTTGCATAAAAGTATTACGTGATGGGGTTGAGAAGGCGCTGCAAAAGAAATGCAGGGGAGAGACGCGAGAACGGGCGAGCTACGAGTTTTAAAGGCCGGGCGGGGTTGCGCCTGTAGCTGTAGCACTGTAGCAGCATTTGGGATACAAGAAGCAGGTTTTACTACGTAGGAGGGGGGGGTTTATCACAGTTTTGCTAAGTGACCAGGAGGTATGGTATTACAAAGTGTTGCATTTTGCTGGGTTTTATACAATGACTTTAACAAGAATAGAAAAAAAAAAAAGTAATACAGTAGGTATAACGGTTCGCATGTCATCCGAAAATGACTGAAAACACAACGAAAAAAAAGTAAAATATTAGGACAATAGATGTGTAGCAGAGGAATTAGAAACAGGTTCAAATGTCATCCGAAAATGACTGAAAACCCAACGAAAAAAAAAAAGTAAAATATTAGGACAATAGATGTGTCGCAGAGGAATTAGAAACAATAACGTTTACATAAGCTTAACTAGGTAAAGATAGGAGAGATAGGCCGATGATGCCCAACATCCGATAAGACGCAGATTAAAGATATCATATTTTGAGGGAAGGAGCTCCGTACGGCTATAAAAAGTGAAACAAAATTAATCAAGAGAGTAGGTAGTGCAATAATGTACACATTAGCTTAACCAGATAAATTTAGGAGAGGTTGGTTGATGATGTCCATTTTCCGATGAGACGCAGGTTAAAGGTATCATATTTTGAGGGGAGTAGCGCCATACGTCTATAAAAAGTGAAACAAAATAAATCAAGAGAGTAGGTAGTGCAATAATGTACACATTAGCTTAACCAGATAAATTTAGGAGAGGTTAGTTGATGATGTCCAATTTCCGATAAGACGCAGGTTAAAGGTATCATATTTTGAGGGGAGGAGCGCTGTACGTCAATAAAAAGTGTAACAAAATTAACCAAGAGAAATCAATGATACCAAACCTTCGATAAGTATTAGTGAGAAAGGGTGTTACGTTATTAGGGGAGATAGTCCTTCAATAATGCATTCAATATCAGATCGCAGGGTGATAATATTGATGTTAGTCAACCTTCAATTGGGTCTGAACGTTTGGTAAATTGGATACCGGACAATTAGTTAAAATAATAAAAATACAACACATCGAGGAGTAGTTCTGGTTACCGAAGTAAACAAAACATTACAATTGTAATATTGATAGGTATTAGTGTCCTTTAGTGTCAACGATAGAAAAAAAGGGTCTCTTTCATTTTAAGGGCAGATCATTTAAACATTTAACACTCAGCGTGAAGAACAAAAAAAAAAAGGAGGCCATTAAACCGAGTGCCGACTAGCGGAGATATGGTTCAAATAGGATTGTGCGTTTAACGTAACGGTAAATTGAAACCCTTCCTACAGCCGGTCATCACAAGAAGTGGGTGACAGTCGGAATAAAAGCATTATTTTGAAACGTAATTTCAAAATAATCTGTACAGGATTAAACGAAATTAGTTTAACTAAATAGTTCAAAGAAACAGAATCTGTTGAGAAACAAAATACATGCAGAATAAACATTAGTGACGTGAACCGGATTAGGCGTGAAGACAATAAAACCAAATTAAAGATAGGAGAGGTAGGTAAAATGTTAGGCAACCTCCGATAAGTATAGGGAATAAAAGGTATTCCGATGTGAGGGGAGGAAGTCGGTTCTTGATGGCAAATTAAAATTTTAAAAATAAATTGTTTGCTAATATTCAACCCGACTTACAGAATAAGCGTATCCAAAATGTTTAATTCTAATCATGCACTAGATTAAAAGTACTACAATAATAATTACGTATTCAAACGTATGAATCTAAGGAAATAAAAAAATGACTAGGTATTGTAGACAGTTGATTTCTCAGCAGTTAAAAATTTATAGATGATATTGGTCCCCAGTACCAAATTGTTAAATTTAGAACAACGGTCAGGTCCATTTTGGGCAAAGTTCCTTTAACGAAAAAACAAACAAAAAAAATAAGGAAAGGTCGTTCACACTCGTATAATTACGGTAGGGATATTTTGGAGAAAAAAAAAATACAGGCGGACCTTCGAGACGGCCATTATGTGAAACCGAAAGTACCGATTAAGGAGAGACGTACCGACTTAAGCGATCTAGACAGAGCCGAATTGGGGAAAACACTCTGGGTTATTTTATAGAGAAGAATAAATTATGAATTTAGACACAGTGAGATGTGGAGCATTGAAACATTCACAATGTTTAGTAGTAGATTGTGGATGGGTTTACAAATTGCGCAAAAGGAGTTTATTGTGAAGCGGTGGGTATTTAAAATCAGCGTAAGTCGGTGAAAAAGTTAGGCCGAAATTAAAAATTGGATTAATTGGTTTAGAGACAATAATAGATACCTAACTGCTCACATACTATATTATCGGCTTATGTGGGGAGTACAATAGGAGACAGTTAGGGTACCATGACTAGGTACCGTTGTAGGTGGTAACCGGGACAAATTCCAGGAAATATGTAGGCGTAACGCAAGGTACATTGACCGTAGTTTCAACATTAGACAAACATTGGGCAAGGCCGACGAAGAAACGGAATAGGGAAGGGATGCGATGACGTACAGGACAGGGCCGGATTAGGAAATATTCATCATTACAATTTTGAAAAAAAAAAGGCACAAAGATTTTAGGCGAGTCCAAACGGGCTGACTACTGCTGAAGTTCTGGAACAAAATAGGTGATTGTAGTTTGGATTTCTATCTACCTCCACTATTTTTTTCCATAAAGGGGAGACTGTGATGATCTCGCCTTTGGGCCTACGAAATAATTCCTTTAAAATTGAGAGATCGATTTAGAAATATATTTAATTTGTAACATGGAATGTTTTCAGCATACGATTCTCTGTTTCCAATTCATGGGGGTGATTTATGGGTCCTTACCACTAAGTAACCACATGTGTTTGCGTGCCTCAAGTGCATGCGAGCCCCGGCAAAGGCCATTTTTCACAAAACTAAGAAGGGACCCAGAATAACATTTAGAGGGATTTTTTCAGGTTCATTATCAAGTCAGGGGCGGCCGATGGATATTTGCCCGAGTGGTGACTGACTTTAACGCGAGCAAATTGATTTGTGAAACAATTGTCTTGTGCATTTTCTATGGCAGTGGGGAGTTGAAAAATTAGGCAATAAAGATTGATCGTTGGTGCATTTAAATATACGAGAGCGACGCGCCGATTACGGGTTGAAATATTTGACATATTTGTCAAAATAAGATTGCAGAATTCGTTAAATAGTGACGCACGCAGAGAGAACGAAAACGTGTACAGAACAATGCTTATATAATGTTATTATATAACCAATAAAGTCGACGCAAGTAATGAGGCGGTCCTAACTAGATTGAAGTACGCCACTGAGCTCTTCTTTTAAGCGCTATTGGGATAATTTATGACTTCGGCGCAGACAAAATTAGTTTGTATTCTGTTATCTAAAGGTTACACACAAAAAAATAGCAAACATGAAAGTTGCACTGATTTCTTGGAATTTGGGACGTAATGTGACAGAACACTATTAAAACGATTGAAATATGCATATTGGGAGATGTGTTTATCACTTAAGTTTTAAAAAAGAGGGACTAATATATTATTGAAACCACACAAGTAGATGGGTGGGAGTCGGGGGGCAGAGAGTTGGAAGAAGACAGTCAGGGAAGGAACCTAGGGCCGCGCAGACGGGATAAAAATCATCGAGTTTTGATAGACGAGAGAATAATAATTTGGTGCGCGTAAACCGGGAATAATTCAGATAGTAATATATAATAAGAAAGGACAGTGAGGGAAGGAACCTGGAGGCGCGCGGACGGGATAAAAATCATCGAGTTTTGATAAACGGCAGAGTAATAATTTGGTGCGCGTAAACCGGGAATAATTCAGATAGTAATATATAATAATAGAGAGTCGGGGCAGGGAAGTGTTAGAGGACAGTCGGGGGAGAGATTCTGGAGACGCACGGGCTAGCGAAAAATCATCGAGGTTGAATACACGATAGAATAATAACTCTGTGCGCGTAAACCGGGAATAATTCATAAAATTAAAGGATAATAGTTCACGCGATTGAGGGGAGTCAAGATTTGGAAGGAGTCCACGCGAATAAGGAAGTCAGAGATTGCGGCTTGAGAGTTCATATCTGTGACGTTAAATTATATAATTTGTAAATTGAGGCGGTCAATTATCAATACGGGACGTGCTTTCGGGGCGTTTATCAGGGTCAGGAAAAATTTTACAACGAATCGACGCGAGAATTGTGTTTGACGGCTGCATCTTGGAATAAATAACTGCATGACGGGTTGTGGTTTAGAAATGCTTGTTTGAGTTAAATATTAGAGTAGTGAATTGATTTGTGAAATTATTTTGTGCAACAAGGCGAATTTGGTAAGTTTGTATAAAATTATTAACATATTTAGTACGGGCCTTGCAGGAAAGAGTCAATTAGGGTTTATATACAAGCCTTAGGAATCTAGGACCCTTTTTTTTGTCGAGCGGAGCATTGCACGTTTCCGGGTTGACCGGCTAGCAAGTACCTTTGTTGGGTGAAGTTACTCTTGAGACAAGACCGTTGTAAAATAATAATTTAGTTAACTAAATAGCATTTGAAACACAAAGTGCGCTTTCGGGCAATAAATCTTAGACGAGAGACATCATTTAAAAGACGGGATTTTAAAACCACAAAACAATAATAAAATCCTTTAAAAGTGCTTTGTTGGTGATCTAGAAAACTAGGTTACTGGGTATTCTCCAATACATAACGGGTACCAAAATACATAGGTATAGAATGTAGGTATAAATTAATGTGTAAAGCGCCTTTGAGGTGATAATTATTATTTACGAGTTTCGTAATAATATTTTTAAACGTAGCTAGGGGACTATATTCAGGAAGGTTTTTGAAAAGGCATTGGGTAATATAACGGTTTATGAAGGGTGCGTAGCATGGGCATTTTTGATTACTAACAAAATCTGACATAATTGAATTCCCATTCCAAAAATTTCCCACACCTTATTCCAAACTTTAGGTATCACATCAAGTCTCTTACATAGGACTTTGCATAAACTTGGTTCGATATCTTATCATATAATCACCTTTGGTTCACGGTTAGGTATATCTCTTTCGACTTAGCAAAAAAAAACTTTCATATTGTCGGTTGAATGAAGCCGTCGGTAGGTATTCATATTTTAAGCGTAATGCGCTATATCCACCTACTTAATTAACAAACTCTTTTTCTTCAAACTTAATTGAGCGGGTTACGACTCGAGAATGGACGGCGGTTGTCGAATGGATTAACGGGTCCGGCTTTCCTATTTCACCATGAGGAAGTATCTCACGCGACTTTATCGGGGGCGATGTGATCGAAATGCAGGTGGGCTTACACTATTTTTCTAATGTGGAGGCGAAGTAAGCGATGGTCGTGTCTGGTCCGAGCAAATTGGAATCCCTTGTGATCACATCTCGGTAACGTGGATCTCGTACCCGCTCTAGACTGGATTGGAAGCGTGGCCGGAGCCATTTCATGATGTCGACGTATGTACGTCACTAAGGCATTGGGGGACTTCAGGAGAACAAAGGACGTGCACCCATTTCGCCCTCCCTCTACCGCCGCTCCGAGGTACCAGCGGATAAAAGTTGTCGTCGCGGGAGGCCAGTTTGATGCAGGACGAAGATTACGATCTGGCCGGACTACCTTCGTCATGGGGAAACGAAGTGACGAAATTTGCGTGGGCTTCACTACCTTTTAGGTTACGCTCGTGTGGGGTCTGCCTTGTCGGCGGAACGAAGGGAACATGACATATGGAATCGTTTTGGCAACCGATCGGCGGTTCTTTGTTGGAATCCGGATAAGTTTTTTTAACTCCCTCACACTAGGAATAGGGATCATCCAGCATCAGGGTGGGAATGTACTCTGGACGAAAGGACAGCCGGGGAAATAGAAGGGAGGGAAGCCAGATTCACGACCTGGTGCCTTTCATTCTTGGACCCAGCACCCTGGACGCCGAGTTTGACATTCCTTCTTTGAGCTGATTTTTGAGCTTGAGGTTGGGGTACGCCTATCGTAGAGCATATGCCCGTGACATATATAGGGGAAGGTCCCAAGTTACGCCTGTGTATGTTATGCGAGAGGACGTATTTTTCATTCAAATCAAATACCGATGACCATCGCGATTGCAGGCTGGCGCATGTTTCTGTAGCGCGCCTAGAAAAACGTAATCATTATTTCTACTGGTTCGAGGCGGCGTGCTGGACGGAGAACGGGACTATTGAGGACATGAGTGACTGCCAAGGCGAGGATCGGTGACATCAAAATCTTCCTTAATTAAATTCATACATCGCCAGATCAGAGGAGAGAGCGGCCCCACCGATCTCCTGACATTGCCGATTGTCTAATCAACTTCGGTTTAATGTTTATGCCGGTGCTTTAGGAGTTAATGGAACTCAAGTCATCGGCATGCTGAAGAACTTCAACATCATCATCAATCCAGAGTAGGATGTCACGTTCCAAAACCTCGTGCCACCCACACATTTCCTGAACAGTTCCTGACATCGGCTATCACGCCATTAATCGGAGCAGACCCTCATATCAAACGGTATGAGATGACCTCTCATCATCATCATCAACACATTTATAATTTGGCGGCGTATTGGTCGATATTATTCCCATTACCACTCTATGATCCAGAAACACACATCAAACCCTTTCCCGACAGAAGGCAAAACATGTCGATTTTCATTCGTCGCTTGCGACCTTAACATTCTCCGGAGGCGTTGGAATTGGAAGCTGATTCGGCGGTCTATGACCATCACCTTATCAGTTGGGCTATGGAGGAGTCCAATTATTTAAACAGCACATGTTCTGTCTCATGTTAATCCAAAATACCTACCCGTAGAATCAAATTAACAAAATAAAACAAACTAGCTAACTAACAAACTGCATCTAGCACTGTAAGTGTAGAATTGTTGCACTCCGTACTGCTTTGAGTGTAAATCTTTTGTTAGAATATACATAAATGTCAAATCATTTTCATGATAGCATTTTATAGGGCCGCAGAGAGTACGCGACATCGCATCGAAAGGTAGGATCTTCTCTATTCGCCGTTTGAATGTAAATTTATATATTAGATGCTAGGAGGGAAAATGCAGATTACTTCAATAAAAATAGTCGTCGATGAGCGTAGGTGTATAACAGGTGCTAGGGGAGGAAGCTGAACGAATATAGATAGATAATTAGTTAATTTTCAAGCTAGTCAGACTCAGTCATTGTTATTCGAAGCCTTGCAAATTGTAACACGCCATACCTAAAAGAACAAGGGTTTACCACAAATAAATTATTAATTAAATTGGATTAACTATACCAAACCACTCAAACAAAAAAGTACACAACGTTGTGGGGTTAATTACAATTGATTAATTGAGAGCATCTCGTCACGTTTGCATAAAAGTATTACGTGATGGGGTTGAGAAGGCGCTGCAAAAGAAATGCAGGGGAGAGACGCGAGAACGGGCGAGCTACGAGTTTTAAAGGCCGGGCGGGGTTGCGCCTGTAGCTGTAGCACTGTAGCAGCATTTGGGATACAAGAAGCAGGTTTTACTACGTAGGAGGGGGGGGTTTATCACACTGTTGTAAGACCATCATTCAAACTTGAACCATTGCTTGAAATGGCTTTAGTAGTGTTTCGTGACCAGATCTGAATAGCCAAGAACTTACCCTCCTTCCTCTTCACATATTTTCCTCCCCACTACCTTCCGCCTCACAATTTAGGTATCCTGTATAACCTAATATCGCATTTGAGGATGCCATAGTCTCACTGGCTCCGCACGATTGGGAGCAGTTGAGACTCTTGTGCGGTTTTTACCTAAAATAAAATAAAAATATGGGAAATAATCGATTTTTTTAAAATTATTTTTACCTAACATTGGCAATGAAGTCCTTATCAAAGAAAACCATTTAAATTTGGACCCGCTTTTTGCTATGTTTACATTTAATAATGTCCACTTTAATAAAAATGTATTCATACTTGTTTATCTTGAGAACTTTAAAAATACCTACCTATAAGCTATAGATACCTACCACTTATATTTTATATTTTTTTGTAAAATAAAGATTTTTTATTTTGAATTTGTATCGAAACGCGAAGCATTAAAAAGTAAATAATAGTTCTTTTTATCCTCCAAGTACACCTGTACAAGCAAGCGTTTCTTTAAAACGATTTACCGGCATCTGCTCGTAAATACTTTATGATAAAAAAAATCATATTTAAGGTATAGATATATACCTTAAATATGATTTTTTTTGATTCTGTAAATAACGAAATATCTCAGATTTGATCTCGGCAAGTCCATTTTCCCCTGAATTTTCAGGGCTAAGTAATTCATGATAATCCGTGGAAATAATACAAAAAGTTTTTTAAACAAAATACTTGAAACTTGTAGATATTTTAGTGCAGGCCTGGGTTTATTTTTTCGCTCACTTCATTGTAATTACGTGTTTTCTTATTCAAATAAGTTCAGCAAAAAAAGGTAGCAGGTTTCCAGAGAATCCATCTTGTGGCACGAAGAGGCTGATTTTCCAATGTAAAATTTCTTCTTAAACTTTTGTAATAAAAAAAATATGAAGGTGGAAACAAAAAAGCTAATAGCTCGCGGCTAACCGAGTATTTATAGCGGGTGGTGTAAATTAGGGTTGTGGCTCCGGGGTATTAGAGGTACTTCCTTGGCTGTAGACTTGTAGACCATGTATTTTATTTGCTTTGGTAAAAAGTGGGGGACTGAAAAAATTAAGGATTATCCTTTGAAATCAAGCTACACGTTATTTGTTGCCAGGGAAGTTACAACACGTTTGTTAAAGCTATGCACATATAATAAAACATGATATGTAAACGTCCCTAACAAATTTATTATAATTGAAAACGATGTTTTACATTATTTAGGGCATCTAAAATTGTTGTAAAAACTGAATATAACAGATTTAAAACAATAGATTTTTAAAGCTCGCAGGGGAATCATCTCGACTTATTGAAACATTAAACGAAAATGTTGACGGTTTTATTTATAATTTAGCTGTGTAATAATATTACTCCTTGGTTTATAACCATGTCGGATAACTTGGCGACAACGTAATCGACAAGTAATATTTGGCGGTTAAAGTCATAATTTTTTAGGCTGTGTCATGGTTTCAACACGATAGATACATTACATAGAGATATTAAGTCTTACTTATTAAATTACTATTTCCAACCGTTTAACAATATTTTAGTTAAACGTTGAACAAAGGCTGTACAAGCTCAGATTCGATTTGGTACTAATAAAAAACAGTCATTCGCCGTGCTCTGAAAGTGCTTGCAAGGTAGCATTTTGGCAGACTGGCTTGAAAAAGTAAGGTTATTTCAGACAAATTATTTTTTATTAACTGTTACCGTTTGAATTTAATAAGAATTCTATGGAATTGATTCTTTTAATAACATAAATGTCTTATGCATTCGTAGGTAAGTAAATAACCTAGAAATCAATGTTTATGTTGTCAAAGAATAAATCCAAAATATATATGTTTTACTTTTGAATGTAGCTATAACTTTGTGGTAATCCATTATAGATAAATGAAACAATGTTACTTTGTTTTAACCACTTGTATATTCGTTTGAAGCCGACCGGTTTCGGAACGACCGTTCCTTCCTCAGGGCAAACATATATGTAGTATATGTTTGCCCTGAGGAAGGAACGGTCGTTCCGAAACCGGTCGGCTTCAAAGAAATATACAAGTTGTTCAAACAATGTAATATTGTTTCATTTATATATATTTTTTAGTTATTCTAAGGGAATTATCATTCTATATATTTTTTTAATTATTTGAACGAGACAAAAAGCGAAGTCGCAGTTTTCTTGTTGATTTCCCATTTAAAATAAATATGGCCGATTTATCAAATAAACTTAACACGCATTTAGGTACAGCTTTTGAAATATGGTGATTTTTTTTTTTAAACCCCGAACTTAATAACTTCCTTGAAGCTGTTTTGGTGTGTAAAGATGTTAAGGTAACTTATCGAATAATTGCAACTAAAATGTTATAATAACATAATAATGTCAAGGTTTCGAGCAAACACAAAGGGCGTTGTTCCCACCTGGTTGCTTGTTCTAGCAAGTAGTGTTAATGTATTCAGATGTCAACTCATTTGTACATCTATTTAGCTCTTCCGCGTGGGAGGTGGTGGCACATCGCTTAGTGACTTTTTCTTTGTATTATTAGCGATGCAGCAGTAAAGTTGCCTGCAATGTGACTGTGCACTAACCATGTCCATACGCCACGCAGACCGGAGACAAACACGGTTCCGGCTAATTGGTCGACCAATAAAGGTGCAACTGTCCGGAATGCTAATAGAAACTAATTTGGTGATGAGTATTGTGACCTCCTCGCACGTCTGATTCCCCCTTAACGACATTTTAAATGGAGTTTTTTTACCTGAAAAATAATTGATTTTTATGCTATTTTAATGCAGAATATTTATTTCGCACCCCTGTATCTTCAATATTGGTTTATGATTTGAGTAAGTTTTGTTGTCTAAATAAATAAACACTAAACCCTGATTGCGCCAAAGCGATTCCCCAATTTGTGCGTTGTGTAATAAAGAAATATTATTTAATTTTATCTAAGATAGCGTATTACAAGATCGCCAAGAAAGCTTGATTTGTATATTTCTGTTGCTTATTTACGTCAAATTAACATAACATTTAAATTAGATGTCGAGAAAAAATGTCGAAAGATTGCAAATATATTACAACTTAAGTACGTAAAGTAAAGTAAACACAGAGATATTTATACTTTTGAATGTAGCTATAACTTTGTGGTAATCCATTATAGATTAATTAAACAATGTTACTTTGTTTGAACCACTTGTATATTTGTTTATATGTTCGCCCTGAGGAAGGAACGGTCGTTCTGAAACCGGCTTTAAACAAATATACAAGTGGTTCGAACAAAGTAACATTGTTTAATTTACAGAGATATTTTTTCAGCATGTACCAACTAATTTGAATATATTCAGATGCAAAACGTTCTTTGTTTAAAACCACCTTTTTTATAAACGCCACGTCGACCGGTTTCGGTTGATCTCAACCTACATCAGTTTTACTGTTATTATTACTGATCTATAAATATAATCGGTATTTATTTATATGTCCTTATGAAGGTTGAGATCTACCAAAACCGGTCGAAGTTTATAAATAACATAAAGTGGTTTTAAACAAAGAACCACTTTCAATGAATAATGTCAAACCATTAAGGAGGGGTTGCTTGTAGGAATTTGTACAAACCGTCAAATGTTTTAAGTTTATTTTCACGTTCTGTGTGGGTTCTATTCAAGTTCTTTTAGTATACCATTATTATAGGTCAGTTGCTTCATAAAACTGAAATAATCGCAGAATTTTCAAGTTCTATTATTATATCATTACGGTACAATTGCTTCAAAAAACTATATGTAATAGTCACAGAACTTGAATAGTCACAGAACTTGAATAGAACTTACACAGAACATGAAAATTAACCTCAAATATTTGATAAATTGTTATTTTTTTAAATAACCCATCCAAAGAGTTTGCTTTCTTCGATAATTTAATTTAAATATTATTCACATAAGATTAATCAATACAAAAGTTTTCATTATTGCACCTAGGTGTATTTAACTTTAATTGTTTAGCCGTTGATTGGTCGGTCAGATGTCATGTCATCTCAATTACTGGATCCGATTATGTGATAATCCCGTTCAATTGAGGCCGTCTGATTTACCAACTTGCCTTTAAATTGGTAATCTACTGGGTGTTTGCAAACAACGGTCAATAGCGGTAGCCCAGACAAACACGCACACGTCACCCTGTAGGAGGTAGTACATAATTATAGGGCCAATTTGCCTCCGCCGACACCGCCTAATTATTGGCTTTAATAACAGATGTGCGAAAATGGACAGAGGAAGAACGGAATTGGATACTAAATTCGTTAAGAAACCAATTGGAATAAAAATACAAGGATTACTTAGGACTTAGGGTAAGGCATGTTAGTTTAATACAGAATAAAAGTTAAGTCAGTTGATGACTATTGATCATGCAATAAGGTTTTTAAGATTAAGGTGCGTTTTATACAGATGTTTTTTTTATTGTCTGAATTAATTATTGTAAATGGAACATGTTGCTTTTGTAATAGTGGATCATTTAGCTAGAAGAAAATTGAATCCACAGCACTTGGTTCCCGGGTTGGAACCCGATGCTTTATTTATTTATTTATTTCATTTATCAAAAACATGATAAAACAATAAAAAAATTTCAAATATATGATATATTACATCACCATACTAGGCGGCTGCCTGTTTTATGGTGACCAATGGAATGTACCTAGTTACTTTGTGGTGTCTAGTGCAAACAAATGAATTAAATATATAAACATGTCGAAAATTGGAAAAATTAAAATAGAAAATGTATAGTGAGAATTAAGAAAAAAAAATTATAATAGAAATTAGATAATAGAAAAGAAAATATAAAAGTCATGCACAAACTTATTAGATCATATCCAAATACACAATTTGATATATTATTTTTAATTTCAACCATACGGTAGAACAGATGTTCTAGCACAGCAAAGCATGACAAGAGGAATGGTGCTGTTGAACGAAATATCGGAAAGACTAGATATATATAACTCTTCTTTGGATAGCCTTAAGATTTTTTTGTATAATAATTATCTTCCTAGGTGTTAAGACTGTCAAAATGAGAAAATTGTACTGTAATTGGATAATAATCTGTTCTACAATTTTAAAACCAAATCTTGTTTATAGTTTTATATGTGTGCATGCATTAAATAGGATCTATCTTGATACTGTGGATCATTCGGATTCGTACAGGTCTGAATTTAATTTTATGCGTTTAACTTTTTTTTAAACAATATGTTGGTGATTGAAACACCTTTCAACACTCAAAACTAATCTTTTTTAGAAACTAGGAATTTAAAGAAATTTTGATCGATATTTTCATTATGAATCTTTAATGCTCATCCTGGTTGTTCTTACAACCACAAATTACTCAAAAAACTTGTTTTAAGTAGGTTCTTACCTATTATTATTATTATTTTAATTTACCGTTTCCCATCATTTACATATTCGTTGATAAAAAAATCAAAGTGTGCAATTCATACGCGGTAGAAGGAAAACCTAAAGAAAACTAAAGTAGACAAGAATGGGGAGGCTGCAAAACACCGCACAAATAACAATAATAACATAATATTTGTACAGCGCAATTTTGTGTTATTTCACTTCAAGTGCGTTTAACTATAATAAACTTAAAAGCAACCCTATAGTGTTCCTTCCGAGTCCTTATAAAATATTAATCAAATAATATGAAACAAATTATACAATACAATATATACTATATACAATATATACTATATAAAATATATACTATATACAATATATACTATATAAAATATATACTATATAAAATATATAATATATACAATATATACTATATACAAAGTAATGCCAAAAGAGAAAAATTAACAGTAACAGTGCTGTTGTGGTACAGTTGGGTAGCACAGATAATGATAAACAAAATCTCAACCAATAGGAGTCTTGAAAAGTGGGCGCATAATCAAAGCGGCCAATACGGTAAGGTTTTCATTCTCATCTCATTATCTCGCAGGCTAAATCCTATACATAGATGTACTTATGTTTTTTTTCTCTTTTTAATGTGGTTTCCTTTTATCATGTTTCAAATCACAACTGTGCTAAAGAAAATTCACTTTAAAAAATTACATGATTTTTAAACATAACCATATAAACATAAGTCAAGATTAAGTCATGTATAAATTAGTATATAAATATAAGGTATGTAAATAATTTATTACTGTTATATATTTTTTTTTAACTTTTAGATGCAAACAACATCCCTTATTATCCAGAAAAAATAATAGAAATCCGATTCGAAATAACAATATTGTCATGCCAATTGTTATATATACCACAGAGGGTATTAATTTTTGTACCACATTTTTTGTGTGTTTCTGAGGATTTAACTACATAATAATTTCTAGATTTAGATTTTTAAGAGTTACTTTTATGAACGCTAGTGACTGACACGGATGTATCGAATCCGGTATCAAATAAATAAAATAAAATAAATGTATTTTCTGAAAAAAAACTCTTCTGAACAAAAAGGTAGCGCATTATAAAAAATAAAAAAAAATTTCGGACGCAGTCGAAAGTCTTTGAGAAGAACGTCCAGCTAGCAGTCGGGCGGTGAGAGTTCGGCACTCACTAGAGGGTAGGTACCGACTCTTACCCTTTGCAAAACAATTCATGCTTAGTCAAAAATCTATAGCAATTAATTATTAAATACAGATAAACGATTAGATTTATCGAACATCCCAATTATAAACATGTTTTCATTTCCCTTCTCTATGTCCACTTTTACTCCCTCTCTCTTACCTATCCCCCTCCCCCTCCTCCTTCCCACCAAAGTTGATGTTCGCTCACCATAAGATGTATGGTGTCGTATAAATCAAAGAGGCATTAACACTGTACTTACAAGTTTTTTATAACAATTACATCCGTACCATAATTCATAATTAACAAAATACTCGTATAGGAACAGTGGGAACGAACACATAGCGATTTACGAGCTGTTGCGTCGTCAGCAATTCGGAACAAGAATGTTCGTTTCTTCTTATTTCGTACCGGCATAAATGTGCGAGGAGCCAATAGGATTGATTCAAAATAGCTGCGTCGTTCGCTGCCACAAACTGTATTCTTTAATTATTCTAATTCTGTATTTATATGGATTATATTATATTAAGTTATACTCAATAATATGATATCCAAGCAGAGTTATTTTATTCAAATAATAACTTTTTTTTCGTTTAAAAAATACAAACACGTGCAATCAACTGTCAATTAAGTAACGCTTATATCACTAAAATAAACAAAACGATCAGAAATATGGTCAAAGCTGATGAAAATAATATCTTGGATTCTTTCTTTATAATAATTTATGAATATTTGCAGTAGAATAATTCAGCGTGCGTTGTGTGGAGCGGGCAGCGGGCAGCGGGCAGCGGGCCCACACATCAACTAATGAAGGTTTATTACAACACCGGCCAACAGATGGTGCCACGGTGCTGGTACGAGTACTGGCGCCGACACTGCGCGCTGCATGCTTCAAGCGGGGATAAATCACATTACAACTGTTAACGGAGAGAAGATGCGAAGATCGTTTGTCATCAAATACATTGTTGTGGTGTTTATTTTATAAATAAGTCTGACAAAAAATTATTACATTAAAAAAGCTTTATTTGTGGTGAGCTTTGTGTCACGAGGAAATAATACGAGTCTTAGTTTAAATGGGTTGAAAGCGCGCGCCGCGCCTTTTAAACGATGTTTATTTTACTGCAGGAATTACAATTTCAGAGCTTTCGGATTTGTCAGTACGTCATATTTTATGCTCGTCATTTTTCTTCTACTAGAATTAAACAGACCATAAAAAGAATTTTTACACTCTCCATTTTTTTAACTTTTAGATTTATCATAATACCAGGGTGGATGTTATGTTCAAATGGTTTTTGTTTGTTCAAACGTTGTTTGACATGGTTTTGGTCCATGCTTGGTGACCAGATATGAATAGCCTCTTCATAAGGACTTCCTCTTGCTTATCTCATTTTACTCTCCACTAATTTTAGGCTAACAATATTTCCCAAATTTGGGAGCAATTGGGACTCTTTTGTAATATTCATTACAACAACCGATCAAGTGACCGGTCAGTGGCTAAGTGGGCATCGCGCTTGGGTCCCACCCGGGCATTGCATGTTCGTTTCCTCGGCTGGCTAAGTCCTGCATCACGACACAAGCAACATTTTTCGCTTACTATGATGGTAGTAGACGATTTTCAAACATTGTTGGGTTATTCGTAGCCCGGGAATATTTATCTTTCTTTAAAAAAGAAAAACTTTCGGAAAGATAAATTTGTAATCTTTTACACATTACGGGCTTTTTGACAAAAGCTCTGGCAAACAATTAATCAGACGATTAGAAGCCGAGTGTACAAAAGCGCCTATTTTTCACAAGTTAAGTCCGAATTCACTTTCGTCTGTGGGTATCTAATATTAAAAATTCTGTGTTTTAGCCGACCAAAAAGACGACTCGTTTGTTCGAAATGTTTTTATGTTGATAGTTTTTAATTTCTAAGGCATAAAACAACATGATATCCAGGTGCTTCAAAGCTTAATCTAATGTTTACTAAATAGCTACCAAACGCCTTCATATTCCAGAAAAGGTTATTCGCAATTAGAGCCTTATCATGTTAATCTCATGAATGGGTGACGAAAGGCGCCTGGATTGTTCCGTCACCTTTTATTATCCGGCATCATAAACTTTTCGCAACTGTGAAGCAATATATTTTATAAACGCAGCAGAGGTAATTTATTAATACGATCGTTAGTTTTAATGCAAACTGTTCAACCATAAAATCATCATAGTACCTATTACGTATGTCTATAAAATATCTTAATAATTTCGCCAGGTATGAGAATGGTTCTTAATTATAAGTAATTAATTTTTGAACAATAATAAAAAAAGGAGAAAAGTGTATGTAGAGATTTCTTTAAAATATCAACCAGTATGACAAGCATACTACAGGAAATATTGTCTTTATGGTATATGAAAGACGAGAAACGTTGAGAAGACATTATGCAATAAACGTAGATTTGAACAGTGAGTTCTTGAAGTATGTTGATGAGTTTGTGTACTCAAGAAGAATGTTTGCCAGAGACGAGAAGGCTTATAAGGACAATGACAGAATAATAAGTGCAGGCAATGCAATTAGTGGGGTACTGATTGCAGTAATGTTTCACAAACTAGTCAGCAATTACAAAAGAAAATTGAAGTTTGGCGGAAAGTGGTAAAAATAAGAACCCTGATGATAAAACAATGTAACAATTGGTTAAGAAAAATGATAATAATAAGGGTAATTTAAGGTTTACGGAGATGACAATAAATGGGCGAGAAAAGACGTATCACGAGATTATTTAAGCCACATGCTTTTATGTGTATTTTATTTAAGTAGTCGGATGTATTCTGGGAAAACAAAGCACGATCGTTCATCAGATGAATTAAATACTTCAGGTAGGTAATTTCAGTAGTTGATATATAATATAATAGGCGATATTATGTATGAGTTGTCAAGTTATAGTTATGAATGTCACATGGCTTTGGTGAAAAAAATTGTTTGGAAAACCACTTTACTATAGAAATATACAAAACACCAATCGTTTCGATTCCTTCAAAGCCTTCCACTTTGCAATATGTATGAATACCTAAATTATCAATATAGAATTACAGAAAATTAGGAAATATTAGAAGAGGAAGAGAAAACATCAAATTTAGAGAGTTGAGGTAAGATAGTAGGGGTAAGAGTGGATATCAAAAAGCGGAAGGGGAAATTATCTAGAATTGGGCTACATGACAAGTCTAATAATTTATTTAGTACATCGTGGCAACTAGGTTAAAGGATATACTTTGTTTTCGCTAAGATAAAATTGTTATATTTTATGCAATGGTGAGAATCTAAATAGCGACCTCTCAATTCAAAAAAATGCTTCAAAAATTTCTCCAAAAAGGAAATAACTATACTCTATTAAGGAAAATAATACATCGTTTCAAATAACACCGAGTTAGTAGTTGGCTTCTTCGTATCTGAGAAACACCATAGGAAGAAAACTTAACTTTGCGAGTATCTTCTCATAAATTTAGAACAAATATATTCAAATCGTGGTAGGTAGTCATCAAAGAAAAGCCTGTACAACAATGTAAGTTGGTCGGACAAATGGGGTGACTTGAAGGGGTTTTCCCTGGTGGAATACTCAATGTAGATTGTAGATGCATATGCATTAGGCACTGGACTAGACAAAAGTTTGCCCACAAACTAGCGCATTCTGTTCGCCGCAGTGTAAACTAGAAAGTTTAGTGTCGCGTGGGATCGGCTATTTTGTCGTCTTGTGAAACAGTATAGTCACTTTATTTCAATTTGAAATACAACCCTTGGTACTCTCGTACTCTGCTAGTCTTGCTACGGCCAGCGTTTGAACTGGGTGAGTCAACGGAACTAGAGATGCATAATATTATCTATAAACATAATAAAAAAGTTAAAACTAGGAATTATTATTCGTTATTTTTCGGATATAAATATAACTCCAATCAATGGTAAATGAAACTCATATTTTGTTATTTCATTACCTTTAAATGCGTTGCTCTAATCCGTTTTTTAAACTAATACTACTATACTAATACTAGTTTTTAAAAATATATTTAAATCACCGAGGACGAAATTAAAAAATACGTTTGAAACCTTAACAATTGTGGAGCTCTTGAGTTTCTTAGACTTATAAAATAAAAATTTGATTATTAACAATATTATATGATGAATAATAAATCACTTTTTTTAAACCACTATATTATAAACAATATCTACATGTTTCGATAATAATGTTATCTCCATCAGTATATGTTAATTTAAAGAAAAATAAATGACAAACAAGTATAGACAAATTAGAATAAATTAGAACAAATACAAAATATTAAAAAATAGAGGTGATTAATTGCTTACAAATGTCATAAAAATAGTTACACAAAGTTAAATATAAAAATTATTTAAGGAAAAATAAAATTGCATTTAGACATCAAAAAACTTTTAAGAAACAAATAATTAAAATAATTAGTCTGAATCAAAAAATAAAAAAAATTATAATTATTGTAAGTATTAATAAGAAAATAAATTTAAAAGATGGCTATTTTAAAAAAATATTATTTTCATTTTCAACAATAAGTGTCGATAAACAATATTATTTTCATTTTCAACAATAAGTGTCGATAAACAAAAGATCTAAACAACTTTTTCTTGTATTTTTTGTTTAACATATTGTCTATTAATCTTGAAGTATAGCCGTTATTAATTGCAATTTGTTTAATAGTATTTAATTCTATTTTAAAATTACTCAAAGATAAGGGAACGTTAATTGATCTACTTAGCAAGGTATGAAAAACAAGTGATATATTATTCATTATATAAATAATTAATGATGCCACAAAGTAATTTTACGAAGTTTGAAGAAGAAATTAACAATATTGATCATTTTAAACGTTAACAATATATCATTTAAATCCGTGATGGAGAAAAGGTGTGATGGATGTGTAATGGTGCATGGCAAAGATGGTGACATTATTAGGGCATGTACCTATTTCTTTTTAAATACATCTCTTTGAATTTCTTTTTTTTTTTCTTGAATACATTTTCTCAGGATGTGGAAATTGACCCACTTCCTGACTTCCGATTGATCACTCGTATATTTAAGAATCAGCTACAAGCCTCCCCAAGATATGATACAACCAAGGAGCCGTAGCCAGGATTTTGTTAATGGGGGGGGCAGGTGGGCTGGGGGGTAGAGAAGAATGACAAGGGATATGGGGGGTGGTCAGCTCTGTGACGTCACATGTAAAAAAAAAAAGTTTTGTTTCTTTTTAGATGTAAAATTGCAAAATAGATGACGTCACACAAGGGGGGAGGGGGGGTTCTCACAAATGTGACAATGTGTTACAAGGACGGGGGGGGGGGGGGGGTTAAAAAAATCATGAAAGTTGTGGATGGCCTCTTAGCTCATGCGGGCATTTTGTTAACGAGGAACTAACTAAAATTATGACTGACTAACTTGAGTATTAATCCCAAATTCTGTGTCTGAGGCCTTCAGGGCCCTAACCCTATTTTAAAATATAAGAAAATAAGTAATAAAACAATTAAAGATAGATGTTTTACATATTTCTAAGGAAAGGGTTCGAGGACCTCCACGGATTAAGTCATAATTTATAAATACCTAAACTGCTTGAAAATATTTGGAACCGTATACGGTCGAAGTTTTACAAATGCCCGTAAAAATAAAACATAAAAAACGTAAAACTAAAATACAAATAAACGTACAACCTTTACAATTACAAAATGTACAAACGTACAATACGTTAGTTATGCGGGTACAAAAAATACTTTTCTAATATTTATCCCAACTTTCCACGATGCACACAAAAATTATAAACTAAAAAGGTAAAAACTGAATTGATTCTCACAAACAATAGGCTACCGACGTAATATTACTTCACGGTTTGTGAGCATTCCTGCAACTTCTAGGGGAGGGGGGGTGGCAGCTGCCCCCCCCCCTGCCCGTATCTCGCTACGCCCTCGGATACAACTAGGTAGAAAATTGAAATGTTGATGTATTATTGTAAAAAAACTTTGTTATTACGGGTTGATACTTTAATCTTTAAGATAACCGTTTGAAAATAGTAATCTATCACCAAGTGGAGACACTGGAAGTATCTCCATCTTCGTAATAATTGTTTTAAATGAAACAATTAGCTTAATAATATTTTGTGTTGACGGGATTTTACCTTCTTCATTTAAAAAAATGCACTATTTTAGTCATTGTTTGTATCATAGTTCCCGCTGCTGTCGAGAAATCTATAACTTTCATTTATAAAAATTATACGATCTTTCTTTAAGAAAATTACTAGCAATTTCCCGGCATGCGTTGCAATGCCACTTAATAAAGAAATTATTTCTCCCTGCGTGTCCTTTCCCATTCGTCCCGTTCCCCTTCCTCCACCCCGTCCCCTCCCATGTCCACTTTCCCTCACGCATTCCCCCCCACCTTTCCCATCTTCCCGCTCCCCTCTCTCGCTCCTGCTAACCCTCTCCCGCTTTCCATATATTCAGTCCCAGTACATTCAGTTTTCAAACAGCTCGTGGGTCACCTATAATTTCTTTTTTTAATTCTAATTTTCATTTTTCATATATAACAAACATTTATCTTTGTATATCAAAAAAAATCAATCACCCTTGATACCTTACACAGTTACCTATTTAAAATACCTATAATACTTACTTACTTGGAACTTCAAGTAAATTCATTAATTTAAAGAGTGTATACAAAAATTGATATGAAAATCGAGAACATCGAAAATTGATAATTTTGATTGAACAATCGATGGTTTGCAAAATGTCATTCTCAAATGGTGGCATTTTTGATAGCTTCGTAAGAGTTTTTGCAATGATTAAAAAACATTTCAGATGTATTGTCATGTGGTTGTAATAATCTGGAAACCTAGGGTGAAAAGAAAGCATTTTGAATGTTTCAAACATTTCCTATACGTAATATAGCAATACATAGACAACTTACGTACATAAAAATAAGTATATTTTGATATGTATATATAAATAGATAATAAAACTATTCAATCTTATCCGTACCGGCAAGAAAAGAGTTTGCGTGCCACACTGTATGTAAACTATACTGAATGCTTTTCGCACGGCAAATACATTTCCAAGGGACATAAATTTAGGGATTACTGAAACAAAAGTTTCCTCCGGCTTGTCGTCCATTTTGAATTCACGTTTGTCAGATGTGTTATTAATGTTAAATGGAAATATATTGTTCTATTAAATTGTGTAGGTTTGGACTTTGGACATACTCGCGCACGGGCTTCCCAATGAATGCGCGGTTCTGCAGGCGACCGTTCGTTGAAGTCTTTCGTCGCGGGTATTATTCGTCGCGTTATTCTTTTTTTCGTTGGGCGATGATTCTAATAATTAATGATCTTGCAATCTGTTGACTTTGTTGATCCTGAATCCGTGATAAATGGAATGTCAGAAATGTTTGTAAAATAGATAATTTTTCTCAAGGGTGGGTCGATGTTGAAAAAAAGTTAGGTATTTGAAATAGATTCATTTAGAACTTTTGGGAATAGATACATATTCATTTTACAAAAAAAAAACTTTTTTTCCACCTACTTGTTTCAAAAAATTGGTTGTCGTTCTTTTACCAAATAGTGTCTCTAATCTTTTGGGAAATACGAAATTTTGTGATTTTATTAACATAATAAAAATGTATTGTCCCAACAGTCCAACCGTATGGAGCCAGTAGGACTATCGCCACTGGGGTATGTTGTGAGCTGAAGTCAATGGGGAGGGGAAATTCAGATCTGGTCACCAAACATAGCTAAAGCCGCACGCCGGATTTGAATTCGCAACCTTCACGTCACGAAGTCCCACAGAAATTAAATTTCTCCTAAAATTTTCATGCCAAAATATTTCATACATTTACCATTAAATGAACTATACAATAAAATTGTTGGATTTTATGTCAATAAACAGTGTGCAAAAATATATTTTCATAAGACCGGTTAAAACGTTTTCTTCTCACTTTTATCATAATTGACCAAAATGGTATTCTGTTATTTAATATTATATTATCCTCTGTTATGGGTTGCCCATAAATCGTACGAACGGACTATACAAGCGGCAGGCAGCTGTCGTCACGTGCACAGTACATGTCCAGTCTCGCATGATTATTGCTGTCCCTCTAAGGCTAGCAGAAGACATTACCTTATATGGCCACACGGCGCGGATTCCAGCCAATGGCAGAAGACATTACCTTATAGGGCACACGTTCGAGTCATCCGTCTCGCTCATCACGGGCAGAGAGCTCCGGCCACCGATCGCCGAAGCAACAGACATATTCAGACAGCAGCGCGAGCGGTTGTACGTACTACTACGTACTGTCGGGCAGTATGCCACCCTTCGACGCGACTAATTAAGTCTTCACCTACGATCCAAGTATGGCGCTATCACCACAGACGCCTGTATAATCCTACTGCCGCCTATTTAATACCATAACATTGGACGCGCCCGGCTTTTTAATCCGCCTACGTGCCGACGAGCCGAGTAATTCACCACGGCCGCCTACCATGGCCGCCCAGACGCGCCCGGCTTTTAATCCGCCTACATTGCCGATAGCCGCGTAATTCACCGTTATCGCCCACCGGTTCGGTAAGCTGGCCGAATCCGCCCACCATGACGCCGAGAAGCCGCCCACGCAACCCGAGCCGCCCCGTTCCTGCACATGGTCCGTGAGCTTTGCTCTAGACCTCTCCACTTCGTAGGGAAGCTGCCTGCATCCGTCCGACGCCACGTGAGATTCTAAACCCTCTTATAGTCTACCCGAGCCTAAATTCAGTAGTATTTCTAGTGCCTCACTCTCTCTAATGCTAGGCCTTAAACTGCTTACCTGGTTGCCTGTACTGTTTCCCCTTGCATTATTGAATACATTTGAATTGTGACTAAACCTTGTTTCATTGGAGTCAACCATCGACAGGCTCGGAGGAGCCCTACTACCCTGAGCTGAGCTTTCCAAGCCGAGGCATATGGCCCCCGGGGGGCCTGCTTAACACTTGTCCCCCCCCCCGGGAGGGACATATTTCTGGAGACCAGAAGTATAACACTGGACCCTACGTGGCTTCAGTATCACCCTGGCCCCAGGAAGTATGACACCTCATTTACTTCATGAGGTAAAGGTTATTTTCTGCGACGTAGTTCAGGATTTAAATATTTTCTACGACTGCCTAAGCATTTGTTATGATAGAATCTTAAACAAATAAAAATGCATGTTTTATTCTAGACCGCTTTATGGTTTCTTTAAATATTCATAAATTGAATTGTTCTTAATGATACTTATTGCCCACACAACTTACCTCACTGGCACCACAGTAAAAAGTTAATGGAATGTGATGTGATGTAATTATTTTAATGCTCAATATTTTATTAAAGATTTGGCGCCAGTTAGACAGTTCATGACAAAAGGCTTTTTGCAATCGATTGTAAGATCAAACAATAAGCTGCTCAAACTGGTAGCTATAATAATAAATAATAGCAACAATTTCAATTCCACCAATTATTTATGCCAAAACAACATAGGATTGTCATTAATTACATTCAAAGAATATAATTTAATGTCATTTCAAACTCGCCAATTCCTCGCTTGCATAGTTTAGCAAACAAATAAACAAATGATATCGACATTTTTAACGTAACAATTTTTTTTTTTAAATTTATTCATTGCCTTGATGGTTACATAATTTAAGGATTTTTCGACCACCATGCTAGGTTTATGCACTTTTGGTTATCTATTTTACATAAAGCGCATTAACACACTATTGCTTATAATAATTTTTACCCCTTGTGCTATGCATAAAAACCTTGTCCTGTAAAAAATGTTAGTTTATCAATTGAAAATAATAATGAATATAAAATATTATAAAATAATATCAAATAATTTAAAAAGAGTATAAAAGAGATGAAGAATGTAAAAAACCGTATTATATGGAGGAATATAAAAAGTATGTAAATTAAAAATATCTTAAATTTATTAAGTACTGTAGAGTAATCAATTAAAAAAGAGTTATTATGGTGACAATATATTACTAGTATTTGTGCATGTTAAGTTACATAAGTATATTATTTTAAGAAAATTTTGGTCAAATAGATTCATGTTTAAACTAATAATTAGCTCTTAGGAGCTAATTGTCGTTAGTTAAACTAATCGTTAGTTTAACTTATTCATTAGCTCCACACAGCAAACAGGCAACAAATCCATCAAGGCCTATGTCATCTTTCAAGATGCTGTGTGAGTATTCTTTTAAGGGAAAGGAAGATGAGGAAGTTCTGGAAAGGAAAAAAATATGAGGGGTGTGTAGAAATCTTGGAGTCGATTTGTCAAGGAGTGACGGAAGTATGAATCCATCCCTCCCACTCGGGTGCAAGACGATGGAGTCTGGCTGGAAAGGTCTAGTTTAGGTCTCCCTCAACCAGTCTCTCCTGATCCAGCCCACCACGCAGTAGGTGAGCAAACGTATTTGCCGCCAAGACCTAGAACCCCACAAACCTAGGTACCTGGGGTGACCTGTGGCAGGGGGTGTTTGTTATCCAATAAATCGTTCCCGGGCGGCGGTACCCTTACTCGCCTCCCAAATTGAAGGTTTAAGACACACTTAGAGAATTTTTTGTGTTAACGTATTATTTGTGATAATTTCTGTTTATCATTGTTATCATTTTATTTTCTTCAAATGTATCCAACTTTAAACCACTGTAATGCAAGAAATTATTTTTATTAACTTATTGTTTATTAGTTTTTTACCAATACTTGTGTAAAAAATGGAAACATTATGAACCAAATTTCAAAGCACCTTAGGCTTAAAAAAGTAAACTAAGTCCTCCTTTACGACAAGTAAACATTTTTATTTTTTCGTACTATTTATGAAACAAATTGTTATTTTTCCGTAATGCAGGTACATGAACTACATCTACGTTGATGCGATATTTATTTAAAAAAAAAAATTGGACGTAATTAACTTGGTGCCGTGAGATTTATTTTCTAGTAGATAATAATTATCTTTAACCGATGACCTAACAACCAACTGCCATTGCGTGGGTGATTTACGAAACAGATAAATAAATAAAAACAAGTTCGTTCTTATTTAAATTCTTATTATTGTTAAATTTATTCATTTTACAGGCGTTATTAAATAGTTAGATAACATAAATTACTGCCTAGTAGTAGACTCAGGGTTTATTGTGATATGTTTGAAATCAAAAAAAGAATGTTGTTATACACTAATTATACACTGATTTTATATTATTTAAATTAAATCTGGAAATCAACGTAACCTCTACCACAATACATATATGTAATAATGCAAACAAACTTTTTAAAACAATACGAAAAATCACATACTATTTATTAATTCATTAAAAATCTGAAACAAAAAAATCAGAAACAGTCGTACCTGGGACTCAAACCCAAAATATGTTTAAGAAAATAAACGTAATGTTGGTAGTTCTTAGTAGAAGTATGATACAGTAAAAAATGAACGAAGCCGAAGGTCCTGAGTTTAAGTCCCAGGTGTGACTGTATCATTTCTTGTTTCAGACTTTCAATTGAGTTTCGTTAACATTGTCTTCATAAATTAAATGTTACAATTTGTGGTTTTAGTGATTAAGTTTAAAAAATATAAAATAATAATCAATATATAACCTGTTAGCGGCTGAGTTGGCATCGCGCCTGAATTTGACGGCTTCCGTGGTCAAGGGGTAAGGTTCTCACGATCCAGAAGTCGCGGGTGCGAATCCCGGCTTGCGCAAGTAAATTTTATTTGATTGTTTAGTGGCAGTACAATTTAATTATATGAAAATAATTAGGTATATTTGCGGCACATTCCAGAGTGGAAGATACTATCAGTATCGCCCTGGTGTAAGACAACAATTTAGAATTGAAACGTTGCTTGGAATGGTGGAATATGAATAGCCAGGTGCTTACCTTCTTCTTCTCCACCTCGTTCCCCTCCCCACTACCTTCAGCCATACAACATACCCCAATCGGAGATTTCATAGCCTCATTGTTTCCAGATGGTTGGGAGCCCTTGGGACTCTTGTGCGGTATTCATATAAAAAGTGTCCCATCCAGGCGTCGTGAATTCAAAACCTTGGCGGGCTAAGTCCTCCTTTACGACACAAAAAACATTTTTCGCTTATTGTGATGGTAGTAAGAAATTTTCGAATTATTGCAGAGATTATTCTAATCAAACCTAGGAATGTTTTTCGTCCTTTAAAAAAATACTATAAAATATTCATTATTATGAATTAATTTAATCAAATTATCAATTTTTAAACTCAATTATTTTATTAACACTTATTTATCAACCTATTAATCTTAGAGGATAGATCCAACTTATCCCGAGAACATTGTTGTATTCCGTTGAACAGACCGTGAGAACCTTAAAACAGGTAGACCTACATATTTTCAATAAATAACATTATTAATATTAACAGTCATTCGTTTTCAAAAAGGACTTAGTTTAAAAACGGAACTAAAGCTTACATTCCTTTCAAATTATATGCTACTCGATCGGTCAAATCATTATTATTATCTTATAATATTGATAATCCTTGTATTATAATAAATTAACCTACCACAGAGAATGGCCTACCTGGAATCTAGCACATTACATCGCAATCTTAATTTAGTGCCCCACTGTGCCGATTGCCAAATATGCCGGCGTGTTTCCGATAGAGATAAATCTGTAAAAAACCACCGCAGATGATGTTCTGACAATAGCCCGGGGAAGAGATCAATCCTAAACAAATGATCTGACTCGAACAGGGGCCAAATCAATACTGAGAATTGCATTTATCCCAAGAGGGATGTATTCATTAATTTGTAGCAGGTAAGAATAAAAGGCATAACTCACTGATCCTTTCCGAAGTGTCAAAGAGATGGGGCCATAATAAAGGTTTGGGTTATTGCTTCGTACCTATTATTAAGAAGAGAGAAAAGTTTTTTTTTTATTATACATACTGTTAATACTTTTTAATACCTAAATATTTTGTGTTGGCCTGACGGCCTCCGTGGTCGAGAGGCAAGGTACCCGACTAGCGATCCGGAGTTCACGGTTTCAAATCCTGGTATGCGCAGATAAAATTTATTTGATTGATTTGTATTTTCACATTTTTCAAAAAAAATGTGTATTTGCGGCGGTGACCGAAAAACTCAACATTGTCCGAATTCATGACTCCTTTGAAAAGTCATTAAAAGTGATCAGACGGGAGCAGTTGGAGACTTGAGAGGTAGTCTTATCATTGTTTTTTTTTTTTTAAATCTATGTTTCTTCGGTGTTATTTTCAAAACAGGACTTGACTGAAAACAACCTGCAACCTTAATGTCTCTCTGGAAATTTTTATCACGATGCTTAATTTTCAGAAATTTAATCGGTTTATACCTGTATTTAAAGATAATATTCTGAAAATTTCAATATGCTTTGTTCTAATAAAATACGCGTGATTTTGGGTAGGGGGGGTAGTCTAAAATCTCACCACATATCATCAGGAGGGGGGGGCTAAAAAGTTGTTAAAAACATCACGTGATTAATGGACGACCCCCCAAGTGTTAGTAATAGCAAGACGGATTGCGAGAGAATTGTTAAGGAAGTTCCTTTGACTTCTTCAGCCGTACTCTCTCGAAACATCACACTGCACCGCAGTGGTAGGGACCGATTCATACGTCTGTCACTCCTGGACACACTGACCCCAGATTCCTACTTACTCCAAATAACCTTTTCCTTCCCTGAACTTCCTCTTCTCTTTTCCCTAATAATATCCTCCATATATCACATTATTCTATTTATACGTGTATAGAAAATTAAAGCAAGAAAAAAGCACTAATTTATTTAACTATTCTTCCTTTCCTCAAAAGACTCTCCACACAACATCCCCAAAGATAACATAGGCCCCGAGGGGAATTATTTTCCTCGGGGCCTCCTGTGTGGAGCTAATGTAAAAAATCCCGCGTGACGCCGGGTTAATACTATATTTGAAATCTGTATTTTTTAGTTTAAAATACTTGGGTTAATCCTGACCAGTAGGTAAGTCAGATTTTGTGATTTTCAAGGGTCTGTGATTTTTAGCTCACAATTATAATACCCCGTCAATCTTAAAATTATAATAATCCGTGATTTTTCACATAAAATCATTTAGCGTTGGTATCAAAAAGATTCCATTAATCTGATATACAGCTGAAATAATATAATGCTTTGTTGGTATATTGTTAAAGATTGCGTCGTTGGTATATTTTTTCACCGCTGATCTTGTGGGCGTCTCAATACAGGCCGCCCAGCGCCCGACCATCCGAGATAGTACAGTACCTACTCATAATCTTCATCGAAAATATAATTAATTTCCTTTGTTCCAAGCTTTGAAACACAAAACAATAATAGCACTGTGATGTTGATTTTTAATGCAGATTGAAATGAAACGTACTGCGACTATTTTGTTAATGAGAATGAGTTTTAAAATAGATTTGATTATGCTGGTAGGAAGGTGCCATTCAAATAAATATTGTAACAAAAAATTATGTAAACAACATTATTGGACATTAAATAATTTTTATGGCTTTGCAACATGTTGAGAGTAATTTACGTATGTATTTATCTTTTTACATTATTAAATAAATTCATACTTTTGAATGTAGCTATAACTTTGTGGTTATCCATTATAGATAAATGAAATAAATATATGGTTATCCATTATAGATAAATGATGTATACGTTTGCCCTGAGGAAGGAACGGTCGTTCCGAAACCGGTCGGCTTTAAACAAATATACAAGTGGTTCAAACAAAGTAACATTGTTTCATTTATCTAAATAAATTCAATTAAGTAAATTCAACTTCTTTTTACATTATGAGGAAACCTGGCGGCGTTTTCTGTACACAAACATATTCCCCACTTCCTCTCTGAATTTTGACTCTAGTCCGAATATTTTTTAATGAAATATACTCGTAGATATTAGACACACTAGTATGTCAAAATGATTTTCTTTTTTTTACTTCTTGTTCAGGAGTTACGACCCTCCAAAAACCGTTTAATTTGCGAGGTTTCAAAGCCATCAACAGAAGTTCAGTTTACAAAGTACACAATGTATTAAAAATAACGTACAGACATAGAATATTTTCTTCTAATACAGTGTTGGCAGCAATAGTTTGGCAAATTACCTATTATTCAAATTACTCGGTAACATTGTTTCCTCTCCTCAACATTCGAGATCCTGTGGAAAATAATTTATCTCAGGGCCAACGTCGGGGTTGTGTCGGTCAGGGGATGCCATGTTAGGGAGTCTTTTTTTTGTAGAGGAAAGAGTGAAGTCTTGAATAGACCATTGTTGCAGGAGGAAAGAAACACAGAGACCGGCAAATCATTCCACAGCCGAGATGTTGAACAGGTCGCAGAAACGGTCTGTTCTCATGTGACAAATGTCAATTGTATTTGTTTACTGACGATGCATGTAGAGTAATGTATTTCTGTCTATTATAATTATATAAAACTGATCGGTTTCGATGTGAAACAAAATGTTAGATATATGGTATTACAGTAATCAGTTTTAAGTTTTTAGTAATAAATTTCATCACAAAAATCATTGAAATATTCTAAAAGTTCTGCTATTCACCAATATTACTATTTCACCGTGCAACAGCTGCTTCGCCTTCCGATATCAAAATTGTTGAAGAAGTCTCTAATACAGTAGTAAAGCAAAACAGCCGTTATAAATTGCAATAAATGTATAAGTTTAGCGAACTTTATCATTTTTTTATATAATTTGATGATGTGAGATTTATGTTAAAATGTACCTACAGTTCTACAGGTAAGTACCATTATTCAGAATCAATCAAGAGCCTTTAACGCTTTATCGATAATAACTGGGCAGTGGTTGATTTGGCCTCACGACTTGGTCCCACTAAGCCGTCGAACTCAAATCATGCGTTCATTTTCTCGGTTGGTTTAGGAAATGCTCTCTTTCTAAAAAAAACAACAATTTATTGACAAATTAGAATTCTCTAAAAATGTGCAATGTAATTAAAAGTAATTGGAAAATGCAACTTTTAGTGACTTGAAACCATGTAATCAGCTTTGCAACTACATACATGACATAAAAATATAAAAAGTTTAAGAAAAAAAGTAAAAAGTTGAAGTAAAACAAAAAAAACAACTTTTTTTTAAAGAAAGACAAACATTCCCGGGTTACGAATAACGGGGCAATATTTTAAAATCTCTTACTACCACTACAGTAAGCCGAAAATGTTGCTTGAGTCGTGATGGAGGACTTAGCCAGCCGAGGGATCGAACACGTAACGCCTGGTGGGACCCAAACGCGATGCCTACTCAACCACTGACCGGTGAAATATAGTGAAGTTACTTAAACCCTCTCCCAAATCAATTACTGGTGCAGTAGGTACATAGTTATGAAAACGTTATATAAGGGACGAGTTCCCGGTTATGCAGCCCTTATTAGATCCAGGGTGGTGGATATGAGGGGAAGGACAAGCAACTCTGGAAATATTCTCATCATGGAAGCCAGCTTCAGTCCATCCTCCAGCATTGACGCACACTAGAGAAAAATACTAGCTCAAAATGTAGTCACAGTACCCTAAAGGCTTATTATTATCTTTTTTTTACTATTACTACTATTTTATTATCTTTTTTCATGTGCACAATAAATAATGTTTTCATATCCGCGGCAACAAGGGCCAATCTTGAAAACTCTATACCAATGGGAGTGTGCTTTTCATTTCCGTAGGTAGACAGGTAGTGTTTTTGCCTAGGCTTCATGAAGCAAGATTTGAGATTATGAAGTTCTTTGTTCATGGCGTACCGTTTTGTTGAAACGTTTTCTCGTATTAACTTGGTAGGTACTGAGTACATCTGCCCTTCATGATAATAATATGGCATTAAATCATCTCATAATGAGTATTATTTAAAGGATCACTGGGATTATTAGTTTTACGTGTAATCATGTTGTCCATATTACGATTTGTGTAAGATATTATCATTATATTACAAATCGTTAATTATCTTTGATTCGCTATGTTTGTAACTATAGAAAATTCATCATTGTATTTATTTGCAGTGGCGTAGCAGCAAGCTATTGCCCCCGAGCGAAATCGTTTACAGGACTCCCCATCCCTACACAACGAATGAATTAAATCTCAACCAACCAGAAAATGTATTTTTGTGAAGCAGAAAAATCTCGAAAAGTAAGCTCTGGCGTCAAGAAAAATATTGTCCTGAAATACACAAAAATATCAACGCTACTACTTTTGGCTAGCAAGATAGAACACCATTATATATATTGTTTGTTGGTTTTATTTTTTAACTGCATTTTTTTAAAAGGAGAGGAAGTTCTAGGAAAGTAAAGAGTATGATGGATGGGTAGGAATCTGAAGGTAAGACTCAAACACCTCTGACATAGAAGCAACGACTAATTACAAATACATGTACAATTCTTCACAAAAAACACATCAAAGACTGGATCAAACAACAAGGTATTCAATTTAATCAAAACATTATAACACCTAACCAAACATAAACAAACACAAACTTTAAAAAAAAACCTTGTTTTGTGACAAAAAATAATACCACAATATTATTCATAACGGTGGCGTGTGGTCCATAGAAAAATATACCTACCTTTTTATCAAAAACATATTTATCTTAAACATAAACTAGATGCTATAAATAACTGTATATATGTATAGTTCCTAACTGCAACTAACCTTTAATGTATTCGATACTGCCGCCATGGGTCGACCCACAGTGTCCTTCTGACAATATCAAGGAGGATACGGTGTTTTTTCTTATGTCGACAGATTAGCATTTCTTATTCCCAAACATGGGAACACCTCAGCACAGATTCGCCTAGGGAGGTGTTCACAAAATACTACTTGGTACTAACCTATATGTATACATACAGTTATGGATCATTAACATTTTTTTTCTTTTTACTAAACTTATTAACTATGTAAAAAACCAATGTAATAATCGATAATGTGTATGTTCAAGAGTAGAAATAAATAAATAATAAAAATAGGTCAGCCCGCGTTGTTGGCTACGTTTGGTGATTTATCAGGGGTGTCCGGATTCATGGGAGGAAGTTTTTCTAGGTCTTAGCGGCGGATGCATCTGCCTACATACTGCGTAGCAGGCGGGATCGGGATACACTGGCAGAGGACCACTGCAGCAGGACTCCCTCGACCCGTCGCCTTGCACCACTTGGGAGGAATGAAATCATACGTCCATCACTCCTGGACATACTGACCCCTAGATTCTGTTTCCTTCCCAGAACATACTTTACATTATTTTGGGGAGCTAATGAGAGGTGACGGAGCTTTAAATCCAACCCACCCGATGTGCCGCAAGGCGTGGAGGTCAAAGAGTCTCCCTCAACCGGCCTCCCCCAGTCCGGCCCGCAACGTAGTTGGTAAGTAGACGCATCTGCGGCTGAGACCTGGAGCAACCTCGCTTCACGAATCTGGGCACACCTGCTAATTCACCAAACATAGTGAGCCACTTGGGTTTATCTATGGTTTTATAGAGCGACAGAACCCACCTGGAAAAATAAGTTTTGTTTTTAAATAATAGATCCTTCAATTTTTAAATGACTTCACAAAAACTTTGCAGGTTCCGATTGATAAAAGGACCTGATGTTCCAAAAATATATAAATGAATGTAACATTTATAAATTTTAGGTGTATTATAATACATTATCAACGGAAACAGTAATTTGAGGTGTACACCCACAAGAAAAAAATTGCTACTATAGCTTTTCTGAGCAGATTGTTTACATTCCACAATCCACACCTTCTGTTTTATGTTGGATATTCCAAATATGCCAAGTATTATTATGTGTACACAAGGTGACAACTAATATGTTAATTTCGGGAACACATTTCTCTTGTGTATTTGTATAAACACAAACAAGTGTTATCTTTGTTCCTTCACAACATGTGCCGTGCATGACTTTTTGAGTTCAGATTTGTAATAATTTAAGGTTTTCTATGTTCGGTCATAACCTCAAGCGTGTAAAAAATAAGATTTTATATTTATATCGAGGGGGTATGCTTGTTGGCATAAATTTTAGGATTTGTCTTTTCTTAATACCCATACTCATAGATAAATTTTACTTCTCTTACTGCTGGAGAGTGGTTTAGCTATTTGAAATCCTCACTATGTGGGATGTTCCTTCGTATTGGAGAGAGTTCAGAAAATTTTTTCGAAATTTTTCTCCATGAGGGAGCTTGGCTTTATTAATTTAATGACGGGCTCCGAAGTCAAGGGGCAACCAGGGGACTAGCAATTCGGTGGTCTCGAGTTAAAATCCCTGGGCGTGCAACTAAATTTTATTTGATTAATTTGTGTTATTTTCACAATTTATTCATTTAAAAGTATAGTACATTTGCGGCACGCTCCTGCACACAGTATCGGTGTAAGACCATCATTCATAATTGAAACGTTGCTGTGGCAATGGTTTTAGTGAACACATCTGATTAGCCAGGTATTTCTAATGCCCACATTCCTCTTATCTCTTTCCTCTCCCCACTACTTTCAGCTTTACAAAATATCCCAATTGGAGGTGCCATAGTCTCATTAGCTTCAGATGTTTGGGAGCAATTGAGAGTCTTGTTCGGCATTCACTAAAAAGTTAACTTTCTTTTGGGATGTTCAGAAGAGAGAGATATGTCACTACCCACTTGCATTGTTACTCTAAATACACTGGTCTGCAACGAAATCCTCCTTCAAAAAATTACAGAAATATGAAGATTTTAATGCTGTGAATTTATTCTCGTTGGCCGATATTTTCTATCACGTCAGGATTTTGTGATATGATTTTTTTTTAAAAATATTTATTAAATTTAATTAATTTTTTTATTTTTTATTTTTTTTTACCAAATTTCTGCCACCACTTCACATAAAGTTGGGACTCATGAAAAACTTTGTAAAAGCTATGAACAAGAATTGTACAGGCATTCAAAACGAAATTTCTTCAAAAATCGACAACTTCATTCTGCTTATAAAGCTTTAGGATGCAATATGTCACTTCCGGACTCGCACTTAAATTTTTTTCCTAAAAATCTCGGTGCCATATTAGATGAGCGTGGTGAAATTTACACATTTAATTTTATTGGCACATTTAAAGACGCTACAATGGAAAATGGTCAGCAGCAATGCTTGCTGATTTCTGTTGGTCGATTCACCGAGAAACTCCGATAGAAACGATGAAAAAAAAACTACAAAATAACTTGAATTGTATCACCATAATGAGATAAATTTACTGATATTTTTATGACCTTTAAAATTTTAAAATTGCATTTTTCACTGTAAAAGTTAAGCCGTAGTATTTTATCACATTTTTGTAATCCTTATTACTTTATTGATATCGTTTTTTTTATTAAATGGACATAATATTAAAAATATATGTGTTGTATTCATTTGCATGTTAAACTCCGTGTTTAGAGCACCAAATATAATGTGATCGTGTATGGAAACAATGACGAGGAAAAATATTTTTTTTTGCATACCAGTGAAATCAGCAGAATTTTTAAAGTTAACCACAAAGTAAAGTTAAAAAAATATTTGTGTTGTTGTTTATAAGTCAAAATTTGAATCGGGTTGATCCCACCCAGAATCTGGATTTCTTATCCTGGATGCTAAAACCCCGCGATATTGCGTGGGCGCTATAAAATCAGAGGTGAAATAACAACGCCGTAAAACATTAAGTGAACTTGATAAACAAAAATCAATTGCGAAAATAAACATGCCAAATAAGAAAATAAATTAACTCCGAGATAACATTATTTTACAAGCGCTCATTCTTGGAATTGCCAAAGTTATTCGGCGCGAGGGGGTTAGTTAGTTATCGAAAATTTAAATGTTGTGGTGCAAAACTTTGCTAAATGTTCACATTTATTAAAAATCAAACCTTTAGATGGAGTGCTGGCTTGAATTTTCAATCAAAATCCGAATTATTTACTATTATACTCTGCTTAAGTTTATTCCACAATTATTGTGGAATCGAAAGTTTTGAAAATTAAACTTGGAGAGCTATGCTCACACTTTTAGGTTCAAGGAATTATTTATTTTATTTACTTAATTATTTATAATGTATTACAAAAACATGGTAAGTAACACATTATTCCAAATGAGTTGAGAAAAAAAACTCATTACGGGAAGGATAGATACTTATAAGTACATTTTGCACAGATATTACATGTTTAAAATATACAACATGAAAAGGAAAAAAATGCCTTGTCAAGAATAGAGATTTTAGAAATACTGAGAGACATCCATACACATAACACATAAAAAACAAACGTATGAAGGCGAGCCAATATTCACTGGTTTATAAACATTTTCAGGAAATATTCTTTAAGCATTTTAACTAATATTTTTTTGTTAGCTACTGATTGTTTTATGTCATTAGATAATGCATTTTATTGTCTATATGCAATATATTGCGATGAGTTAATACCAAATTTAGTTGTGTGGGTAGATGATGCTAAGTGTATTTGATTTTGGGATCGTGTTTTGTGCTGGTGTATGTCTGAATGTCTGTATGGCTGGTTTGATGTTAGTGTGTGAGGATCTATGTATGATTTGTAATATTGCACTAGTGATATTGTATTTAGGTAGAACCGTAAAAGGAAGAATGTTTGTCTTTGAATATATATGTTTGATATGTGTATCCCACGAAGATGGTAGATGTTTTTAAATCACCTATTATTCCGTACTTAATAATAGAAACCCATCCCGAGACAGTCGGGAATAAAAACTTTTGAACACAACAAACAGAATCACAAAAAAATAAAAAAGAGAGAAACCTTCAGAAAAGTAAAGTAGACAAGAGTGGAGAGACTACGAAGCACCTCACAAAGATGAAACCGATTATTTTATCTTATTCTCTCCCAAGCTAAATCCTATAGATGTGTGTGTTTGTCTCTTATCGCTATTTTTCATTTCACCGAGTTTCAAATCACAACGGTGCTTTTTGGTGGGGACCCCACCACTTTCCCAACGGCGTTATAAGGAATTGGTTTCCTCCTTCACCGCACACGTCAAGACTCTACTGTTTTATTGAACGAAGCTACATTTATTTGAACGACTCTAGACCCTTCAGTGTCCATGCATACGGGGTTAGTAAGCAACACATTAACATTATATAAAAGATAAATAGAAGTAGCAGTCCGTGGAATAATTCTTCTGAAATAGGTAACATAAAAATAGAGATAATAGTGTTAGTAAAAGAAAAAGAAAAATAACGGCTATAACCAGTTGAAGAAGCCTTCTGAAAATAAAAGAAGTAGCGAGGAAAAAAAGTTATGTGATTATGTTATAATGTAAGTAATTACTATAATAGTAGAAAGAAAATAAATTATATTAAAATAAAGGAATAGCCAGAGAAGGTATTCCATACACCACCGGGCAGTCCCTGAATGCGTATAGCTATCGGCCCAACCGCAGACGGTGCTAAAGAAGTTTACACTTCAAAACCAAAAACGATTCTTATAAAATAAGACGCTTGATAAAATTATTAAATAATAGTTTGGTACTAGCCACAGATGTTTCCCACATACAAAATGATAAATTGATTTACTAGCACTGTCGATGTAATTGGTAGGATTCTTATATTGACACATTCATAATCAAGAGGTTTCTAGACTCTCTGCAATAGGAAATTGACACAAGAACGAGTCTCCTATTAGTTTAAGTGAGCGCATCTTTAATCCCGTTTATTTAGTGAAAAAGATTTATTATCATTACATAAAACGGGCGAATGTTGAAAGATCTTCCATTGGATACTTTAGTTCTTGAATTTAGTTTCTGCGTAACTTCTTGCTCCCGTCCGCACTCCGCACCATACGAACGATGAAATACCAAACGCGGGGTAAAGTGAAATATTATATTTGGATAAGTACTTTACGGTAGGAATCCAATTAAAAGTTTCACGTGGGTACGTCAATATGCCGATCCCTGGTATTGACAGTGCATAATAAGAGCCCGGCTCCGACATTAGCATATTCCCATCTCACGTCCCGGGAAAGTTGGTCCGGCATAAATAACACGAGAAGTCGGCGGTGTTGTATTTCAGTTGTCGAAAGGTGCTGCCGCTTTACTTTTCCTTTTAGCTTTTCGTTTCGCGTTTTTTGCTCTGGCTAAACACACAGATGAAACAAATTTACACAGCGAGGATGACAACTTGAGGCAAACACCTCCGAATCCGGCAATCAACAGAATGTGATCATATAATGCCAGGAATATATTTTTTAATTACATTTCAACAAATTGTCAACGTAATAAAGGTGTAGGTATTAATATTTTCACTTTAATTCCATTCATTATCCTACTGTTTTTATTAGACCCGTGGAAAACCACTGGAAAATTTTTAATTATAAAAAAAAGTTTTTTTTTATTTAAAAAAAAAAAAAATTCCCCATCCGAAAATCAGATCCTCGATCAAATGCTTGAAAGGCAACTACAATTTTCTGAAAATAATAAAAAAAAAATAACTTTAGAATTGTACCTACCTCCTTACATCACAACCAAAATTATATCTGTATATTTAAAAATTAATTCCTGTTTCCCTTGGTCACGCCATAACTTCAGAACGACTTTACCTATTTCATTATTATTTTTATTAAATTTTTCTAATACTTTGTAGAAGGTTCTTACAGAAAGAAAAATTCAGAAAATTGGATAATTTCAGAAAACTGAAAACGACTATTTTAACTTCGCACATTATACAGTTCGTGCGTTTGATAAATGTGAATTTAGCAGACAGCCGTTTTTTTTTGTTACAAAGAATTGCCTTTGGATTTTTTAAATTATAGATATTTTGAATAGGTATCTGTCAAATTTGATTGATTTTTCTTATAATATACACAAATGAATTTTTGTAAGACATGAAAAATGAAAAATTGAATTGAAAAATTGTAATAGGTAGCACGCGAGCTATTTGAAAACTGAATGTACTGGGACTGAATATATGCAACGTGAGAGGGGAGTTTGCAGGATGGGGGAGCGGGAGAAGGGAGAGGGTGGGCGAGGAAGATGGAAGGGGAACGCCGGACGGTAGGGGATGCGGGAGAGGAACGGGGACACACTGGAAAGGACATGCAGGGAGAAACAATTTATTTCTTTGAATATGGCATTGCAACGCATGTCGGGAACCAGCTAGTTGTTTAATAATTCTTCCATTTCATAATGACGTATTTTCTCGTTTTACGTTTTCACCTAAATACATTTAACGATACGCTATCCTTTTCAATTATTTGAATTAACACAGCCAATTCAGCGATTCTAAATTATCATAAGAACACGTTCCATCTCAACTAAACCATACTTTACAATCCAACAGACCCTAAAGTTAAATTTTGCTTTGTTATATTATGCTTACCTTTACGGCTAACTAACTAAAGTCCTCGATGACAATAATTTTAATCTTATTGTTAACGTCAAGGGTGCAAAATATCATAAAGACCTTAATAAATTTGCTTTATGGAAAATGTAGGTGGGGTTATTTTTCTAAATCTCATGCCGACAATTACCTTCTCTTGTTTTGAAGATCAACAGATTTTTTTAAAAAACAAACCCACACTGCTACACTCTTCATTATAATTTATAAATTCTTTTTCGTTTTTAACAGCATTCAAATGCAAAATGTATTTAGCTATTGTTTAATCCTTGATCATCTTAATATTTATTGAAATATAAACCACCCACACCATTTCAGGCAATTCGTCAAGCTTTGGTTTTTTCAACGTGAACTATGAGACAATGATTAATTTAAACGGAAGATTTGATATTCCCGCCCACCCAATTATAGCCTACGTATATTTTTATTACCTTCGAATTAGTAAGCTAAACAAATAAAATATTACGAAAAATTATGTAAATTTTTTCCGAAAAAAATTTTGAAATTGAATTTCCTAAAGTTTTTCAAGTAACATGTAATCAGTATCGCCCTAATGATCGATCATCAATTGAAATTGAATCGTTGGCGTTGGTTGAAATACATGAAATGGCTTTAGCCGGATATAGTTTTTTCTCTTCCACGTCTTCTTCCCCTCCCCACTCCCGTCAGCCTCACAACATTACCCATATTTTTTTCACTTTTCAGTGTAATTTTATCCCTTTTTTCCATAAATTGCCAACATAAATAATTGAAATTCACGAAAGAAAAAAAAACAATCTAACATGCGGGGGCCATAAAAAGTTATTCCTATAAATAACGCAACTAAGGTAGTTCGATTTAAATTTGTTTCGAATCCCTTGGGAAGAATAAAAGCCTTTCAACGCTAAAAAATACCGTAAAAACTTCGCCAGTCATAAAATAAATTACACGTATGCATTCCCTGTCGCTCCTTTTTAAATAGCTTGGCCCTTTAACCCTAACAAACCTTTCTTAATGTTGACGATGTTACAAGGTATTGCAAACTATGTTACTTTTCGAAAGTAGAGTCATTTCGTGCAATGTAAAACTTTCATTTACTGATTTACTGATTATTAAAGAAATTTAAAAATAAGTCGAGAAGAATCGATAATCGAATGAGTGATCCAGATAATAATAAAGAAGCATTTAAAAATGTTTCTTTAACAAAAGGCATGTTAAAAAACGGTGCATGATTATAAATTTGTAACTTCTATCAAAAATGGAATACTATCCTCTTTGGAATAGAATTCATAATAAATATAATATTTTATAAAAATGGTTCGGCGCTTGGCTGAACCCCTGTTATGTATTCTAGTAACTAATCATCAGTTGGTAAAGTAGATACCTAACCAAGCTAGTTATGTCTCGTTGACAGCTGTGTGTTGTTTATTTTGATTGCGTAGGTTTCTTTCGCAAGCATTTTTGAAAAATACAATGTACGTCTTTAAAATTCCCTCTTTTTACACGAAGCAACCAACGAACTTAGATCTGTCTTAGATCCCCGGGACCGAGCAGTCGTGGATCATATTTCACGTAGAGTCAAAGAAAAGTACAAGTAATGTCTAGAGTAAAAATGTGAATTAATTGTCAAATAATTATTTGAAACGGAGTGCCTTTCATTTGAATTTGAGACATAAAAAAATTGTACAACTGGTTTATTTGATGTACAGACTTGTAGCAAAACCTTCTATCACCTAATGGAGGTCGGAAAAAGTGTGACGCGAGTCTCCATAAATGTGTGAAAAATGAGAGAATTAAAAAGAAGTGTTTTGTTTGAGTAGGGCAAATTTGTTTAGGGATAGAACATGAATGTTAACAGCAAGCATTACAATGTACACAAGTCCATAAAAAGTTGAAATATAAATAATGGCAAATAATTTATTATAATTTATAACTGAAATTGAGAAACAGTGTTTGAGAAATCGATCGATTACTTGTTAGGTACTTTATGAAACTCCATTAAAAATTATTACATCGCATGCTAGTCGCTGTAAATTGTACACTTTTTCAATGCGTAGTTAATTAAATAAAGCAATACAACTAATATGAATAATACCACCACCTTAGGGACCGAATAATAAATACTTCAATGTTCTTTGAAAAAACTCTTGTTATTATAACTTTTGAAGGTTATACCCATGAATGTAATATTTCATTGAAGAAGAAGTTAAACCATAGACATACAAATAGATAGACGAAAACTTACAGATGAGGGTTAAAAACCAACTATGGCGGGACGAAGAGAGGAAAAATGGCTGTGATTCGCCAATAAATCAATATAACAGTACATAGGCACCTCGCACTATAATATCACAATTAATTAGTTATTGAAAGTAAAATCTGCTTTTGAATGAATAGACCTTTTTATATGGGAGCGCGAATTGCATGCCACGTTATGAACAAATCCACATACGACAAAGTAAGGTTCGCGTATTTTCATAGTTGAATATTTTGTTGCCGTATTTTAGCTAAGACACTTTTACAAATGTTTCAAAATTTACTTACCCCAGTAAACAGCGGCTTTGTGATTTGCGTCGCCATGTATCTCGATGTGATAGTATGTGTTATCGTATTATGTGATATGAATAAACTTAAAATAAATTAAAATAATGCTTACCTATGGAGTATTATACGACAATTGGGTTTATTATCTTTTTCATTTCTATTTTTACACGTTTTCATAGCACAAGTCACCATTTTTGCCGTGTTATTTAGTAAAATATACCGATGAGAGCTCGACGATGGTCCCCACAAGAATGATGACGCCACATTTTCTAGATTCACGTGAAGCTACACTCGAGCCCAGCTGGTTCCAATGGAATGGTTTTAATGGGAGGGGGAAATAATACGGTTTTATCACTTGTTTTATTTATTTGTATGTCCATGAGTTAAACTAATAAATCTAAAGGAAAATATAAAAAAAGGACAAGACGCAGAAAAACTATAAGGAGACGATCGCATTCATACTTTCGGTTTATTGATATTATCTTCTTCTACAATTATATATTACATTGTTGGATATAACATTCAAAAGTTATTATAACAAGAGTTTATCCAATAAAAATTGAATATTGATTTATCCATTAAAAGGGGTAAATGAGTGTACCCTAAAAAATAAAATCGAATATGTTTATTAGAGACAATATCTAGGTTACAAAATTAATTATTTAAAACTTTGTGATCATTTAAAAAGGTAGCAGCCAAAAATATGTGAAAAATTAGAAAATATTTTAAATTCTGATTTTGAAATATGAGATCGATAAAAATGACTTGAAAACAAGAGGTCTCAAAGGCCGAGAAGACAAGTTGTAGTCTGAGTTGCGACCATTATACAAAACAATTGAAAATTTGTAAGAACGATTACTTCAAAAACAAAATTATCTCTGAAAAAGGAGACACTAAAAAAATTTGGAAAACCATAAAAGGATTACTACAAACCGAAGATAAGAGGATGAAGTATGACATTGAATTTCCTCATCAGATACAGGGTACTATACAGAACTGTTTCAACAAATATTTCGTAAACAGCATAATAGAATTGCATCAGAGTATACCAATACTGAAGAAAGACAACTACGTGAGAAATTTTCGGCTAAACCGATAAAAACATGTGTTTAAAGAGATTGATGAAACATATCTTTTACAGATTCTTAACAGCACCAAATCAAAAGAGAGTCCAGATGGAATAAGTTTTAAAGTTTTGAGAGATGCAATGCTAGCGATAGGACCTCATTTACTGGATATAATAAATGAATCATTCAGAAGTGGAAAATTTCCAAACACATGGAAAACATCTACTGTGATCCCGATTCTGAAGTTGTTAATACCAGAAAATGTGAAGAATTTAGACCAATAAATATGTTACCAAAATACGAAAAATTACTATAAATTGTAATAAAAAACAACTCGTTGAGTATTTGGAAAAACATAATATATTATGTGACGAGCAATCAGGATTCTGGAACAATAACTCTTGCGAAGCGGTGATAAATATAGTGATTGATACATAGAAGAAAGAAACAGACAAAAAAATTACCATTGCAGCATTCTTAGAATTCAAAAGAGCATTTGAAACGATAGAAAGGAAAATACTTTTGGAAAAACTAGAAAACATAGGTTTATCTGACGTAGCTCTGAATCTATTCAAACAATATCTCCAGGAAGGAAAACAGGTAACGAAAGTTGAAAGCTCAGAATCAGAACCCATAGAAAACAACCTTGGTGTTCCGCAAGGGTCTAAAAGACTACTATTTAATGTGTTAATTTTTGTGCATAAAATTATGAAAAACCAAATGCCAAAATACTAGAAAATTGTTTTTATTAGAGACGTACATAATTACGAAACAAGAAATATAAACAGAGTTCGATTGCCACAAATGAAGAAATCAAAATCACAGAACTGCCTAATGTATAGAGGACTAAAGATGAATGAAATGCCTGAAAGTATGAAGAATGAAGAAAGAATTAATGTATTTAAAAAGAAATGTTATGCTTACTGTAAAAATATTGAAATTTATCAAATGAAATGTTACATTGTGCTTATTAGTTCATATTCATGTAGTATAAACTAACTCAATAAATAATAAAAAATTAAAAAAATTACCTTTTTATTTTTGTGTATTTTTCCTTTCAAATTTTTGTTTACATATATTAGTTGGAATATCTTCAATAATAAATACTTCGTTTAACATTAATAACAAATAAAATTAGTTTTTGTATGAAGATTCCAAAAAAGTGTGCTTAGCAGATTTTACTATAAATACGTTCTCATAATAAAAATATTCGACAATACTTCCTGATCTCAACATTTACTTAATAACATTGTCATTAACGATAAACGTACAAAACCATTGTAGGTTTAGGGTTAAGCGCTGGAACAAGGTGTCGAATTTCTCTGGAGGCGCCAAAACCTCGAGCTGTAGGTGTGTGAAAAATAAAAGAAAATGTTCGAAAAAAAGATATATTGTAAAAACGATCGCTATTTCTTTCACGTACGTAATATTTATTCAGAGTAGGTGTCTACTTATCTACTGTCCGGTTACTGTTTAAGTTACGTGTTTGTTTGGTAAACAATGCTTGTGCATTTTCTCTTTTGTTGGATGAATGTGAAATAAATATTTACACGAAACGCATTACCAGTGATGATTAGTTGTTATTTCAAAAATCAGTGCGTGAACTTGTGTAGGTGTGCGTTTTAATTGCGACCACAAAAATGTACACAACGTAGATCGTCTACTTTTTACGTCGACGGTTTAACGTAGATCTGAAAAACTTTAAGTGAACTAGTTATTAAGTACAGATAGTGGGAAGTTATTTATTTTAACTCAAAATCTGGGACCTTTCAACGACCTAACGATTTTAAAAATTAAATGATTCGTTTATTTTTTACGAATCTTCATAGTAACTTTACATTAGCTCCACATAAGAGGCCATAAGCAACATAATTTCCCTCAGGACCTATGTCAATCTAGGGGAAGCTTTATAGAGGGTCTTTTTAAGGAAAAGGAGGAGAGGAAAGGAAAATATTTTGAGGGGTGGGTAGGAAACTGAGCGTCGGTGTATAAAGGAGTGACGGACGTATGATGGTGATGAGACAGCACTGAGTCCAGCTAGAGAGATCAAAAGGCCTCCCTCAACCTCAAATTTATCTCGAACAAGGCACTTTTGATTCGGCCCACCACACAAAAGGTTGGCAAACTCAACCGCCGCCAAGACCTAGAACGTCACCCATGCTAAGTCACCAAAGGTAGCGAATCACATAGAATGCTCTAAAAGTATCGGTTAACCAATAGATGTTTACCGAGGCGGAGGTACAAATTGATAATTGAATCGAACACTCAAATTAATTGATTGCTGACTGCCACCTAACCTCCCCTTTGGCAGAGATACGATTTTCGTCGTCGATGCCGTCGAGAGAGATGGAATATATTAAAACAATCCACATAACCAGGATCGATTCGTTAAATATGAATCGTTCGATTGTTAATGAAGCACATTTTATCATTCTAATGAATCGATCGATTCATATCTCTCCACTCTCTTCTGTACTAGATAATTTATGTGCTCGCAAGCAGAAACAATGGTGCAACAACTTAACCAATATTGCTTTTCAATAAGTAGCGCGCCTGTAAGAGTGCAAATACACCAAGTTGATTCATTTGGAGGTTAAGTACTGTCTTCCAAATACCAAGATGCGAGTAGCGCAGAGGAATGCATTCATTTAAAACACCTACAACGTACATTGTTCAGTTCCTAGTTTGTCCCTGCATTCATGTAAGGCAATAACCACGATAGAGAAATCGCTACTTACGCGAAAATTTACGCGATGAACGAGCTTTATTTGATTGTAATAAATACCCAAGATTACCCACACATTACAAACCATTTCCTCAGCATTAGAGGGAAATTTTCAAGTTTTATTTAAATAACTTGAAAAACATTTTTGTTACATACTCGTACCTGCTGTACCTACGTTACATTTATGAAAAATATTGCTTCTTGTTGATTTCTGACCGCTTCTGACATTTTTAATCTGATGATGCTCATATCAAGGTGAAACCGGTCAGATGTACAATAAACAAGTAGAAAAATCAACACATTGTTGAGTTTCAACCAAAATAGGCATTTTTTATTAAAAATAATTCATTTTATCGAAGGAAACAAATATTTTGTGGTGTAACATTATACATCTACATTATACATTGTATATTAAATGAAAAAGCACATTTTGTTTCCCCCCCCCCCTGTACTTACCCATACTGTAATAATTTAGTCTCCCTCTTTTCTATTTGTATCTCTTTCAGGCATCAAAAATCAAAAGGGTGTCGTCTATTCTATTGCAATCTCTTTCACTCATTCTTTTATTTTCTTTTATGTATGTATCTACATGTAATTATCTTTAGTTGATATAATAAGCCCTGACGAAGCTTGAGCTAAGCGAAACCTGATTGGCTTTTAAATGTTAATTCCAATAAAAAGTGGTGTTTTTTTAAGTTTATTTTTAAAAGTCAGAACCAATCATATACTTGACATGAATGTCCGTAAGTTCATTTAAAGCCAATATAGATCCGTTTTCGTGAGAAAATCACCTGTTCGACGCTTTACAACTTATATTATTAAATCTGTAACATCACTTAGGTTTATAAATAATGACCTACAGCTAACATTTATTACTAGTGACCCACAGTTAAGATTTATAACAACTAGTGACTTAAAACTGATGCATGTTTATGACCAAGTCTATCAGTGGATCAGATCTGTCTCTCTTTTATACCAATTCAATGGCATCGATGATGTCTCTAGTGAGTACTAAATGACAAGTGCTCATGATAATTTGATTGGTGATAATCGATGATGATTATTGTCATCGACTCTACTGCATATTCCCTAGAGAAGATGGCCCAGTCTGCTCTTGTATGGTCTGCTATCTTGTACCCCATTTCAGTGGCCTCCAGAAGCCAGTCTAGTGAACGACAAGGACTCGTGATTATGTGATTGTCGTTGGAGGTAATCGTTATTGCTTACCGCTTCGGGGATTAATTGTGACGGAATAGATGGTCGTTGCTCGTATCACTGCGGCGGCGGACGGTAGCACTTCCACAAAGGCGATGGCATTCTTGTATTCAAACCCCGGGCGACGTTATTTAAATTAAGCGTTCATAAATATGCGGCAGTCCGGTTTATTAATGTAATTTGTGATAAAGTTAAGATAAGGATTGTAATGAACACTCGGAAACCTCAAAAGGATAGTTCGAGTATCGCTATCGGGTGTCCTTCGCATTGTTGTGTTTCCCCGTGGGAAAAAAAATAATGATAATATTATGATGTTATCAATATTTATTGACGAAACAATCTGTGGTTTCAAACATTTTTCGTGTGTTATATTAATAAAAATTATTTATTTTTTATATATTTTGGAATAAGGTTTACTGGAAGAATGAATATTACATTATCTTACTGTAAATTCAGAAGCGAATGGATTTTTTCATATGTAGTTTAAATTTATGATTAAAGGATTTCTGGAAACTTGAGGGCCACAGTTTTGATCCATCAAAAGCATTGCGATGGGTTAATTTGCTTTTATTTTCAAAAGTTGTTCATTACGAAAACCCGCCTAGAAATAATGTAAATGGATTGTCTGTATTTAAGTTTGATTCTGCTTTCGGAAGGCGAAACGACTGTTACTGATAATTATAAAGCATAACTTGTTCATGAATATTTTTTTTTATAGATTGGCTCCACACAGGCTTGTGTCCACACTCCCTCCACTGGCTCCACACTCCCTGAGAAAAATGATTTTAGAGTCTATGTCATCTTAGGGGATGCTGTGTAGGGTTTTTTAGGGAAAGGAAGAAGAGGAAATTCTGGGAAGGAAATAGGTATGAGAGGTGGGTAGGAATCTGGGGGTCAGTATGTCCAGGAGTGACGGACGTATGAATCCATCCCTTCAACTGCGATGCAAGGCAATGAGTCGAGGGATTATGGCTGGAGAGATCAAAAGACCTCCTCACCCAGTCTCTCTCCATCCGGCCTACTACGCAGCAGGTGGGCAGACACATCGGCTACCAAGACCTTGATAAACCTCATCCCATAAACCTGGGCACCCCTGCTAAGTCACCAAACATAGAGAACCACTTGGGGTGATCTATGGCAGACGTGGTGGTTATCCAATAAATTGTTCCCAGGGTGGCGGTACCCATACCCGCCTCCCAAAATTCATATAATAAACTGTTTTCAAATTAAAAAGTAATTAAATCATTGAATATTTTGAAAAAAATATTAAATCAAAATGCGGTTCTCCCATTAAACTTATTCATAATATAAAGTAGAGTATTCGGCGTGGGTTTGGGGATTTTTTTTTAAATTTAGTTTTTTTGAAAGATTCATAAAATTTTGCCTACTTACCCTTCAAAACGGGAAACAGGTTACGATCTACGTGCGATTTAGAAAAACCAACCCCATTCCCTTGTCTCACACTATCAAAATAAGAGGAAAATTTCTGTCTACATCTGATTCCAAAAAACTCTATGTAAAGCAAGTACATAGCAAATACGTTAGTAAACTTCAGTTAATATATAAATAAATCTTTAACCTTACCTAGGTTCCATAAAATGCATTTGGTAAAATGGCTTTTAGCCACTAAACTCTATCAGCCTTTTGAGGTTTTTGAACTGAGGTGAATTTTATAAACCAAAAGCACGCGCATTCTTCTTAATAATATATGGAGTATTTTAATTTGAAGGATGAGTATTTTGCACAAAGAAGAGTAAAGTAAAAAAAATATAATTTTTTTTCTTAATATCAACAGTTAATAATATTCATTCGTTCGTTCTATCACATCACTGCAAGAATACATATAGTTTTGCTCTTAACGGGTAGGTGTTGGTATTATTCAATACCACATTGTACCAGCAAAGAAATAAAAACATTATGATGGTAGTCGCTTGGTGGGGAGATAAGATTTGTAAGTAATTTATCACATGGCGAGGTACAGTTGGAGATATTTGGGCGGTTGTCAGCGTGGCTAGTGACTGGCCCACGTCGCCTTTTAATTCCACCTTGCCGCATCGGGAGTGGTCCTGAATGCCTATATTTTATTTTTTTAAACATCATTTTGTTGCGTGTTTACAGAACGCGATTTAAAAAAGGTTACACCTCCACGAAATATTTTCTTCCCCCGTTTCTACTTCTTCTTCGTATAGTGGAGATTAAAATGGTAATCTGAGGTTATCCAGTCACTTGATTCAGCAAAAATTTGCTTCCAGGAAACTGACAAAGGGAATATTCTTCTACCATATGTTCTGTGGTTCAAATATGTCCTTTTATTATTTATTTATTTTGCAAAAACAGTACAAGAATCAATACTTGCAAATGCGATAAAAAAAATTACAAAAATATTGTAAGCCTAGATTATGGAGGACAAAAACATTTTATAACGCTAAAGTACCAAAAAATATTATGTTATTACGCGTTACTCCTTCTAAGCATTAAGCATCTGCTTTATTGGGAGAGCGTATGAAATATTATCTCAAACAATATTATTATATTGTATAAATTGACGGAGAAACAAATAAAAATCTAATCCTAAGAGTTTAATTAATAATACTTTGTGCTTAAATTTGTTTAATGACATGGGTAATTTTTTTTCATTTTACGTTTTATCTACATTCAAACAGTTCAGAATTCTTTAAGGCTTTAAGGATTATGAGCATCATATATTAACAACGGCAGTGACTACTCTGGATGGATATCGATTCCCCGATCTTCCTACCAACCCCAATTTTCAATCGAATTCAACAGTTTCCCAATATTTTTCTCTCCGAAGCTATTGATAGAATAGAGTGGCAGATATGACGAAACCTTATTTACTGATCACATTTGAATTGTCAGGTACTTTCCAACCTTCCTCTCTCCCATCTCCTTTCCCTTTACTACCCTTTAGCTTCACAACCGTAGCACAAAGAAGAACACGAGAAACAAAATGTGGGTGTGTTTCGTGATCCAAAATTCTGAACATTCTTTCCTTTAATTTCGTCTACCAACAGATCTGTGTTTCATCATTATTTTGAAATTTTCATTTCGATTTCGATCAAATGAGATGGTGATATACTATGTCAGGCAAGGGTAAAAGAGGCAGAGCGCTTGCTAAATGGGCAAAAATCGAAAGCTAAGTCATTTTCATTTCAATCTGCATGTCATTTCCATTGTGAATTATCTACCCACAACATACCCCAATTAGTCGGCTTCGTTAGTTACTAAGTTTTAAATACACTTATGTATCAGTAATTACATTTATTTATCCGCCTTGCTATTTATTCTAAATAAAAAAAAATTATATTCCTTCAAGAGAAAATTTTAATTATTCGCAGATATGATATTTTGGTGAGGTGTGTGATGATCTCGCCTTTGGGCCTACGAAATAATTCTTTTAAAATTGAGAGATCAATTTAGAATTATATTTAATTTTTGTAACATGGAATGGTTTCAGCATACGATTCTCTGTTTCAATTCATGGGGGTGATTTATGGGTCCTTACCACTAAATAACCACATGTGTTTGCGTAGCTCAAGTGCATGCGAGCCCCGGCAAAGGCCATTCTTCACAGAACTAGGAAGGGACCCAGAATAACATTTAGAGGGATTTTTTCAGGTTCATTATCAAGTCAGGGGCGGCCGATGGATATTTGCCCGAGTGGTGACTGACTTTAACGCGAGCAAATTGATTTGCGAAACAATTGTCTTGTGCATTTTCTATGGCAGTAGGAAATTGAAAACTAGGCAATAAAGATTAATCTTGGTGCATTTAAATATACTAGAGCGACGCGCCGATTAGGGGTTAAAATATTTAACATATTTATCGAAATAGGATTGCAGAATTCGTTAAATAGTGACGCACGCGGAAAGAACGAAAACGTGTACAGACAATGCTTATATAATGTTATTATATAACCAATAAAGTCGACGCAAGTAATGAGAAAGAGTATTAGTTGAAGTACGCCACTGAGCTCTTCTTTTAAGCGCTATTGGGATAATTTATGACTCCGGCGCAGACAAAATTAGTTTGTATTCTGTTATCTAAAGGTTACACACAAAAAAATAGCAAACATGAAAGTTGCACTGATTTCTTGGAATTTGGGATGTAATGTGACAGAACACTATTAAAACGATTGAAATATGCATATTGGGAGATGTGTTTATCACTTAAGATTTGAAGAAGTGGCTAATATATTATTGAAACCACACAAGTAGATGGGTGGGAGTCGGGGGGCAGAGAGTTGGAACAGGACAGTCGGGGAGAGATTCTGGAGACGCACGGGCGAGCGAAAAATCATCGAGGTTGAATACACGATAAAATAATAACTCTGTGCGCGTAAACCGGGAATAATTCATAAAATTAAAGGAAAATAGTTCACGCGATTGAGGGGAGTCAAGATTTGGTCGTTGGGAAGCAAGGTTTAAATTAAGGGATCGAGGTCCGATAGTCGCGAGGAGACCAGTTTGGTGCGCCTAAATCGGGGATATTTCATTTTAATTAAACAAAGGAAATTCCGTTTTATTAAACAAAAAGAGTCCACGCGAATAAGGAAGTCAGAGATTGAGGCTTGCGAGTTCATATCTGTAAAGTTAGATAATATAATTTGTAAATTGAGGCGGTCGGGACGTACTTACGGGGCACTTAGCAGAGTCAGGATAAAACAAATCGACGCGAGAATTGTGTTCGACGGCTGCATCTTGGAATAAATAACTGCATGACGGGTTGTGTTTTAGAAGTGCTTGTTTGAATTAAATATTATTGTAGTGAATTGATTTGTGAAATTATTTTGTGCAACAAGGCGAATTTGGTAAGTTTGTATAAAATTATTAACATATTTAGTACGGGCCTTGCAGGAAAGAGTCAATTAGGGTTTATATACAAGCCTTAGGAATCTAGGACCTTTTTTTTGTCGAGCGGAGCTTTGCACGTTTCCGGGTTGACCGGCTAGCAAGTACCTTTGTTGGGTGAAGTTATTCTTGAGACAAGACCGTTGTAAAATAATAATTTAGTTAACTAAATAGCTTTTGAAACACAAAGTGCGCTTTCGGGCAATAAATCTTAGACGAGAGACTTCTAATAAAAGACGGGATTTTGAAACCACAAAACAATAATAAAATCCTTTAAAAGTGCTTTGTTGGTGATCTAGAAAACTAGGTTACTGGATATTCTCCAATACATAACGGGTACCAAAATACATAGGTATAGAATGTAGGTATAAATTAATGTGTAAAGCGCCTTTGAGGTGATAATCATTATTTTCGAGTCTCGGAATAATATTTTAAACGTAGCTAGGGGACTATATTCAGTAAGGTTTTTTTGAAAAGGCATTGGGTAATATAACGGTTTATGAAGGGTGCGTAGCATGGGCATTTTTGATTACTAACAAAATCTGACATATTTGAATTCCCATTCCAAAAATTTCCCACACCTTATTCCAAACTTTAGGTATCACAACAAGTCTATTACATAGGACTTTACATAAAATTATCGTATAATCCTCACCTTTTGGTTTACGCTTAGGTAGGTATATTTCATTCGATATTCGATTTAGCAAAAACTTTCACATTGTCGGTTGAATGAAGCCGTCGGTAGGTATTCATATTTTAAGCGTAATGCGTTATATCCACCTACATAAGTAGCAAAAGTTTTCTTAACTCCCTCACACTAGGAAAAGGGATCATCCAGCATCAGGGTGGGATTGTACTCTGGACGAAAGAGCAGCGGGGGAAATAGAAGGAAAGGAAGCCAGATTCACGACCTGGTGCCTTTCATTCTTGGACCCGGCACCCTGGAAACCGAGCTTGACATTCCTTCTTTGAGCTGATTTTTGAGTTTGAGCCTGGGGTACGCCTATCGTAGAGCATATGCCCGTGACATATATAGGGGAAGGTCCCAAGTTACGCCTGTGTATGTTATGCGAGAGGATGTATTTTTCATTCAAATCAAACATCGATGACCATCGCGATTGCAGGCTGGCGCATGTTTCTGTAACGTGCCTAGAAAAAAACGTAATCAATATTTCTACTGGTTCGACGTTTCTTTGTTGGAATTCGGATAAGTTTTCTTAACTCCCTCACACTAGGAATAGGGATCATCCAGCATCAGGGTGGGAATGTACTCTGGACGAAAACGCAGCAGGGGAAATAGAAGGAAAGGAAGCCAGATTCACGACCTGGTGCCTTTCATTCTCGGACCCGGCACCCTGGAAACCGAGCTTGACATTCCTTCTTTGAGCTGATTTTTGAGTTTGAGCCTGGGGTACGCCTATCGTAGAGCATATGCCCGTGACATATATAGGGGAAGGTCCCAAGTTACGCCTGTGTATGTTATGCGAGAGGATGTATTTTTCATTCAAATCAAACATCGATGACCATCGCGATTGCAGGCTGGCGCATGTTTCTGTAACGTGCCTAGGAAAAACGTAATCATTATTTCTACTGGCTCGAGGCGGCGTGCTGGACGGAGAACGGGACTATTGAGGACATGAGTGACTGCCAAGGCGAGGATCGGTGACATCAAAATCTTCCTTAATTAAATTCATACATCGCCAGATCAGAGGAGAGAGCGGCCCCACCGATCTCCTGACATTGCCGATTGTCTAATCAACTTCGGTTTAATGTTTATGCCGGTGCTTTAGGAGTTAATGGAACTCAAGTCATCGGCATGCTGAAGAACTTCAACATCATCATCAATCCAGAGTAGGATGTCACGTTCCAAAACCTCGTGCCACCCACACATTTCCTGAACAGTTCCTGACATCGGCTATCACGCCATTAATCGGAGCAGACCCTCATATCAAACGGTATGAGATGACCTCTCATCATCATCATCAACATATTTTTAATTTGGCGGCTTATTGGTCGATATTATTCCCATTACCACTCTATGATCCAGAAACACACATCAAACCCTTTCCCGACAGAAGGCAAAACATGTCGATTTTCATTCGTCGCTTGCGACCTTAACATTCTCCGGAGGCGTTGGAATTGGAAGCTGATTCGGCGGTCTATGACCATCACCTTATCAGTTGGGCTATGGAGGAGTCCAATTATTTAAACAGCACATGTTCTGTCTCATGTTAATTCAAAATACCTACCCGTAGAATCAAATTAACAAAATAAAACAAGCTAGCTAACTAACAAACTGCATCTAGAACTGTGAGTGTAGAATTATTGCACTCCGTACTGCTTTGAGTGTAAATCTTTTGTTAGAATATAAATAAATGTCAAATTATTTTCATGATAGCATTTTATACAGCCGCAGAGAGTACGCGACATCGCATCGAAAGGTAGGATCTTCTCAATTCGCCGTTTGAATGTAAATTTATATACTAGATGCTAGGAGGGAAAATGCAGATTACTTCAATAAAAATAGTCGTCGATGAGCGTAGGTGTATAACAGGTGCTAGGGGAGGAAGCTGGTTGAATATAGATAGAAAACTAGTTATTTTTCAAGTTAGTCAGACCCAGTCATTGTTATTCGAAGCCTTGCAAATTGTAACACGCCATACCTAAAAGAACAAGGGTTTACCACAAACAAATTATTAATTAAATTGGATTAACTATACCAAACCACTAAAACAAAAAATACACAACGTTGTGGGGTTAATTACAATTGATTAATTAAGAGCATCTCGTCACGTTTGCATAAAAGTATTACGTGATGGGGTTGAAAAGGCGCTGCAAAAGAAATGCAGGGGAGAGACGCGAGAACGGGCGAGCTACGAGTTTTTAAAGGACGGGCGGGGTTGCGCCTGTAGCTGTAGCACTGTAGAAGCGTTTGGAAATCAAGAGGAGGGTTTTACTACGTCGTAGGGGGGGGGGTTTATCACAGGTGCCGGGGGTATCCTACAGCAGGTAGGTACTGAATTATTCTGTAGTTACATTACTTTGTGAAAAGGTCTGTTGGTATCACAAATATCTAAGTAAATTCTTACCTTCATCAATGTTCGTTCATATTGGAGGTTGGGCAACATATTTTTATCTTTCTCTACTAATTTAGCGGTATTAGTGTGAATCAGTTCCATGCCAACTGAACACCCTTTTGAAAAATCATTAAAAGCTATGAAAAAAAAAACCAATAACCTAACCTAACGAAAATTATTTAACCAAATTTTTCACCCCTTTTAATGATTTTTCAAATGAGGTGTTGAGTTGAGTTCATTCTGAGTTGTCGGGTTACAGTGTGAAACATGGTGTTTATGTAAAAGGGGTACCGAATAGCTCAACACAGTGACAAATAAATATGATTTTGAAAAGTGGTATAACGTCAAGAAAGCTTACGGAAAAAAAAGTTGATTAGGTTAAATAGGTAAGTTTGGTTTATTTATTAAGTTTTATTTGTAGAACTCCATTTTTTTTTTCTTTCATACTTTAATTCAATAATGCTATCATTCAATCTATAAAGAAACAGTTTATTTATAAACAAGTTTTGATGTGTAATTATTATTCGCGTGACAACTGTTTCGCCTTCTGAAGGTGAAACATTATTACAGGGCAGAACTTGTTTATAAATAAACTGCTTTTTTAATATTAAACAACAATATAATAATAATAATAATACTTTATTTCACATAAAATTGAACAATAAAACATATGTGGAAACTTTGACTAGCCAACTAGGAATGGATCCTGTTTTAGGCCAGTCAAATTGACAAATTTAATTTCATATTACATTGTTTACTTACATAACATGTTATTTATAGCAGGAAAAAGCGTTAATTATACGTATTCCTCACAGTATATATTTTTTTACTCATGAGAAAAAGAAGACAAATAATGATATCTTAAAATCAAATTCAGATATTTTCCCCTAGAGCGCTTAAAACAAAAACAAAAAAGATAAAAGATAAAACCGGTAAAGTAAATAAAGCAAATACAAGCCAGATGGTAATAATAAGAAGACTATCTCTTGGTCAACATATCTTCGCTTTTGACCCTCCCTAAATCAAGGAGCCAGTCATTGATTAATTTGCGCAAAACATTAGTACTTTTCGTTTTCCAAGCATTAGGAATGATATTAAATAATTTAGGTCCTAAGTACGAAAATTGACGTTGTCCAAGGGACGTCGTGGTTTTTATTGGGACTGTTGGATTGTTCCTTGAATGTCGGGTGTCGTGAATGTGGTCAATGGAAGGGTAGTGCTGGCGTTGTTTTTGAGCATGTAATACAATCTTTCTAATATACAATTGTCTAACATCACTGGGGTACCTGAATGGTTTTTTAAGGATGACTCTTAGTAAAGATTTCTGTGCTTTAGCCAGGGAGTCCAATATTGTTTTGGCACATCCACCCCATCCTAGGGATGCATATTCAAGTAAAGAATTACACATGGCATAGTATATTGATTTCTTGTCTTTTACAGAGAGAATATTTCTGATGGTAATAAAAAGGTGAGTAAGTTTTCTGACTTTTGAGGCAGTTGAGTTAATGTGTTCTTCCCATCTCAGATATTTATCTATGATGATTCCTAAATATTTTAAACTATCAACGCATTCTAGTTTATTGCAAGTACAAGTGTTCGGTTCATTGCAAATGTGAATAGTAATATTAATAATTACCTTGGGTTGTCCCGCTTGTGTTGCACTAAAACGTATAAATTTGGTCTTATCCGTGTTAAGAGTAAAGAGATTATTGTCTAGCCATTGTTTGACATTGTTTATTCCGATTTCGGCTTTTCTATGCGCTTCGTACCAGTTTTTGCCCTCAAATATTAATACCGTATCGTCAGCAAAAGTGATGATATGATCGGCAAGGTTACTGTTGCAAAGTTCATTGATATAGATATTAAACAATATCGGTCCTAAAGTACTTCCTTGTGGTACACCAAATTCGATATTGGCTGGATCGCTTAGAGTATCATTAATATTAACTCTTTGGCTCCGATTTTCTAGATAGCTGCCTAACCATTTAAGTAACTACCCCTGTATACCGATTAGCTGTAATTTTTTCAAAAGGATTTTGTGCGAGATTGTATCGAAAGCTTTAGCCAGATCCAGAAAGAGCGCGATGCTTTTGTAATATATATTATTGAATATATGAAAGAAAAAAAGGATTGTATTGGGTTAGTCTCTTTTATCGTTTTTAATGCCTTTATATGAATTTTCAAAGTTGTGTTGATTTGTCACTGTTTTGAGTTGTCATGGAACCGTAAGAGGAATTCCTAGTGAGGAGGACTGTGATAATATAAATGGTGGCTGTTATACTGTAGTTAGACTTTACAATTTATCTTAAATAGTCGATAAAAATATGTATAAAAATAAAATAAACTATTGGAATTACTTCTTGAAGGTTAGGTTAACCAATCGATAATATAATATTCAATCATTGAAGAATGGGTCATATTATAATAAACCTAAACAAAACGTGAAACAGAACAACAAACAAAAAATTATAAAAAGGGAACGGTAACAACTGTGAATCCAACCCAGGACCTCTTTCTCATGTGTTCTCATACCATTAACGATTAAAAAATAAATGTTTTAGTAAAAATATAACAATTAAATAATAAATATAACAAAAATTGATTTAATTAACCCCAAACAACACTGGAAAAGACAAATGCTCTACTTCGGCGCTTGGAGTATGAAGGAATTATTTTAAAAGGTAGTTTTGTGCTTATATTAAATTGACTAATACATTACAACATTTGTACTCGTACAATTTTGTACTGAATTGTATTTGTTTATATCCTAAACGTATCATATTTTCATTATTAAATTTGATAAATAAATAATAACATAAACCACATGATTTAAATTAGGGCTTTTTTTAGAAGAAAGACAAACATTCTCGGGTTACGAATAACCTGACAATATTTGAAAATCTCCTACTACCACCACAGTATAAAATGTTGCTTATGTCGTGATGGAGGACCTAGCCAGCCGAGGAATCGAACACGCGATGCCAACTCAGCCTCTGGCCGTACTTTTTAGTTTAATTTTATTCCCTAAAGATGCTTGTGTTAATCGAAACCGGTCGATATTAAATAAATATATCTTGGTTACGAAAAAATTAACTATATTATTTCATGAAATTTAACAAGTTACGTATTCCTATTATTTGACATACCTAGGTATGTAAGAGTATACCAAGGTGGCAAATACTAGATGAAGCAAACAAGACCAGAATGCCGGCAGGTATCTCTCACATAAATTACTCTCAATACGCTCTTATGACTGATTTCCTCATCTCTAGATATTCTCCTATTTTAGGCATTTAAAAAAACCCACTTTCAAAAGGATATTCGTTGCAGCATTAAGGAAATCGAGCCCGTAATGCATTATTGGGTCTCTTTGGTGATGTGCCTTAACATGGCATCGATACTCAAACGTGTGAAGACCGAGCAATACTTTACACCCACACGTTTTGCTTGAAACTTCGGTGCAAGAAACGTTCCGTGAAAACACGAAACGTATCAAACGTTAAATTAGTGAATTATTAATACCAACTAAAGTCATACCACCAAGTAAAAAAATATAAAACATATCTATATTTGATATATGGTGTATCTTTGGCTTTTCGATGGCCGAAGAAAGCTCAACGAAACTTTTTGAAAATTCAACTCGACGAATTAGTTATATGTAGGTAATAAAAAATGATTTCGGACATGATAAGTTTTTTTCTTGCGGCAAGATTGACAATAATTTAATTAGAAAATTACGTACAGGTTTCTGAAAGGCGCCGTGAATATTGCTTGCTGTAATTATCTTTTAAGATTGACCGTAATCCACTTAGTCAATAATTGTCAGTTAGCATTTTGTCATTTCGCCCATATTTGAATAATATTTACAAGTTCAGGTAGGTGGTACCTATTTGGTTATGTTATACGAATACGACATTGTTTTTATAAAAAAATATTTTTTACAAAGCCACGAATTAACTCGAATGTAACCAGTGTAATGTAAGCTAGCTGGAAAATATATTACGTAAGCTAGCTAAGAATACAGGCTAGCCAAAATGTATAATGTAAGCTAGCCGGAAAATATATCACGTAAGTTGGCTAAGAATACAAACTAGCCGAAATGTTTAATGTAAGCTAGCCGGAAAATATATTACGTAAGCTAGCTAAGAATACAAGCTAGCCGAAATGTATAATGTAAGCTATCTAAGAATCTAAGCTAGCCGAAATGTATAATGTAAGGTAGCTGAAATGTATAATGTAGGCTATCTAAGAATGTAAGCTAGTCGAAATGTACAATGTAAGTTAGTTAAATATAACCATTTATGGTTCGTCATTTGGGAAGATATATTTTATTTTATTTTATCTCCACACAGAAGGCCCTAAGAAAAAAACATCCTTCTGTGGGGCCCATGTCATCTTTGGGGATGCTGTGTGGAGGATCTTTTTAGGCAAAGGAAAGATAAAAAGTTCTGAGAAGGAAATAGGTATGAAGAGTGGGTTGGAACCTGTGGGTCAATGTATTTAAGAGTGACGAACTTATGAACCCATCCCTCCCACTGCGTTCCAAGGCGATGGGTCGAGAGAGTCTGGCTGAAGAGCTCAAAGGGTGTCCCTCAGCCAGTCTCACCCGAACCGGCCCGCCACGCTTTTAGGTGGGCAAAAGCATCCGCCGCCAAAAAGATCACATCAAGAACCCGGCCACACCAGTTAAGTCACCAAACGTAGCGAACTACTTGTAGTGACCTATGACAGGAATGTTGGTTATTCAATAAATGGTTCCCGGGGTGGCAGTATCTATACCCGCCTTCCAATTGTTACGTTGTTAGGATAACGTTGTTGGGAGTGGTAAAGAGGGAATGAGATTTACTACCAATAATAATATCTAAATTTATAAATATGTTTTTATGTATAAATATTTCCTAAAACAGTTTTAGATAAGTTTTCGATCTAATCATCAATTTTGTGTAACTATTAACAGCAAACATATTTGATTATCTCAAAGAATTGTTCTTTCAAACCCGCTCCCAAAACATCTCCTTATCCGACTTAATCGTTCCTACTAAAATACTTAAGACTCTACCCGGAAAAAATGATTACCAGAGATTATGTAAGGCTCTAAACAATTTTAACATGCTCTTAATTATAAAAGTTACACCATCTCATTAACTTTCATTAACGATTTTCGTTTGAAAGCTTCATTATGTTTGAAACTAGATTGGGGAGATATTTCATTTCAGTTCACCGTTAAACTTCGGCGCATTAAATAGAGAGATTAAGATGTTTCATAAGCGTTTAATATTTTAATTTTAAGGTTCTTAAAACATATTATTATTTATGAAAAAGCGTACGGTGATGCAATTTCGTAAGGAATAAACTATGTTCGAAGCGTCTACGGAAAAGTATTAGTCAATTCAATTTTTATTAGAATGACTTTTTTTATAATAACTTTTGAAGGTTATATCATCAATGTAATATATCATAGAAGAAGAAGATAATGCTGATAAATCAAAACGAATACACGAAAAAGAACCAGACACAGAAAAACTAAAAGGTAACGGTCGCAACTGGGACTTTAACCCAGGACTCGAACCCGGACAAACGTCTTAACTAACTCGGCCATTGGGACTTCATATTTTTAAGTCAATTTGGGAGGCGGTTACGGATACCGCCGCCCCGGGAACCATTTATTGGATAACCAGTACATTCGCCATAGGTTACCCAAGTGTTTCGCTAAGTTTCGTGACTTTAGCAGGGGTGCCCGGGTTCATGGGGTGTGTTTGATCCAGGTCTTGGTGGGCAGGATCGAGAGAGACTGGTTTTTATTCTCTCTCGACCCATCGCTTTGCACCGCAGTTGGAGGAATGGACGTTGACCCCCAGATTCCTACTCACCCGTCATACATATTTCCTTCCTAGAACTTCCTCTCCTTCCATTCCTCAATAAAACCCTCCTCACAGCATATCCTAAGACATAGGTCCCGAGGGAAATTATTTTCCTCAGGGCTTCCCGTGTCGAGCTATTATAACAAAAAGCTATATCGCTAAAAATAAAATAAAATATACGCAATTCTAAAGTCCTTTTTTTTCTTCGATCATGTAGGTGCCTAAACAATCAAAGTGATGTGATAATAAACCATCGCGCTTTAGATCCAAAGTGTTTGGTTCGCTTGATCGACGATTACGTCTCTGAAATACATAGCTTGCCGGGAAGTCACCAATAAATTCCTCCCTGTTTCTACGGGCGAGTTTCAGCATGCAGTGCAAACCTAGGTACTTTTGATAATTTTCATTCCGTTTGCGATAGTGGAGACTCTTTCAGTCACCAACCAATAGAAAAAAAGTGGTTAGTGTTTTTTATCTATGTTTGATGTAATAATAATTTAATTAATGAAGACAATAATAGCGAAACTCAATCAAGAAAAAGAAAAATCAGAAAAAAGATACGGTCACATCTAGAAATCGAACGCAGGACCTTAGCCTTGCTGACCAGCTTAGCCTATCAACTGAACTAATATGTCCCTATCCGATCCGGTCATATTTTACTGTACTGAACACCAACATTATCTTCATTTTCTTAACGCATATTTTTATTGGCTACTATCTATATGTTTAAGTATGACGGATAGGGATACATTCATTTGGTTGGTAGAGCAATGCCCCGACAAGGCTAAGATTCTGGGTTCGATTGATGTGACCGTATCTTTTGCCGATTTTCCGTTTCAGAATTTCGATTGAGTTTCACAGCTAATATTGTCTTCATTAATTAAATATTGCAATTTGATGATTTACTTATCAAGTTAAAAATAAAAATAAATAGTAATGAATTATTAATAATTCATATTTCAGAAAATCGCCGATGTATTACATTTCTTACCGTGAAAACAAGGTTAAACTAAAAATAAAAGTCATCTAGAAGAACCTGTTTTATATTGCCGTGACACAATTTTTTTTAAATTACCTGTTGCGCAAAATTTAATTATTGCTTATTATTATTACATACTATAAAAAATGTAGGTACCTAGGTAGATAGGTATAAATCACTGTATAAATAGAAATAGATATTACTTGCAAAAGTTAGTTGCTGCCTTCCAATTAGGACCATGAGTAATAATGTAGGTAACATTTATTTATCTTACTAAAACAAATACTTAGCAAACTGCTGTTTGTCTTTCCGTAATGGCAGGTAAATATGTCAGAGGGTAGTTGATTGGGTGCGTACCTACCTCTAGTATAGTGGGTATCACATATTATTTAGTTTTAGTAAAGCGTGTAGTTTGTTTACGAAGTCAAATATTCACACTGCCATTCTTCTTATGACGGGGAGAGAAGTTTAAGAACAAACACGAACTGGTTTACTTTCAGCAAGCTGCCGCTGGTTGGCAGCCGCTAGCCGCAAAGCGAGAGTGTGACAACTGCGTGGGCAGAAGGAATGAGTTGTCAACCATCGAAATATAATTATTTTTAGTGAAATTAATTAATTATTGTAATGAAAAATGCTTACCAAAGCTGAAAAGCTTAGTTTGTAAGGTAAGACGAGAATTATAACAGGTGCTTACAAAATTATTTCAATGAACAAAAACATATCACTGGATTGCCAGTGCACACATTGTGAAAAGTGTAAAGAATATAAACTATGTCAAATTACACAATCGGTTTTGAACGTGCGATCCCCTGGCACCACTTCCCCACCTTCGTCATCTCCTACCCCTCCCCACTTACCTTAAACCACACAGCATACCACAATTGGGGATGCCATAGTCTCACTGACTCCAGGCAGTTGGGTGTAGTTGGGACTTTTGGGCGGTATTGACCTAAAAAAAAAAAACAAATTAAATCTAAACAAGCTTAATAAGGCGCTCATTCTCGTGCTCTTAATTAAAGGATAATGTGTTCAAATTTTTTGGGATTTTTTTCTGCATGTTTATTAATTTTATAAATCGATGTGTGTATACTAAGTTCGACTGCTACCAGACGAGCACATGTCTTTCGTAAGAATGGTTCGAAAGCATTATTTTTAAAAAGCAATACTTTATTTTGTAAGATCTTAAATTAGGATAAAAAGTATGGCATTTGCAGAATTTTGCGCTTCTTGGAATGTGTCGCGTCTGCTTACGATATTTCGCATAGTGCGATACGAATACCAGTGGATTGCAATGTGGAATTTAAAAGAACGGTTGATTTGACCAGGCTTCAACCGCAGTGTAAAATGAAATGCACAATTAAATACACAACGGGTATGATGTGTTGTCTTTTTCGGTATCTCAAAAGATTTTCAGCGAAACTATAGGCCGGTCTCTTGCCGACTCGCGGTATGTTGCAAAAGGCAGCAATTCAACAACCGGCGCGCGACGTGCGACTCACTTACACTTATAAAATAATAATAATTGATCCACACCACAACGTACGACGGTTTTCAATACAATATGTCAGCCAGGAGAGCGACAGGAACATGGCAAGATAATCTCGATAACCATCTATTTTACTGTGTCTCATGTATCTGTACGACCAAGAAAACGACATGTTTTAACAACTTCATTTTGCAGTCTTGTTTGGCAAATAATATCATTTTTTCGTCGGAATGAAATTGAGATTTGTTACCTCTACGTTGCATAGCTCTGAGATCCTTAGACCTGGAACCGAAGGCCGCATATATATTTCTTTATTATTTTTAGGATATTTTGACGTTTCTTTTGTTTTTAATTTTATTATTTGACATAATATTCCTATTTGTATCGTATATTTGACACTTTTCAAATCGAATTCAAGTGACTTTTGCAATCTCTAATGGCTAGATTTGAACATCCAATTTTCTCCATGTCTTCGCCTAAGGCATCCCACTTTCCCCAAATAGGTTCGTCATAGTTTCAAGAGCAAAAAAAAAAATTTGTGGAGAAAAATATATTAACGGTAAAACAGGAATATTATAGTGTGTATGATGCACGTTATTTTATTGGTTCTATGCCAACTCAGAATTAAGTCAACTCTACAACTCTTTGAAATTGATTAAGAGCTAGGATGACACATTTTTAGATTTTCACGGCCAAGAGCATTTTCGTTATTGCGCTACCTCCTTCTTTAGCCGACGTTTCGGACAGCAGCGTTGCAGTGTCCGAAACGTCGGCTAAAGAAGTCGGTAGCGCAACACGGCATAACACCCCAAAAACAAATAACGAAAAAGCTAGGATTTTTTTTGAAAAATAGCTTATAACCTAACCTAAAGTAACCTATTTAACCAGTTTTTTTTTCATCACTTTTAATGACTTTTCAAAGGTGTTGAGTTGATTTCTTTCTGAGTTGCCAGGCCACCATTTTTTTTATATGTTTACAAAAATAAATGCAACATTATTTACAAAAAAAATATGTATTAATCACATATAACAGGTACTAAAATTACGGGAAATGAATTTTTATGTCATTTTCTAATAGTAAAAATTTATTAAAACAAAATCCACCGCCAAGAATCGAACTAACATCAACTGCTTGAAACGAAACTATGCGACAATTACACCACCATCCATTGTAAGAACGGAGGCATAAATTCGTTATATTTGCTATATGGAATAAGAATGTCGAATTTTTGAATTTTAGAATGATCTGAAACTGAAATTATCCATTAAGCAGATATAGTTGTGTTTTTCAAGATATTCGTTTATTTAGATATTTGGAATCTTCTAAATTGCTATTTATATTTCTGATGATTAATCATTTTGTTTTACTCCACGATAATCATTATATTGGGCAAAGTTGTTTACAAATTGCATTCTGTTCAGTATCTAATTGGAAAGATATATCTCCAATGTTTGCAATATAAAATAAATTGCGTTCTAATACTTTGAATAATAGATTTCCAATCTGTAGCCATAGATTTTCAAAGTTAACATAGATTCGATCAATAAGAACATTTCGCAAGCCGTGGATTGATTTTCATTCGTCACGTGATGCCCATTGTGTGGTGGGCAGAAAGCCTGGTAAGACTTAAGTCGGGTACTCGTTAGCAGGAACACGAGAACCACATGAAGGAATAACATATCAATAAGTATTTCACCATCTGTCAAGATTAAGGGTGGACTCGTGTCTCGCTTTACAAGAAGCAATGGCCCTACGATCGCATCAATTCCTCGAGCACGCTCCGGCCTAAATCTATTATCTACGGTTTACTTTAGATTAAATATTTTGTATTGCCTACATGTAATTAAGATTTATATGTACTCTTTACGTTTAAAAATAATATATCCTATCTTTGAAGTGTTAAACATTAAATTTCCATCATTGTTCGACAGTAAAGATAGAATTTTTTTGAAAATGAAACTTCTTTAGCACCGTTGTGATTTGAAACATGATTTAATGGAAACGACACTAAAAAGAGACGAACACACATCTACAGGATTTAGCCTGCGAGATAATGAGATAGAATGAAACATTACCGCATTGACCGCTTTGATTGTGAGCTCACTTTTCATGGCTCCTATTGGTAGAGATTTTGTTTATATTATCTGTGCCACCCACTTGTTCCAAAACTGTACTATTATTGTGTATTTTGATCTCTGGGCATTGCTTTGTTTATAGATACTGTAAATTCTTTGTTTCATATTAACTGATCAATATTTTGAAAGGACTCGTAAGGAACAATGTAGGATAACTTTTAGTAAAGTTTATTATAGTAAAACGTGCTTGAGATGAATTAATAACGTTATTATAAAATATTACAATATTATTATTATTTGTGTAGTGCTTCGTAGTCTCACCACTCCTGCATACTTTACTTTTTTGAAAGTTTCATTTCTACTGAGTGTGAATTGAATTGATTTTTTTAAATTCTTGCACTTTTGTAATCCAATTGACTGTTCTGATTTGATCAAATCAGATATTTTGTTGTTGTAATGTTGATAATTTTGATTAAGACTAGTAATTATTATGATTGTCTAGCTATTTTTTTTATTAACACCACACAGGAGGCCCCGAGAAAAATATTTTCCCTCAGATGATATCTTTGGAGATGTTATGTGGAGGGTCTTTTTGATGAAAGGAAGGAGTGAACCTGGGTTTTGAAGAAACCCATGTTGTAGGAGGGAGGAAATACGGAGGGGCTACAGATGTTATGGTATCACATTTATTGATAATTAAGATTCGATATAGACATATGTGTACTAATTAAATATTAAAATTTAGTATTAAAAATGAAATGATACTTGCAAAATAATAAAATATTTTTTTTAAATTCTGCATATTTATAACACTTAAAAGACAGCCAAGGCATTTTAAAAAAGAACTCTTAATTTATCTAACTAAGGACTATTAAATTATTTAACTATTTTCGACTCGGACGGACGGACTGCTTTCGGAGTGTGGGGCCCTAAAAAGCCTGTTATAAACTGCCATACAATTTATCCTTCCATCTCTTAAGAAAATCGTATCCTTAAATAGTTGCAAAACCTCATTTACATAACTAAGATAGCTGGTTAGTATCTAGATACATAATTATTTACAGAATATATTGTTTCATGCACTAGTGCAAAAATGCGTCGATACAGTACTGTAAAAAATGCCGGAAACTTTTCTCGGTCGGCGACATTGTAAATAACTAATTATTATGAAAAGGAAAGATTTTTATTTCTTTACATTAGCTCCACACAGGAGGCCCTGAGGAAAATAATTTTCTTTGGGGAACTTTGTGGGAAAGGAGAGAGAGGAAGTTCTGGAAAGTAAAAAGGTACGAGGGGTGGATAGGAATCTGGGAGTCATTTCAGGAGTGACGGATGTATGAATCCATCCCTCCCAATGCAGTGCAAGGCAATTTTATGAGAAAGTCCTGGTGCTCAACCAGTCACGTTGAGCACCAGGACCAGTTGAGCGCCCTTGAGCGCGCTATATAAATTATCCAATTATTATTCCTAAATTACCTATAAAAAGTGTATCTATGGTGCAAGTAGTGTAATTGTAGGTGTAGTTCATATTCCATGTTAACATGGTTTAATATAATTGATTAGGTTGAAATGTTAACCAATAATCTAAATGAAAAATATATACTTGAATTTTTTCTGCTTAAATTGTACATGTAGTGCTTTTGTAAAAGTTTAAATATTACAGCCTCTTATTCTCAGTCACCTCGTTAAACGCTCCGAAGACGAATCGATTCACAGTTTTACATGATACAGAAATTAACATCTGTTTCTGAAGCCAGCAGTGCGGTGTGGGAGTTGTGCAGTTATTTGTTAAGGAACAAGATTTAAACTCCGTGGCGGTGTGAACCTCATTCTCCGATTTGAGGAAATAAATCATTGGAACACTGGCCGTGGTACTCACTAGGATAAAGGACTGTTAGAAAACAGAAAATAATGTAAATTTTATGTTGCAAAACATTGCCAATTTCACTACAACAATAATTTTAGTGAAAATTTGAGCACTCAAGATGCTATCGTAGATTTAACATCGGAATATTTGTCGACGTAAGAAAAGCATTTGATAGTATATTACATTTTAATCTTAAAAATAAACCAATGAAAAATTTTATAACCAATAATGCCTTAACATGGATAAAAAATTACCTACTTCATAAGGAGCAATTTGTCAAGTTAAATGGTTTTCTGAATGATTTTACAGACCAGTAATTTTGGAATCTCGCAAGGGATGGTACTAGGACCAATTCTTTTTTTCATTTGAATGTAAATGATATTTTTAAACTCACCATAAAGTCAAACTAATATTCTTTAAATTTGTTGTTTTGAGTGCTAAAAGTGAGGTATTTGTATTTATATGTCCGAATTATTGAAATAACATTACGTTTCAGTTTAACTAGTATAATAAACGTATTATGACTGCTAACGTCTGGGGAGATGATTTTTTTTATGTAAATATCTGGAGTCAGTGAGACTATAGCATCACCTATTGGTGTATTTTGAAAGGCTGAAGGTAGCGCGAGGGGAAGGAGATGGAAAGAGGAAGGTGTGGAAGTACCTGGCTATTCAAATCTAGTCACCAAAAATGGCTAAAGTCATACCTTATGTTTAAGTATTTTGAGTCCTAAAAGTAATTATTGCAATTTTTTTTCTAAGAGAATGTTAATTTTCCTCATTATAGTTTTGGTATTTATCTTTAGAAGTGGGGAGTGTAGCTAGGTACAAAATTTTTGGTGCTCTCGTAAGTACACTTAATTTGCACTGAAAGCGTCTAAGGTTTTAAAACAAATAAACCGTGTCTTAATTATCATATTAACATATCCTGATGAAGATAACATTGTTATTGAAACATGTCGATATTGTTTAAAAAAGTGGTTTATACAAAGTGATCTGTTATTAATTAAATAATAAATAATGCCACAAAGTAATTTTGCGAAGTTTGAAGAAGTCAAAAAAACCGTTTTTAAATTCTGTTGAATTTGTGTCTGATAGATTTAAATTAAATCTGTTATCTACATCATTAACAAATCATCTTGACATTCTGTAAAAAAAAAGTTGTCCGATGCAAGCTAAAACCCGTAAACGGATTATTTATTTTACAAAGGACGGTATCTGATATCCCATCGCACGGACTCAAAGGCGATTAACAAATGGGTCCACAACAATGGCTTGTCAGTCATTTTTTCATATCAAACTTTTGTTTTAATATGACAACCGTCAGTGGTGGGTCCAGTGCGTTGTGCGGGCAGTGGGCACCCTCTTGAGTGGCAAGGCAGTGAGGCGGGCCAAAGGCAGCGAAAGCAAGCAGCGTGTTGCGGTCGTGTAGTGTGTGGGCAGAGCGTGTTGTTGGCTCTGAGGCCAGCTCAGCCGGAGTACAGCCTCTCTGGTCCCTGCCTCAGACGTATTCCAGAGTCGGGATTGTGCGGTACAGTGCGCGTGCGCGTTCCCGTAGTAAACAAACGCGACAATCGCGTGTCGATATCAAAAAAATACTACGGTTGTACGCGGGAAATTCCCATGCGTGCGATAGTATTCGGAACCTGCCTAACAATCGCCGCAACATCGGATGTTATGAAAGATTTCGAATCAATATTGTGTAAAGTGTGTTGACATTTTTCGTACTTTGCGGAGAATTTTGTTTATATGAATAGCCTATAAAACGGTGCCAACATCGAGTGTTTAGTTTTAACACCACGAACGATGACGATTTTCGAACAATTCCGAGAAACAATCGAGTGACACATTTGTTTCCAATGTGAACAGCAGTTGGTCACAAGAAAACGCCCATATAAAGTATTATGAAGTAAGTAGGAACGGTGACATATAATTCTTATCGGGTCGGCCTCTCCACGGCACGCACCTCTGGAATACCTCCAGTATACACGTGCTTTCCTTGATTAGCTCACACAATCATAATACAACCATCTCGTTGGACTTACAGTGACAATGCTTTGTATAATTAAGTCGTAATTAACCTCAGTTATACGTAATATAGTTTAAACTAAGTGCCTTAATATAGAAAATTCCTTTTGATATAGAATGTCTTTGTGTTATCGTATCACTCTGGAAATAAGTTGTTGAGGTAATATACCTATTCACAATGAAGGTTTCCAGTATTTGGCCGCTATGCCTTGTAATGCTATCGCTACTGTCAACAGTGGAACTGTACTCAAACGACAGGATGCACAATATGAAGGGGCGGGTAAGGAAGAGGAACTCTAGAAAGTTTTCGTTCAGAAGTCACAGGAACACCCACCCGTTCTGCCAATTTAACACGACTCTCATAGAAAACGCCGACATCCTTCTGCGAACCGTGGAGCAGTCGAAATATATATTTACCGGAAAAGTATTGAACGTGCGTCATGCCCCGAGGATCCCAAATATAGGGAGAAGGAAAGATCAGCATATCTTTAAGATATTTATCAGGAGAGTCATCAAGGGTGATCTGAATGATCTGGGCGATGTCCATTTCGAGGCAAGTCGTAAAAAGAACTTCAACGGAGCCACTGTGTTTGTGACCAGGGAAAGGAAGCCCGGGGAGCAGTGCGAGCCCTCCCCTCGTGTCAGATACTCTGCCATCTTCCTGGCTGACAGGACAGATGATGACGATGATTTTGAAGATGAAGATGACAATTACAATGATGAGAGGCGACCTTCTAGCGCTGGACTGAAGTTGATTGTGGATCCCATTCCACTGTCGCTGTACCATCTGGATCGAATCAATGCTGCTGTTAAAGGTAGGTGACTTCAAATAATTGTTCTCAAAATCAAAATATATTAAAGAATGTTTTGGCTTTTAAGCTTCTTTCAACCGGTATTAATTATATTAATTTGAGCACACTTTGAGTGTAAGTTTATCCGCCAGATGTAAAACGAATACAATGATTTGTTCGACCATTTTCAAGATTATTATGAAATACCAATATTTTTACAGTCCAGGAAAGTACCAGGACAATAAATATTACTATTGTGGTTTTATAAATTTATTAATAATTTAATTAGTTAATTGACCTTTAAATATAATTCATATAATCCTTTTTACAATTTCATGGACAAATAATAGAAATAATTACCGATTAATCTGGAATATAGAGGGTAGTGGAAACTATGGAAAACCTATATATTATATTATTATTCTTTTTAAGAGAGAAATTATAATAATACTAGCTAGTTCCCGGCACGCGTTGCTATGCCATTTAATAAAGAAATTGTTTCTCCCTGCGTGTCCTTTCCCATTCACCCGTTCCCTTTCCGCCTCCCCTTCCTCTCCCGCGCCCCCTTGCCCTCTCGCGTTCCCACTCCGCCTCCTCCACCTTCCCTCTCCCCACTCTACTCCTCCCTTCCCCCTCCCACAAACCCTATACCCGAATTCCCCTCCCCCCTCTTCCCGGCACATTTAGTTATCAAACAGCTCGCGTGCCACCTATTGCAATTTTTTATACAAATTTCATAATTCCAGAGCTCATCAGTAGTTTTATACAAACCTTTTTCTGACAATAACGAACACAAAAAAAAAGAATTTTCCAATTTGGTGCAGTCGTTCGGAAGTTATGCGCGTACATACATTTCGGATTTATATAGATGGATAGATATATAGAATGTACTGTAAATACAACAGATCAAAGCATTACTTACACAGCTATTTCATACATTAGAAGGACCTATTCGTAACACATTTATTGACAAAATTCGAAAAAAGCATTCACATATCACATTGAAACAAAAGTAACTTCAACCCTACCTACACTTGCTATCTAACTATAACCTCCACTTCCCGTTAGCACTGTGAGTATATTCAAAGAAAAACTCATCGAACTCTTCATTCTCGATAATATAACATATTCCATCACAATCTCTATAACATTCGAGTCCAAACTACCCTACTCGTAAAAGTCTCGAGTCTAGAGACTTCAAGGAATATGGCCCGGTATATCACTTGATTTTAAGTTCGGCTTTGTTGGAATGTCGAGCTTAGCGCAGTTTGGAACTAATCCGTAAAAAGGTCGCAAGCCTAGATATCACCAGTATTATACGAATTGTCGATGATTTTAATGGAGGAGCGTGCTTCTTTTTTCTTTAACGTAATTACTGTCTACGTGAGTAGTGTACATATGTACCTAAGATTTCAACGGTCATCGGGAGATCTCAATGTAACGAACTTTCAAATTGTTTATGTCGGCAAATAATTTCCTGAACCTATATTTTTTTTGGTGATTAATTTTTGATAAAGTTCCTAAGTATGGCTTTACATATGAGATACTAATTTTAAATACTATTGATTTCCGAAGTCGTGCACTGTTCTTGAAATTCAACACTGAAAACAAACTGTGCTGACGTTGAAACTTTTAAAATCCACTACCAGTGCCATTTAAGTACCCTTGAGGTGATTTTTCACAAGAACGGTGCTCTACAAATTATCCAAATATTATTATTAGCAGACTATTTCAGAATAATTATCAATTAATAACGTCGACATTCCTCATTGCTTGATGAATATAATTGCTCATACTTATAAAATTAGGCAATATACGTAAACTTCGGTGACATGGGAGTATTCAATTATTTATGTAGGTAAGTTATGTCAGATCTGACATCTGACTGCTAGCGCCTCGGCGTCTATATTGGGAATTATTTTGCGGCATAGCAGGGCTTGAGCGGCAGATTTAACCCGCTTAAATTTGAGCAAGGAATTTCGTACATGGTACTGTGCGTTTTCATTCCGCGACAAAATATCCTACGGACAGCACAACCCCTAACAAAATATCTACTAAAACCTAACATAACCTAGCATGTCTGTATTATTTTTGTCGCATTTTTATATTTTTGAACAATAATATTAAATAAAATGTCCCATTTTACTATTTTTGAGTAATAATTAATTAAATTTAGGTTAGGTTATATTTTATTCGATATTTTGTTGGGGATATTTTTTCATGGGTTGAAAAGTCACGAAACCGTCGAACCTTCATAGCGAAGACGCGGACTCACTGATCGGGCCTAAATAATGTCATTATGTACAAAAATTGGGAACTAATTATTTATGCCACTAACATGCTTGTAGGTAATACAACACATATTAATATTAAAATATAAATACTCCCATGCATAAACCGTTTATAATATCATTTCTTATAAGACGAATCACCCTGTATTAGACGTCCGCCGTCAACACAGTTTATATAAAATAAGTATGAAATATACGAAAATGAAAAAAAAAACAATGCTTTAACACTAAAAAAACAACAAATTTACAAATAATGTTTATTTAAAAAGATAAAAAGAACAGTCTTTTCATGTAAAAAAATCATGGAGATATCTAATGAAACAAAGTGTGTTATTTGAAAAAAAAATCTATGGTAGTATGCGTTTTACCAAGATCGTTTTATGACGGAGACATTCTACGCATGGGATTAAAACATTAAGAGGATTGAAATAATTTTTCCGACGTTGGGGAAATATTACAGTTGTATGTTTTTATGCAAACGACTACCAACTTCATAAATTATAAAACAACGTAAAAATAAAAACATGAAACGAATATTTTTTATGAAAACAATACCCGTGGGTGTACGTATATTTCCGAAACACCATATTCTATTGAAATTATATTGGTACCATAAATAAAGCGTAATATGAACTCGGATTGGATTTCGCTCAACCAGAACAAAAGGAACAGGCATGTAAATTAAATCAAAACAGTTGTATTATGCCCGTACATGCGCTAAATTAAAAAAAGGTTAAGCCCAGTTTTAAAAAATAATCGTCGAATTATTTGAATATCAAATGACAATTTTTTTTAGGTGGGGAGGTTAAATGATTTTAAAAGGGTTTTATTTACAATTAAAATTTTATGTTGAACATATCTTGACAATTTCAAGTGAATTAAATTCTTGAGTCGGATCTGTAGTCGTTTGACGGCCTCCGTGGTCGAGGGGCAAGGCTCTCGACTAGTGAACTGGAGTTCGCGGGTTCAACCGGCGTGCGAAAGTAAATTTTATTTGATTGATTCGTGTTTTCGCAATTTAAACATTTATAATAATATGACGAATATTTGCGACACTTTTCAGAGTGGAAGATATTTTCAGTATCGCCTTTGTGTAGCATCACCATTCAGAATTGAAACATTTCTTGAAGTGGTTTTAGCCGTGCTTGGTGACAAAATCTGAATGGCAAGGTATTTCTTCACCTTCTGTTTCCCCCATTCCCTTTTCCTTCCCACTTTCAGCCTCACTATATACCTCGATTGGGGATGCCATAGTATCACAGGCTCTAGGCGGTTGGGAGCAGTTAGGACTGTTGTGTGGTATTCACATTAATAAAAAAAAATAAAGTCGGTCAGTAAACACATGCAAGTAGTGGAGAAATGACAGCATAATTTGTAAAATTGTGCTTGTTTTTGAATATTTTTGGACCTTGGTATTAAATAAACATCAAATAGGTATCCATATATTATTACGACCTTGTCCTTGCCGAGCGGGTGTGAGATTACAAAACAACGCTCACTTTGTAAGGCGTTTATTTAATTATAAAAAGTAAACATACTTTAAAATCTTTAATATAGTAAGATCAAGAAAGGAACGCTCCGATGGTTCGGGCATGTAGAGAGAACGAACGAGGAAAGAAGTGTAAGGAGAATATATGACGCAAATGTGAATGGTAGAAGAAGTCGGGGACTCCCGAGAAAGATATGGCACGACCAAGTGAATCAGATACTTGAGTCGGGCCATGTCAAGAGTCAGAATAATAGAAGAGCATGTATGAGACGATGTATGAATGTTAACGAGGCAAGGAGTGTGTGCCAAGACCGAGTTGTTTGGCGGTCCGTCCTCTCTGCCTACCCTTGCGGGGAAACGGCGTGATGGTTAGTTAGTTAGTTAGTTAGAACATAATAAAGTTACAATAACTCTACCTTGTGAAACACCAATTTTTAACACGACATCTCTGGATTCAGAGTTTATTATTACTTATAATAATATTTGGATGATTTGCGTAATGCTCTACATATCTTAATTCTAACTACAGACTAGACAAACTTTTGTAATAACTTATGGCTAATAGATTGCATTCACCGGTTTGTCAATCACTAATAAAAATCTACATCTACAATACATTTGACCAATGAACGAGATGCTGCGTAAAAATGTAGAAAATATACAAGACCATACTTTCCTGGGAGGTAGGTCACACTGGTTTATTAGAGAAATTTATATACGCACGTAGACGATATATTTGCGAGTTTACCACTGTGCCATGATGATCACTGAAAATAAATTAGAGTGTGCAGATCACACTCGGAAGAAGTGAAACTTTAAGAAAATTAAGTATAAAAGAGTGGGGAGGCTACAAAGCACCGCACAAAGTTATATTATACTATCTCATTCATAAATACTATAGATGCATGTGTTTGTCTTTTTTTAGTGTGGCTATTTTTCGTTTCATCGAGTTTCAAATCAAAATGGTGCTAAAGAAGTTTTCACTTCAATGAAACCCTTTTTTTGTATTTTGCAGATCACATGACAGTTATTGAGGGTAATGAATTCCAAAGAAAAACGCTTAATATAATGCTTCAATGTGTAGTCTTCATTTACATTGACTTTGACAATTATTTACTCTAAATAGTTAATATTTCAGTTTGCAGTAACAACAGAAACATATGATATCGAATAACTTCTCAAACCTCACACAGGGAGGAATGTTTGACGGTTGGAGCCCACTCGTGGGGGTATGTAAAATATTATGTAGATACTATTCATGTCTCTAGTATTTGTTCTAGAACACCTGGCCCTTGGCAGGAGTGTTTGATCTGAAATGTGTTGGCTGAGAGGTGGCCAAAGAATACGGTTTCCACTATACAATGCCCACCGGTCGACTGGAAACAATATTGATATTTTTGACATCTTGCTTTACTCATACTTCTTAATATTGTGTTTATTGACATAAGGAATGTACCACTGCATCGCTTCTTTATGGTATCGATCAATAATAATTTAACTGAGCTAAAGAACTTCACGTTGATATACTTTTCAAAATGATTAAAATAATTTAACTTTCCATATTTACGATTCAATTTTATTCAAAAGAATGCGAGACATTTTGACGGTCACGAAGAATATCCTAAAAGACACTGTACGTCAATAATTGAAGCAGGTCTTTTATGAATATTTTGAATAAGAAAATACTGTGCGTCAGGTCAGAGGTTAGTTAGTGTAGCTCTATTATATTTCCCAACACATGTAATGGAATGTCGCTAATTAGTTGTATAATTTCCACAGCATGTATGCGTGCAAACGTACAATACAGAAAGCATTTTATTAGAGCTGTAGCCATTCTTGCACGGTGTCTTCTTAACCTTCTTACCTATAAACCACCACATCAAACCACAACCACAATTAACCACAGGAAGAACGACATCACCACATCTACGTTTGAATAGTGATAGTGGCATTTTGAAATTAGATTTTATATTTTATTTAATTTTATTTCAATCTCTCTCCGAATCAGCACTAACTTTTCTTGTTTACATTTATTTATGATTCTGTAATTAGCAGTGGAAGTTTTCGACAAAGTTCGTTTACTCAGTGAACCCTTAAAAATACAAGAACATAAAAGAAACATGTACCTAAAATAATTTTACCACATTTTAAACGGCAGGTCTTTCAAATTCTGTATTAAAACATCCGTCACCCGCCCAGATGATTCTCGTTCGGTGCGAATCCCAAATCTCATACGTGCGTTATGAATATCAGCACCTATAGGACCTTCTGTCTTATTTCTTAAAAACACACTAATGGCTCCAGAGCAGTAGACCTACAAACTATGAGAATCTAGCTGCCTAGAGAGTATAGAATCCATGAGATTTTTAACACCGAATTTCCAAGATACCTCCCTTCTTAGAGAGGCCACGATCCGCCACAACTAATCAGATTATATCATGAATCCATAATATACGAAGAGTAATTTGGTTACTAACAAAACTTTTGTAGGAAGTAAGTGGAATGTGTGTTTAAGTTTACTCGCATAACCAACCATCTGAGTACACTGAAACTGTTCAAAACAGTCGTGGTAAATCAAATGTCCCATCGGGTCCGATAGTTTAACGATCAGTTAACGGTGGCATCGCGCGTCGTGTCCTTTCATGCATCATTAGGGCGTAAAATTGTCATAGCGCCGTTGGTCGCATGTGCCTCTTATTATAATTGTCAGGACTGGCCCTGGCTGTATGCCGTGGCTGTATGCCGTGGCCGTATGCAGCTTATAATGGTCAAGTAGCGTACGTGGATCTGACGTACGTCATCAGGCTGAGATGCGCGGATTGCTATGGAAATGCCATGCAAATTATGTGAATGGGACAAATAATGTCGGCCGATGCGCGGTGCGATGCCTCTCAAAGGCTATATGCAATATACCGGCAGCGGCCGTGCTAATCGGCCTCAACTTTCTAGGGCGGACGCATAACCATTACATTACGTTATTTACTTTTAATTGAATTATTTAAACTTAAATGATCTATTTGAAGTATATTAAATTTGTACCGGTATTTTTATAACCATTTTGGATATCGCACAAAATTCACATAAACAATGTAACAAGAACTATGGAAACTCCTCTGTAGGGAATGTAGTAAGACTGAGGGATGTTGAGAGGGTAAGAATACGATAAAAGCAAGGTTGGAAACTACCTGGCTATTCAGATCTTGTCACTTAATTTAACTTAAGTCAATTCGTGCAATGGTCTTCCACCAGAACTATATACTACGAGTGTATTCCACTCTGGTGCTAATGGCATAAAAACAGAATTTGAACAAATTTAATCATCTGGATCAAAGATCTTACCACTCAACCGCAGAGGCTATCAATCTCTCTATAAACCTCCCTCATTTATCAATATTTCGGACAGTGTTGCAGTGTTTGTACGTGTAGATTTACACATCTGCCCTGTTATGTAACGCCATACGAAACATTGATTAAGAAGGAAGTAGCCCAACACGGCATAATACCCCACAAATAAACCACGATGATCTACGAACTTCATCAAAATTATCATTAGCTATCTCTGTATTACCAAGAAAAGATCTACAGACCTAACAAACCCTTATTATTATTATTATCACGTCTGTGTCAAAAAGCTTGGTTGAACGAAATCGTATTTTTAGAATAATCAAGTTATTTGAATCATCGGTATGGATTTTCGGGTCGTTTCAGTTTATTGACAATAATTTAAATTTGATCCAGCGCACTAGATAAGAGCATGGGAATAATTAAACCCCGTACACCGTACACCAGCATTTATATAATCCGCCATGCACATTGCACAGTACGCACAGGAGCGCATCGGAAAAGCAAATTAATTTGTTTATCTGTATTACCTACAAACCCACATAAAATATTTTCTGCAAAAATTAAACACTCTGTTGAATAGGTACATTTTTACATTACTATAAATTTGGGAGGCGCGGATAGGTTTTAGCGCCCTGGGAGCCATCTATTGGATAACCTATGCCCCTGCCATGGGTCAATTCAAGAGGTTCACTATGTTTAGTGATTTTGCAGAGATGCCCGGGTTTACGGGGTGAGGTATGTCAAGGTTTTATGTCAAGCTACGCCAAAAATTGCAAATGGCCAGCCAGATCGGGAGAGCTGGTTAAGGGAGAACTAACCTAGACCTCCCCATATATTATATTTATTAATAAGTGATTTATAAAAAGTGATATGTTTTCATTTGATTGATAAAATATTCATTCATAATTTTTAAAATGTATCAATCAAAGTGTATGCAATAACCTTATTACTACAAGTTATTATCGGGAATGTTAAAATTGTTAAATATATGAAAATAATGAAATGAGATATTTCATACCGGGATGGAATAATGCAGCTGCTGTAAAATAAATTTAAAAGGTAGCAAAATAGGTAGAATAATAAAAAATAAAGTTTGCGAACATTTATACACATCGATAGGGCAGATGTAATAAACATTTTGGAAAGGATTGTAAATATCATTCAAAGATATAATAAATAATACTATTACATATTATTATCTTTACATATTGTTCATTTTTGTTGGCAACGAAGCTTATTAAGGCGAAACACTACGAAGTAACGAAAAGTCATGCGTTTTTGGTTTAAAAATTTATTAAATCCTACAATTATAACACATCCTGGCCTTTGAAATGATAAATAATGTTTATGAAAAGTCTTTTTATAAGATCAGAAACATTTAAATTATCAGGCTTATAAAAACTGATTTTAATTTCAAAATCTCCTACTTACGAATCCGTTTTTGGTTGTATATTGGCCCATTATAAAAAAACCTAAATTGGCCCAATTTGATCATTAAACACTTGAATACATGTGTGTTAACTTCGGAAAATAAAATAAAACATACTTTTTGTCGATGTTTTTTTCTTACATAAATCAAAACAGGCGGCTGGTGTTAGCGGGAATTTAAATCTTATCGCCATCTACATACAGAGTGTTATTGTTAGCGGCCAGATTCCAAATATTATATGATGTGGTGCATAACCTTAATATTTATTACTTCAGACTTCATACACAATTATGCTTAACCTCACAACATGTGATGCGCTTTTAAGGTAAGACAAAATAATAATTCTTTAAAATGCTGCATCTCTCGGCTAAGTTTGAACACCATCTAAACAATGAAGTCATACAAAAACCATGCAATATTTCATTTTTCAGTGTTCCATCTTGTGACAGCTGTAAAGACAATATTTTAAGGGTCCGTCAAATTGAATTATTAAGTACATACTTCATAGAAACCCTACTGAGGTAAATAATTTTTCTCCTTTCTCCTGGTGAAAAAAAATAAATCTCTCTCAATTCGTTTCTTTTATTCCACCCCAACCTAAATTCCAATATTGGCTTATTATATTGCCATGTATACCGGTCGATTAAACTCCTACCTTTTACTACCAAGTCCTAACAAATTAGTGTACCGGACAGGAGTGCTCCTGGCTGGGGGGTACAATCGTAACGTATATATCGGTACCCTCTCCTGGTGATATCATCCTGCGGTACTGCACTCGAATCGATAGATTTCAAGGCCACGAAGTACTTATGCACTCGTATGTATCATGAAGTTTAAAATATTATGTCACTGTGGATAACTTTTAACGCGACTCGCGATGATTTTTATTTGTTAATATTGATTTAGATCACGTCATTGTGAGCTCTAATATACTTAACATACATATTGGAAATACAAATAATTGTGTGTTCTTTCAATACAAATTTCTACGGGAGTGTCAGAATAAATTATAATAGGCTATGTAATCGTAAGTACGGGTATTTTTCCACCTCGTTCTGAAAGAATTTTTTTAGAACACTGATTATTTTTAGGTTCACTTCCTTCTTCTATAGCCATAGTTTCGGACTGCGTTACAGTTTTCATCATCAGGAAAGGTGTAGTATGGTGAAGTACGTGGAAGAATAGTTCTCGGGCTGGTATTTCAGTTTAAGTACGAGTATATCAGAAATACTGCCGTGGTAAGTAGAAAGTAGAATACAGTATTGTAGAGTACATGTATATTAGGTATATGTTCAGTATAAGTACAGTTTACGTTCATTTTACGTTCAGTATACCTTCAGTATGCCTTCGGTATACCTTTTTTTTACATAAACTCCGCACAGGAGGCCCTGAGGAAAATAATTTTCCTCAGGGCCTATCTCATCTTTGAGGATGCTGTGTGGAGGGTCTTTTTGAGGAAAGGAAGGAGTGAACATGGGTCTTGAAGAGACCCATGTTGTAGGAGGGAGGAAATACAGAGAACGGTAAATCGTTCCATAGCCGAGCTGTTGAACTTACGAACGAATCGTAAAAACGACACGTTTTTACGATTCGTTCGTAAGTTCATGTGACTAATGTCAACCGTGTACAAATGTTGGGAGCGTGTTTGGCGTGTTTCCCGACTATGCACCGGTGTCGAGGGGATCAATGAAGCTAGTTCCTCGGAGTATCTTCCATTGTAATACCGGTAGAACAAGGACAGCATTCCCACCTGACGCCTGTGCTCTAAAGATTGCAATCCGTCTGTTAAGATGGAAGAATCTATCAAACGGACCGTCCGTTTCTGCACAGAGTCAAGGGTTTTTTTAGGTATTTTGGAGCTCCAGACCAGAGGTGGCTGCCAAATTCAACCGTGAGGCACACTTGCGATTTGTACAGGGTTAGCAGTTGTGTGCTATTAAAGTATCTGCGGGCCCTGTAGAGTAACGCCAGACCTTATCAAACATGATTGGGTCTTTGAAACATTAAATTCGACGAGGTTATTCTTACCCCAAGAGAAAACACTCTCGAGGTAACCGTCTATTCTTTGCTTCAAAGCCCTCCGAGCTATTGGGGTTTGTGTGTTCTTTGGAGGCTTGTCAAACAAAAAGCTATCATGGACTATACAGTCATCCGCGTAGCAATGAATCGGTGCACATGACAAGAGGTCGTTGATGTGCAACAGAAACAAAGTCGGAGACAGAACCGATTCCTGTGGGACGCCAGCATTTATCGAATGCGAGGAAGAGGTGAAACCGTCAGCAACCGCCTGAATCGACCTCCCCCTCAAAAAGTCGTCAATCCACGTACACAAGGATGCGGGAAGTCCGTAAGAACGCAGTTTGTTGACAAGCGCTCGATGCCAAACCCGGTCAAAGGCCTTGGAAATGTCCAGTGAAACCGTTTGGGTCTCACCAAAACGTTCCAAGCACCGTCCCTAAACATGCGTCACATACGCGAGAAGATCACCGCACGGGCGGTTCCGCCGGAAACCGTATTGACGTTCGTTAATAATTTTGTTCTTCTCGAGGTATGTGAGCAGTTTGTCATTGATCACACGTTCCATCACTTTTGACAGTGTACCTTCAGTGCCTTCAGTGTACCTTCAGTACACCTTCAGTATGCCTTCAATATAGTTTTTGTATATCTTCAGTATACCTTCAGTTAACCTTCAATATACCTTCAGTATAATGTTGTAAACGTCCAGTATACATACGTATATTAGTTTACGAATTTCAAAATACGTTAGCTATAAAAGGAGGAAACGCAGCACGGCACAATAAATCAAAATTAATCACAATAATATCTGAAAGCTTATCTTATGGTACATTATTACCAGGGTATACATTAAGTACCTTATTTCACAGTAATGACAATTCCCTTCCCTGTCCAGTCCTGGAGACATCAAGCCAGTAATCCCGGGTGTCATAACAAGCAATAAATGATTCACGACCAAATTGCGATAGTTGACAGGAGAGACAACGTACAGTAATGTACCTGTGCAGCATTATATCCGCAGCAGGATCAGTTGTCACTTGTCACACCAAATATCATCTTCCGTGAAGTGCTATCGGCTTTACTGGGAAATAAGCCGGGCTCAGTAAATTCATTTTATTGCCGGTACCGTAAAGTGAGACTTTGATCCATTTTCAACCATGAATTTTTTGTTGAAAAATTATATGTCATTATTATTGCAGATATAAGTGAGTTAAGGTAGTCAAAAAAATACATGGTAATCAAAGTTACCTTTTGGAGTGGGGCTAGTTTGTTATATATGCAATGATTTTATTAGATATCTACACCGATATGCAACCTCAATACAGGCATTAGTCCTAGTGAGGTTAATTTATGTAAAAAAAAAAACAATAACAAAACGTATGGTGAGAATACGAGTAAATAAATAAATATGCCTATTCCAAAAAAATATTTAAGAAAGTGACAGTTCGAATTTACAAGTATATATAAAGCAATAAATCGATGAACACTGGTGTAGGTATGTTACATTATGAAAATATAATTAAGCTTTTATAAACGTTGAGGAATATATACAAAGTATTTATATTTATCCATCGAAAATATCTTTAAAAAAAGCTTCGCAATTCGACTTTTTGAAAGAACTAGAAACAAACTAATTTGACACTTATTTTCAAAGCATTTTTATTTACAAAGTACCGTAAAAAATCATTAAAAAGATGCTACTAATTTCTGCGTGGTAGCGAGAATTATTACAGATATATCCGCGATGATCAAAGTCGCCCCCATATTACGTAATGCATTTATTACTTTTTCCATCTTCTTAAGAGGGAGTAACCAGACAAAACCGGAAATATGTCATTTAAATTATTTTTTTGCCGTGTTGTCTCTTTTCCATAAAAAAGTATAAATTGATATCGAAAGATTTTTCTTTCATCCGGTAAAGTTATGTTTTAAATTATGAGAAAATATGTTAATTTTTAGCATAAAAAGATTAAACCGTAGGTCATTGGCAAATTTGTTAAATTTTCAAATAAAATTTTGTATTATACAACACACATTTCAAATCATATAATCATGCAGTAAAATAAATCAATAAATTTAATTATAGTTTAAATAAAATCATTAAAAAAATTCCGCACACGTGTTTTGTGATAAAAATACTTCAGTTTGTGTATTTATTTACGGTCTTACAAACTAATATATTTAAGTTTTTTACATTCTTATTTTGCTTAGACTTTATTGAAAGATTATAAATACCTACTTATGATTAAAAAAAAATTACAAAAAGTACATAATTTTAACAGTTTTTTCGTCACGTCTTTCAGCATTTTTGAATGTAGGTAAAATTGATATTTATTTATTTATTTATTTATTTATTTATTTATTTACGCCCTAGTGGGCTTTTACAACAGAAATTAAAAACATAAAAAAATTAAACATCATAAAAGAAATGAAATACTATGAGTAATAAGAAAAAATCAGTAATAAGACCAGAAATACAATAAAGTGCAATGTGTAAAAGCTAGTTAGTAGGTATAAACAAACAATTATATGTGTATAATAATGAACAATGATAAAACAGAACTAAATAGAACAGCAAAATAAAATAAAATAAGGTTATAAATTACTGGTAAGATTTTAAATGAGAGGAGGTTTTATGAAAAGAACAAAAATAAGAAAAGTTAATTATTAATAGATAAAATAGAGATGAGTTGTCTCTTGAAAATTGCAAAACTGTCAACACCAAATATATCTATAGATTCACAATGTTTATTTGCAAAGCTATGCATTCTAGGGATTGGTGAATTAATAGAATAGTTAGTATTGAGGGTATTGTTAAAATTGAAAATATCTTTATTGCGAGTTAGTCTAGCAGGTACATTAATACAGATTAATTCTAATAAATTAGGGCAGTCAACTAAAGATTTGATAATTTTGAATAAAAATAACAAATCAATTAACACTCTTCTATCTGATAATTTAAGGAGTTTGGTTTCTGCGCGTAAGTTATTATAATTTATAAGTTCAATTGGAATTTTCATTTTAAAATTAATATACCGAAGGAATTTGTTTTGTACCTTTTCCAATAACAGAGAATGGATTTTGTAATATGGTGACCAAATGGTGGAATTGTACTCTAATTTGCTTCGTACTAACGAGCAATACAGATTTTTTAATGTTGCTACATTTTTAAAATTTGCACCCATTCTCAAAATAAAACCAAGAATTCTCATTGCATCACTTGTTATTTCATCGATGTGAATATTGAACTGTAGACTCTCATGGAATATGATACCAAGATCACGAATCTGTGATACACGAAGAAGATTAACACCATTAGGAAAACTTAAGAGGATTTTTACCTTTGTAAAAACTAATAATCTGACATTTACCAATGTTTAGTTGTAAATCATTGACAGAACACCACGTAAATAGATTGTTCAGGTTCAACTGCAGAATGGCGCGATCATCATCATTTTTGATTGTTCTATATATCTTCAGATCATCAGCAAATAACAGAACTTTAACATTACTAAAAATATTAACTATATCATTAATGAATAAGCAAAATAATATCGGGCCTAAGTGAGATCCCTGTGGTACTCCGCTCGAGGCTGCAAATGTATAAGAAGTAAACGAATCAACCTTGACCGCTAAGTATCTTCCCAATAGATAACTCTTAAACCATTCCAAAATATTCCCTCTAAATCCCAACAATTTCAGTAGTATATTGAGTTATTATTTAAAAAGCTGGTACGGAGAATAATTGATATTTCTCATTGGAACCGCCCTGTACGATCGTAAGAACATCTTTCGAAGAAATTTGAATTCTCGGCCGCTGGCTGGTTATTGGCCCTTAAGTAACTATCAATTAGCATGATGAGTTTTTTTCCGGTGTCCAAAGCTTTGGAAATAGAGTTTGGATTATAGTAATATAGTACAGTAGATCTTAAATCTTTTGTTGAACTCAATAACTCAATAACTTAATATTAATTATTTTTGGTGGGATTCGAATGCAGTATACATTCAGTGTACATTCACCAAGATACAACCAGATCTTAAAATAAAAATAAAGCAGTCTTCTACAACACTGGACTGACAGTTTGGGTGCCAGGTGGGGTTAATAATAAATTAAGGTTTTTAGTGTAGTTGCTAAGAAATAATGGAATTTGCAAGGCTTTTGAATTTATTTAGATCATTTTTAAAAAATAATATAATTTCTGCTATTCATAATTATTGAAGGCAAGATGACAAATTGTTTTTATTTTTTAATAATGCGAAAAGCTCGGGCAAAGCCAGGTAGTAACTAGTAACTACTATTTTTTTCAAATTCAAAACTCGCAGTTTTATTATTATGTTGTAACGAAATGTATGTATCTACAAATAATTGATGACGCTGTTAGATATTAGATGACGAAACAGTGGTCGCGCGAAGCAATATTTTGAGATATGTATGTTATGGCATAAACGCGACAACAGTAAATTATCCCATGTTTATTAAGATCCACGTAGAAATGATAAATCTATAATTTCCATCACAAAACAGCAAATGATGAAACCATAATTTATCATTACAAAACGTTTATTCACGACAATAATATCTCAGCATTTCTCGTATCCGATTGCGGAATTCCCTCCGTTTTGTTTGAAGAAAATGGTAAACTCTTAACTGGCGGATTTATCAATAATTATTCAGTCGTACGCATCACTTGTAGGACAAAGAAATCCATTAGAGGCTTTTAAGGCTCGACTTCAGACAAGTGGTTCCCAATGCGTATTGTTTTACTAGGCATTTCGCGTACACGCCGATGATGAATCTTCATACTCATGGCAGGAGCTTTTGAGCGACAACGGGTAACATTATGTTAGTAGAGTTACGCAGAATAAGAAAATAAGCTTTCAATATTAATTTGTACAAATATTATTGTTATGATTTCAATATGGTGGAAAAGTTTGCTGGTTGTTTGTGATTATTTACCTTAAAACATTATAGGTAAATGTTATAAGAAAACAGACGAGTTGTTATTTTTGTTGTGTTTCTCCCATTTAGGTACCTACCTGCGAGTGTCGCGAATGATGGTGTGCAGGTATGACCCAACTAAAACGTCGCGTCGGTACACCCGGTTCACTAAAGCACCACATTGTGACTGGAAATAAATAAATCAACTCAACGTCTATTCTCTCATGAACAATTTTTGTGAAAAATTTTGCAAAATGGTGTATTATCAATTTTATGGTATTACCTGCCACACTGGGTAAAGCCTGTTATGGGATAAATGACAGAACTGTACCGAGTAACGTAGATGTGATTTTATTGCATCATATTACACATACAATGCGTTTATTCAAGCATTCCAAATCCGAATCATTTATGATTATTGCTCCCAAAAATTGGGTGTTAAGAGGAGCAAGGATTGCAGGAAGATGAATGTAGGGTGTACCTTAATATTCAAACAAAGTGTATTTACAACAATATTGTAAAGAGAGTATATCTATTAACTCTAGCTCTAGAAGGTATTACCAATACCTACCTAAGTTTTTGTGCAAATTAATAATTGATGTGTTTTTTAGGACGGCTGCAAAAATAGCTTGTAAAAACGTCTCGGATAGTAAATAATTTATCAAAAAGTCAATACAGCGCGGTGCACCTTCATAAACCTGGCACAGAATGTGCCAAATAGAATAAACATGATATAAAAGCACGCATCGGGCAGTAAAGGCTCTGTGGAAGGTTCTATGAAGTAATACGAGAAGGCGCTGTCCACTCATTTAAACCCGTCACGGATACATAACGAATAACGAAAGCGTTATGGTTATTTTAACAGCTGCAAGTCACTATCCATTTATTCGTTACTGACTACCCCGTGTCCAGTGATACAGGAACCACAAGATTGCGTTTTACGGTGTCAAAAACGGGCGGCGTTTTGTCAATACAAATGAATCCCCCAATTTTGGATCCCCCAATTCTGGATTTTGACACTATAACAAATATTTTTTTATATAATACCTATAGATATCGACTATTACTAGCGTATCGGAAAGCTTCTTCTTATAGGTATTAGGACCCTCCCAAAATCGTTGAAATTGTCTGATTTGATCATTTGAATACCATCAGCAGACGTTTAGTATATAAAATAAATAATGTTTTTTTTTAAAAAGCAAAACGTACAGACTTGGATTATTTTCTTCTATTATATTCTTAGATTATATATTCTATTCATTCTTCTTAAGATTCGTTACATTTTTGACGGAGAAAAATGAGAAATACTAAACCTCGATTTTGACGATTTAATTTATGTGTTGTCAGCCCGTGGTGAAGTTATCCTTTTCGCACAGTATTCGAGGTGGTAACACTGACAGTGACAGCAATTGTTTTGTAAAATACCTATCATTCAAATTTCTTGGCGACAGCGTTTATCTTAATACATATCTGTTTATTGCCTTATAAGAGAATTTGAAAGTATGACTGCTCTGGAGTAGAACGATGAAAGCCTTCAGAGAAGTTTCTATGCCACGGGTTTAAAAATATAGACCTGGTTAGAGAAGACAATTCATAAAGGTGTTTTTGAAATGGCTATAGCTAGATACTTATCGTAGTACAATGGACCATCTGGAAAGTAAGACTATGGAACCAAAGCTGAGTGCAACAAAACTTTTACATCAAAACCAACTCAGTCAAGGCCCAAATTTGATCAAATTGCCTAATGGAGGAGATCTCATATAATCTGTGTCAATGGTGCCTACCTACTCTGACCACACCGCGTGCGTGATCGCCTCCTTACTTGCTTTGCATTGAAGGGTGACCGGGGAATTTACTTCCATCGTTTGCCGTCAAGTACCTACAATACGAAAAATAAATAACAAATCAAAAAATACACTTAGTTTTTATTGCGTACTGTTTGCATTCAACGCATTGAGTGTAAAAACATGTTTCTGAAATTTAGACCGAGAGCTAAATAAGCAAACTCCGGGCGTTTGACTTTTTACGCTTGTGCTTGTTGTGAATGAATGAAAAATATTTTTTGTTTGCTTTCAACATCCTTTATAGCCGTGTCAATGATGTCCAATCAGGTATCAGTACCTCTTTATGCCTCCGAGACGTGGACCCGCATCGATTATATTCAAAAGCGCTACTGATGATTGATGATGCCGACTGAAAATCCAGCATATAACACATTTGTGTATATAATTTTCATTGTTTTTTTATGGGTGTTATGCCATGTTGAGCTCTCTCCTTCTTTTGCCGACGTTTCGGAGAGCGTTTCAGTGTCCATCATCAGGGCAGATCCGGCAGATCCGACGATGTGTGTCATGATGGACACTGCAACGCTGTCCGAAACGTCGGCTAAAGAAGGAGATAGCTCAACACGGCATAACACCCCAAAAACGAACAACGAAAATGCTTTTGGCCGTGAAAATCTAAAAACGTATATATTATATAATTAATAATTATTGTTTATTTTTAACTTTATATGAGTAAAATCTCAAATTATAATATTTAATTAAATGAAAACAATACTAGCGAAACTCAATTGAATATCTGGAGACAGAAAAATCAGAAAAAGATATTGGCACCTCTGGGATTCGAACTCAGGACCCTTTGCTTACATGGCAAGATTGGCAAGTGCTCTACCAACTGAGCTAAGGTGTCCCTTCATCTCTACATTAAGCCTTATAACATAATTGGGGATGCCATAGTCTCACTGGCTCCAGACTGGAGCAGCTGGGACTCTTGTGCGGTATTCTAATTTAAAAAATCTACTAAACGGCACCACATTTCTTTGTCCAACTTTGACAACCAATGCTGATGACTGTTATTTACTTTCAACATTGATTTTTCAAACATGTTATTGAAATTTAGACCGAGAGCTAAATAATCTCAAGGCGTTTCGATATTTAATTTTGTGCCTGTCAATTTGGAAGTACTTTTTGATTATTGTCAACAACTTGTCCGACAAAAAACATCTTAACCTAACTACAAAATGGCTTAAATTACCTTCCTTCCTAATTAAAAATTAAAACTCGGAACTGAAGCAAATAAATTATTTGGTATATTTTCGCTTCGTTGTTTTTTTAAGAGATTAAATAAACAAACACTTCTTCAAAAACCTGTAACATTATGAAGTAGGAACATTATGAGTCAGATTTTTAAATAACTTGAAAATGGCGTTCACGTTATTTGATTAAGCATCCGCTTTGAATGTTAACCAAAATTTATACACAAAACTAATAAAAATTTACATAAATCACTTTATTTATCGTTTTAAATCGTGGCCATGTCTTTTACATGATGCCTAACGAGAGAATCGATTTGTTAATAAACACATTAAAACACTTATAAAGGTCATGTTTAGGATCAGTAAAATATTGACAAAACATCACAAAAACTACAAGTCTTTTACTGACAACGTCATTTATAAAATTTGAGTGGTATTATTATTCTGACGGTGGCAACGGGTGATCGGATCATCCAGTCATTCATATTGTGTGGAGTTTAGAGTAATACGGATGATGATGAGCGCTTATTTACGGTACCGTAATGGCACAAAAAAAGCATAAGAAGTATCTACCTTATTTATCCCAATAATGCTGCAACTCTTTCGTCCACATTAAATAATGGTGAGACAAAAGATGAGACATACAATATACGTTTTTTCTATTGGAGGAAACAGATGAGTCTTCTGATCAAAAATATACTTAAATTAACAGAGCCGTCACAAGAACTCGCCAGCTTACTAGCTCCGGGTCCCCTAGCACAGTTGATCGATAAGGATTAATGGGATAACTTTAGGTAACTTATCATCATTCGTTTTTTTAGGTGTACTCAAATTTCTCGTCCGTATTCTAATTCCTATTCAAACACATACAATAATAATTATTCCGGTAACAGTTTTTTTTCTACGTTTCATTGCTTGTGAATAACTGAGACTGCGTCATGTATTGTACCAATCAATGGTGAAAACTAACGCCTTATATAATGTACACAAATGCCTTATTTCGAAATAATAATATCGCTAGGTTTGCGGCTTTCATCGTTCGAATTCTTGTGGTTGTCGCTGTCCTTCATATCTATCATCCGCACTGTTTTATGTTAAAACACCGCACACGACAGGTTTTTTTCTGGATTAAACAAGTAAAACAAACAAATGTTCTGACGTCTTCTTTAAACAGCTCTTCAAAGTGCTGTTTCATCTACTTGCGCTATAGAAATACCTGTTTAGATACACATATACCAAATGGCACCTATCTTATTAAGTAATACACTAATGTATAATATCCAATTGCATTATTTGCTGTCTCTAAGTAATGTATTCAAGTGGCGTACTACTGTCAAAAGGAATTTGTATTGCTTCATCATGAACACTATGAAAATGGGGTAGGTGCTTTCTCAATAGACTTCATTTTAAAATGTATTTAGGTACTAAACATTCGTGATTGAATGAGAAGTGAATTGAAGAAACATTTAGATTGCTTGTAGAATAAAATTAGTTGATTCAAAAATATATTCGGTATGGTATGTCTGTATTGAAGGGAGTAATATCTCGAATAAAAAAATATGGACTGAAGTGTGTGGTGTGTAAGTTTTGCTTTTTTCAAAGAATGAAAGAAAAAAAGTGATTATCCTTATATTTCAATTAACTACAATCAGAAACTGACTGATCAAATACTTATTTAGTTAATATTTATATTTTAGCATAATTGATCATCAAAATTAGTTAGTTTAGTAAAAAGATTCATTATTTTAGAGACAATGCTATTACTATAAACAAGGATTATTTTTAATTTTCAAACACTATTGTTTATATTTTCGTACGATTCCGTACGAAAAAAAGCATCAGCACGATGCTTTTTTTAAAATTCTTAAATATTAAAAAAAAAACGGATTTAGACATTCAATTCAATTTGAGTAGTGTGAATGGGTACCGCCGCGCCGCCCCGGCAACCATTTACTTGATAAACCACACCTCTGCCGTAGGTCACCCCCAAGTGGTGCCCGGATTCATGGGGTGAGGTTTGACGTGTCTGCCTACCAGGCCGTGCAGGGAGAGACTGGTCGAGGGAGACTTTTTGATCTCTCCAGCAGACCATCGCCTTGCACCGCAGTGGGAAAATTAGATTTATACGTTCGTTACTCCTGGACTCACTGACCCTCAAATTTCTATCCACCCCTCATACCTTTTTCCTTCCCACACCTTCATCTCCTTCCTTTTTCAAAAAGACCCTCCATACAGCAGCCCCTAAGACGACATACGCCCTGACCTAAATTATATTCCTCAGGGCCACCTGTGTGAAGCTAATAAAAAAAAGTAGGTATACAATTTTATTAACGTGTATGTGTACCTTTAGACATGTGCAATGATTGGATAGATTTGATTCATATTTAAGTATCGAGCCTCATCCCATAGTTGACAATTCCCTAAAGATCGAATTTATTACAAAACCAACAACATCAATCCTTTCTAATAACACTGTCCAATTAGTTATCTCCTCGAAGCATGAATGCATTTGGCCTTGAATGACATTAACAGCATCCAATTTAAATATTATAAAAAGTGACATGAGAATGCATTCCATTCTAAAAGGACCAGTAACTCAGAGCGTCATTCACTTCAGGCACTTGAGAAGTGACAGTCTACCAGCACACTATTAGGTATTAGGTACGACTGGGAACTGGGCTTGGAAATCACAGACACATGGGTGGATGACATTTTTATAGTGCCATTAGGTACAGAATTCTTGATTGAGATGATTCAGAGGAGTTTTTTTCATAAAACGGCGGCGTCCAACAAATTATCCAAATATTGTTTTATTATTATTTTCAAAATGACAAGATTTTTTTTAATGTTAATACCTCACAAGAGTCTCTCCTGTCTGAAGCCATTGAAGTTATGGCATCCCCAATTGGGGTATGTTGTGAGGCTGAAGGTAGTTGGGTGGAAAAGGAGATGGAGAAGAGGAAGGTGGGGAAATACTTGGCTATTCAAATCTGGCCACCAAACACGGCTAACGCCATTTCACGCAAAGTTTCAATTTTGAATTGTGGTCTTACACCAAGGTGATACTGAGAGTAACCTGGAACGTGCCGCAAATATACTATTTATTATTTTTAATTAATTAATTATAAAATAAAACAAATTAATCAAACAAAATTTATTTGAGCACGCCGGGATTCGAACCCGCGACCTTCAAATTGTGAGTCAATAACCTTACCCCTAGACCACGGAACATGTTGGTTTTCTTTAGTTTCCGTTTTTTTAAAGAAATTTTGCAGAATTTTTACAGAAATTTTTAAATTTTTATGTTCCTAGACGTTTTTTGATGTTATTTGACTTTTAATCGATTTATTTTAGTCGATTTCCTTGTTTATGGCGATTTTGACGTTTTGCAACATTTTTCATGTGTTTTAACGAAATAAGGCTGATTTAACTTTACTGAATTACCTAACAGTTTTTTTTATAAAATATTTTGAAAGTTTTTAATTGTAAAATCTTCACTGTTTTTAAGTCATTAGTTATCAGGCTTTTCCTATAAGCTTAAAGACGATAGTACCTAGCTGCTTGGAAATTATGCTCAGGAATTGCAAGTAAAAATATTTCAGGTAGGTACGTGTTTTTACACCGTGTGTAGCTCATAAGCAAGATTTGTTAATATTTAGTATTTTACGTGTACGTAGCTGCGTAATTTAACGTTTACTTTTACAATATTTCCGAAACTATTAGGTACATAACTGAAGAGTGTGAAGAGGTTCAAATATATTATCAGCTCTTCAGCAACGCAAATACCACCCATACAAATAGCATATCCCTGCCTTATTACAGAAAAGTGATAACGGCCCAATGCAGTACAATACGGAACATATTGTGCGCAGGTGGTACCATTCTACATACACGAGATAACTGCCAACAAAAAACAAAGGTGTGACGTCTAAAAGCTTTTCGAGGAATCGCTGAAAGTGAACAACCACAAGTTGGAGCCTTTGGAGCCCATAAAACATGGTATTCTGTACATCGCCCCTCAAGACTTGATCTTAGACCGTATAATATTTATGTAAAGCCTTGAAATGCCTCCAACCGCAACTCCATTTTCCTCGCGAACCGCTTAAAAGCGCAGCCTTTGTTGTATATCACACATGTTAGTGCAGTAATAGTTTATGCAAAAGCTTATAACGTATATGTAGAAATAAATTAACATTACAACAATGTTCTGTCTCAGAGAACAAGTAATGGATGTAAGAAATAAAAGTTGTTTTATTGGAAGTATATTTTAATATCCATGGTAACATGGTTGTGGGCATTGAGAGAGTAATATGTGAAAGATGTGTTTAATTTTTGTAATTAATTGAAATTGAGGTTCGAAAATAAAATTCTCATTTATGTTTTTTATTTGTACACCACTAGGGCAAGGAACAGGCACATTAGGTAAAAGTAACGCATTGCGTGAATGAACGCCTCTGCCTAGGTCACCCCAAGTACTTCGCTACGACGTTCGTGACTTAGCAGGGGTGCCCGAGTTCGTGGGGTGAGGTTTGATGTAGGTATCTGTCTACCTGATGTGTGGCAGGCCAAATCGGGAGAGACTGGTGAATGGAGGAGCTTTTGACCTCTCCAGCAGTAATTGTCTTGCACTGCAGTGGGGGATAGATTCATACTCGTTACTCCCGGACACACTGACTGCCCAGATTCCTTCCTACCTTCCCCTCACATTTTTTTCCTTTCCAAAACTTCCTCTCCTTCTTTTCCTAAAAGATCCTCCACACAGCATCCCCAAAGATGACACAGGCCCTGTCGGGAAATATTTTACTCAGGGCATCCTGTGTAGAGCTAATATAATAAAACGGCCAATCATTTTTCAAATACATAATTACTTTAACAATGTGTATTATTTTGTATGTGCATCGTAAATATTATTTATTTCCCTTCTACTACTAACTACTGCCTGCTCTCACTCTTGTAAGACCCTACAGCTTTGTGGGTACTCTACATAGTTATGTACCTGTAAATGGAATTGTTGACTCTTAAGTAAGGGCTGTTATTTTTAAACGATTAAATAATAGATTTTATACTTTTTATTCATTTATGTTACGTAAATGGTCTAATTTTTTAATTCTATTTTTATTTTATTTCATTTATTTATCGATTTTTTTTAAAAACATATTTTTAATGATTATTTTTATTTGTATAGTCTTTGTGTTGTAAACTGCGCCTGCTCTCAACACAGGCTTTTCTAGTGAAATTACCGATGTAAAGAAGTTTAATAACAAAAATAATAATATTTGACTGATTTATATAGCGCAGGTTTCGTGAAAAATCATCACAAGGGCGCTGAGAAAAGTTCGCCGAGGACAGGATTAAAGTTGAATAAATAAACATAAATATCATCGTCTTAGAATTTAATTATTCAAATGGCATATAGCTTCAAAGCGTATAATATACGCATTATCTCATGCAACCGCCTTGAAGTAAGAGCCCGTTCACACTTCCGTCGTAAAAACGGAGACGGGTTCCGTCGTCATGACGGAAGCCCTAGGCCCCTGTTCACACTTCCGTTTTCAAGACGGATCCTACTCTACGAAAACAACGACCAAAACATTTTATCATTCTTCAGTAGACGGTCGTGCGCACTGCGCAATGGACGACGATGAAGCTCTTGTTGTCATGTGGTACTTATAAAAAAGAAGGAAAAAAGTGAAAAGAAAATTTTGGGTACACCCAATTATAGCTGAAATTATTTGTTTAACCGTGGGAGAATGTTTTGTTTGCATACTTGAAAAGGAGAAAGTACGCGAAAATCATCCAGCAATTATTATAACTAAAATGACTAAAAAACATGAATGATATGACTAAATATTTTCTTGAGATTAAATAGAAAAAATCGCATTCTGGAACGAACATATATATTATATAATAATATTATAAACGCCAAATGCGCGCCCCATAAAAACACAATTTACCTGCTCGCTTGCGTCTGGGAGCGGGCGGTGGTGAAGTGTGAAGCGGGGTGTGGGGGGTTCAAAACGGATCCGTCGTCCCGCCGTGTAGTGTGAACAGCTCCATTGAAATGTATGAGCCAGCGCGATCCTTTCCGGCTTCACGACGGACACTCTGCGTAGGCGAACTCTCCGGCAAAAAATAACGGATCCGTCTTCACGCCGGATCCGGCAAGTGTGAACAGCTCCATATAGCCACTACAGCGGCTAGGGCCTCCGTCGTAAAGACGGAACCCACCTCCGTTATTACGACGGAAGTGTGAACGGGCTCTAAGTGCACGCCTGTATTGGGGGTTTACATGCGTGTGTAGAGGGAACCGCATTGTATGTAATCAATTTTTCAAAATTGATTAAATTACATAAGAAATCAAGGATTTCGCTGGTCTTTTAGTTTCAATTATGTATTTCGTTCCATCTGTACCAATAAGAGATTAAAAATGACAATCGTAAAAGGAATATTATGCAGTTATCTAAGAATATTTCAATTTTATTTATTTTAGCAGCGGTCATAAAAAATAGCATCGGCTTTAAAAAACACTTTACAGAACTCTAATTCTCGCAAAACCATTCAAGTTTATTCCCGATCCGTGTTGGGTCGGTTCGGCCGTGACCCACGGATCGGATAGAGATGGTTACCTGCCATCCCTGCAACGGACTCCCGTAAATCACCGACTGTAGTACACAGCCCCTTTACCACCGAGAGGCCCGAGGACAATGGGCCAGTGTGGTCGGAGCTTCAAGCTTCAATGGGCTTTGTCGTTATTGAAGCTTTCTAAACAGAAAGTGGGAACAATCGGCCTTTTCTACTTTTTTGTGCAAAGCGTTTTCTGTGTGCACTGTGCACTCTTGCTTTCTTAGCAGCACGGTGATAGACGTACCTACCTACCCAATTACCCTTTGTTAGATTGCCATCAATTTTTTCATCATAAAAAAAAGGTTTTGTTTTTATTAACATTTTTTCGGATACATAAATTTAATGATAAACTCATTTAATACGCAATACAAAAACATTGTTATGGATAAACAGTATGAAAAAGTTCAAAAACTTATAAAAATAAATGTTTAATTAATAAAATATGTATCAGGTGGTATTGCAATATCAAAACCCTCAAAAGCAAGACCAGCCAATGGGCATATTTAATTCATAAGTTAAAAACAGTAAAACTGACTAATTTTAGTGTGTATATTTAGTATAATTTTAATACATTTTATATGAGTGTAAATATATGTCGCATATCCCGTAGAAAAGTGTCGTAAGTCAAAAAAATTAATTTTATAAGAGAGCGAAAACAAATGAATGATTGACGAACAAGCGGTTCCGTTGAAAAGAGATAGATACTAGCGAATATAATTAACTTAAATACGATTTTTTTGGGGCATAGACAATCACAATTCTTGTACTTTTCAGAGATAAAATTTAAAATAGAAAAATTGTACTTACGACACTTTTCTATGGGATGTGCGATGTCTGTTTTTACAATAGGCTTTTTACCATAACATTAGGTATGTAATAATAATAATAATATTTGGATGACTTGTATAGCGCCGTTTTTGTGAAAAATCACCTCAAGGGCGCTGTACAAATTTATAAAACGTTTATACAATCTTATTTTAAACTATATACAACAACATCTTATGGCTAAAAATTGCATCCATCGGTTCATCGATCACCGATACGAAACTATATGTGCAATGATTTGACCAATGAACGCGATGCTGCTGTAAAAATGCACTGTACAGGCAGAAAATATATACAAGACCATACTTACCTGGAGGGTCATATAGTGTAATAAGTGAAAATTTAAAAACATTTGAAGGTATTACAGAATACCTCTTCTCTGTGGTAAAGTTTGTTTGATATTGTGATAAAAAGAATGCAAAAAAATAATTGTAATGAATTGAAAAAAAATATTGACAGATTCAAGAGATATTTCATACTGCAGAAGTGTGGTTGAAGCGTGTTGTAAAGGAGAAACAAAACAAAACATGTCCTTTTTTTTATAAAAAGAAAGACAAACATTCCGGGTTACGAATAACCCAACAATATTTGAAAATCTCCTACTACCACCACAGAAAGCCGAAAATATTGCTTGTGTTGTGATGGAGGACTTAGCCAGCCGAGGAATCGAACATGCGACGCCCGAGTGGGACCCAAGCGATGTGCCCACTCAACTACTGACCGCATACTAAACACGTACTTTTAACAAACCGGAAAGTTAAATACATAATAATAATATTTGGCTGATTTATAAAGCGCCGTTTTCGTGAAAAATCACCTCAAGGGCGCTCACATAATTATATTGTTTGGAAATAATTCATTAACTCATTTTACCTTAAAAAGAAAAAAAGCCACTAAAGTATATCCACTGTGATATAATTATATACAATTTTTTTTATATGCATAATTTAAAATTTTGTTTATTTTAGGGAAAGTTTTCAGCAAATCTTAGGTTACACAATGATAAATTAATAAAATTATGCCAATTATGAACTTTCCATTTACGGTATATGGTGTTTTAAAATTTCGTTGATAATTCTAACAATTAATTTTACTTCTTCAAATACTGCAAATTTATTTTGTGGCACCATATTCATGAAAAATTAAAAGATTTCTTTGTTTTAACCACTTTTAATGTAGGTATATAATAAAAACAAAGTAATCTTTTCATTTTGAATTAATTTTATACCGGATCCGTTTCACCATTCAACGGTCATCGTCAAACTTACTGATTGGTCAAGAGTGAAAACCTTGGTTTCCTTACTATATTTCAAAATTTGAGAGAATAAATTTTGATTAAAATGTTCGCAGCACAAAATTGTGTTTTAGTACCTGAGTACCTGAGAGAAATTACATTTTATACCTTTTCGTGATTTATTACCTTTTAAGAGTCGGGTTATGTTTGTAATCTGTGATTCTATTAAATATTCGTTATTATGAGTTGTATTTTCAATGTTGTGTAAAACACCTACACGTTAGTGTAGTAACACAGTAGTAGATCTGAAAACGGAAACAGTTGACGAAACAGATGTACGACTATGTACATTATAATACATTAATTGTGTTGTTGCTTAATCCTTTAATCATAATCATCACATTTGTAAGCTCTGCATAAACTTGCGCACATGCTAATAATATCATTACTTACCACATCTTTTATCTAAAAGCTCTCCGTTCAAGAGATCAATTAAAGGGCTATCCGAACGCGCAGCCAAAACATCACGCGTCGTTTAAAATAACGACACTATCAGACAATCCTCGTGCAATAGACTACCAAATATATGACTTTATGATTATCTTTGCAGACGGCTATAAAGCGCGCAGCTGTAACGGGCGGTCATCAAAAGTGTCGTTAATAAAAATCGGGCAATTTAAATTGAAACACGATGATGTTTTATCAGAGATAAACTCGTCATACGGAGACACGAGTCGATGGAGCCAATCGGAACATGCAAAGATCTCGGTTAAGTCAATCAGAACCAGCAGTATTCTCAATAAAGTCAATTAAATTGATAACTTGCTTTAATTTTGGTGTTCTGAATAAATAAACTAAACGAGAAGACAATTATTTTGTAAATTTTTCTGACTCTGATGAAAAATCTCTGAAAATCGCCCTAGTAAAATGCCACAATTTAGAATCAAAGCATTGCTTGAAATGGCTTCTGCACTGTTTAGTGATCAGATCTGAATAACCTGGTACTTTTCAATCACGTCCACATATTTGTGGCACGTTCTAGAGTTGAAGACACTATCAATATCGCCCTGGTGTAAGACCACCATTTAGAAATTGAAACGTTGCTTGAAATGCTTTAGCCGTGTTTGGTGACCAGATCTGAATAGCCAGGTACTTTCTCCTTCCCCTCATCACTACCTTCAACCTTACAAGATACCCCAATTGGGGATGACGTAGTCTCATTGGCTCAAGACGGGAGCAGCTGGGGTTCTTGTGAGTTATTCACATAAAAAAATAATAGCCAGGTACTTTCCAACCTCATCTCCTCGCCCTTTTCACTTCTGTCAACCTCACAGCACAGGTACTCCAATGGAGAACCATTAACCAATTGTTTCTTGATATTTGGGAGCAGTTGGGACTCTTGTGCGGTTTTAAAAAAATGTATAGGTACCAATGTATGTGCACCAGCAGGGAAAAACCTGCCCGGTTAGAAATAGCAGGTGGAGAGAAAAATTATACTTCTGTAAAAAATTCCATTATGGTAATGTAATCGAGTAATAATATTGCACATAACACCGTTACCCATAAATATTTTATAGATAAATTGGGAATTGATAACCAAATGGCAAAATGCTTTCATCATTCTCGAGTGAAATGATACTTTTTATGGTTTGTTTTTTTTTACGTTTTGATACATCGATACTGTCAATGCTGTCATACTCCTGAACACCGTTGTAAATATTACGCCAAAATAAATTGACGCAATCAATTATTACTTTAAAAATAAAATAATATCGTGTTCACTGTTATTCAAATTTTATTTACTTGAAGATCTTCACTTAATTTTATTAATTAAGTACCTACCCTCCGTTACTTTAATCTTGATACGATATGTGATGTAGCATTTCCAATTTTCCATTTGTTGAGTTTAAAAATCGCAATACCAAAAGTCATAAAAATTAAAAATAACAATGCTTGCCTAGTTACACATTCATAAATAAAACTACGATTTATTTCATTAAAATATTATATGAACTTTATTCATGAATTGCAAATTAAATTTGTGGCGTCATTTTAATTCAATGAAAACTTTATTTTAACTGTATTTGAACCATTATTATTATAAACAAATACCTACATGTTCAACAAAGGTTCCTTTATCAGAATACAAAGTAATAAATTCAAAGATAAAAAGTAGAATACAGATTTATTCTTTTTTGCATTTTGTCTATTATCAACCGAAATTTGTTTATTGGGGACGTATTAATTGGGATTTTGGTTTTAGGGGTTTCAGCTTTCGAGAACTGTCTGGCATCAGTCAACAGCGGTCAAAGTTCAACAAAATAATACTTATTGATTTACTGCAAATAAAAGTTCTAAATATAATTAATTGATCACCTCCAATTATTGCCAATCACTAACAATTTTGGTATGCCATCTCAACAATAGCCACATTGTGCATTGTGACTAGAGTTGAACAATTAGTTGACAAGTTTGCAGATAAACTTAGGAAGCACAATTCTTGGCAGAGATTTAAACTGTTATATTTTGCATTAATCATTTTGCGGTAGGCTTTTTTATGGTAAATTTATACAAAAACTAGTATATACATAGAAGGATAGAAGCGTAATTATTACAAGCAAGATCTTTATAGCACCTGCATGCAAATAGAACAGGCCATATCATGTTCCCAAGCAACTCTGCAAGTTGCTTTCGTCATATTGTTGCTTTAGTTGTGGAACCATTATCATTTTTATTTATTAATTGTAGCCACTGACGTCTGAATACATAGAAATGCCCTAAAGTCAAATTTGCGTAGCATTTCGGTGGCCTAGGAGCAACCACTTGGAAACCTTTTTTGTCTCCAGCAGCGGGGTTCACAGATTTACTGAATAGAATACGTCATTTGTATTTTGACTTCCGACTCGCGCACATCCCTTCCCACAACTTCTTCTCCTTCATATCCTTTAAAGATCCTCCACACAGTATCTCCAAAGATGACATAGGACCTTAGGTAAAGTACTATCCTTAGGGCCTCCTATGTTGAGCTTTTGTAAAAAAAAAAGTATCATCTATCGGTTAAACACAACGGGGTATTGTTTCCGATGGATTGCACAAATTTCTTCAATGTTTCCTTTCGCAACAATTTAAGGTAGGCAGTTTTTTTCTTTATCGTGAACGTCCAAAAATAAATAAAAATATTTTCAATTGTAACACAGACTTCCCTTTCGACCTACATAAGAAGGTACGTCAATGGTACCTTTATGTTTAATGCGTATTTTATAAACATCACACAGCAATGCCAAAATAACAATGGAGGGAAATAAACTACATCGTACAAAACGTGTACAAAATATGTTTACATTCTTATGTACTTCTTGAAATTTTCGTAGCAGAACGATAAGGCCCTTGGCTATGGGCCCAGAAGATGTCGCGGTCTTAAAAAATGGCAAATGCAAAAAAAAACTCTTTTTTGTATTCAATTATTTTCACTTTGTATTATTGACCAGACGATAACACCCTCTGGAATCAAATCGTCTGCTTTATGAAATTCTCTACATTTTGTAACTTGATCAGAATATTCTTGGAGAAAATATATAGAATATTCATGTGGGGGAAACCCGTCCAAAACCATGGTATTATAGCTACTTTCCCTATATAAGGCTGCATTCTACAACCAGAACATGTAATCGTCCGCTCTATTTGCATATGTGTACAAAATAGCATTAAAAATATACATAATAATTAATAACTAACCAACCATTACGCCGTTTCCCCGCAGGGGTAGGCAAAGAGGAAAGACTGCCAAACAACTCGGTCTTGGCACACACTTTTTGCCTCGCTCACATTCATACATCGACTCATTATTTTTCTAAATTATTCTGACTTTTGACACGGCCCGACTCAAGTATCTGATCCACTTGATCGTGCCATGTCTTCCTCGGGCATCTCCGACTTCTTCTACCATTCACATTTGCGTCGTATATTCTTCTTACACTAATATCTTCGTTCATTCGCTCTAGAGCGAATATTATGATTATTTCTTCCTAAAACAAGGTTGGAAGTATTGAGCGATAATGTCTACGTTTTGATTTTAGATTGTTTTTTATAACTTCATACCACTAGTGGATTGAAAACACTATAACTTACCTATCTTGAATGTTAGTTTGGGGTAAAAACATCGAGTAAAATACCCGATTTTACACAGGTATTGGCCAAAACCGTATATTATGGGGTTCGGAATAAACATTTTCATGTGCTATTTTAATATTGCAGAATATTTTCTTGTTCTTTTTTAATTATTCTGTTTGCATAGTAATACATATGCATATTTCAATAAAATTTATATACTTGTTAATGTGAGTTGTACAATAAAAAATGTCCACAAAGTTTCCAATTTTGCACGGGTTTTTCCTACATCCAATTCATCCTATTCCCGATTCTTTAGATTTCACTAAGTTCCCCAATTTTAGATGTCATGATCCCATTGGTTCCGGGCCAAACACAAAAATGACGAATCCACCTTTTGTTTTTACCATTGCATGTTAGTTAAATAAATCCAATGTGTATACACACCCCAGTTCAAAGTGATTCTAAAGATTTGAATGGGTACCTACTTCAAATTCACCAATAATTTATAAACCGAATCATAACATTTTGATTGCATCCATTTGCAAGAGATTATTATACCTTTCTGATTCTCATGAACATGTTCATTGTTGGAGCTATGGTAACATGAATATCACCGACTTTGAACGCAATATTAAAAGCACATTTTTAGCTGATCAAATTTCTTAAAAAATGTGACCGAACAGCAAGAAGCCATCTAGGTACGGTTTTTAATCCAATGGACACAGGAATTATTGCTGGTTTTAATCTCTCCCATTTTTAATGCATATTTAACGAAATGCAAGCTTTTTGATAATTTTCAAAGAAAGGCAAACTTTCCCGAGTTATCAATAACCCGACAGTATTTGAAAGATTCCTGATGGAGGTCGTAACCAGCCGAGGAATTCAGAAAGCCAGAATTCAACTCACGGCGCGCACCTGGTTGCAAGCTCAGCCACTGATGACTTATTTCGTTTTTTTTAGTTATGTTATACTTTTTTTTTTTATTTCAACACATAAGTACCCTACCTACTATCCGGGTATGCAAAACGAGATTTGTGAAAAAGAAGAAGTTTTTTGGGTTATGACAATAATAAAAATTCTATCTCACTCGTTTTCCAACATCCATATTCCTATAATAATACAAATGGCTGCAGTGAAACATTCGATGTTATTACTATTGGAAGTAACAACACGACCAGAACAGTGTGGGCCGGGTTAGTCATCAGGGCCGTCGCCGCTAAGAGTGGGACAATCTATACTTATAATATATTATGCATATTATTTACTCGCAGTTTTTATCTCAAGGTTTGTCTATTTAAATCATAATGTATCGTCAGTGACGTTATTGTAGATGTGTTCGCATAAGGTGAAGGTTACACAGCTCAAAGGTTGAAAAACGTATTTTCTTGATAAGACTGTAAACTCAGTAGTATTTTTCCTGGTAGGTATTGATTGTTTGTATCTAATGGTGAAGCTTATCATAATCAGGAAGCTTTATATAATCTTGGTAATGTTTGGTTTATAAACAGGAGCTTTTAATAATCTTGGTAATGTTTGGTTTATAAACAGGAGCTTTTAATAATCTTGGTAATGTTTGGTTTTTATCAGTTTTAGACGATTTTATACAATTAAGCGATGTTTTTGTTAAATACAACTGATACAAGAAAATTGTACATTTTAAAACATTAATTTTAAAATTTTTCGTAGTGAAATTAATTAGTTTGTGCTGGTAAAAAGTATATATAGTATGCAAAGTAATGTATTTGACTTACTTTTAGCAGTCATTGCTGACATTGTTTTGAGAAAGAATGGGAATGAAATTTTGGTCTCCGGTGACATTTTTGATGTTCTTTTTTTAAACTAAAACATAAAAAATCAGTACGTATTGGACAGCTGGGGGTGGGATAAGAGGTTTTCTGATTACTGAACTGAGTGACCAGTGACAACATATGGAAGAAAAAAAAAGTTTGATTTTGAAGAAAAAGAAATTGACAAAAAAATATCTAAAAAGTCTCCGGACACCAAAATTTCGGTGACCGGACAACTCAGAATGAACTCAACTCAACAACTCCTTTGAAAATTATTAAAAGTGATGAAAATAATTTACAACAAATTGGTTAAATAGCTTACGTTAGGTAAGGTTGTGGCCTATTTTTCAATTATTTCGTATTTAAATTTTTAATTAGTTGAGTTGATTCTGAGTTGGCACGGAATTTAAAATTTCAGCTACATTTTTTACTCCAAATAGTGTCAGAGATCACTTGTTAAAGTAAGTCAAGTAGTCCCTCAACACCCTGTATAAATATACCTACGTAGATTCAGGTAGGGAATAAAATTATACCTATAAAGTCTTATCTGAGTGCAAGATGTGAACAAAAAAATTAAAAATTACTAGTTTATTTATTGTTATTAGGCTTATTTTGTAGAACTCCATTTTAATTTTTTATTTATTATATAAATTCAATAATATTATTATTTAATGTTTAAAAACTTTTTATTATAAACTTTTTTCATACATTAAATAATAATATTATTGAATTTATAAAATAAATAAAAAAAAAATATATATATATACTAGTATGTTTACCTAATAATATTCTGATAATCACCACGAATAATTTAAGACGTTTAATAAAAAAATTATATAATTTTTATGAAAAAATTAAAATTCAAAAATAAAAGAGCTTTTTTACACGTTTCTACGACAATAAAAAGAAAAACAAAAAACTATTTACGAAAAAAAAAAAAATTAGCAACACTGTTTGCAGTTGCCCCAGTATAAGCGTGAACCCGTCATGTAATAATGTTTGTGGACGTGGTGCGGTTGTGTTCACACAATATGGTGCTCCTTTCCGATGCTGGTGCTGGTGCGATGGTGTGACGGTGTGACCGTGTGACCCTAACACCCAACACCCAGCAGTGAAACAGCCGAACAGTCGGAAAAGTGGCGTGGGCGGCGTGGGGCGGCACCAAACAAACCTGCTCCGACCGAGTGCACCATCCATCGAAGCAGGAGTCCCGTCAGCGAGATAGGATATGCGTATGGAAAAATATTATTGTACATCTGGATCATCATTGCTCATTCATAACTCATTACCCTATTGTCTCTCTAGTTTAATGTCTATCCCTAATTTGAATGGCTAACGAAAAGGCGACTGCGGAGACATTTTATGATTCACTCTGAAAGTTTTTTGAGATATCGAAAAACTAAATATACTGTCCTTGTTGACTCTTTAAATATAATACATTTTCTTTTTTTTTTAATTAGAAGGTCAAACCACGGGCCCAAAAGTGTCATTGTTATAATATTTTAGGTTACGCCTGCTGCGTTTCATTTTGGACAGCATTAAAGATAAGAGCGTCTTCCATCAGGATAGATGTAATGCTGGCTTAAAAAGATGAGGAAAGCACAACACGCAAATTTATTTCGACAATGACTTGTAATTAGTTTTATTCCATGGTGGTCTGCGGTTCAAAGAGGTCGCTTCTAGAAATATCTTGCCTTCTATTTCAAATAAATAGTGTTTTGTTCAAGCTACACATTTGAAAGTTGTCACACACACGTATAATTATCAGCATAACCTGCCACATTTCGCGAAATAATTTTATCTCTAACAGAAAAGAATTATCTTAATAATTAAACGTTTTAAAATAATCCAATTCTTTGTTTGAAATATCGTATCGTATCGTCAGCTCTTTGTATGTTATTGTTAGTTACAAAATACACATGATAACTGACTTTGTAGTCATTTCTTAAATTTAATCAGACTTTAAACAAGTGAGAAAGAAGATTTGTTTGTGCTAAGTGATCATGTAAAACTACAATCGTACTGTGAAAGAAAAGAAACCATTAAAATAATATTTAAGATAAGTTTCCTTAATATATATTCTTAAAACGAATTTAAGCTACTTTCATAATTTAAGACTTCACTGTATACTTTATGTGTGTAAACTTACTTTACACTTAGGGTGAATTTGGTACAAATCAGTTTTTTTTCAAGTCTATGTCTGGGTCTAAGTCTACGTGCACAAAAACAACGACACCTAATCGTATTTTGAACATCATATTGATTTTCATTTTAAAAAAAAACATTATTTTGCATAATTTTACAACCTCATTTCGACGTACGTGGGTACCACGATTATTTTTGAAGCACAATTATAATTCAATGGTATGATATCATAAGTGTTAAGTTATTCTTAGGTAGAGTTTACAAGTTACCAACTCTGAGCCTGTTGGCGGCACTCATTAGCCGGGTATTATTACTAATAAACGTTTAAGAGCACGTTTTGTTGCTAAATAATGCTACAAGCCTTTTGTGTAAATGGCAAAACGTGTTTCTTTGTTGCTGCTTAAAAATTTAACTGTTTTATTTACTTTTTCCATTCCCGGAATAGAGCTTTAGTTTTACAATTTCAAGCTGCAGTTTGACCTCTGGATAGCTCATTAGTCTGATTTTCAGAATAACCTTTTAATATCTGACAAGAGTTCCAACTACTCAATCGAGGTATGTTGTGAGACTGAAATTGTGGGGTGGGGAAGGTGAGGATATTGGAAAGAGGAAGGTGAGGAAGTACCTGACTATTAAGATCTCGACATCAAATACGGCTAAATGTCGGTTTCGATTATGAATGGGGGCCTTACCTAGGGCGATACTGAGAGTACTTTGCAATCTGAATCGTTCCGCAAAAATACCTTATATTGTTACTTATTTGCGCACGCCGAGATTTGAACCCGCGACCTTCGGATTGCTGGTCAAGAGCTCGACCACTGAGGCCGTCAATTTATAATTTTTTTAAAGAAAGACAAACATTTCGGGTTACGAAAAACCTGATAATATTTGAAAATCTTCTATTACCAACACTGTCGTTATGGAGGACTCTATGGGTTACAAAAAATGTATTCCTGCAGTATTGGAGGTTATGACTTCCTTATTAGTTCCTCAATGAGGTTATGTCCTACAAAGACATTTTTTTTTTAATACACATATCATATTACATTAGGTATTAAAGCGTGTTCAGGACGAAACTTTTTGAATCTTTGTGAAATACGGAAGAGTTCCGTTGATATAAGCCGTAAAAATGACGATATTTGCGACTGGCCAAAAAGCGTGTGATATCATGGTACTGCAGTGCTGCCATTCTACTTACGAATTGTAATGTATTATGTCACGTGTAACTTCACGAGACACCATTCAATACGTTTTACTGCAAATCACTTTGAAAGCTCGTAAACCAACATTTTTGGAGATATCGAAAAAGTTACTTCATTTAAAAAAAACACAATAGAATACAACCTTATAATATATATTGTGTTCCAATAAATACATAAAGCACATAATTTGACAATTAGTGTTATAATCTAGAGTAATCACAATAACTAGCCACGGGCAGGCTGATAATCTACCCAAACTTAATCGTTTTTCGCTAATGTCTGCGTGGTACAACTACAGAATCCAACGGCAACAATGATGGCGAGATGAACAATCAAAATATATTCATAGATACCATGTAGGAAGACTGTATTTACAAACTAATGACAATTTCGATGACGATAATATCTAATCAAATGACCGGTGGGTGTACTTACACTATACGCTTCCTACCATATATATCTTATAATGCTTAAGGCTTAAACGATGCTAATGCATTTATGCACGAATTACACTTTGTAAATACAATAATGATAATTGACGATGAAAAGCGGATTTTAAAGCATGAGGTAATCAAACGAAGTGCTTTTCGTAAAGCGGTAGCAGCTGATGTAGGTAGGGTATTATAAAGGATTACGAAGTAAAACTTAATAAAACATATAGTTTAAAAAAACGTATATATGTAGTTAAAATGGAATAAAATGTAGTTTCTGGTTTTCATCTGTAGTTTCTACTCTAGTTTATAAATCTGCATTTACACTCGTCATTTTCAACGTCATTTACAGACAGTTATTATTAAGATGACACTATACCCTAAAATATATTCAGAATCTTAACGACGTAAGTAAAGAAGCCGTGTATACAAATTAGGACTCGCGACCCATGTATTGGACGGAGCTACTGTCGAATTTGCCCTATCAAAGAAAAAAAGAAAAATAATGTGGGAATCTTAACGACGTAAGTAAAGAAAGCGTGTAAACAAATATGCGCCCGCGGCACGGCGTATTGGACGGACGCATGGTCGAATTCACCCTAGCAGGCCTGGAGATTCGACCTTTCCACCGAGTTCATTTTAATTAATTCTGAAGAACGTGTTACTTATAAATAAGAGGTTTCTAAATGAATACCTCCCGAAATTATTAATTAATCGTCTAGAAAAATAAAATCTGGTTCTCACCGCTAACTTTAGTTCTACAACGTATTACAATTTTTTAAAGGAATTGTACGTTCAAAAAAATTAGGGTAACGTACTGTTTTTATTAATCTAAAGTATAAATAACTCGCATCCCATGTGAGGCATTGAAATAAAAATGATAATTCAATTACGAATTCACCGAAACAAAATATCTACAATATAAAAATGTCGTATACTTATCCTACTGGTAATTATTTATTTTTATATTTATAAATATATTTACATGGGGTTCCCCTCCCCCCTCCTGCATTCCATGCATTAATTCCCAATACATTCATTTTTAAAAAAGCCCCCTCCTTCCCCCGTCCTGTGAACCCCCCTCCCGAGTTCCCCTCTCTCTCCCGTATTCACCTTCCCTATCCCGACGCCACTCCCCCCATCCCCCCACCTCCCACCATCCCCCTCCCCCACCCCTCTCCTAACCCTACCCCTCCCAACTCCTAGCCCTCCCCCCTTCCTTCCCTCCCCCCTCTCCCTACCCAACCCCTCCACCCCACCCTCAGTTTTATACAAAATAGCTGGTACCCGGCAAGTGTTACTATGCCATTTAATAAATAAATTGTTTCTCCCTGCACGTCCATTCCCATTCGTCCCGTTTACCTTACTCGTCCTCATCCTCCCCTCACGTCCCCTTCCCCTCTCACGTTCCCACTCCTCCTCCTCCACCTTCCCTCACCTCACTACTCCCCCCCCCTCTTCCCCCGTCCCGCGAACCCCCTTCCCGAATTCTCCTCCTCCTCTCGTATTCGCCTCCCTTCTCCCGCGTATTTTCCTCCCGAGTTCTCCTCCCCCCTCCCGAGTTCCCCTCCCCCCCTACAGGATTCTCCTCCTCCCCTACAGGATTCTCCTCCTCCTCCCGTATTCGCCTCCCTCCTTCCGCGTATTTTCCTCCCAAGTTCTCCTCCCCCCTCCCGGGTTCCCCTACCCCCCTACCGGATTCCCCTCCGCCCTCCTGCATTCCATACATTCATTCCCAACACATTCATTTTTAAAACAGCTCCCCCCCACTGTCCCCCGTCCCGCGAACCCCCTCCCGAGTTCCCCTCCCTCCTCCCGTATTCGCCTTCCCCCTCCCGAGTTCCCTTCCACCTTCCACCTTCCCTCTCCCCACTCCACTCCCCCCACCCCCCTCCCGCCATCCCCTTCCCCTACCCCTCACCCAACCCTACCACTCCCCACTCCTACACCCGCCCCCCCCCTTCGTTCCCTCCCCCCTCTCAATCCCCCAACCCCTCCACCCCACCCTCCTACCATTGCCCACATCCTCCCCCCTCCCATTTCTCACATTCCCCACACTCATTCCCAATACATTCAGTTTTCTAACTGCCCGCGTGCCACCTATTACAATTTTTTATACAAAGCTCAATATTAGTATTATACATAAACAATTATCCAATTTGGTGCAGTCGTTCGGAAGTTAAGTGCATACATACAATTCGGCGAATAATTTTTAGAGATAGGTATTAACTACGACAACAACATAGCACAATTTTTAGGGTGAATAGCTTAATTCAAAAAAAAAATTATCGTTTCCAAGGCAACAATTTGTTTGCTTTCTTCTGACCTTTGAAACATTCTGAACATTTTATATGGGAAAAAGAAATTGTTGTTTTTACCATCTTCCTTGCAATATTTACATATTTTCTCACCTTTTAAAGCTTCGCTGGACTACGACAAACATTTCAAAATCAAAATCAGCTAAATCGGCCAGCCGTTCTCGAGTTTTAGCGAGACAAACGAACACCAATTGATTTTTATTTATATATATAGATGTCAAGTCATAATGTCTTTGTTTCTTTCGAAAATCAAACTTATAACACCGCTGCTTGCATCAGTGGTTAAAAATTAATGAATAGAGAACAACGGTATTTTATTTGGTCATTTGTTTCAGTAGTTAATAATTTAAATCCATTCGTTTCATACCTCTGCACAATTATAGGGATAAAATGTATATTAGTTTCTTAAAAGCTCTTTAATTAATACGTAATTAACTTCAGGTGGTTTAAGTGCTGACGCAACACTCTCAGCTTTATAAGTTTGGTGAGCTTTGATGGTATACGGATTGCCTTGAATGTGGGCTCGTCTGGCTTGTCAAAGGGTACGTACAATGTACACGAAGGGTATCTAGGTCGACAGAGAAGTGTGAATATTCTTCCATTTGCTTAGTAAGTTATTTGGAACGAACTGACACTTGACGCGTGTTCCTCGTCTATGTTTCGCAATTTATGTGTTTTTAACAGATGTTTAGAATTTATAGTCACACCTAATTATCATCATAATATATACAGCTTATTCAGAACAACTCAAACAGATTACTAGTGTGTATTAGTGTAAAGGCAGAGCTTTTTAGGACAATTTGCGACAGCCAGCTAATATAGCAATCAGTTCCATCTGTAGGCAGGTACTTTAGTATAAAACGTTGGCTTTCTTTCAAAAGAGGATTGTTGGTGTTTTTAGTGGAAGAAATCCCAACCAAGTCGGCTACAGCCAATAGCTTTGCTATTTTCACCAAAAATTTGCACAAACGGAGAAATTGTTTGGAGTAAGTTTTTTTTCAATGAATTCGCTGTTTTCCCTTCTTCCTATCCTGATCCAAAACTCTGTTAATATTACTGATAAAAAATCATATTATTACATCGTACAAGTTTAATGAAGATCTTAAGGGTTTATTTTTGTGAACATTGTAAAGCCTCATAACAGAGATGTAATTTTAATAGAAAACAAATAATTCTTCCAGAAAAAATAAAATAAAAGAATTAAAGGCGTTACGACCCAAACGCTAGATCATAATTGCATTTCAAAATAATATATATATATATTTTTTTTATTTTCAGTATTAACGTCACTATGCAATTATAAAATAAGTGCATAAATACAAAAGTTGTTGTTAAATATTATTTTATAACCGGATTTCCAAGATGGGTTGCGAATATCTCGGGCATAAACTTATCAAAGTCAGTGTCAATCAAAATAATGACTTTCAACCTGATTTCATTGATTTCAAGGATTTTCGTAATAATTGTGCTTACATAGATGATGAATTTAATATTACAATTCTCTCCATTTTTTTTTCTTTGGAAAAGCAAATAAATCTTTTCTTAAAATTAACCATTATTGCCCTTCTCTCTATTATTCCAGCGAATTCTAATTTAGATTATAAATACAGTCATGATTTTGGCAAGAAATAAATATATTAACAGAAAGATTAGAAGTTCACGCAAAAAAATGCATTCCAGAGATTTCTTTTTTTACGTGAGTACTGCATAAAAGTCCCATCTGCCACCAACCGCCTGAAGCCAGTGAAACTATGGTATCTTCTTTGGTATGGTATGGAAAGGAAACGGGGAAAAGGAAAGTAGGGTAAAGATAGGTGAGGAGTTACCTGGCTATTCAGGTATGGTCACCAAACACGGCTAAAACCATTTTAAGGCAATTTTAAATTAAGAAAGGTAGTCTCTCACCAGGACGGTACTGAACGTATGTAACACCTTGGAATGTGTTCCAAATGCACTATATGTATTTATTATCGGCCTCTGTGTTTCCTCCCTCCTACAACATCAGTCTCTTCAAGACCCATGTTAACTCCCTCCTTTCCTCAAAAAGACCTTCCACACAGCATCTTCAAAGATGTCATAGGCCCCGAGGGAAATTATTTTCTTCAGGGCCTCCTGTGTGGAGTTAATGTAAAAAAAAATCAGTAATATTAATTTTGGTTAATATTTACATGAACTAAAAAAATCGGCTTACGTTCGAGTCTTGACCGGTGGTTATTTTTGTCATGCAAATGGGTAACATACAAAAGTTATTATTTTACTATTGATAAGATTTTTTTAAACCAAATTATCTAGCAATATGAGGTGGAGCAAGGCAAGGACACTCCCGAAAGGAATAAATAAAAATAAATAAAGTTTCTATATAAATTCTATTAAGATCTTATGCAGATGCTTTTAATAAGGATATCCACGTTGTCATTCATAATAATAACGATAATAAATGTTTCAATATATCTTCCTTTTTTCAACAAATGGAGATAATGATATCCTCACTGGGATCTCCAGTGCTGAGGATTTCATTTATATTTTATTAAAATTTAATAATTAATTAGTAATTAGTTAATTTGATATTAAATTCATATGAAACCTTTTACAGGTAAAGTGTACAACTGTTCCTAACTAGAAGTTTCTGGGGAAGCGGATATTTTGTCAGCTAGAAAACTGAGCCTTATTTTTCCCCCAGTCGTTTTCCATTCGAAATGCTTATTTTCAAATGCTTTATTCTCAAAAAAAAGTTTTAAATAATTTATTCCTTATTCGCTATACATACTGCCCTTCAATAGATTGCACCAACCACCAGTCACTGTATAAACATGGCTTAAGTACCCGCCCACGTAATTCGAAATCACAATTAATTAACAAGAAGATTAATTAATTAACAAGGCGTGCTTATAAATCATACATTTCTGCGTAATTACTTGATCATTATAATATAATAATTCTGTGATGTGTATAAGTGAGAAGGTGGAACAAAAAGCCCATGTATAAGCCGCTTATGTGAGAATGAGGCTTTATTCCAATTTCACGGAAGCCGAGACTATCTCAAGTGATTGAATACGGCGCAGCGGCGTTCTCCTCACTCCTAGCCCTGCCTTCTCTTTCTATCCCCCCCCCCCCCCTTCCTTCCTCACCTTCCCAAACATTAACTAACTTACCGTAGCAGTTCCGAAAGCTTTCCACGATCATTATTATTATAGGTCTATTAGCCAATCAACGACTCCCAACAACTCAACAGTCCAAATAAATACAGAATGCTTGTGCTTTTAAAATGTTCACGCTAACGAATTTATTTCAAGGGCTTTTACTATTGCCTACTTATCGCATTTATTATTAATTTATTTTAAGAATTTGGCAATTCTTTCGATCCACGCTTTATTCTTTTCATTTTAGCTTCCTTGTGTATTTTTTAATAAATGTTCCTTAACTTTCGTAATCAAATGGCATATCTACTAGCAATGGCCCATAAAGGGAATCTCTCAACGAGAAAGAATTTCTAGGCACAATAAAAAAAATTTGCTCATTTTATTGTCAATCGATGAGGCGATTCTTGTGCAAAATCAATCTACTTAGTTGTGACTGCAAATAAGGATAAGTAAACCCACTTCATGCCGTTGGCCCCTGCTATCAGCAAAGGAATTCCAACCCCGCCTGTAGGTTCTACCGCAACACACCTACCACCAACTACCGTGTACTCGTGGTCATGGATAAAGTTGCATATCTGCTACTGGAGTGTTTATATCGCCATCGCGAGTCCCACGAGTCGGGGACATTCCCCGCTGCACCTGGAGAACAGAACACAGAGCACAGCCACTCAACTACATAAACGGTGCAACTAGTAATAGGCTGGCAGGCTGCGCCAATATCCACATGGAATAATAAAATTAATCTTGCGCAATTTGCATACCTGAGACGCCGAAAAGATAAACTCATCTGATGAAAGAAAAATGGCACATTTTTGCATGTTTTTTTATGAATTGCTGTGATGTGCTGTCAATTGCTGTGATTTTTATGAATTGCTGATTGATGGATTCGTTAATGTAAATGCGTACAGCTAATTAGCGGTCTGTCTTACTAAAGCTTTCTGCTGTCAACCCTCGTTCTTCTTATGATTTTTTGGAATTTCGATTTCCTTTAAACGATTCTTTAATCATGCAAACTGTTTACCGCTGGACCCAGAGATTGTGAATTCCAAACAAAGTGTGGAAAATTAAGGTTTTCTCTCAATGTGAAGAATTGTGTGTGAGATATTTACACATCTATTCAGAGAAAAGAATTTGGAAATGTTTATTGAAAAACCGAATATTTCCCAAGCATTCTATTTCCTTTTGCTTTTGCTTGTTAGCTACCCAACGTACTTCAGCCAACCAGCTATAGATGAGATATCATAGTTCCACTGACTTCGGACAGTGCTGTCAAAAAAATACTATTTTCCACATTAGTGTTTTGATTACACAACAATGGGGTATTTCCAAGTTTTTTTATAGCTTAAAAAAATTAAGCAAAAAATTATGATGAATATAGCCTTTTTATTTTATTTTCATGTTGACGAATAAATTTTCCACAGCGAGTTAAAGTTCCCCATTTTTTAATTACCGCTAAAACGATATTTTGGGGCGTGGCTATCGTGTGACGTCATGTGTGCGGACGCTCAACGACAGGGTTTATTTATGCTGGTTCAGCTGAGCTACGCTTTTGACGTCACAAACTCATTTGCAAAAAAACAGATTTTGTCAGTTTTAGAGCGATTTTAAAGTCAATAATATTGAATGAAAGCATTAAAAACAAACATTTTTAGTAGGATGATTAAAATCAGAAAAATCATTTTTAAACATTCCGTACATTTTTAACAGAATCCCTCGTTTTTGGAAATACCCCATTCAGTGGTTAGTTTGAAGGCCGTCAAAATGACTGTAGACGCCTTCGTTGGAAATACAAAATAGTGAATGCAAAATTTATGTAACACATTAACATAACATTATTTATATGCTTCGGAAAAACACGCGAAAAAGGCCACGACCGGGATTTGATCTCTGTACCAGCGCAACGGTGGCCTCTAACGGGGAAAACATTAAGAATTAGCTGTAGTACGATGTTAATTTTCAATAAACCTATTGGTTAATGATGTCAGGTTAGTGTGCAGCATCGGTAACACTAAACTTTACTAACTAACAGGTGTAGCAGCCCGAAAGGTCCCGGAATTTAGTATTTTCATTCAGAATTAGATTTGCGTATATTTTCATATCGATCATCCAAGTCAGACATCACCGAAAAATCGAAATTTGAGTTTAGTAAGTAGTTATATGTAAAAGGGAACCCTGTATCTGGTACAATACTTATTATATTATTCATCAACATCACTTAATCAATTATAATGCAGGAAAACTTGTATTAAATTAAACAAAAAACTGATATTATTTATTTAATTAATAACAAATCACTTTGTTTAAACCACTTTTTTAATTAACAATATCGACATGTTTCAATAACAATGTTATCTTCTTCAGGATATGTTAAAATTATTTAGGTTTCCAGAAGAAAATTTCAAATTAAAACACTATTGTATCGGACCGTTATGCTTCTCGGTGTTATTTTACAGCTTATTAAATATGTAAAAAATAGTCACGTAAAAATAATATTTGATTTATGGCGAGCACTAGAATATTGCTTTCCTCATTATGGGTCATTATAGGTCACCCCAAGTGGTTCGCTACGTTTGGTGATTTAGCAGGGGTGCCCGGGTTCATGGGGCGAGGTTTGTCTAGGTCTTGGAGGCGGATGACCATGACAAACTGAACTCCAGATTCTTACCCACCCCTTAAACCCTTTTCCTTCCCAGAACTCTCCTTTCCTTCCTTTCCTTAAAAAAACCCTAAACACAGCATCCCCAAAGATGACATAGGCCCTGAGGGAAATTATTTTCTTCAGAGTCTCCTGTGTGGAGCTCATGTAAAAAAAATCTTATAACATAGTATTTGGAGATGTCTGACTAATCAATTGAAGGACCGATATATCTGGTCTGAACCTATATATGCTGAAAGGGGGACAAACCACCAAAAGGTGAGGTGTATTTTCGTCAATATTTTCAATCCAGTAAGAAAGATCTAAATTGCCTCGCGTTCACTGAAAAGTTGAGTCAGTTCAAAGGCCAAAAATTCAACTTTTTCGGAAAGACTCGAACTTTTTTGTTACCTATTAAATATACTACCACAATATATGTTGAAAACATTTATTATTATTATCATGAAACTGGTAAGATTTATACAAAATGATAACTAAAAGTATGAGAATATTCTTGCCTGTGGGCAGATATTAGAAAGCTCAATGATTGTGGATAAGTTAATGAGTGTGGGCTGTGGTGTCCTCTCTGCGACTGCACTTGCGAATTATTCGTATGCATTTATTGCAATTTCTTATATTCCCACAAAAGGACTTTGAATCAGTGTGGTGTCGATTGTTATAGTTGTCTCCTGAGAAATGTCACAGTGGGCGTATGAATAACAAGCTGCTGGTTATATCCACTTGCAGAAGTGTAGCAAATTATAATCAAATGTGCCCCCATTCACGTGTAGCGATTCGCTCTAGCCGCCATTGCGCTTGCGTTATGGAGTTAGCCGTGACGGGCATATCAACCGATTACGAACAGCTAATAACTTAGAATAAATATGGCGGCTTCTTGAACAGTTTATTAGCCAGAATAAATATCGCGGCCGTAAATCAAGAAGCCGTCGGATAGGTTCTCAGCGTCCGCCCTCCATTTGCACTGCGGCTACCACGACAGGTTTACACGGCGCGGTTGCGCTCGGCGACAGGGCGCGCGACGGATGGCGCCGCGAGGTGTCGCCGCGTTTGGACAGGATTATCAAAGCATCCGGGAAGTTTTTCTGGCCTAAATATAAATCACAAATAGAGACAATTTTTATCGTGGAAATATTTTTAGAGGTCGCAATTGGCTAGAAATGAGTGGGGAAGGTGATGGGGGAGAGGAAGGTGGGGAATAACTTAGCTATTCAGATCTGGTCACCATTTTTGGCTAAAGACCTTTCAAGCAATTGTGAATGGTGGTCTTACACCAGATACTGCGACTTCTTCCATTCTGGAACGTGCAGCAAACACTATATATTATTTTTGTGAAATAACACAAATTAATCAAAACAAATATTATTTACGAATGCAGGAATTTGAACCCGCGACCTTTGGATTGCTAGTGCGACCTAGGCAAAAAAAATGTGGTGGGAAGATATGGGCATGCTTTTTAGTTTTTACTTTACACTATTTTTTGTAAATATTAGTAGCTACTTACCTTTTAGTTTAAAACTTTTATCACGTCTGAAAAGGAGAGATTATTTGTAAAAAAATCAAATAAAGTGGAAATAAAATCTAAAAAGTATCAAATGGAAAGTCGCAAATCGCACATAATTACTGGAATTAAACCCCTTTCTCTGAAACGAAAAGTAAATGTCGTTTAATGTTTATTACTTCTACAACTATTACCCATGGTAGAACCGTTGTATCTACTGTAGTTAGTTAAGTTTTAGAAGAGTGTTGATAAAATCCGCACAACAGGACGATGCGTCGCGCGTCGTGTCGTGTCGCCGTTCTATTGTATGTAGTGTGAATCCTCCCTAACTAGTCTCAGCAGGGAGCGTTTAGTCGCAGCGCAGCGCAGCGATAGGCGTTACCAGGAGTGCCGAGGGTTAAGACACGATGATTGACTGTTACATTGCAACCTGCTTATTGCTTATTCATATCATCATACCATCACACTGAACACTGAACACTGAACATCAAATTACTATGCATATTCAAAGTATCTGCATCGAACAAAAATATGTCCTATATTAATGCTTTGGTTCGAGTATTCTATTTTTAACAACTCCAATATTCTCCAAAATGGACGAATGCAGTAAATCGAGCAAATATTGATGAAAAACACGAGAACCTCAAAAGTAAACCTAAAATAGTGCATCCGTAAATGTTGAGTTTGATTTGACTTTGACAGCCATAATCTTTTCATAAAAAAATGTTTTTTCTTTGTTTGTCCCGTTTGCGTTCCTACACCATTCATCCGATTGTGTTTAAACTTTGATGATTTGATATGCGCACGCCCCCAAACGTTTCTATATATAATGGTGGGTCTGGCGTTATGAAATGTGTGGAAACATTTTATGATAGGTGGCGCGCGAGTTGTCATAGTTTAGCGGCAGGGAGGGAAGGTGGGAGGGGGAGGGGTATCCGGGAGGGGGAAGGGAAACGCGAGAGGGGAACAGGGACGCTTGGGAAAGGACACGCAGGGGAGGTGTTTCTTATCTATCTTGGTACGAGAGCACAACAGAATGGAGTTTGCAGGAAAACACTTCTTCTTCTTCTTTAACACGATTTATTAAATGCAATAAAAATACAATTATTACAAAAGGGTCTATTTACCCTTTGATCGGTTGATCTCCACGATCACACCACACTGACAAATATCGAAGTCTCTACTTCGATATCTTTATCAGTTTTTTACAATACTGAACTGTAGGTACAACATGTACCTCCCAGTTCAATCTTAACAACGATACTGACGCAAAGGGCCTATTTTCCCTCTGCTCAATTGAAGATACACCTCGTGTACCTTCCAGTTCCACCGTAATAACAATACTAACTCTCTCTTGAACACGTCACCATATTTAAAGAAAAACATACAAATACAAATAATTAATATGGTACATTAACTGTGGGAACAGAATATTTCAGCGGTTCCCACAACTGGATTTTAAAATCTAGCAATAAAACAATTGCTCAAAAGTCGCCGAAAAGGGCCACCAATAAAACTAAATCTAAAACACTTAAGGACAGACAAATATTGCAAATATTACTATAATAAAAGATCCTCTTAGGTTGGGTCATAAAAGGCCGACAGCAAACACTTTCCCTTGGAGCTGCCCTAAATAGTTATAGGTGCTATTTGAGGGTCCTATTTGAAATGTGCAAATACATACTTAAAATAAAGAATTTGTTCCAACTTTGTAAAGCAATGTCTCCATAATAATACCAGCCATAAACATATTACTTAATTACTAGGTTCGGACCTTATTTGAAGAAACCGTGGGATAATATTTTGTTTGCATATTTGAAAAACGGGAACTACGCGAAACTAAAATAACATGAATATTAAGAATAATTATTTTACTTAAAACTAAATACAAAAAATCGCATTCTGGAACGAACATACCCCTTCCCGTGAATTTACTTCACTAAATAGGTAAAGAATGCGATTCTAGTATCTTTAATAGGTACTACTGATTTTAAAATATCTACAACGCGGTATCAAATGACGGCGTCCCGCTTGATACGCTGAAAATTAACGGGTCTGTTGCCCGCATCTCGAGAAAAATCCTGTCAGGTTTTTGTTTATGCTTCGTATAAACAAACAACATTTTAATCGCTTTTACGGCGATTATTTGTCCCGTGTCTAGTAACCAATAGTAGTGTTTACACAGGAAAACAAACAAAATAATAATTCTTATAAATTCGTCAATCAATTTGCCGTTAAATGGGGATAAAATTCTAACCATGGGCCTGGTATCATATGAAAACATTGCCTTACCCCCTGATTGCGCGAAACCGTCTTCAATTATTACAGGTGCGGGCCTCTGTTTTCGGCCCTGCGGCTCAGGCCGCTGCCGCCCGTCGCGTTTCTCTGCTTTGCTGAATGGCTGCGCTGATAGAGGCAGCTCCCAGCAGCTACCGCCTGGCTGCTGATGGTGCATCGACTGCAGCGGGAGAGGTTGCCCTATCGAGGGCTTCTGATGCGTTGATCCTTTGTTCGGGGGTACCTCGTACCGCCCATCATGTTGCTGCTCCACCCGCCGTTCCAATTCCAGCGGAAGAGCCTGCTCTTCCCGAGGTTCCAATTGCGCCGGGAGAGTTTGCCCTGCCAAGGGCTGTTGATGTTCAGATCCTTTCTGTGGGAGTAGCTCGTACTGCCCACTAGTATGCTGCTCCAACCGCTGTTCCGATTCCAGCGGAAGAGCCTGCTCTGCCCGATCCTCTAACTGTGATGGGAGAGACTGCCCTGCCAAGGGCTCCTGATGTGAAGTTCTTGCGGGCGGCTGTAGTGAGAACCGCCCATCACGGAGCAGTTCTTGTTGCTGCTCCATTTGAACTGTGAGACACTGCCCATCGTGGTCTCCAAGTTCTGGCGATGATCCTTGGCTGGACTGGTCCACCCAGTCATTGACTCGATCTTCAAGAGTCCGTCGGGAAGTCCTAAATGCAACTTCCAGAACCATGGCTGCGAGCTGCTCCTCTATTTCCAGGACTGCCATTGCAGCAGCCATCTTTGCCTTTACTTCAGCCGTCTTTGCCTTTGCTTCAGCCACCGCTGCCGTTGCTTCAGCCGTCTCTGCTTCAGCCGTCTCTGCTCGGAGGCGGGCCTCCCTTCTTGCGATGTCCACTTTGGTAGCTGCTGCTTTCAGTCGTGCCTCCTTCCAGCTCGTGCTGGAACCCGCCTTGCTGCCGCAGATGGATGTCATCTTCGATTGTAGTCCTGTTTCCATGATGCTTGTATTCTCGATCCGGTTCGAAGGACCATATGTTTCTTTTCTATCTTGTGGCGAGAGCACAACAGAATGGAGTTTGCAGGAAAACACTTCTTCTTCTTCTTTAACACGATTTATTAAATGCAATAAAAATACAATTATTACAAAAGGGTCTATTTACCCTTTGATCGGTTGATCTCCACGATCACACCACACTGACAAATATCGAAGTCTCTACTTCGATATCTTTATCAGTTTTTTACAATACTGAACTGTAGGTACAACATGTACCTCCCAGTTCAATCTTAACAACGATACTGACGCAAAGGGCCTATTTTCCCTCTGCTCAGTTGAAGATACACCTCGTGTACCTTCCAGTTCCACCGTAATAACAATACTAACTCTCTCTTGAACACGTCACCATATTTAAAGAAAAACATACAAATACAAATAATTAATATGGTACATTAACTGTGGGAACAGAATATTTCAGCGGTTCCCACAACTGGATTTTAAAATCTAGCAATAAAACAATTGCTCAAAAGTCGCCGAAAAGGGCCACCAATAAAACTAAATCTAAAACACTTAAGGACAGACAAATATTGCAAATATTACTATAATAAAAGATCCTCTTAGGTTGGGTCATAAAAGGCCGACAGCAAACACTTTCCCTTGGGGCTGCCCTAAATAGTTATAGGTGCTATTTGAGGGTCCTATTTGAAATGTGCAAATACATACTTAAAATAAAGAATTTGTTCCAACTTTGTAAAGCAATGTCTCCATAATAATACTAGCCATAAACATATTACTTAATTACTAGGTTCGGACCTTATTTGAAGAAACCGTGGGATAATATTTTGTTTGCATATTTGAAAAACGGGAACTACGCGAAACTAAAATAACATGAATATTAAGAATAATTATTTTACTTAAAACTAAATACAAAAAATCGCATTCTGGAACGAACAGGAGGGGTTATAGAGAGGTCGGGCAGAGGGAGGGATTGCAAAGGAGACATAATGGCGGTAGGGAATAACGGAGGGTAAATTCGGAAAACCCATGTTTCTCACACGAACAGCTGTATGTGGCCTGCTAACGCTTTGGAAAAGCTTCTAATTTATTCGAGTACCCAATACCCCAGACGGAATAACAAAAAATATTGTGTATCCAAGAGGACTTCAATAAACAGAATTAAAACACAAATTTTTTCTTTCTTTGAGTGGCATTCAACGCATGCCGGGTACTCGCTAGTAATAAATATAATACATAATAAAGCCATCAAAGAGGCAAATAAAGTGCAAGATATCAATTGTGACTAGATATCAATAATAATATTTTCGGATATTTTCATTAGTGGGCAACTATTTACCCATACTAGGTTGTTCATCGCATCCGAACGAAATATTGGCAATACTAGTAACAATACTGACATTGATCGTTTTGTGGAGTTTTAGTTTAAACCTTTTATAATCTTTTTTATGTTTTTGATGTTGAGAGAAAAGAAAATTAAAGATATTTGCAATTAAGTTTAACTGAAAGATGGTTGGATAGGAACTTAAGAATTTAAAACACCTGAACAAAAAACCAGTGAGCGTCTTTTTTATCTTTTGAAACTTTGGAAGCTCAACATAATTTATGCAAAGCTTTTGACAAGTTGGCATCTTGAGATTCTAGAATGCCGGTAAATTATTCTAAAAACAATGTGATTAAAAAACACATTTATTATTAATTCTCTCGTTGAAACGGGGCACAAACTTTGTCGTATTTATCTATTTTTAATCTATAATTTATGTATATTTTCTTAGTGTGGGTAGCTTTTCTAACTAGGTCGACAACATGACTTGTTCTGAGGAGATCATAAAAAAAGGTTGTTAAAAAAATAATTACCTGAGCTCAATCACTATTGACCTCATTGAGTTAAATGCAAATCAGCGAGTTACAGTGATAAAAATTGTGTTGTTATTTAAAGTTGGTACCCCTTTTATGTGAAAACCACACAGGAGTCTCAACTGCTTCCAGCAGTCTGAAGCCAGTGAGGTTGTGGTATCTCTAATTATGATATATTAGGCTGTACGTTAGGCTTAAGGTAGTGAATAGAAAAAAGGAGGTGGGGACAAGGAAGAGAAGGAAGGAAAGGAAGGGAGAGGAAAATTTTCAGATCTGGTCACACAGCTAAAGCCATGTCAAGCAATGTTTCAATTCTGAGTAGAATATCTTCAACTAACGTACTTGATTTAAAAAAACATTACTCCCACAAAGGCAGTTTTTAGTATCTTACATAATGCTCTGACTATATTTTGTTTAGTGCAATGAGTTAAATTTTGGAATAAAATTGATAAAATTTAATACATAAAGTACTTAAGGAATTAGATACGATAAAGATACAATAAAGAATTTTTTATAACATTTTAATTTTTATTTTCAAATATTTTAACAATTTACTATGAACTTACTTTAGAAAAAACTGCTTTACATTAAAGATTTCCACCAAAATGTTAAAGTTATGTATGTAATGAGTAAGTAGAACTATTTTAAGTTATATAAATAAATAAAAATAGTGTTGTAGAATGTAGAGTTGCGATACATAATCAAGCAGCAATACATTTCTTTGCTTTAGATGTGGCGTAGCCTTAAGGCACACTGAGTAAACTCGGTAGGTACTCAGCATGATGTAGAGTAGCCCTATGAAGTGTAAATGTTGCCACAAATAAATCACTAGAGAGCATTATGCCACCAACAATAACAATAATTTTATCTAGATCTACCAGTCCTTGCAGTAAGCGAAGGCTGCATTCAGATGTTGTTTATGGTTACCACTCGATATTGGATCGTTGCTCGTTACATTTATACTAAATAACTAGTACTTTGTGTAAGATGCACCTAATAAATCATCACACCTTGTCTCATTCGTGTAAATAGAACAGTGTTTACGATTTGATCAACATAATTTCTATTATTTTTTTTCTATTCTCAACTATCGATATATTCTCCTCTCTACCATCGCTTTCATTCTGGTTGCTAATTTGTAAATTTTTTTGGATATGAATAAAAATCTTTAACGCATTAACTTCAAACAACTTTGATTCTGGTTTGGTTAGGTAAGGTTTCTTTCTTGAGATACAGGATAGTTCTCTACATTACATATATAATCACAAGTGTGTTTACCCCAGGTAAAGGGCATAATAAAGATCTCTATCACATTAAAATACGTGCAATTTTCCACATTTGATAAGTTTTTGATTGATTGGTAAATAACACAGCGGTCGCGCTTAAGTCGGATCTTCCTCTCAAGTTAATCAATCTTTCTTATTTCTGAGGAGGTTTAATGCGAATTCCGTTGAAACATAATTTAATGCTCATCAAAGGGGACTTTATAGTGAATTAAATACAGAACTAAGCCTGCAGCGGTTGGGATGGGCGCTTCCCTCAACCCACGTCAGTCACTTCACTCCGCGACTAGCGTCTCACTGAACACTAGCACGCAAATAGCGACACCTGCAAACCTATTGATACAGAAAAATAATATAAAAAATTGAGTTTTTCGGTCATTTTTTACATTAATTCCACATAGGAGCCCCTGAGGAAAATAACATCCATCGGGGCCTCTGTTATCTTATGGGATGCTGTGTGGAGGGTATTTAAATAAGGGAAGGAGAGGAGGGTATGTGTAAGTTGGGCAGCTGGGGATCGGTGTTAAGTATAAATCCATACCTTCAACTGTAGTGCAAAGCTATGGTTCGAGAGAGTCCGACTGGAGAGGTTAAAGGGCTTTCCTTAACCAGTCTCTTCGATCAGGCCCGTCAAGCATTCTCCTCCGAGGCCCGGACAAACCACACCCCATGATGTCGGGCACCCCCGCTAAGTCGCCAAACGTAGCGAACCACTTGGGGTGACTTATGGCAGAGGTGATGGTTATCCAATAAATGGTTCCCGGAGCGGCGTTACCCACAACCGACTCCAAAACTGTTCGAAACATCCAAAGTATTAGAACACTAGGAACGGGTCATTTTGTAGAATTTGAAAAATTCATCGAATTTCAAAAGAATAAATTAAATATAACATATTATACAGATTTTCTATTGCGTTTTGCTAGTCTTCATTAATTAAATATTACAATTTGAGGTTTCACTCATTAAGTCAAAAATAGAAATAAAAAAGGTAAAATTAAAATTATGTGCGAATTCTAATATTTATCATTTCATCGTGGGCTGATTTTTTCACAGTAGGTAATAATAATATAATAACATAGAATTTATATAGCGCAGTTTTGTGTAGTTATTATCTAAGTAGGTACCTACTTAGATAATAACAGGTAAGACTTTTACAGAACGTGAATATTAACTTTGAAATATGATTATTCTAACTCTGTGAAACAACCCGTTCTAAGCTTGTAAGGTAGGATCAACCTCAAAAAAAGTTTATTTAAAAAATCAACTTAATTTTCACCTCTTCGCTTTCATTAATTATTATTACAATAATGTAGACACACTCACCGAAGTGTTTTTAAATCACGTAACGCCGGAAAGATTTATTATTATTTTCTTTGACAAGGCCAATAACAATAACTTGTGGGTTTCTTATAAACGTTATTATGAACATGCCATATAAGGAATACTCAAGTCAGTTATAGGTAGGTACCTACATATACAAAAATGAACGTCCCAAGACTCCATACAGCACAGGTGCATTATAATTTACTGTGGAGAAAATCACGACAATGTCATTCTATTGAATAGAGTTTCGTATGTTGAGGAAAACAACTGAATAGATAATACAGACTAGAAATATCTTCCGTGTAGATTTGAATAGAAACCAATGTCGCCACATTTTGATTCCAGCCCATTTAGCACGCGCTATGTGTCTCTTTCCCTTGTCTGGCATCTTATATCGCCATCCTATTTGAACTTCATAATGAGAAACACGGCTTGTATTGGAAATGGCCTGACTTTTGTGAAACACGCCCACACAGCATTTCTTGTGTTTTTCTGTATTCTATGAGGAAAACAATATCGGTTTTACCGTAAAGGAAATACAACTCGAAGCCAATATCATTATGATGAGGAAGGAAAGTTGCATGTTTGGATTCAGAGAATACAATGTAGAATGTAAGTGTTTGCAGATATTTACTGCGTTCTAAAATCAACATGTGTCAAGAATCCAATATTCAGAAGGACATATGAACACTATTGCATGCTCGATAAAGAATATGAAATACATTTATATTGAATTTGTACGAATAGCGAACAGATGGAGTGTTTTTGGATGCTTCTGCCTTATAACTATGACCAATGTTTGATCTTCAAATGCAATCGACCATTGTGTCTAAATTACAAAGTTTTTGATCAATGCGTTCGCACATTACTAACATGTGAAAGCGGAACATCAACACTTTACGTAAGTGATGCCATAAAACATAAAGTAGCACAACATGGGAATTTAGAAGCACGATAGGCATTAGGTATAAGAGATCACAAACAGATGCAATTAAATACGTCAGATACGGTTTTAGATTTCACGGCCAAAAGTATTTTCGTTATTGGTTTTTGGGGTGTTATGCTGTGTTGCGCTACCTTCTTTTTTAGTCAACGTTTTGGACAACGTTACAGTGTTCAACATCCATCTGCACTCACGATGGACACTGTAACGATGTCCGAAACATCGGCTAAAGAAGGAGGTAGCGCTACACGGCATAACACCCTAAAAACAAATAACGACAAAGAAAGATGTAGTTAAAAAGAAGCCGAGAAAAAATTAAGAGCAGAGTGAATAATAAGCACTTTAAATTATTGTTGTACAAATGGTATTTAATAGATTTTGAAATTGAGTATTTGGGATCTTTATATAAAAGGTCCTCCAATTTATCCGCTATCTGCTATATTTTTTCGGCGGTTAATTCTGGAAGTTAGTCAGTTCTGAGCTTGTTTAAGGTTCAAGAAAGAACTCTTTAACTACCCTTTTATACAAGGCGCTCCAGTTTGTTGAAATTATGGCCAATCTAATGTAGAAGTAAAAAAATTGATTCAGCTTTTTTTACAACAAGAAATTCACAATCTTCATCCCTAGTCAATTCTGAAATTTGTCATGGGCACTTCGAGATTCGAACAATAAGACGTAATCTTATTACAATGACACCTTAACACCACCCACTCATTTGCATAAAGCGAAGGAATGCTAAATAATGAATCCGAATAAAATGGGAGTAGGAATAATGAATGGTATTTAAGCTAATAATTTATATGGTATAAAGCACTCTGCTTAGTGTCACGATTATTTCAAATATTTGCTACCATTTGTCATTCGCCCCGCCCTGGCAACACTTCATTGTTGTTCGGCTGTGCCTCGGCTGATTGTTATAATAATTGCCAGGCGAAAATTAACCAGGTGTGTCGTGAATACGTTAGCCCACCGCCCAACGGTTAAACACGTGTCCAATACGAGCCGAATCAATTGTAACTGTGACGATCCTCTCCGCACATCTTGATAAATACGAACATATTCATTTGCTAGAATCCAGTTGATCAGAAGGTTATTCTTCGCTGTAATTGAAATTTCTGGAGTTGACTGATACTCCGTTTGTTCAGCGAGCGTCCAATTTTAGATTAAAGGCAATGGTTCGGAAAAGGTACGGGGATGATGTCACTGGAGTTGATGGAATAATAGTCTCCGAATCGAACAGTTTTAAAAACGGACATTGTTAAAGAATTGGTTTTAAAAAAATTGTTTTTTGACAAATGACCCTTTTAATGCGAGTGTGTTTTGTGAACAAATCAATCATCATTTGAGATCAATTAGAATAATCATTGGTTATATATTCGTCTTTGGATGAAATTGAAAAGCAATCGAAACAATATAATAAACGTCATCATAAAAGCAAATACTACAAAATAAAGCAATGCGATTAATACTCAAAATAATACTCAAGCGCAACATATACATAATGATAAGAGACACGTTAAAGGAACTAAATTTTATGACAGTGAAGCACACCTTATATTTGAATGTACTTATTTTTATACATTAAATTAACTTGGGAGTGGTGTCTAAGGAACTAAAAAGAAAAGTAAATTACAATCACGAGATTGACACGGACACGGGATCAGAAATGCAAAGTAAATTAGATTGTCAACAAAAAAGAAAGCACGCACCCAAAAATCAATCAATTAAAAAAAACATTTTATTTATAAAATGTTGTGATAAGTAATTATTATTACGCGTGACAGTTGTTTCGCTTTCTGTAGGCATTATCAAACAGTTTGATAATGCCTTCAGAAGGTGAAACACCTGTCACGCGTAATAATAATTACATAGCAGAAGTTGTTTATAAATAAACTTTTTTTATAAATTGAATAATAATATTAGGTATTGAGTATATAAAAGAAATTAAAATGGAGTTCTACAAATTAAACTTGATAACAATAAACCCAGAAACCACTTATGTACCAGGCCGTACCTTTATAACAAAATCCCGATTAAAATTACTCAGTTTGAAATTTTTTTAAATTTAAAAAGTAATTGAGAAAGTGTGTCCACCTCAAGTATTAGTGATTTAACACAATTAAAATTTAAAATTTTTTGGTTATATTATGTTTGCCAAAAATAGAAAATTTCTGTACACATATATATATATGTGTGTTTCTCAAGTATTATCATACACAATGATGTCAGCTAACTCAAGATTAATAAATATTTTTTTTAAATCAACGAAAGTATGATGATATTTCCGCGACCGGGATTCAGGACCTTCCGCTATCTGGACCTCTAATTGGCTATGAAACTATCACATCCTTCAGACCCGCCTTATTTCCTTTATGAAAGATACCTTTATATAAATAAGGAAAATGGGAAAATTTTCAACGCCTGCTCTTGTAGTTAGACGCTGAGGAATACAGACCAATTGAAAAAGAAATACGAGAAAACCTCGATCACCAATAACAATTTACTGACCGGAAGAACAATAACTTATAATTTCAACAACTTTTTATGGCAGCAACATGTAATATTTACACTGCGTTTGAATATCTTTGAATCGTAGGCATTTCAGAAAAAGCGCTGCATGTTCTCTAACGAATTACTGAAAGTTAGTAGTTAATGAATTTGAACTCGCGGCAGGGTGGCTTTGTATCAACACTTCCGCCGCTAATTCCGTATTACTGCACGTTCTAAATTAAATAGGTTGTATTTAGCTCCGTATTTGTCGAGCTGAATACATTTAAGGAAGTGTAAACATGACAAATATCATTTTGTTAGGGATTGATGATGATAACATGACATATGTTAATTTTCACGAATAATTAAGCTCAAATATTGAACTGGCTCCCGACGGTGTCAGTTTCTATGTGAATATATTGTTATACACGGTTCACGTTGATACATCAAATAATGTTTTAACACTGTGGTACACACAGTCGTTCATTTATATTTTATATCATACGAGGCCACCCTTGCTTTAAACGACGTCGATTCACATTGGTTTCATCGCTTCCAAGCATTTAGTAATTTTTTGAAACCGACTTAACCCAAATAATCACAGGTTACCGAATTTGTCCCCGTTCATATAGGTCTCTGGTCTCATATAAATCTTTTGTATTTCTTGGGCATTTACCATGTTACTTCTAGACATTTTGTTTTGAAGACTTTTATTTTCCATAACAATGTTCCCATGTAATTTTCACTCCTCCCACTCCCCCCAAAATCACCCCTCCCACTACCCCCACCTAATAAAATCTAATCATTTCTGTACTTCCATAGAATTCTAAAGTTTTTTTTGCTAGTGAATGACGCGGATGTGCCGAAACCATTAAAAAAATTTAAAATTTAAATAACAAATATACATGTAAAATAAAACTCTTCAAAATCAAATCTTATAAATAATTGTTGTACTTCCCTTATTGTCATGAGAAATATGATCTAAACGGTATTAGAAAGAAAAAACTCTGAGCTTTATACTCAAATTTGGAATTTAACCATAAAAATATCTTTAAAAATTTGATTATACTAATAAAACCTAATCCCATCACTCCAAAATGTTGATTCCATATTGTTCTTTAAAAATACTAATTTCGGTTGTAAATCTATCTGTAACCCCGTTACAATGAACTCTAGAAAATGAAATTGATGTGTGATTTTCAAATTTGGAACTGATTGTGGGAACAATTCAGATAAAGTTGGTGTACATTGAAATAATTTAATTAATTAGTTAATTAATAATTTTACGTTTGAATTGTGTATTTATTTTGTTTAAATTTTTGATGGATGTCGTAATATTTCAAGTTTACTTATGGTTTTCATTCGAAGGATACATTTGTGAACGTCTTTAAAATATAAAATATTTGTTTTTGAAATACAATGATCCTGAGGCTAATAAATTTTTTAAATACTTTCAGTGTCACAAATCCGACAATATAAAACTGTATAAAATAAAAAATGTGTGTCCTTATCTAGTATATTTGATAAACGTCTTCTAAATTAATTCATATTTTTATAGGTACTACACTAGAGTTAATAGTAACCAACATCTTACTATTTATACAAGCTTAAGGAAGGCAATTCATAACGTAATCAAAGTGCTTGTAAAGTTACAGCAGAACATTTAAAACATGTTGCACTACCTACATATGTGAAACGTCACGAAAACAAAAGGCTTATTATTTAAATCAAAAATAGCATCCTGTAAGCCTTCACGCTATGTACTTGTAGCATATTTAATGTTTATTGCGATCGTTATGCCAAGCAGCCTTTTGAAAGCCTCACGGGCGCAAGACCCCACATGACGCCATTTAAAACCATTATTTGTACCTCGAAAATTTACAAAATACTCAAATAACAAGCTGAAGGGAAATTGTACGTCTTAAATTTGATAAATGACTCGGGACCTCGTGTCCTTATTTATAGGAATTAGGGATAATTTAATTCATTACAATATTGCGAGAGTCATGTTTTATGATGCGAGGAATGAATTATTTATAAGTTATGTAGGCACCTACCGTAAATAAAAATAATTTCGGAATTCCACCATTTATATTTGTATGAGCGGTTTTGCAGTCAGGGTGCGATGATGAATGGCAAAATAGGGGTTTTATTATTTTTTCCAAAATATGTGAACTCTGTGCAGGAGGAGTATCATACGCATTTAATATATTTTAGCTTACTAAACATCACTCTCCTTTTCTCCACTTGAAAACGTACCACAGATTGGACGTACCGCCAAGCACTCCTTTGTTCATTCACTTTTACAAACATTTAATACATTATTTTAGTTTTTTTTTTCTTTTTTCACATATAGCAAACACTTTGTATACATATGGTTCGGGAACGGGTTCGACTAGACTCCTTGAGATGACTAAAATGTATTTAATAAAATACAGGATTATAGAATATTTAAATGAAAAGTAGAAGAGGCACGGAGAAAATCAACTTGGTGGGGGGCGAGGGGAGGTACCTAAGAGGGAGGGGGTAAAAGTAGGCTTAAGGAAGGGAAATGGTAAAAATGGGACTTTTTGACAATTTGAATTGTTTATTTAGTAAATTGGTTTTATTAATGTTTAATGATTTTATTTTTTATTTCAATAGATTCTAGATTATTAAGGCGTAAACCTATCCCATTTAAAGTAGTACATCAACCCCCGAAGATTTATTAAACGAGGCATCTTTATCTATTTGATGCGTTGCGAATTCTGAAAAAAACGTACACTATTTTGGCATGTCAAGTGTTCAACAAACCCTGGTATTTAAATACTCTTTTCTTCAGCAACCTTTTCATTTAAATACACTGTAATCCTAAATTGTATTTAATATGTTTTATTCATATTGATGAAGGTTCAGGTCGAACCAAAAGCGATTTGTTTAAAAAAATATATTTTATTGTCATTATTACATTATTTTAGTTTTATTTTCAAAAATAGTAATTATAAATATCTTTCGTTAATTATAAGACATCGCTTCGATTTATATTTTATAAGGCATTGCAGATAAATAGTTTTGAAATATTATAAATAAATTAAAATGTTAATACCAAAACAGATATAATTAATAAGCAAAAAAAGGTTTATGAACCCTCTTTTAAATATTTTCCCACTTAACCGGTCTTTCCCTGCTAATAATATTGTAATCCCTAATTCCATTAAACTTCCCCCATTTTTACCTCTCCCCCTCCTTTCTTCCCGTTCCCCAGTTATTTAATCTGTAATCTGTATTTAATTTGTGACTTCAGTGTACATTCACTCCTGATGACGTGAACATTGTTCATGAAGCATGTAGATTGTGTATAAAATAAAGTGATGTAAAACAAAGTTATTTGTCTTTTAAAAAATTAAAAATTATCCCATAGTGCGAGTCCATTACAAAATATTAATAAAATATTATTAAATAAATAGGTGCGAACTAGAAACGACCCGCACCCATCTGTTTAATGGATGAAAAGTATTTTATATCAAATTTAATATATTAGAAAATATATCTCGAGTGGGTTGTCTAAAAAATTCTTGCAAGGCTATGATTAATTTAAAAATGTATTAATTAAAAGAGAGCATGTATGCTATTAATTCGTGCAACAGAGAAGAATAGCGATACATTAGTAAATACTTTAATTAACTACTCCAAAAATAATGCTCAGTATCGCTATCCTTCTATGTTACACGAATAAATGGCATACGCGCTCTCTTTCAATTAATATTTTTTTAATTAATCATAGTCTTGCCAGGAATTTTTAGATAACACACTCGAGATATATTTTCTAATATATTATATTTAATATAAAATATTTTTCATCCATTAAACAGATGGGTGCAGGTCGTTTCTAGTGCGGATCCTCTACAAAAAAAATATACAGTATATAAAAAGCAATGACAGGAAAACCAATTTAACAATACCAGTGCAGTTTTAGCACAGGACAATAATAACAGAAAATAACGGTACTATTGTGGCACAGGACAAAACAAGAACTTTACAACTAAAATATAATATAAAACAGGAGGGTTTTTTAACTCTCATATTTCCACCGAGTTGATAAATTCTGTTAAAATGTGGTTATTGCAGTCGAGTTCTTTCAGCAAACTCGCATAACTGTCGTTAAACAATGGCGTAATTCAACGTAGGAACAAAGTGTAAAGTCACTTAACAATACTACTTGTAGATAAGTCATTTGTTACTAGACTCAAATTACCCTATAAAATTGCAGGCCTATAAATCAATTCCCCGTGGCACATTATTGCACATAAGTCAGGGGTGTGGTAATATCGCGCCTGAAATGTTAGGACTCCCGTATTCTCGTGGAAGTATACATATTCACACATTTATCACGATGAAAAAGCAAGCCTGTTAAATTGTTATGGGAGTTCTCTGAAAGAAAGGTATTAATTAACATCATAGTGAAGCTTTTTAATTATTGAAGTCATTGTTTTCAACGACAAAAAAGTCATAATATATTTTTTTTACTTAAGCTCAACTAATGAAAAAAAATTCCCTAGGGGCCTTAGTGGGTCTTTTGGGGAAAGTAAGGAGAGGAAGTTCTGAGAAGGAAAAGGGTGGGTGGGTAGAAATCTGGAGTTCAACGTGTCTAGAAATGACGGACGTATGAATTCAACCCTCTCACTGTGGTTCAAAGGAGTCCGGCTGGAGATGTGTAGGTTAGATCTTCCTCAACCAATCTCTCCCTATTCGGCCCGCCACGTAGTAGGGCAAACGTATCCGCTGCCTAGACCTAGCCAAATCTCTTGGGTGACATTTGGCAGAGATGTTGGTTATCCAATAAATGACCATACCCGGCCCCCAAATTGGTATACCTTTATTCCGCTTTTATTTCTTAACAAACGGAAGGGTTTCGGAAAATAACGCCTGTTTTCAGATTGGTGCATTTTTGCCAAACCATGATATTTACCTATAAAAAATGTTTTTAAAAAAGTGTCAAGCAATCATGTACAAACGATAGACGTAATTATCCGAGACCGGTTGGTATTAAAATAAATTGGATTTTGATTTGTTAAAAATATGTGTTATAAAAATAACACGCCAAGGTTATGCAATCGAGTTGTTTGTTCGATACATAATAAAGGAGGATTATTGCTTGTCCTCCAACATTAAAACATATTTGGACTTAATCGCTTTCACATCATTTTATCCGGGATAAAGGCATTTCAAATAGCGTTTCAGTTCTGAATTATGCTATTACACCATGGCGTCACTGAGAATATCTTCCACTTTGGAACGTGCCGCAAATGCCGGATTCGAACCCGCAACCTCCCGATCGCTAGTCGAGAGCCTTGTCCCGAGGCCGATAGTATTATATTTGCTGTATTTAAAATGTGTAATCTCAATGAGGAAATCCATAAAATTTAAATAACCCCGTTGAATAAAAACACATACAATTTATATTTAAATACGTAAATGACGTCATGTGAAAATACATAATAATTTTTTTTTAAATCTCGTAATTCAACTCAATTTAGTACGATTTTCATCTGTTTTCACGTAATTCCCTAGGAAAATGTAGTCGACACAGAGCTGAGAGCTGAGAGCGCCGCCTGCCGACACTAAATTACTATGTGTGTGCAGGTAATTTGCCAGCGGTGAAGTATTATGGCGCATGCGCCTAAAGGCAATTTGCGAAAAATATGCATTTACCTTCCCACCGTAGCCGATTCGTTTAACCTACGATAATCACTTGAACGCTTTTATCGCTACAAAACTTATACGTGGTATCATTGCTACAAACACGTATTGCTCCGTAAAGGTAGGTCTAGCCGCAAAACCAATATTTTTAAATATAAAATCATCTTCAATTTGGGGGCCACCAGATTCATGAATATCTTTTTTCAGCAACAACAAAGTAAGTTATTTCAGGGTTATGGATACTCTCTCGATATTGTTTTGATGAAAATGTCGAATCGAAAACGTCACTTGACATGGCATTAGCTTTGTTTAGTAACCAAATCTAGTAACCAATTAAATTTAGTAACCAATATTAAATTTATAAATTTATAAATTATAAATTATATATTTATAAATTATATAATTATATATTTATAAATTTTGTATCAAATTTAGTAACCAATTAAAGAACAAAAAGACAACATTACCAAAAAACTTTAACATAAAAGAATAAAACATATGCACTCAACACACAAAATAAAAAAAAATGGATTAAAGAACAAAAAAGACAACATTACCAAAAAAATTAAACATAAAATAATAAAACATATGCACTCAACACACAAAACTAATATAAAATACGCAACACTCACAAACACACAAATCATAATATATGCCGATTTTCATTTAATTTTATTTTTTTTAGTTTGTTAATTTTATTTTAATTTTAAATCTTTATTTTAGTTTAAATTTATCTTTGTTTTAAATGTTTTTACTGATTATGTATAAATTCCATATTGTAAAATGGGGGCCTCAGCACGGGTACACAACCCAGTGAGGCCAACATTACTGGACTATAATATGAAAAATTGTAAAATAATGTATCAACAATAAAAATAAAAAATCAGAACATGCTTGTAAATCCCTTTGAAGTTTTTTCCACTCCTCACCAACTTAAGCCTCATAATGTATCTCAATTGTTTCTCATGGTGTATCTTAAAACATTTAAATTGCGCCTCGAAATGCATCATAAAATGCCTCACAACGTGCTTAATTTGTGCCTCACGTAATGCCAAAAAATGTCTCACAATGTCCATCGATTTTGCCTCAAAATTTATCTCATTTTCGCTTAATAGTGTACCTGAATTGTGCCTGATGATGTCTCTTAATATATTTCATAAAGTACCTCAATAGTTGGCGCCTCATAATAAACTTAAATTTTTTTTTACATTACTCCACACAGGAGGCCCTGAGGAAAATAATTTCCCTCGGGTCTTATGTCATCTGAGATGCTGTGTGGTAGGTCTTTTTGAGGAGAAGAAGGAATGAACATTCGTCTGGAAGAGACCCATGCTGTAGGAAGGAGGAAACACAGGAGCCGGCAAATCGTTCCATAGCTGAGCTATTGAACTCAAGAACGAGTCGAAGAAGCGACCCGTTCTAATGTGACAAAAGTTGGGCCGTATACATGTGTTGGGCGCGCGTTTAGCGTGTCTCCCAACTATGCACCAATGCCGAAGTGATCAATGACGCTAGTTCCTCAGAGCATTTTCCATTGAAATACCGGAAGAACAAGGACCGCATTCACACCCGACGCCTGTGCTCTAAAGATTGCAATCCGTTCGATAAGGTTGGAGAATCTATCAAACGGACAGTCCATTTCTGCAAAGAGTAGAGGGTATTTTTTTAGGTATTTTGGAGCTCCATAACAGAGGTGACTGCCAAATTCAACAGTGGGGCGCATTTGCTATTTGTCAAGGGTTGGCAGTTGTGTACTGAGTACCTCATAAGGCCTTATAATGTAACTACCTCAACAATCCTGGTTGTCCTTGTCCCACTTTCCGGGCAGGTAAGACTTTTGTGTAGCGCTCGTGTAAAAAATGTTTTAGCCTTAGAAAAAAGAGTTCTTTTCCCTACGTTACTTATACCAATGCAACTACTTAATACTTCGATATACTTAACATAAATTTAGCAGAGCACTATTAATGTTATTGGATTTCCATTAAAAACAATGATTGCAAGCGTTGAGCTATTGACAGCCGGAAACTTCCAACAAACAAGCATCATTTATTAAAACGAATCCGCGGAATGGCCGGGATTAACAATTTACCATTTACACGGGCCAATACTCAATACAGGCTTTAGAAAGCCGTTAAACAGCCCTGTCGATCATTGGGGCGGATAATTAATGTGTTTGATTACTGATTATTTGTATCTCTGGGCTATTAGTTGAATTGTCGGCCATTAAAAGGTTTACAACCGTCGGGAGTGTTTCTCAAAGAAAGGGGAATCGCACGCCCTGATGGAGCTCACGATCGAGGGGGTTTTCAGTTATACAGCCTCTACTTAAGTATTATACGTATGTTCACCCTTGAATAATCACTTTTGCAAACTTTTAAGTTAAAAGTCAAAGCTTAGAGTTACGCTGGTACATATAGTGAACCATTCATTGCTATCAGATCTGTTTAATTCCGATCAATCAGCTGAATTGATGTGTAAGGGTTTGTGCTGTAATTGCACCTGTTGGTGTGTGTAATAACTCAATTTCTGGGGAGAAAAACGTCTCGATTTGATTCGTTTAGAAAAAAAATAATTCGTAAATAAAAACCGTTTAAATAATTTATCTATCACCCACAATAAACAGTGTACCTATCTCTTAAGAGCAATTCTCATAGGTCTCATAGAATTCATTGTTACCCCCTTACTGTCATGGTGAGAAAAATGGTCTAAACGGTGTTAGAAAGATAAAACACCACGCAATTAATCAGAAAAAATAATAAATTGTTCTTCTTTATGAAACCAAAGTTTTAGATTGATATTTGAGAAAAAAAAGTATGATACTTCGTGATTTTTTCATTAATTATTATTTTTATGAAATGAAAAAAAAGTGAGGTATTAATAGAGGCTTCAGGGATTAAACTTCTCATTATGAGAGAATCAAATATTATATCGAAACAATTCCCTGAGGATTGCAAAAGGGAAATATTTTTGTGCGTCGCGAAGATGAGAAAATGATCTTCTTCATTAGATATTTATTAACGAAATACGATAATATTGTTAAAACACTTGATGTCCTTCATGGCAGAGCATTAAATTCCTTCGCTAAAATCCCAGAGGTCTTGGATTCAAACAGAATGAAGCTTGTGCTTTGAATAGAGGCCTGAAAATTATTACATATCTGAATTTAAATTATTATTTAAATACTAGCAAGATCCCGGCATGAGTTGCTTTGCTACTAGTAAAAAAATTGTTTACTAGTGGCAAAGCAATTGCAAAATGGCAATCATTGGTCCCGTTTCCCTTCCGTCTCCCTTTCCCCTCCCCTCTCCAGCGTTCAATATATTCAGTCCCGGTACATTCAGATTTTCAAACAGCTCGCGTTCCACCCATTTGCAATTTTTTTTATTTTTTATATGTTACAAACATTCATTTTTTTATATTATAAGAACAATCAATCAAATTTCATACCTAACATGGGTATCTATTTAAAATAATATAATTTTCAATAAGATTCAAAGTATTCGATTTTGATTAATACCATAAGTGATAAAATTAATTAATTTAAAAAGTATATTCGAATATTGAATTTTGATTGAACAATCGATGATAGAAAAATGTAATTTTCAAATTGTGACATTTTTGTAAGAGTTTTTGTAATGATTGAAAAAACTTTTCAGATGTATTGTCATGTGGTTGTAATCGATGACGTTATATTATAAATAGACTCGCCATAGTCTCACATACTCACAATATAATGTGGAAAGCAAGCAACACTCTTTTGTTTTCAGCGGTTTTCAGTATAATTTCTAAATTCAAAAGTTCATTCCTGTGTGATAAAGACAGACAATCAAAGAATGTACGTGAGAGAATGACATAGATTCATAGTAGGGCGGCTTATTAGTTTCTTCGCCGAATACTACTGTCACATCACGGATGTGACCTATGGGTGTGACTGAGATAACAAGATACTCTCACTCGGTTACACAATATGACAGGGAAGGGTAAAGGCGGGTAAAACGTGACACACGGGCAAATATTTTTATATTTATTATATGAGATTTCATTAGTAATACAATATTGGTACTATATATACTATATATTAATGCTCAGTTTTTGAAAAACTCACTTTTTGCTTGATGCGAAAAACGACCGCACTGCCCCTTACGTTTCACCAACCTCAAGGTTCACATCGGCTTGGCGACGCAAAAATGCCGCTGGCACGCCAAAAAGACCTCCAGGCAGTTTGATTTTCGCACACCTAAAGGTTCACTCTCCCTCAAAGGCCCGCGGCACACCCTTTGTATGGGAAAAATTCAGCCAAAAAATGTGCCAGTCTTCTCAAACGAGAATGGACCTCGGCGCTCGGTATTTCGGAACAATTTAAAGTTCACAATCCTTTGAATTTGTTTGACACTAGCTTTTGTTTCTGAGAGACCGTTTACTGAGGAGGTGAAATTCAATCGCGGAAATAGAGTTTTTTTGTAGACAAAATTAACGTCGCTAGCGATTTATTTTCTCATACGAATTAACGGCGAAAACTGGAACTTCTCATTAAATCAACCAATTCGGCTCAGTTATAGTTCCCGCCGACAGGTTCGCATTAAAAAAAAGAACCACAAATTAGGCCTTAGTTTCAATGCAATGGTAAATGCTAGAGAGAATGTTGAGACAGGTCAGTTATCAGTTATCCGAGATGTCAAACCAAAACGGATCTCTCAGCGGTTTGGGTTGTTGTTTTTTGGAAAATGGCATTGCAGCCGAAAAAACGATCCCCGGTTAGATGTTTTTGAAAAATTCGGTACCCGGCAATATAAGGCAACTTTTGATAACGATATAAAGTGTCCGTCCCATGTAAAAAAGTTCAGGGTCGCCGAAAAACCTATAAAATTTTCCAAAAAAAACAAGAAAATTGGTGTCCATAGATTCACTTCAGTAGGGTGGATATTTACCGGCCAGTACATTGAAATGTTATTAATTCAGGGTAGGTACCTACTTATCTCGGTAGTATTGAAAATATGATGAGAAAAGCAAAAACATTGCCGGAATTTTGTAAGGAAATGCGCCGGTACCTGCCGGAATGGGTAGTTGGACAATTATTTAGGTTTTTGATGCAATTTAATTTACTAAGGTAATGTTGTTTCCACGATACTGAATAATTTAACAATTTTTAAAAGTTCATTTTCACTTTCTGTGTAAGTTCTGTTTTTTATCAGTAAATGCCAGTTGCATCATAAAACTGAAATAATTACAGAACTTGAATAGAATTCGAACCGAACTTTTACAGAACGTTAAAATTGACTTGAAAAATTGAAGAATTTTTAATTTCGTTAAACAACCCAGCCTAAATATGAGTTCTTTTTTACGTATGTATGCTCAGAATATAAGTAGGTTCCTACCTGCACATAAACACTCGATATCATCCGACGATATTGCATATGTATTTGTTATTGAAATTACTCGAAGTTGAACGGGATATTTTTTAAGAATTAAATTAATATAGCGCTTATTTTTAAGCAGTAAAACTACTGGTGAGTTCTGGAATTATAAAATTTGTATTAAAATGTACGTACGCTCATAACTTCTGAAGGACTGCAACAAATTGAAAAAATCTTTTTTTGTTGTGTTCGTTATTGTTAGTTCAAGGTTTGTATAAAACTACTGGTGAGTTCTGGCTTGACGAAATTTGTAAAAAAAAATTGAATAGGTGGCGCGCTAGCTGTTTGAAAACTAAATGTACCGGGAATTAGTGAATGTAATGAGGCAGGGGGGGGGTGGAAACAGGAGGGGGGGAACCTGGGAGGGGGGAGGGGAACTCGGGAGGGGGTTTACGAGACGGAGAAGCGTAGGAGTGAAGTGGGGGAAAGGGGAAGCGGACGCTGGTGAGGAAAAGGGGGGGGGGGGAAGGGGATTGGAACAAATGAGAAAAGACACGCAGGTAGAAACATTTTCTTTATTAAATGGTATAGCAACGCATGCCGGATACCAGCTATCTTCTATATATATAAAAATCAAAAAAATATTTGCAAGTATGAATGTATGTATGTCCGCTATGCGTTGCTAAACCATTTATCCGATTGCGATGAAACTTTGGGAATTTGATGTGCGCATGCCCGCAATGGTTTCTGCATAAAATGGTGAGCTCTGGCATAATGAAATTACGCATTGCTGAACCGTTCATCCGATTGCGATGAAAATTTGGGGATTTGATGTGTGCATGCCTAAAATGATGTCTATATACTAACGTATGACATGTTTTAGCTGCTAGGCCCTGCGGCCGGCTTTATATGTATTTGTATGTTTAACCGCTAAGCGTTGCTAAACATTTCATCCGATTGCGATGAAAATTTGAAGATTTGATGTGTGCATGCCCACGACGGTTTTTGTATACAAAAGTGAGCACTGGCATCATGAAATTACGCATTGCTAAACCATTCATACGATTGCGATGAAACTTTGGGGATTTGATGTGTGCATGTCTACAATGGTGTTTATTTACTAACGTATGGCAGGTTTTTGCTGCTAGGTCCTGCGGGCGGCTTTATACATAATTTTGTGTTTAACCGCTAAGCGTTGCTAAACCATTCATCCGATTGCGATGAAAATTTGTAGATTTAATATGTGCATGCCCACGACGGTTTCTGTATACAAAAGTGAGCTCTGGCATTTTGAAATTACGCATTGCTAAACCGTTCATCCGATTGCGATGAAACTTTGGGGATTTGATGTGTGCATGCCTACAATGGTGTCTATATACTAACGTATGGCAGGTTTTTGCTGCTAGGCCCTGTGGGCGGCTTTATGTATATTTGTATGCTTAACCGTAGTTACCTACCCGCTTATTACGAAATATTTTTTTTTCTGTTAGTAAGTCAAGTTAGTTTTAACCCGTTAGTTGCATTTGCAACAGGCATAAGCTAGTATATATTAATGCTCAGTTTTGATTGACAGGTCACTTTTTGCTTGATGCGAAAATCGACCGCACTGCCCCTTAAGTTTCACCAACCTCAAGGTTCGTTTTAGCTTAAATTGATATTCAGTGCGGAAATTGGGAGTTTTTTTTTTCCGACAAAATCAATAGCGCTATGAATTTATTCTCTCATACGAATCGGCGGAGAAAACTGGAACTTCTCATTAAATCACCCAATTCGGCTTAGTCGTATTTCCCGCCGACAGATGTCGCGTCGGAAAAAAAAACGGACCAAAAAACGCCTCAGTTTCAACGCATAGGAATGTTGACTTAGGTCAGGATTCTTAAATGTCAAAACAAAACGGAACTCTCAACGGTTTGGGTTGTTGTTTTTCGGAAAAGGGATTTGCGGCCGAAAAAACGATTCCGGCTCGGATGTTTTTAAAAAATACGGTACCCGGAAATATTTCGCAACTTTTAACACCAATATGACGTGTGCGTCCCATGTAAAAATGTTCAGGGTTAGCCGACAAAAAAGTCAAATTTTCCAAAAAAATCACGAAACCGCGTGCCCATAGATTATTTTCAGAAGCCTAGATTTTTACTGGCCAGTTCAAATTGAAATGTTATTCATTCAGGGTAGGTACCCTTTTACTGGCCAGTTTAAATTTGTTCACACAGGGTAGGTACGTATTTCGGTAGTATTGCAAATATGATGAAAAAGCAAAGACTGCCGGAATTTTAGAAAATAAATGCGGAGGTACCTACCCGAATACGTTTAAAATGCAATACTTAGGTAAGATTGTTATACAACGATACTGAATAATTCAACGTTTTTTTAGGTTCATTACCACGTTCTGTGTAAGTTCTATTCAAGTTCTGTTATTTTATCAGTACGTGCCAGTTGCATCATAAAACTGAAATAATTATAGAACTTGAATAGAATTTGAACAGAACTTTTACAGAACGTTAAAATTGACTTGAAAAATTGAAGAATTTTTAATTTCGTTAAACAACCCAGCCTAAATTTGTTTTTTTCACGTATGTATGAAAGTAGCTGTGCTCAGAATCTAAGTAGCTACTTACCTGCACATCTCGGTATCATCCGACTATATGGCATATGAAATAGTTTTCTAATTTTACAATGAAATTACTCGAAGTTGAACGGAATATTTTTTTAAAAGTATTAAATTCATAAAGCGCTTTATTTTAAGCAGTAAAACTACTGGTGAGTTCTGGCATTATAAAATTTGTATGAAAATGTACGTACGCTCATAACTTCTGAAGGACTGCAACCAAATGAAAAATTATTTTTTTGTTGTGTTCGTTATTGTTAGTAAATGCGGGTGCATGCCCACAACGGTTTCTGTATACAAAAGTGAGCTCTGGCATCATGAAATTACGCATTGCTAAACCATTCATCTGATTGCGATGAAACTTTGGGGATTTGATGTGTGTATGTGTATGTCTAAAATGGTGTTTATTTACTAACGTATAGCAGGTTTTTGCTGCTAGGTCCTGCGGGCGGCTTTATACATAGTTGTGTGTTTAACCGCTAAGCGTTGCTAAACCATTCATCCGATTGCGATGAAAATTTGTAGATTTGATGTGTGCATGCCCACGACGGTTTCTGTATACAAAAGTGAGCTCTGGCATCATGAAATTACGCATCGCTAAACCGTTCATCCGATTGCGATGAAACTTTGGGGATTTGATGTGTGCATGCCTACAATGGTGTCTATATACTGACGTATGACAGGTTTTTGCTGCTAGGCCCTGCAGGCGGCTTTATGTATGTTCGTATGTTTAACCGCTAAGCGTTGCTAAACCATTCATCCGATTGCGATGAAACTTTGGGTTTTGATGAGCGCATACTTACCATGCCTGCAGGGCAGTAGGTACCTACCCACTTACTATGAATTAATATTTTTTTCTGTTAGTAAGTCAAGTTAGTTTTAACCCGTTAGTTGCATTTGCAACAGGCATAAGCTAGTATATATTATATAGTATTGTTTGGTTTTTCAAAAAACTCACTTTTCGCTTGACGGGAAAATCGACCTCACCGCCCCTCGCGTTTCACCAACCTCAAGGTTTAATTTGGCTTGGCGACGCAAAAACGCCGCTGGCACGCCAAAACGACCTCTCCGGTCCTCGAGTTTCGCACACCTCAAGGTTCAATTTTGTTCGAAGGAAATTGTCCCGACGGCTGACACGCGAGAATGGACATTAGCGCTCGCTATTTTGGAACGCTTCAAAGTTCACAATCCTTCGAAGAGTCGATTATTTTCCAGCCACTAGCAGTTGTTTTTTTTTTTGATAGGGGAAACATTTTTCATCGTTATCAATATGTTTGCCAAAACTTTACGGGAGACTTCTAGCGGTGCGGAATACAAGTATGGATTATTCACATTAGAAAAAATCAAATGTCTATCGAATACTGTTGTAGTTCTATTTTCATCCGTTCGAAATGGCAGCTTCGTCTGAATTTAAATAAATACGCTAGCTTCACGATTTTCACAAAAAAAATAGACCAGACAGGAAACTCACATAAAATTGAACTGACACATTTTAAGAGCGAAAATTATATAAATTTGCGGCGAAAACTGGAACTACTCATTACATCAACCAATTCGGCTCAGTTATAGTTCCCGCCGACAGGTTCGCATTAAAAAAAAAACCACAAATTAGGCCTTAGTTTCAATGCAATGGAAAATACTAGAGAGAATGTTGAGACAGGTCAGTTATCAGTTATCCGAGATGTCAAAACAAAACGGATCTCTCAGCGGTTTGGGTTGTTGTTTTTTGGAAAATGGCATTGCAGCCGAAAAAACGATCCCCGGTTAGATGTTTTTGAAAAATTCGGTACCCGGCAATATAAGGCAACTTTTAATAACGATATAAAGTGTCCGTCCCATGTAAAAAAGTTCAGGGTCGCCGAAAAACCTATAAAATTTTCCAAAAAAAACAAGAAAATTGGTGTCCATAGATTCACTTCAGTAGGGTGGATATTTACCGGCCAGTACATTGAAATGTTATTAATTCAGGGTAGGTACCTACTTATCTCGGTAGTATTGCAAATATGATGAAAAAAGCAAAACCATTGCCGGAATTTTGTAAGGAGATGCGCCGGTACCTACCGGAATGGGTAGTTTAACAATTATTTAGGTTTTTGATGCAATTTAATTTACTAAGGTAATGTTGTTTCCACGATACTGAATAATTTAACAATTTTTTAAAGTTCATTTTCACTTTCTGTGTAAGTTCTGTTTTTTTATCAGTAAATGCCAGTTGCATCATAAAACTGAAATAATTACAGAACTTGAATAGAATTCGAACCGAACTTTTACGGAACGTTAAAATTGACTTGAAAAATTTAAGAATTTTTAATTTTGTTAAACAACCCAGCCTAAATATGTGTTTTCTTACTCACTCTTTTTGCACTCAGAATTTAGGTAGGTACCCATCTGCACATAAAAACTCGATATCATCCAACTATATTGCATACCTATTAGTTTTCTAATTTTACAATTAAATTACTCGAAGTTGAACGGAATATTTTTTTTTAAATATTAAATTCATATAGCGCTTTATTTTAAGCAGTAAAACTACAGGTTAGTTCTGGCATTATAAAATTTGTATGAAAATGTACGTACGCTCATAACTTCCGAAGGACTCCAACAATTTGAAAAATTCTTTTTTTGTTGTGTTCGTTATTGTTAGTACAAGGTTTGTATAAAATTACTGGTGAGTTCTGGCATTACGAAATTTGTAAAAAAAAATTATAGGTGGCGCGCGAGCTGTTTGAAAACTAAATGTACCGGGAATTAGTATATGTAATGCGGCAGGTGGGGGGGGGTGGAAACAGGAAGGGGGAGGGGAGCCTAAGAGGGGGGAGGGGAACTCGGGAGGGGGTTTACGATACGGAGAAGCCTAGGAGTGAAGTGGGGTGAGGGAAGGTGAGGGAGGCGGAGTGGAAAGGGGAAGAGGACGCTGGTGAGGAAGGGGGGGGGGGGGTTCCTGGTTTCTGTATACAATAGTGAGCTCTGGCAACACGAAATTACGCATTGCTAAGCCGTTCATCCGATTGTGATGAAACTTTGGGGATTTGATGTGTGCATTTCTACAATGGTGTTTATATACTAACGTATATCAGGTTTTTGCTGCTAGGCCCTGTGGGCGGCTTTATATATATATTTGTATGTTTAACCGTAGGTACCTACCCGCTTACTTTGATTTTTTTTTCTGTTAGTTAGTAAGTCAAGTTAGTTTTAACCCGTTAGTTGCATTTGCAATGGGCATAAGCTAGTTATATAGTATTGTTTGGTTTTTCAAAAAACTCACTTTTCGCCTGACGGGAAAATCGACCGCACCGCCCCTCGCGTTTCACCAACCTCAAGGTTCACTTTGGCTTGGCGACGCAAAAATGCCGCTGGCACGCCAAAACGACCTCTCCGATCCTCGAGTTTCGCACACCTCAAGGTTCAATTTTGTTCGAAGGAAATTGTCCCAACGGCTGACACGCGAGAATGGACATTAGCGCTCGCTGTTTTGGAACGCTTCAAAGTTCACAATCCTTCGAAGAGTCGATTATTTTCCAGCCACTAGCAGTTGTTTTTTTTTTTGATAGGGGAAACATTTTTCGTCGTTATCAATATGTTTGCCAAAACTTTACGGGAGACTTCTAGCGGTGCGGAATACAAGTATGGATTATTCACATTAGAAAAAATCAAATGTCTATCGAATACTGTTGTAGTTCTATTTTCATCCGTTCGAAATGGCAGCTTCGTCTGAATTTAAATAAATACGCTAGCTTCACGATTTTCACAAAAAAAATAGACCAGACAGGAAACTCACATAAAATTGAACTGACACATTTTAAGAGCGAAAATTATATAAATTTGCGGCGAAAACTGGTACTACTCATTAAATCAACCAATTCGGCTCAGTTATAGTTCCCGCCGACAGGTTCGCATTAAAAAAAAAACCACAAATTAGGCCTTAGTTTCAATGCAATGGAAAATACTAGAGAGAATGTTGAGACAGGTCAGTTATCAGTTATCCGAGATGTCAAAACAAAACGGATCTCTCAGCGGTTTGGGTTGTTGTTTTTTGGAAAATGGCATTGCAGCCGAAAAAAACGATCCCCGGTTAGATGTTTTTGAAAAATTCGGTACCCGGCAATATAAGGCAACTTTTAATAACGATATAAAGTGTCCGTCCCATGTAAAAAAGTTCAGGGTCGCCGAAAAACCTATAAAATTTTCCAAAAAAAACAAGAAAATTGGTGTCCATAGATTCACTTCAGTAGGGTGGATATTTACCGGCCAGTACATTGAAATGTTATTAATTCAGGGTAGGTACCTACTTATCTCGGTAGTATTGCAAATATGATGAAAAAAGCAAAACCATTGCCGGAATTTTGTAAGGAGATGCGCCGGTACCTACCGGAATGGGTAGTTTAACAATTATTTAGGTTTTTGATGCAATTTAATTTACTAAGGTAATGTTGTTTCCACGATACTGAATAATTTAACAATTTTTTAAAGTTCATTTTCACTTTCTGTGTAAGTTCTGTTTTTTTATCAGTAAATGCCAGTTGCATCATAAAACTGAAATGATTACAGAACTTGAATAGAATTCGAACCGAACTTTTACAGAACGTTAAAATTGACTTGAAAAATTGAAGAATTTTTAATTTTGTTAAACAACCCAGCCTAAATATGTGTTTTCTTACTCACTCTTTTTGCACTCGGAATTTAGGTAGGTACCCATCTGCACATAAAAACTCGATATCATCCAACTATATTGCATACCTATTAGTTTTCTAATTTTACAATTAAATTACTCGAAGTTGAACGGAATATTTTTTTAAAAGTATTAAATTCATATAGCGCTTTATTTTAAGCAGTAAAACTACAGGTGAGTTCTGGCATTATAAAATTTGTATGAAAATGTACGTACGCTCATAACTTCCGAAGGACTCCAACAATTTGAAAAATTCTTTTTTTGTTGTGTTCGTTATTGTTAGTACAAGGTTTGTATAAAATTACTGGTGAGTTCTGGCATTACGAAATTTGTAAAAAAAAAATTATAGGTGGCGCGCGAGCTGTTTGAAAACTAAATGTACCGGGAATTAGTATATGTAATGCGGCAGGTGGGGGGGGGGGGGTGGAAACAGGAAGGGGTAGGGGAGCCTAAGAGGGGGGAGGGGAACTCGGGAGGGGGTTTACGATACGGAGAAGCCTAGGAGTGAAGTGGGGTGAGGGAAGGTGAGGGAGGCGGAGTGGAAAGGGGAAGAGGACGCTGGTGAGGAAGGGGGGGGGGGGATTCCTGGTTCCTGTATACAATAGTGAGCTCTGGCAACACGAAATTACGCATTGCTAAGCCGTTCATCCGATTGTGATGAAACTTTGGGGATTTGATGTGTGCATTTCTACAATGGTGTTTATATACTAACGTATAGCAGATTTTTGCTGCTAGGCCCTGTGGGCGGCTTTATATATATTTGTATGTTTAACCGTAGGTACCTACCCGCTTACTTTGATTTTTTTTTCTGTTAGTTAGTAAGTCAAGTTAGTTTTAACCCGTTAGTTGCATTTGCAATGGGCATAAGCTAGTTATATAGTATTGTTTGGTTTTTCAAAAAACTCACTTTTCGCTTGACGGGAAAATCGACCGCACCGCCCCTCGCGTTTCACCAACCTCAAGGTTCACTTTGGCTTGGCGACGCAAAAACGCCGCTGGCACGCCAAAACGACCTCTCCGATCCTCGAGTTTCGCACACCTCAAGGTTCAATTTTGTTCGAAGGAAATTGTCCCGACGGCTGACACGCGAGAATGGACATTAGCGCTCGCTATTTTGGAACGCTTCAAAGTTCACAATCCTTCGAAGAGTCGATTATTTTCCAGCCACTAGCAGTTGTTTTTTTTTTTGATAGGGGAAACATTTTTCATCGTTATCAATATGTTTGCCAAAACTTTACGGGAGACTTCTAGCGGTGCGGAATACAAGTATGGATTATTCACATTAGAAAAAATCAAATGTCTATCGAATACTGTTGTAGTTCTATTTTCATCCGTTCGAAATGGCAGCTTCGTCTGAATTTAAATAAATACGCTAGCTTCACGATTTTCACAAAAAAATAGACTAGACAGGAAACTCACATAAAATTGAACTGACACATTTTAAGAGCGAAAATTATATAAATTTGCGGCGAAAACTGGAACTACTCATTAAATCAACCAATTCGGCTCAGTTATAGTTCCCGCCGACAGGTTCGCATTAAAAAAAAAACCCACAAATTATGCCTTAGTTTCAATGCAATGGAAAATACTAGAGAGAATGTTGAGACAGGTCAGTTATCCGAGATGTCAAAACAAAACGGATCTCTCAGCGGTTTGGGTTGTTGTTTTTCGGGAAACGGCATTGCAGCCGAAAAAACGATCCCCGGTTAGATGTTTTTGAAAAATTCGGTACCCGGCAATATAAGGCAACTTTTAACACCAAAATTTTGTGTTCGTTCCATGTAAAAAATTTCAGGGTCGCCGAAAAACCTATAAAATTTTCCAAAAAAAACAAGAAAATACGTGTCCATAGATTCACTTCAGTAGGGTGGATATTTACCGGCCAGTACAAATTATGTTATTAATTCAGGGTAGGTACCTACGTATCTCGGTAGTATTGCAAATATGATGAAAAAAGCAAAACCATTGCCGGAATTTTGTAAGGAAAAGCGCCGGTACCTACCGGAATGGGTAGTTAGACAATTATTTAGGTTTAAATGCAATTTAATTTACTAAGGTAATGTTGTTTCCACGATACTGAATAATTTAACAATTTTTTAAAGTTCATTTTCACTTTCTGTGTAAGTTCTGTTTTTTTTTCAGTAAATGCCAGTTGCATCATAAAACTGAAATAATTACAGAACTTGAATAGAATTCGAACCGAACTTTTACAGAACGTTAAAATTGACTTGAAAAATTGAAGAATTTTTAATTTCGTTAAACAACCTAGCCTAAATATGAGTTCTTTTTTACGTATGTATGCAAGTACCGATACTCAGAATATAAGTAGGTTCCTACCTGCACATAAACACTCGATATCATTCGACGATATTGCATACGTATTAGTTTTCTAATTTTACAATGAAATTACTCGAAGTTGAACGGAATATTTTTTTTAAAGTATTAAATTCATATAGCGCTTTATTTTAAGCAGTAAAACTACTGGTGAGTTCTGGCATTATAAAATTTGTATGAAAATGTACGTACGCTCATAACTTCCGAAGGACTGCAACAAATTGAAAAATTCTTTTTTTGTTGTGATCGTTATTGTTAGTACAAGGTTTGTATAAAATTACTGGTGAGTTCTGGCATTACGAAATTTGTAAAAAAAAAATTATAGGTGGTGCGCGAGCTGTTTGAAAAATAAATGTACCGGGAATTAGTGTATGTAACGCGGCAGCTGGGGGGGGGGGTGAAAACAGGAAGGGGGGAGGGGAGCCTGGGAGGGGGGAGGGGAACTCGGGAGGGGGTTTACGATACGGAGAAGCCTAGGAGTGAAGTGGGCTGAGGGAAGGTGTGGGAGGCGGAGTGGAAAGGGGAAGAGGACGCTGGTGAGGAAGGGGGGGGGGGGGATTCCTGGTTCCTGTATACAATAGTGAGCTCTGGCAACACGAAATTACGCATTGCTAAACCGTTCATCCGATTGTGATGAAACTTTGGGGATTTGACGTGTGCATTTCTACAATGGTGTTTATATACTAACGTATAGCAGGTTTTTGCTGCTAGGTCCTGCGGGCGGCTTTATACATAGTTGTGTGTTTAACCGCTAAGCGTTGCTAAACCATTCATCCGATTGCGATGAAAATTTGAGGATTTGATGTGTGCATGCCCACGACGGTTTCTGTATACAAAAGTGAGCTCTGGCATCATGAAATCACGCATTGCTAAACCATTCATCCGATTGCGATGAAACTTTGGGGATTTGACGTGTGCATGTCTACAATGGTGTTTATTTACTAACGTATGGCAGGTTTTTGCTGCTAGGTCCTGCGGGCGGCTTTATACATAGTTGTGTGTTTAACCGCTAAGCGTTGCTAAACCATTCATCCGATTGCGATGAAAATTTGTAGATTTGATGTGTGAATGCCCACGACAATTTCTGTATACAAAAGTGAGCTCTGGCATCATGAAATTACGCATTGCTAAACCGTTCATGCGATTGCGATGAAACTTTGGGGATTTGATGTGTGCATGCCTACAATGGTGTCTATATACTAACGTATGGCAGATTTTTGCCGCTAGGCCCTGTGGGCGGCTTTATATATATTTGTAGTTTAACCGTAGGTACCTACCCGCTTACTATGATTTTTTTTCTGTCAGTTAGTAAGTCAAGTTAGTTTTAACCCGTTAGTTGCATTTGCAACAGGCATAAGCTAGTTATATAGTATTGTCTGGTTTCGATCGACCGCTCACTTTTTCTGGCACGCCAAAATCGACCGCACCGCCCCTTAAGTTTCACCAACCTCGAGGTTCACATTCGGGTAAAGTCGATTAAGACTTTTGATGGATCCGAAAGTGACCTCTCCGTTCCTCGAGTTTCAAAGACCGCAGAGACCATTTTCGGACTCAGGGTAGCGTGCTCAAATCGTGTCCCGATTTAGGACCATTTTTCATACAAAAAACCCGTGCACGGTTTACAGCGCACCAAACGGCGAAAACTATAATTAAATCTCTAACCTACGAAGAAATTCGGCCTTAGTTCTATTTCCTGCCGCTAGGTTCACCCGTTAAAAACGTCGCATTTTTCCCGGAATGTAATTAAGTTTTTTTTCCATACAAAACTGATTTTGCCAGGAATTTATACTAAATAATTAAACGGCTTCGAGAAAATTCTTGAGAAAAATTTACATTTTACAGGGGCATTACGGAATTAAAGATTACGTTAAAAAAACACCTTCCGGCGGACATGTTTTTGATTAAACATAAGCAATACAAGTTTTATAAACTTTTAAATCCACGACATGTACCGCATTTCATTCAAATACTTCACAATTTTGCATCAAATATTGAAATAATTCTGACATTTGTTGAAATTAATCTGTCCTCGACAATGCAAATCTTTGCGGCCAGTTAAAATGAACTCTAGGTAGGTACCTACCGGCGTTGAAAGGCGAATAATTTACTTGCAGAAAATAAATCGTAGTAGTACGATGTGGTTTCATATAGGTACCTATGAAACCAAACCGTACTAATACGAAGATACTTAATTCCATAGAAAATCATATAAAACGATAAAGATTGTATAATGCTGCATTCACATTTTGTAAAAAGCTTTAGATTGCTGAATTTTAATAAATTTAATTAGAAACGGGCCAGCAGTACTTACTCATGTGGGAATATTATCGTTCAAATATAGAGAAAATAATAAAATGAGTCGATTTAAATAACTTACTAAAGATGGTCAATTTCTTTGCCACAAATGTTGTACATAGGTACCTACTTGAACATTGTACGTCGATATAAATATTTTTTTCCTTGGGAATGACTAAGATTATTGCCATTTTATGCGTTAATTAAATAAACACGATAAAATTATTTTTTTCTTACATTTTACATTACAATAATTTCTATAACGCCATTTCTGCAAAAAATCACACCAAGAGCCCAGTGCTCGATACCAGGAGCATAGAAATAAGAGCAGTTACAAAATATCATAATGTTCTGAATTAAATTAAATGTTTATTGACAAATTATTTTTTTTTGTGAAAATTGTAAACATTGTAAAATATTGTTAACATTGTAAAATAAAATAAAGTTTCAAGTATTTTTTTTCCATAAATAAAAATAAATAAATTATAGCGCCGTTTTTGTGAAAAATCACCTAATGGACGCTGTACTCCCGTTGAAAATGTACCAGGAGCACAGAATTTTGCTGAGGTAATAATATATTGTTAATAACTAAGAATGATCCTTTTTTGCCAAATTGTGTAGATACCTACCTGAATAATACATTGGAACTACATTTGTTTTGTAATTGTTCTGTACATTTTTAATTCAATTTTAATGTGAACACCGCACAAGAGTCCCAACTACTGGAGCCAATGAGACTATGGCATCCCCAGTTGGGGTACGTTGTGAGGCTGAAGATAGTAGGGAGGGAGGGGAAGGTCATGGGAAAGAGGAAGGTGGGGAAGTACCTGGCTATTCAGATCTGGTCACCAAACACGGTTAATTTAAGCAAAGGGGCCATTTTAAGCAAAGTTTCAATTCCTAATGGTGGTCTTATCACATATCGACCTGCACAACCCGAATGGCACTGTGAAAAAATTGAGCAGGAAGCTCCTTGGCCCCTTTTACGAGAAAAAGCCCATACTGAACGCCTTGAACCGGGGTACCGAAGCGGCCCGAGAGCGGGTGTACTAAATTGAGCGGTCGACTGCTGGTGCCCTTTGCAGGCGCACACTCGCTTTATCCACATTCAAACATCGTTTTTTTCTAAAAATATTTAATTTAACACGCGTCCCTCAGAGTTTTAATCCGTTAATTGCCTGCAACGTGAAAAGCTGTTTTAAAATAAATTGAAACACTCAGTTGGTAGGTACTGAAAGCAGGAATTATATGTTTGCTTCATCCACATACAAACATATTTTTTGTCTTCATATATTTAACTAAAAACCCGCTCCTCGCTTAGTGTTTTCACCCGTTAGTTGTCTGCATTAGGCAAAAACAGTCTCAAAATAAATTCGTGTCTATATACTAACGTATGGCAGGTTTTTGCTGCTAGGCCCTGCGGGCGACTTTATATGTGTTTATATGTTTAACCGCTAAGCGTTGCTAAACCATTCATCCGATTGCGAAGAAACTTTGGGGATTTGATGTGTGCATGTCTACAATAGTGTTTATATACTAACGTATGGCAGATTTTTGCTGCTAGGCCCTGTGGGCGGCTTTATATATATTTGTATGTTTAACCGTAGGTACCTACCCGCTTACTACGAAATATTTTTTTTTCTGTTAGTAAGTCAAGTAAGTTTTAACCCGTTAGTTGCTTTGCAACGGGCAAACTTCTAGTACTATATATTAATGCACAGTTTTTCAAAAACTCACTTTTTCTGGCACGCCAAAATCGACCGCACCGCCCCTTAAGTTTCACCAACCTCGAGGTTCGTTTTAGCTTGAATTCAATTCAGCCAAGTTTCAGTACTTTGAAAAATTAAGCATTTTTTTGCCTACATTTTTGCTAGCGCTTTATTCACAGAAAACTGAAGCGAATCAGCGGCGAAAACTGTAACCTCAAATAAAAGTACTCAGTTCGGCTCGATTATATTTCCCGCCGATAGGTTCGCATAAAAAACAAAAGTCATCTTTTTGGCCATTAGTTTCAATGCAAATCTATGATTGTTGACCTAGGTCAGGATCTCTGAGATGTCAAATTTTAGCCTAAATAAAACAGATTTTTCAGAATTTGCCGTCGTCTTTTACGGGAAACGGCATTGTGACCGAAAAATCGTCCCCGGCTTAGATGTTTTTGAAAAATATTTTAGAATAGAAGATTGCGTAACTTTTGGTACTAATATTATATACGCAATTCACACGAAATGTTTCAGGAAAAGCTGCCAAATATTACACTTTTGGAAAAAAAATTCATGTCAAAATCGTGTTCACAAATTCCTCGAGAGTGTGGATATTGCTGGCCATAAGAATGGAACACAATTTATTACGAGGTAGGTACCTACTGTTTCATCGAATTATTACAAATTTGCAAAAGAAGTAATACAGTTCGTAATCTTGACGCAGTATTTATTGAGAAAGTGCGTAGGTACCTACTCGAATATTCTTTATCTCAGTATTTACCAGGTAGGTACCGGCTCATGTAGATTGTAGGGATTCTTTCCTTTAAATATTAAATCGAAAATTAATGATATGAAATAAAAGAATTCACTCAAGATGGTCACTTTTTGCCAGCACGCGCAGTTATGTACACGGAGGTAGCTTCTGTAGGAACTTAGTATGGGATAACCACTGTAGGTAGGAACTTTTTTTTTTTAATTAGTCGGGTTCAAATGCAACGCTAAATATTTTTCATTTATGAATGTTAATAGGTAACAAGGTGGCTTCGTTCCTTTTGAACATAAAAATAAATACAGATAAGTACCTACTCGGATAGTGATACATATATAGGTATACCAGGAGCAAAGAAATAGGAGCAGTAACTATATAATAATGTTTTGAATTAAATTAGATATTTATTGACAAATATATTTTTTTTGTGAAAAGACGAATTGTAAAATATTGTAAAATTGTAAAAATTGTAAAATATTGTAAAATTGTTAACATTGTAAAATATTGTTTTCCTGTATTTATTATTGCAATAAAATAAAGTTTCAAGTATTTTTTTCCATAAAAAAAATATAAAACGCCATTTTTCTGAAAAATCAACTAAAGGACGCTGTACTCCCGTTGAAAATGTATCAGGAGCACAGAATTTTGCTGAGGTAATAATATATTGTTAATAACTAAGAATGATCCTTTTTTGCCAAATAATGTAGATATCTACCTGAATAATACACTGGAAATACATTTGTTCTGTAACTGTGCTGTACATTTTTAATTCATTTTTAATATGAATACCGCACAAGAGTCCCAACTACTAAAGCCAATGAGACTATAGCAACCCCAGTTGGGGTACGTTGCGAGGCTGAAAATAGTCCGGAGGGGAAGGACATGGGAAAGAGGAAGGTGGGGAAGTACCTGGATATTTAGATCTGGTCACCAAACACGGTTAAAGCCATTTCAAGCAAAGTTTCAATTCCTAATGGTGGTCTTATCACGTATCGACCTGCACAACCTGAATGGCACTGTGAAAAATTTGAGCAGGAAGCTCCTTGGACCCCTTTTACGAGAAAAAGCCCACATATCCACATTTATCCACATTCAAACATAGTTTTTTTTCTATAAATATTTAATTTAACACGCGTTCCTCAGAGTTTTAACCCGTAAATTGCCTGCAACGGGCAAAAGCTGTATCAAAATAAATTGACGCACTCAGTGGGAAGGTACTGAAAGCAGGAATTATATTTTCGCTTTATCCACGTTCAAACATCGTTTTTGTCTCCATATATTTAACTAAAAACCCGCTCCTCGCTTAGTGTTTTAACCCGTTAGTTGCCTGCATTAGCCAAAAGCAGTCTCAAAATAAATTGATGGACTCGGTGAGTAGGTAATGAAAGTAGGAACTAATTTTTCGCCTTATCCACATTCAAACATCGTTTTTTTCTTCATATATTTAATTAAACACCCGCTCTTCGCTTCATCCACGTTCACACATCAAATCGCATAGTGTTTTAACCCGTTAGTTGCTTTGCAACAGGCATAAGCTAGTATATATTAATGCTCAGTTTTGAAAAAAACTCACTTTTTTTTGCAGGCGAAAATCGACCGCTCCGCCCCTCAAGTTTCACCAACCTCGAGGTTTGTTTTTGGTTCAAAAGTCTTAAAATGGGGAAAAACTTACTGTTTTTTGCAGGCTAAAATCGACCGCACTGCCCCTTAAGTTTCACAAACCTCGAGGTTCGTTTTGGCTTGAAATGTCTGAAAATCGGGAAAAGTCACTTAGCGCATTTTGGTTTTGGCTTGAATTCAAATTCAGACGCGAAGCTGATAGTATTATTTTTTCGACAAAACGAATACCACTAGCGATCTATTGTCTCATACAAAACGGCGGCGAAAACTGGAACTTCTCATTAAATCAACCAATTCGGCTCAGTTATAGTTCCCGCCGACAGGGTCGCATAAAAAAAAACAACCACAAATTAGGCCTTAGTTTCAATGCAATGGAAAATACTATGTATCAGTTACCCGAGATGTCAAAACAAAACGGATCTCTCAGCGGTTTGGGTTGTTGTTTTTCGGGAAACGGCATTGCGGCCGGAAAAACGATTCCAGCCTGGATGTTTTTGAAAAATACGGTACCCGGCAATATTAGGCAACTTTTAACACCAAAATTTCGTGTCTGTTCCATGTAAAAAAGTTCAGGGTCGCCGAAAAACCTATAAAATTTTCCAAAAAAAACAAGAAATTACGTGTCCATAGATTCACTTCAGTAGGGTGGATATTTACCGGCAAGTAAAAATTATGTTATTAATTCAGGGTAGGTACCTACTTATCTCGGTAGTATTGCAAATATGATGAAAAAAGCAAAACCATTGCCGGAATTTTGTAAGGAGATGCGCCGGTACCTACCGGAATGGGTAGTTAGACAATTATTTAGGTTTTAATGCAATTTAATTTACTAAGGTAATGTTATTTCCACGATACTGAATAATTTAACAATTTTTTTAAGTTCATTTTCACGTTCTGTGTAAGTTCTATTTTTTTATCAGTAAATGCCAGTTGCATCATAAAACAAAAATATCTATAGAACTTGAATAGAATTCGAAACGAACTTTTACTGAAATTACTCGAAGTTGAACGGGATATTTTTTTAAAGTATTAAATTCGTATAGCGCTTTTTTTAAGCAGTAAAACTACTGGTGAGTTCTGGCATTATAAAATTTTTATGAAAATGTACGTACGCTCATAACTTCTGAAGTACTGCAACAAATTGAAAAATTCTTTTTTTATTGTGTTCGTTATTGTTAATAAAATGTTTGTATAAAACTACTGGTGAGTTCTGGCTTCACGAAATTTGTATAAAAAAATTTAATAGGTGGCGCGCGAGCTGTTTGAAAACTAAATGTACCGGGAATTAGTGTATGTAGTGTGGCAGCTTTTTGCTGCTAGGTCCTGCGGGCGGCTTTATACATAATTGTGTGTTTAACCGCTAAGCGTTGCTAAACCTTTCATCCGATTGCCATAAAAAATTGTATATTTGATATGTGCATGCCCACGACGGTTTCTGTATACAAAAGTGAGCTCTGGCATCATGAAATTACGCATTGCTAAACCGTTCATGCGATTGCGATGAAACTTTGGGGATTTGATGTGTGCATGCCTACAATGGTGTCTATATACTAACGTATGTCAGATTTTTGCTGCTAGGCCCTGTGGGCGGCTTTATATATATTTGTATGTTTAACCGTAGGTACCTACCCGCTTACTACGAAATATTTTTTTTCTGTTAGTAAGTCAAGTTAGTTTTAACCCGTTAGTTGCATTTGCAACAGGCATAAGCTAGTTATAGTAGTATTGTTAAGTACATATTTTATTATACAGTACAGGTTATAGGTTCAAATGATTAAACAAATCTATATAGATTAATAACACCTAGGACCGTTACTATTTACAATTTTCATCAACGACATTATTAAATTAATGAACGCGTTACCCTTTGTACGTTTTACCCCATCTTTACCAATGGAATAAAACGAATGCGGGACGCTGTGTGAACCGACTTACTGTTAGTAGGTTGTCCCTGTTATGCTTATGTCACTTTGTGATGCAATTTTCGCTGTCTCTTTTTCGACTATTTGCCGTTTAATTGAAGCATTTTCTCATCACGCAGGAGCGCTTTGAAATACAATTTACTTACTGGTAAGACACGACCTCACTCGACGCGTAGCAGTTTAGTACTAAAGTACTAGGAATAGAGACAGCTACAATCGTATTGTGTTTGGCTTCCCACTTTTAGATTTCTACCCCGCGTCCAGTATAAATGTCTTTGGTTGTAATAATCCAGAAACCTTCACGAGGGTGGAAAAGGGTATTTTTAAAGTTTTAAACATTTCCTATGCTGAATATAGCAACGCATAGCGGACACACACATACAAACATTTTATTATTTTTATATCTTAATATATAAAACAAAGTCGGGTTAGTTACACTATTTATAACTCGAGAACGGCCGGGCCGATTTTGATGATCTTTGATTTGTTGGATTTGTCTCCGCCCCGGAAAGGATAATAACTATTAAAACATCACAAAAATTAACAAACATATAGTTATTAAGAAAATTCTTTTCCCCATACATTTTATATGGAACGAATTCTCATATTTCAAAGAGCTGCGGGCATTTTGTGATAAGTACCTATAATATTGAACTGTGCGTGAATTCCAAAAATTCAAAAACGTCAAATGTCAATGCGCTAATTGTTTTGCATTTGTTATTATTTTTTTTTAATTATTTATTTGGCTTTCACACATTAAGAATGATCTGAAGTATTTACATTTTCAGGTTTTTTAAAATTAGTTACAATATCAGTTTTTTTAAATTAGTTACGTTTTCAGATCAGTTTTTTTTACATGTTAGCATGTTTTTTTACATATTATATTAGCAAACATAGAAAATGGGCCAAGACAAATATTAGTAAAATTATACAATTTATACAAATATTCATATGATTATACAAAGTTGATATTAATAGGAATTACAAAATTCTAGATTAAGAAGATGTACAGATTCCCAAAAATAGGAACCTGTACAATTGTAATTGTAATAATACTGCAAGAATAATTGCATACGTAAGGAAGAGAAAGAAATGTGGTTGATGCTTAAATGTTAAGTCCATTTTTACAAATAAATTTTGCTAACAAATATCGAATTTAAGGAGAGTTGAGACTAAGAAGGCAGGGTACACTGGTAGGGATTTCAATTTTAAGTTTTACTAATTCGCGTTTGAAGTATGGAAATTGGTCATTGATAGGACACTCAAAAAAATTATGATCTAAAGTATCCTCTGAACCATAAGGGGTCGTTCATTAATCACGTGATGTTTTTTTAGCAACTTTCTGACCCCCCCCCTGGTGATATGTGGTGAGGTTTTAGGCTAACCTCCCCCCCCAAATCACGTGTATTTTTTTTTGTACAAAGTATAGGGCGTTCACCTTCAGAAATCGTGCGTTCAAAGAAAAATAAATACAAGTGATATCTCATTTTACCCCCCCCCCCCCCCCCCCCCTCGTGATGTTTCGTAATTTATTTCCGACCCCCCCCCCCCCCCATTCGAGCCTCACGTGATTAATGGACAACCCCTAATCACAATAAGGCGAATGGACTATGTGGAATCTGGAGAAATGGCTAAGACAACAATTATGACCTAGACGCATTCGAGTTATGGAAGAGATGTATTTTTAAGGCATGAAAGTGTTTTCGTGAAACCAGGACTTGACAGGAAAAGAAGGTTGAATTAATGAGTACTTGTTACCTTTTATCAGAGAGGACGATTTCCATTCAGAGGACCATTGGCGTTGATTTTTAACTTTATTTAAATAGGGAAATAGTCTCTAAACGGAATAGGTATACTATTTAATGGACCATGGACAATGGATTCCTTGGCAATAGAATCAGCCTTTTCATTTCCAACAATACCAAAGTGTCCTGGGATCCAGGTCATGACCACTGACACTTGACCCAGCAAGATATAATAAGCAAGTAAGAGAGTCGCTACTGGAGTTAAGAGGGGATATGCTTATTTTTTGTAGTGAGCTAAGTGAGTCTGAAAGGATGAGGGCATTTCTAATGTTGAGAGATTTGACGAGTCGTAAAGCTTCTATGATAGCTTTCCATTCAGCAGAGAAAATGGAACACTCTTTGGGAAGTTTGTGTGGAAAACACAATTTCCTGTGAGGTGCATAGATACTGGCCCCACAATAGGAGTCCGGACTGAGTTTGGAACCATCTGTCAAAAAAATTATATAATTTGGCCAGTTATTTTCAATAATTTTGTTGAATTCTGCATTATTGGATTCAGCTGAGTTTTTTATATTTTTTTTATACATATTCCTATAAATTGGTGCACCTTTGGATAGAAAGTAAGACTGTCACAGGGATACGAGTATAAGGGGAGAGATTCATTGCGATAGGAGTTTATGGATACATTCAGGAAAGTTGAAAGAGGAAAGAGTTGTTGTTATTAAACATATAATGTTGCCCCTTTTTCTTAAACACTCAATGTCAACAGTTGAAAATGGGACAAACGGTGAACGTATGTCTACACCCCTCCAATGGAAAAATACAATAATTATAATAAATCTTCGTCACACTTATGAAGAAAATGAAACGCAATCCCCGTAAGTAAGTCGAAAAGTAAGAAAATCATATAAATTTTAAATCTGTATACAACGCCATCTTTGATACTGATAAAAACAAAACGCGGACAGTTACGCATCGATAATTGCTTAATTGTGTAATTTTTAACTTAATAAAAAAACTGAATTTGAATTTAAGCTGATAAGTTAACACAACAGTTATTGATTCTGAGGCGGTACGAAGTTCGCTGGGTCAGCTAGTATATAGATATATTCAATACTAATATATTTGGGCGTCACTCTGCAGTTGGTATAAGAACTCTTCATTTCGGCACTATCGATATTAAAAACCAAAGATATTCAAAACCTTGCTTCGTACTAGATCAGTATATTTCCTTATCCCCGTCTTCGTCCTGCAGTAGGTACTTTCAATGGCTTCGGGCTATTGTGTTGTGGAATACATTGAATCTTAAAAAATTACAAAGGTTTCTTTTTTACCTAATATGAAAGATTCATTATTCATAAACTGCAATTGAAAATCCAAGCATTTCCACGTCATTGATTTCCACATGATGTAAATACACGGGAAGCTTATTAGCATGTATTTTTTTGGATCTATTTTTGTTCGAGGACTAAGTTATAAAATCAGCAAATACTGAGAAGTTAACGTATGGGGAATAAACCCTTGACCTTTGGGCCACAAGCAAGATTGCGCCCACACGGCCACTTCTTCAACAAAACCATTATCGTGGAAGTGGGTACCAACCAAACTACTTGCACTCACTCTTATAAAAGGTAAATCCCTTTTCTGGAATATTTTCTACTTCAAAATATTTACGAATGTTTTCGAAGAAATGGTTAAAATATTAATAATACTCCCAATCATACAGAAAAACAATGCACGATTTTCTCAGAAATCAAAAACTCCATTGTTTATAGTACTTACTTCTTACGGACTTTTCACAAAACAAACATCGAGTTATTATTTTCTAAATTTAATTCAATGCTCGGCAAAAATCAATGTTTTTGTTTATAGTCTTTTATCGTATTTTTTATTATTTTTCCGTAAATCATTTTATTTCAGTAAATACTAACAAAGTAAAAACCAGTCAGATAAGTTTTTAGATTTTCACGGCCAAAAGCATTTTCGTTGTTAGTTTTTGGGATGTTATGCCGTGTGACACATCGTTGGATCTACCGGATCTGCCCTGATGATGGACACTGCAACGCTGTCCGAAACGTCGGCTAAAGAAGGAGATAGCGCAACACGGCATAACATCCCAAAAACTAACAATGAAAATAAAAACTAGTCGATTGAACAAGTTGAACTAACACTCATATTATTCTCACACTATAAAATTAACACTCTTCTACTATATCAAGTGCTATTTTTTACCGATACAAACAATTTAAAAATCACATCTACCCTGATGATGATGTTGTCCTAAATGTTGACTGAAGAAGGAGGAAGCGCATCACGGACTTGTAATGGATCTTAGTTATGAAGGGAGTTAATTACAAAGCTTAATATTTGAATTTAGGTTCCAATAGTTTGCATACAGTTGATGATGTTGCTGATCTACGAGTCGACTGCCTCAGACAAGTGTTTTCTGGAGGCGTAGTTTTCATTGGGACGCGTCTATATTCCTTAGCCTTTTGAGTTGATATCGCAATAATAAGAATGCAATTTGTTCCAAAACTTAACAGAGCCTCTCTTCATTCAAAATGAATTAAGATAAGAAAGAACTCCAAAAGAAGCATTACTCCTGATTCATCAATTGTACACGCCGCATATAATGCAGTGAGAATGCACTTGAATCTGTGACTTTATAATTAAGATAAAATATGTGGCTCTAAGAATAAGAGCTAATCAGCAACACTGCATCTCTACTATTCGCCTCAATAGTCGGTTAGTTCCACACTCCACAGTTCCACAGTCTCCTCGGTGACTTGTCTCGAATTATGGGATCGTGATTTACCAATGGCTACTGATTGCCGACACGCGAGACCTTCATTTGGTTTCTTAGAATGTTTTCATTTAACTTTAGTTTAACGAAATGGAATGCTTCTCCTTTTTATGGAGGTATGAAGTCCTGCGTGGGCGACTATCGTCTGATTTTACTGATCAAAACGTCTCTTCTTAGCTGTTCAGAATATTCGTGTAGATTTTATTGTACCTTTTTTAAATGTCACGCCAATTCGATTCGATAATCCTTTATTTTTGCTGTGCTTTGACGAATTTATTTTATTAGTTCAAATAAAAAACTTAACTTTAGTTTGAGTCAAGTTTTGGACATCGACGTGCTTTCTTTAGGATGGTATAATACATAACAATATTATAAATATATAGTCGATATTACCGTCTAAACATAATGTTAAACATCAGAGATCAGAGATAATAAAGAAAATTGCTGGAAACATAAATGAGTTATTTTTTTTAAATTTGCCATATTTTAAAATCCACGGTTTTAATTTTTTTTTTTTCAATATGATAGAATGAACCAATATGAAGAAAAACATATATGTGGGACAAAAGCTACAAATTAAACATTAAAATAAAATTTCAAACTTTCATTCAAGTACGTATTATATATAATGCATCATTCAGTAGTCTAGTTCTGTGTTTTATAATTCATAAATTGGACTAAAACTTAATTTTAAGGCACATCTAGAGGCTCAGTGGGGATTAAGCTCATCTGCACGACGTCTAAAAGTATTACCCGTAAAGTCGATAATTGTGTCGAATTCCTCTTATCTATCTATCTTCCCATCACTCGCTACTCTCTACTCTCTACTCTATCTATACTCGCTACTGTTGGCTCACAAATACGTAATCCTTCTGAGGCACGATCTTTGGCTGCTGCAAACAGAAAGAATTCTAGTTAAATTTTAATTAGAACCACTGAACAAAAAGAGACGAAGCTTCAAAATATATTACATTCCTGTCTGCAATAGATGGATGCACATTTTAATCAAATCAAACCACTGGTCTTCAAAACGTAGAAAAAAATATTCTAACAAATTTAACCGTGGAGATAAAACGTTCGGTTCGGTTTCTCCAATGTCGTAAAATTACGTTACGGATTAATCGAGATTTTTACAAAGTGTTTTGTGACTTATTCCTGGGTTTTTATTCTCATTATGATTTGATATGAATGCCTATTTGTGTAATTATGTAGTCTGTATTTTAATGATAATTTTCACGTTTCAAAAAGTATCTTTTATCTCTCCGTGACGCGTTATTCGGATAGTAATCCGACAGATTTTTTGGTAGTTTTATGAACCTGACCCAGTTTATTATTTTGTTTTATCAATTCACAATAGCAGTCCACAGTGGAGTGCTGGTATCAATACTGAGGCATGGAACTGGCAGAGGAAGGATGAAATACTGAACGTTGTCGAAATTAGAACCCTGAGGTGTATGGTGAAAAACCATCTATGATCATGTGGAGACCCGCAAAGAATGCAAGGCTAATGAGTAAGATTAAGAAAGGGACGCTCAGATGGTTTGGTCATGAAGAGCGAATGAATGAAGATATAAACGATTCATCATCGGGTGTTTGAAATTGGTTAAAATATAATCAGTATTTATTTATACCCCAAAAATAAATATCGATAATACTTTTGGACATGAAAATCTAAAATCATATCTGGTTAAAACATATTTTATATAAACAAGCGCACATAGTTTTTTTTACAGGAATACTCTTTTGTATACATCTTATTAATTTATAATGTTAAGTGAACTGGTTTTGGCGCATTATTAAAACTGACGTAGGTATATTTGTGGCGAAACCCGTTTCGCGTGTTTGATTTAACCTGAAAGTATTTAGATAATTATTTATTTAAATAAAAAAATCCTCAGGGCCTTTTTCATATTTGGGGAAGGTGTGTGGTGGATCTTTTTAAGAAAAGGAAGGAGAAAAAGCTCTGAAAAGGAAAAATGTATGAAGGGTACGTTGGAATCTGGGGGACAATGTGTTCAGATGTGTCGGATGTATAAATCCATCCCTCCCACTGCAGTACTAGAGGTCAAGGATAGGTCGCTCTCAACCAGTCCCTCCCGATCTGGCCCACTACGCAGTAGGTAAGCAAACGCATTTGCCGTCAAGAAATTGAAAAACCTAACCCTATAAACCCGGGCACCCCTGCTATGTCACTAAACGTGGCGAACCTCTTGGGGTGATCTATCGCAGGGGTGTTGGTTATCCAATAAATAATTCACAGGGCGGCATACCCATACCGGCTTCCCCAATTGAAACCTCAACCCATGAACCCGGTCACCCCTGCAAAGTCATCAAACGTAGCGGGAGACCTATGACAACAGTTTTATTTATCCAATAAATGGATTCTGTGGCAGTGGTACCCATACCATCCTCTCAATTTGGAAATAGTTAATCTACCAAGTTCCATCGTTTGGTACCCTCTTACTAAATAATTATGTATTTAAGTAATGCTAACAAAACGTCGATATAATGTGTGAACATATAATAATAATAATAATAAGCCCTTTATTCTGAACTTCTGATAGGTATAAATACTAGACATGTTTTTGTTTATTATAATATTTCGAAGCTCAGTTTGCCTCTTGGCATAGGCCTCCTCTGACATTATTTCTTCGAGAGCTTTTTCAAGCTTCATGTAGTTTTTCTTTATTCTTTTTTCTTTCTTTCTTCGGTTCTAAGGGCTCTCGTACTTAAGGTTGCAATATTGAGTGTTTTGTTTCTTCTTGTTGTTAGAGGGTGGTGGTCTATATCTCCCGCGGGGACCAGCCGAATTGGGAGACTTTTCGTTTGTTCGTGTGAACATACTGAGTACAAATTAGACACAAGTAACATAATTATGTTTGTGTGTTGTCAAAACAAACTAAACTTCTATAAAAGTTGTGTACATTTTCTGCCAGCTGTATTACTTTTCGTAAATCCAAACAGGCAAAAACTTCAATAAAATCGTTTTGTAGCGCGATGTGGATTTTCTAGCACTGTTTGCTTCTGAAGCGTTATAATTTGAAAACACATATACCGTCAAAGTCACCAAAAAATCACTAACCCCTCAAGCTAATTTGTTCGGTTTTCGAAACAAGTGCTACGTTTTTTGAGATTTTCGCGGCCAAAAACATTTTTTTATTTGTTTTGGGGTGTTACGCCGTGTTGCGCTAGCTCCTTCTTAAGACCTTTATGAGTTTAAAAAAAAATTTCATATAGGTATCATAGAAATCGTTGTGAGTCCTTTACTACCATGGTTAAAAATCTAAATGATGTTAGAAAGAGAATACACCACGCTTAAAATGCGCATCCAAATTTTAAAGTTAACCGCAAAATAATTAAAATGCACGCCTTTATGAAACTAAAGTTTCCGACCGCAATTGGAAAAAAATGTATGAAACTTTGGGAATTTTTTATTAATTATTTTTACATGAACAACAAAAAGTTAGTAGACGACGATGTTTATAATGCATTTGCCTAATAAAATATGTGTGTATAATTTTGGTAAAAAAAAGTAAGTAAAAATTCTTCTTCCTTGCACTGTCCCAATACATTGCCTATAGGTATGCTGTTGGGGTCGGCTCTTCTTAACTTAAAACCCACCTTTTCAAACAGTCGTATCCATAAACTCAAATTCTTTCACCTTCACATTCAATGCCCGCGACACTGTAAATAACTAACCTAAAAATGTAGGGGAAAAAAAAAAAAAAAAAAAAAAAAAAAAAAAAAAAAAAAAAAAAAAAAAAAAAAAAACTATTTGTAAGCGTTTTTAAAGGTCATTTCAGTAACATTCTCCAGCCTTAAAGAGTCCTAAATTCTCCAGTCTTTAAAAATACATTTTGATATTATCAACTCCACTTTTGCCACTAATCTTTTAAAATGTAATTATGTAATTCTTATAGTGATGGGGGTAGCAATGCAATGTCCAGTGTTTTAAATATAATACCCTCCGCGTGCAAAGCCGTATCTTTTCCAAGCACAAACTTTCTAATTAAAGTGTTTATCGGAAGTGACCTGCAGGTAAGTATGTTTCTGTATCCATTTGTAAATATTAAAATTAGATAGAACCTAAGAATTATGAATAAATTGTACAGCGCCCTTGAGGTGATTTTTCACAAAAACGGCGCTCTATAAATTATCCAATTATTATTATTATTATTATTCTAGTTTTCAGGCTATAACTTCTTTGGTTCTGGGTATTGCTTTCATCCAGGCCGTTTCTCTGTAATATTTTGTAGCACTGAGTCATCCAGGAGTTCTTTGTTCTTCCTCTGGATGACTGTCGATGAAGCTCCATAGACATTTACTGCTTCGTTGTGTGGTATCGTGGTCTCCGTCTTACGTGCCCATACCATCTCAACTGTCGTTCCTCGAGCTTACTTTTTATGTCGGTGACACCGAGGCTACCACTAATGCGTGAACTTTCAATCCTATATTTTATTGATACTCCTGCCGACCAACTAAGCATTCGCATTACTGCTGTTTCAAGTTGCCTAGAATAGGAGTTGTACATAGTCCACCATTCGGAGCCATACATTATCGTGGGTCTAACAATAGTCTGGTATATCTTTTATTTAAGTTTTAAGCATTTTCGGGTCATACAAGATTTTTTTAAAATATATTATTATTATTCAAATTACAAAATTGTAAACGCATTTCATCATTAGTTTTAGGATATGTTCAGAAATATGTTTTGCATTTATTTGGATTTTATTGCATATTTATAAAATATTTTGACCTTCCTACAAAAAAGGCCCGACGCCTGAGGGGTTAAACAATCTAAATGAAAGCACGTACAATGTACATAAAGACGTAATGATGGCTGAAACATAACCCTTGCGGTATTGTTAGGCGATTGATTGAAAGCGCTAATTAATTTGTTTGCGAGCTCCAGTACCTGCGCCTGCGTCTTGTTAACTTAATGAACGCTACTTATCAGAGTTAATAACTTCATAATAATTTCCCGTTGCTAACTGTACCTACAACCCACTTCTACATACTTCTCTTCTGATTGACATGCTGCAAGGTAAGTGCTCCTCTCACTTGCTTTGAGAACGTTTGAATAGAGGTACAAAATATGTGTATGCTACATTATTACGTTATAGCCTTTTAGAAATGTTAACCATACAATGGAAAGTCTGTGTGCTGATGGTGCAAAAGCTCTCGAACTGACGCCATGCGAATTATTTAGCAAAAGCTTTTTAAATTATCGCAACTCTCTTTAGCTTCCGATATTTTCTTTTCATTGTGAGATGTGGAGCTTAGAAATATTAAATTATATTTTGATTGTTTTTGTGTTTAATTCCTAGAACTTCATTTAGTTTTTAAAAATTTAATTTAACTATGTTATTATCAAGTTCTGCAAGTATTTTCGTTTTTATTTTTGTTACAGCTGTTTCGGCTTACAAACTGGTTTGAGACCAGTTTGTAAATGGCATTGTAAGCCAAAAAAGCTGTAACTGAAATAAAAAATAAAATACTTGCAGAACTTGATAATAACATTTTTTTATTGGTGCCCTTTTTTACTCATTCAAAGTACGCTCTAGCGTGTTTAAATTGCACTTTATGGAACGCGCGTTTTTTAAAGTTACCATGGCAACATCAACAAATCAACAAAATGTGAAGTCTAAATGTCAAATTTTAACTATAAATCTGACAGGAATATTTTAAACGTCAGATAAAACATTACAAATGTTTCAAAAATTTTATTCAAAGTTTACATTCTTTTTTACATCGTTTACATTCTAATTACCTATTTAAATGGATGTGAAAAGAGCAGTTCGTATTATTTGAAATATCATACCTCCGTTTTTTAAATCGGAGGAAATTCTGTTCAAATTAATAGTATTCTCGGAAGTCAATGAGGCTGCACTTCCATTAATGGCAGTTCCAATAATGTTTGAAACATTCTTCTTATTTCTAATGCTCTCTTCCACGTAACCAGTCGCCACAGCTGCCGATTTCCATCCTACTTGTCGTTGGATTTGATCAATTGTCATGCCACTATTTGCCATAATGGTAGCGGATGTACGTCGAAACGCATGTCCTGTATATTTCTCAGGATCGTTTAATTTAAGATAGCGTGCGATTTGTAAGGGGCATGATCCAAATGTGTTAATACCAACCACTTGATTGGTGCACTTACCCTTATCATACCATAAGAAAACCCTGTCTGTACTTACATTTTGGGGTCGCAATGATAAAATTGCTTCATCAAACGCACATAATTAATTGCACCACTGTCGGCAACAGTAAAACGTCGAGCCTTCACTGTTTTAGATGGTCGGATGGTAATAAGCAATACACTTCCTTCTTCTTTGATATCATATAAGCGTAAATCGCACAATTCACATCTTCTGCAAGATTCCGCAAATGGCTACCATCTTCAAAAATAAGTACGTAATGTCCGGTGCTTCCGTGAAAAACTTCCGCAAATCGTCTTCTTTGAATACATACGCCTTCTTAGCAACGTCATCCGTGCTAATTGCTTTCATGAATGCATGCACTTTCACAAATGATTTTAAATCAACCCCTTTATTTATCCTCAACAGACATTGCAATTTCGAATGTATGGCCCACATAGTCGATGATTTGTAAGGTAAGCAAGCACAACTCGTTCATCTACATCTAATACGTTTTGCTCCTCCATCCATGTTATGAACCTTTCATATTCTTTTTTATAAACGTCTTTGGATTTTTCAGGTATTAACCGCGATTCTGCTTTGGTATTTAAATTATCAATGTTAGAACTCATTTTACAACACACAATAACTAGTAAAAACTGTGATGTCAACTATTAATCTTATGTGACAGATTGCAAATTATGTTTGTGTTTTTCATTTCCATGACAACAAGATATTGTGATGTCACATCACGAATTCATTAATAATTCTTATTTCCAAATTTTTAATAATAATATCAATATTTATGTTTTCAAAGTGTACCAATAAAAAAAAAATAGCGTAAAGTATTCGTGGATAACTGGTCTTTAAAACACTTGCTTTATTTCGAGCCTGTTTATCCACTTATATTTTAATATACTATTTTAATTATCTGTCGAAAAATAAGTCAAGGGGACACAATGCACGTATTTTATCTTTTACTAAGAACGTATGGTCTTGATGACTTCTATGATTTTTTTCTTACTTTAATTATTTTTCAATGAAAATAGTAATTGGACAGCCTCAGTGGTCAGGGGGTGAGGCTCTCGACTAGTGATCCGGAAGTCGTGGGTTCGAATCCCGGCGTGCGCAAGTAAATTTTATTTGATTAATTTGTGTTATTTCACAATTTAATCATTTAAAAATAATGTAAGGCATATTTGAGGCATGTTTTAGGGTGAAAGATACTCTTAGTATTGCCCTGTAAGACCACCATTCAGAATTGAAAAGTTGCTTGAAAAAGTTTTAGCCGTTTTTGGTGATCAGTTCTAAATAGCTAGGTACTTCCCCACCTTCCTTTTCCCTATCTCCTTCCCCTCCTCACCACATTCAGCATCACAACATACCAAATTGGGGATGGCATAGTCGCACTAGCTCCAGACGGGGTTGTTGGGACTCGTGCGGTTTCCGAATATAAAAATTTTAAAAAAGTTATCAATATCACAACAAAAATTAAATGAAATACAAGCCGGATACTAAAATTAGGGTGTTTAATGAATTACAAGAATGTACAATGTTTTATTCATGTAGAAAAAATAGGAAGAAGGTGACTTTGAAATATATTAAATTTGTTTTCAACGTATTCTACGTAGGTATATCTAGATCATTTCCTATCGGAGAATGGTTATCGGCAACAGAAACCCCAGGTATTAAAGTAAACATACGTTCTTACCAACACTAGTTTTGAGTTCATTAATCATCCTCTACATCGTCCACCATCCATCGTTGTTTGTTTTTTCTGTACTCTTGCATTTGGTATACCTACATATGTACCGTTTACCATTTTTGTTAATTCAATGAATAACATCCACAATAGTCTCTATCTGCTCCATATATTGGATATGTAACCTTGCTTTGGGATCTGTCCCCATTTGCCAATTTTTGATAACGAAGAACATTTACAATACTCACCCTATCTGCTCGCTGTATTATGCGGTTGGGCATATGGATTCACATTCCGAAGGAAATTTTAAGTAGAAGACATAAAAACTGTCAGCGGAAGAATTGGATCGCAAATCCGTTCCAGGGAAACATGGTGAATAAGATATCGACAAAGGCCAATGAGAGACTGACCTATCAGTGTGAATATTTTATTACTTGGGGTTAGCGTGTCCTTTCATGATTTCAGAATCAAAAGGTTACATGCGATCATTTGTATTTCAATGGAAACTGACACTTGGCACATGTACTTTAATAATTTTGTATTTATAAATCATTTAATAAATAAATAAAAACTGTAAATAAAACTAATTTACTCAATAAACAAATAGATTTATCTAACACCCCCCATCTTTAAAAGATTTCCATTACCCCCACCCACGTTTACCCCTCCCTCTTAGGTACCTCCCTCCTCGCCCCCACCTAAGTTGATGTTCTGTCTCCCTCTTCTAATTTTCTTTCTTATAAATATCGTGTATATCTGTATTATGTTCCATGTCTTTTTATGTACTCCTGAGGAAGGTTCAGGATGAACCGAAACCGGTTGGATTAAGATAAAATAAAGCGGAATTGAAACTAAGTTATTTAATTGTATTTATCATAAAAAGCTGTGTTAAAAAAATATATATAACTACTTCAGAAACTGTAAGAAAAAGAACTTTGCGTAATTGCACAGGAGTTCAAACAACCGGAGCCAGTGGAACTATGGTATCACTATTGTATGGTTTAATATCCGGAGGCCGCGGGTTCAAATCTCGGCGTTCGCAAGTAATTTTTAACTGCTTATTTTGTTTTTGTTTCATAATTTATTCTTTTAAAGTAATATACAGGGTTTTAAGAGACGTACTTGACTTACTTGATTACGTGATTCCTGGCATTATTTTGAGTAAAAAATGTAAATGAAATTTTGGCCACCGGTTACTTTTTTACTGTTTTTTTCAACAATTAACATGAAAAACAGTAGGGATTAGACAGTTAGGGTCGGGGTGAGGGTTTGGTTGGTTTCACGGCTGAGTGACCAGCGATGACACGTGGGAGAATTTTTTTTCGTAGACCAAAATTTCAATAACATTTTTTACTCCAAGAAAGAAATAATGTCAGGAATCTCTGGTTAAAGTAAGTCAAGTATATCCCTATATAGAAATATCGCGCGTCGCTTTAAATTGATTTAGCCGTATTTGGTGAAAAATCTGAATATCCTAGTAGGTACTTTCCCATCTGCCTCTACCCAATCTCTTTTCTCTTTCCACCACCGTCCGTTTCACAATATGCCACATTTAGGGTTGCGATAGTCTCATATGTTCCACACGGTTGTGATTATTGTGCGGTACTCACATAAAAATACAAATAAAACTGTTTTATCAAAACGTATCCATTTTGTGAAAGAGAATCCTGTGAGACGGGTTAAAAAACGAAGATGGAAAAAACGTCGGAAAGCGTGAAGGTAGGTACTAATCTATCCAGATCTGATAGCAGAAGATATAAAGCCTGTTCTAGCACCATTTTGTTGTTAAACAATTGTCTCTTACCTGAACAATCTTAGATATCTTCGGCACTGGAAGGGTGTCCAAATGATGTTTTACACACTGTATTATTTTTAATCTGCCTGTAAAGCATTTCTAATAATTTCTCATCTTCTTATGTCCCAAAGAGCTTACCAATCAGCCATGGCGGTCGTCTTTACATCTCTGTAAAACTTTTATCAGTACCAACGCAATTTATTGTTCTGTAGAAAGATTAGCAAAATGAGCTACAACTAATGTCGTCCAGTTTATTTATTATTGATAATAATTTTCACAAGCACCATTGTTGTACAAACCACAGAAGCTTTATAGCTTAAGGTAGACAGAGCTGCATTCCTCGGTATTTTTTTTATTATTTATTTAACGCTTGCAAAGTCTTTGAAAATGAAGGAGCTGCGGCGCTACTTCATTTGCTTACCCATTTCTTAAGATGCCGGTATTCGAATTTCTACCGATTTCTTGCAAACCTCCCTTTAAAATTTGATGTTTTTAAGCTCTTAAAAAAATATATGTTATTCTTGTAGATAATATCTAGACATCAGTCGTGCTCAAACGCAAATTATATAAAATTCTCTGTATGCTCCAAAAATTATTATAAACACGATTGTTTCAGTTATTTTACAAGTTATATGTATGAAAAAATTCACAGCGTTTCTTTAAATGCTGTTTAAGACAATTAACGCGAAATTTTTGCTCTATTTTAAACGAGTCGTGTTTTATTAAAGATTTTCATGATTTTTACATCGATTTTATCGTTGTAAATAAATATATAACTAATAAGTATAAATCTTCTAACATTCCTAATTTCATATCTATCCGTCTTCTTCTTTTTGGGGCCGGGAACGGAGCCTTAAAGTTAAAATGATTTACTTTAAAGATACATGAGTCATATGAATGATCGTAGGTCATTCTTTAATTTGATTTAACCTGATCGAGTTCCGTACCAGTTTCTTAGAAGGGCATTTCCATTATATGTATTGAGTTAATGAATTAAGATACCGTATCTCTTATTTAATGTGTACAGGATAATATTAAATAAACAAAATTGTATCTTAATCTCTCATCTGGATTTGTCAGGCTTACACTTTTAACGTGAGCATTGAATCTCTGCCCACACGCAGGAACCAAATCACCTCCCATCAGATAAATCACCGTCATTCTAAGATCAAGTATCGAGATCTGAACGAATAATTCACGGTCGATAAAATACCTAGAGAATTATTTGATCGACCCGTGTAAAAAGTGTGATTTAAACAACACACAAAAAACATATTTCTAGATAATGCGTATAACCTTTTATCGAGATTTTTAACTTGTTGATTTGGCCCTTCCATGTCGTTGAACATGTCGATATGTCCCATAGGTATAAAATACCGATTAAAAGTTATTTGTAATCTTGTACATTTCTCACATATTAGGCTCGGCTCGGGTGGTCCGTTTCTGTCAAAACATTTTCACTTTGTGACATTTATTATTTTTCTCACGAGTCCGCTTGTTCCATCGCAATAAGTTTTCTTATTCTTTCCTGTGAAGGTGACTCGAATAACAAGATACACTTTGACGTATCTTTTTCTCCGTTTCCAGGAGTATTATTTTTTATAACATAGCGTACATTGTACATGATCATATATCTTTCTTTAGACATATATTTATTATTACTTACACTGAAATTTATCTTTTTCGCTATGATGTAAAATTAATATTGTTATGAAGAGTTTTAATTTTCAATGTACATTTGTTACTTAAATTTTGAAAATTCTGCGACCGGTTTCGACACATCCGTGTCATTCACGAGCAAAGTTAAAACTAACTTAAAAATTCTATACAAGTACAAAAATTAATTAGGTGGGAGTAGTGGGAGGGGAGATTTTGAAAGAGTGGGAGAGAGGTGGGAGGAGTCAACGTTACTTGGAAACATCGTAAGTAAAGGTGATTTACATGGTGCTATTATTTTATTAACTTAATTAATTTTTAGATTTAATTTTTTTATTGATTTCTAAAGTTTCTAGTTAATTCCCAAGAAATACAAAAAAATGTTAAATTAAATTTAATATTCTAAATAAATATATACAAATACCATGAGGATAGGTCGATGTGTCCCACACGTTTATTGCACTTATCATAATAAATAACTATTATGAAATTAGGTACCTATAGTAATATTGCCAATTATAAATCCAGCTCCACCCGCCCACGTGTAGGCACGCTCTATAACGATGCACTTGCAATCACGTATTTATAAAGTTGCTTTGCCTACAAGCTATAAGGCGAGTATTGTGGTAACCTTCTGGTACTCTATTGTGGTCTGATTAATATTTTTTAAACCAATAAATTAATTGTTCACTGTTTTGGACAGACGAGTGAAATTGTAAGTGACCGAAGACTGAGAGATCTCCAGTTCACTGAAAGCTTCTCCTTGTGAGATGACGGCATTCATTCTTAGATATTCCGAATATTCCACATTTAGAGTACTCCGATGCCACGCGAACTTTATACATATTATTCGAATCTGCAATAAGCTTTATTATTAGAAATCATCATGTTAATTACAAGTCTAGTCACAGTTTTACGGACAAAATATATTTGCAAACTATCAAGACGCCAAGTTAATAATTCATTAATATCATAATTTTACATAATCCAATTAACGGAGAGTAGTAACTAAATGAAAAGCACTAAGCGATTAGCAAAAAATCTTCCATGAAATCCACAACGAGAGAGAACATTATTAGTGCAAATTAAGCCCCACTCAGTTGCCATAAAACAGTGTTCCGTAATTAAATAACGAATAAAATTTAAGTACGAAACGGTCTTAATCAATCACGATCAGGTAGTCAATTATGTAAACTTAAGAATGTATCAATCAATAAAGCCGTTAATTAAGTGCACGTCAAGAGGAGACGTGCGGAGTATGTTAAGCAACATTCGTCGATCAGAACTCGGAACAGATTCACGACGAAAGTTGTAAAGATCGGTTCATTAGCGTACGCGCTTCGGGCGTCAAACAAAAGCTCCGACATTCAGCGAAAAAAGCACTGAAAAATTACTGCCTTAATCACGTGACGTAAGCTCCGTTGCGTGCTCCCAGAAGTTTTCTGACTGATCAAATTGCTGCTCTCGATCAAATTGACGTGAACACTTGTTTCTGTTAAAATTATGTTAATTCCGCGTTCATAACTCAATAGGCTTAAAGCATTTAGTTCAATTAACTGGTCCAATAAACCGGCACGGTCTTTAGGATTTAATTTAATTATATTAATCTGAAATAATCTCATGATTCGAATAAATGTAAGTTTTATTCATAATTACCCGTTCGATACGGTTATTAGAAGAATTGATGTGGTGGGTGGCTGCGTTTAAAAATTGCTTCTTTTTTAATTTGTAAAATGATAATTAAAAACAATCTGACATTGTTTTATATCAGAATGATGATCACTATGAATGTGAGTATAACATTTTTACTTCCCCTTTTATCCCCGAAAATAGATTATTTTCAATGGGCCACACGCATTCAGATAATAAAGTTTTATTAAATATTTTTTATAATACAATAAAATATCAATAACTGGCGGGAGGTTGGACGGGATTCTTGTGAAATGTACAATAAACATCTGTATTTGAGATGTGACGAGCTTTGTTACTTCAAAACGTACTTTATGGTTGGGTTCCCACTCCACCACAACAGACATAGGCAGATACTACTTTCTCCTTTGTACCAGACCACCGTGTGTGAGCATATACAACCAACACACTGAATTATACCTTGGTAATAAAATTATCATCCAAGCGTAAATAGATCAGAGAGACTAATTTAATTTAATTAACTTCTCTTAAACATAGTAAGAAAATTAGTTTATATAATGGTTACGTTTTTTGATTTTCACTGCCAAAAGCATTTTTGTTATTTGTTTTTGGGGTTTAATGCCGTGTTGCACTACCTCCTTCTTCAGCCAACGTTTCGGACAGCGTTGCGGTGTCTATCATCAGGGCAGATCCGGCAGATCAGATAGTTTATACTATATTTACACTTGAAGTGCCAACATATGAGAACTTGGTTTACTAATGATAATTTAAATAAAAAGCAACCAATGGGGAAGTAAATCCCTGATGTGTTTTTGAAAAAACATACACTTAGGACGGGTTATTTAAAAAAAATTAACCGATTCATAAAATATTTAATCTTAATTTTCACGTTCTGTGTAAGTTCTTTTCAAATTCTGTAATTATATCATTATAGGCCAGTTGCTTCATAAAACTTAAATAATCGTAGAACTTACACAGAACGTGAAATTAACTTTAAAAATTTGATGATTTCGTTAAATTTTTTTAAACGACCCATCATTAAAAATGCACATCCATTACAATCATTCAAAACGAAGGTAAAGATTAATAAAGATGGTTTGAAAGAGAGATAATATATGTAAATACGAATGATAGAGGGAGCGTAATATTATAAAAAAAGTATTATAATTAAAAGGCGTATGGGAGTGTTTTGAAAAGGTTTAATAAAAAGGAATCTGTTTAATAGAGCAGAAACCTCTCGTAATTTCAGTCGTAGCTTTATTATGTTAAACAAGAGAACCTCTTTGGAAGGCGGGTGTGGGTACCGCTGCCCGGTAACCATTTATTGGATATTCAACACCTCTGTCAAAAGTCACCCCAAGTGACTAATCATGGGTGGCCGGGTTTATGGGGTGAGGTTTGTTCAGGTCATGGTGGCGGATGCATCTGCCCACCTTTTGTGTGGCAGGACGGATCGAGAGAGGCTGGTTGAGGGAGGCCTTTGGACCTTTCCAGCCGGACTCTCTCGGCCCATCGCCTTGCACCGCAGTTGGAGGGATGAATTCATACATCAGTCACTCCCGGACACACTGGCCCCCAAATTTCTACCCACAACGCATACCGTTTTCCTTCCCAGGACTTCCTGTCCTTCTCTTCCTTAAAAATACCCTTCATAGAGCATCCCTTCAGATGACATAGATCCTGAAGGAAATTATATCCCTCAGGGCTTCCCGTGTGGAACTAATGTAAAAAAGGGTGTGTTTTTTCTTATCAGATATTTTGGGCTCTAGCCTAGAGGTAGCTCCAAAATTCAATTGTTGAACATTTTTGAGATTTGTACAGAGTTAGCAATTAGTCAATATTGAATAAACAGCTGATCTTTAATAAGTCGATCGGTTTCTTGGAAGTAAGTTTTAGTTGTACTATTGATTGCGACGTGCGATGAACTTTTCAAATGATAATAATTTGAGGCTTCAAAGGAAAAGCCCTTTCATTCTGAATCAGATCATAGGCGTAATATGAGCCGTGAGACCTAAAATATTTATTTTTATTATTCCGGCATAAAATTGATAACTGTATATTTACCATGTAATAATGTCACACCCACCACACCACACGGTATACGGCACACGGCACTCGGCACATGGCTCATGCGTTGTGGAGAATGTTGCTCCGGAGAATATAAATGTAGCTCTATCTCGTTCAGAGGAAGTTACTCCGAGATGCCTCGTGGCATATCTTCCGAAGAATTTGAAAACTCGGAATTCATTTTATTACAAAGTAGGTGCTTTTTCAAAATAATCCCTGTGAAAGTATTTTTATATTATGACATTACATCAATGGAGTGTTATTTTGAAAAGCCTTCAGAGTAATCAAATATACATTTTTTTTATATTACCTGCAGCTTTTTTCAAATTCATTTCCTAACAGGAAATCAAGAAGGGAAAAATATTTCATTTTGTCCGTATTTCGACATCTAAATGAAAAGATTTGTCAAAAAAGAGATTGTTCGCGTAATCGAAAATCGTATATTGCCAATTGTTTTGGGCTAAGGTTTTTTTTTATCTAGTAGTCTATAATAATAACTAGCAATCGGTATGGCTGAATGAAAGGATTTTTTAGGTCCAATTTCGGCGTAGGCGAAGCTATTTTTTACGTTGAAAATATCAATAAAATAAACTCATAGTTTGGACACACGAGCTACACAAATTGAATTGGAATTCGAGATACAAATTCAACTTGCCAACATAAATAATGTATCTCGATCATGTTGAAATATGATTCTCGCCACAATTTATGTTGTTCGTAAAACTCAAACACGAGACAAAGGAAAAGAATAGTTTACCAAATATGTGTGTTAATATGACAATGATCTTTATTTATTGACATATTTAATACAAATGTTTTCCGATAGCCATTCTATTCTGGAATTTATGTCCCATGTTTGTCCGGGGATTCGTTACGGTTCTTTTCTTCCACGTTACAAAGGGACACGTTCAAAAATTAATTCCCCATAAATCGAAGCACCAAATGGAGAATAAATGCGGTCCATACAATAAGTCGACGTAATCTCATTGCTGGTGACGGAAACACATAAACATAGTTTTATTGTCATTGGATATTATTCAATCTTACCCCTTGCCGATCTCGTGGGTGAACCGATAACAAACAAACTAACAAATATCTAAGAGCAATCGGAATTCATGGCACCACACACCACACGAGAACTCCGAACACCTTCAACACAGGGCCGTGCGTACCGTCTTCCGTCATTCCGTCATTCCGACCAAGTTTCACTTACCGTCAAAATGATTATATTTTTCAAAAATTTGACCCTTTCTCTAGACCTAATTCTAATTCTAAGACCTAAAAAGTACGTTTTTCTGTATTGAGTGTATCAATTTGGTGGAACGAATATTATTTTTATCATTTTAAAGTAAGTACTTTCGAATGGTCTTTAAAATGTTCTATAAAATGCGCTTTATTTTTACAATCATCTGTAACATTTCAAATAACAAAATAAGTAGGTATAACGTTAAAGTTGCCTTTCATTTAAAGGAATCTATTTATTCTTGTTTAACAACTCAGGCCTCGAGCGTGTTCTGTAAGACGGTCAGAGTATTTCCGCTTTGCAATAAAATCCAAATAAATGGAATATATCTAACGCATCCAAAAATGCTTTCAAATTCCCAGGGTTTCATAATTTTTTTTTTAATTGCGGTCGGAAAATTTTGTTTCATAAGAGTGTAAATTTGAATTATTTCGTGGATAACTTTTAAACTTAAATATAAAGTGTGTTTTTTTTCTCTTTCTGACACCGTTTAGAACACGTTTCTCTCCATGACAGTAAGGGAGACACAACACAAATTAGAGTGAAAGGTTAAACAACTCAAGATTTTTTATTTTTATTTTTATTTTTTTTTTTTTATAGATAAACCATATTAAGACTGACCGGTCAGTGGCTGAGTTAGCAACGCGTGTGATTACCATCCAGGTGTCGTATGTTCGATTCTTCGGCTGGTTAAATCCTCCATCCAGGTTACATTCTCCGCCTACTGTGGTGATACTAGGAGACTTTGAATCGTTGTCAATTTATTCGTAACGCGGAATTGTTTGGCTTTCATTTAAAAAAATGTTATGTAAGATATATTCTCCGTAGATGTAAACGCTTTCGCACATATAAAAAAAACACGGAGTAATCATGGATCAGTCACAATTTTATAAGTGATAAACAAAAGACAATCTAACCACCGTAGCACCGAGTTGAGTAGAGTGGTTCCGCGACTTTTCATTCCGTGACAAAATATCCCCATCCAAATATCCTACGGACAAAACATGCCCCAACCAAATATCTACTAAAACCTAACCTAACCTAACAAAACATGTGACTAAAAGGCTACTTGTTGTTTAAGGCAATTCACCCTAAAGACTATGCTAAAGAGAGCTATGTGGATAAAAATAATACAGCCATCCAAAAAATTATACAATTCAAAAATAGTAAAATTGGGCAAAAAATACAGATAACAATAATTTATTGTCTTTATAAGATGACTGTATTATTTTTGTCCCATTTTTTTAGGTTAGGTTAGTTAGGTTAAGTTTTAGTAGATGGTTACGCCAATACATATACCCACACATACACACACCTACATAGCACACATACATACTGTTACTGCTTGGGATTGGTATTAATATTGTTGCAAATCCTGTCCTACCTTGTTCCCAAAATCCGCACCTATAACTACCTTCACCACGTCAGTCTGCAATCAACAGCCCGCGCCGCAACATACCCTATAGCCCCCATGCTCCCGCTATCTGTTAACCTAATTCCGCCGTGTTCGCCGTGTACACGAAACGCACGCCTATTGCTGTTTTCAGTGCCAATTGGACGGGGAGAAAGAAGACAAAATTGCCAGCATACAAGTTCTTTATCCTGTTTCGGTGAGTCCTTTCCTTTATATGCAGCATATGTTTTTTCCTCGTTCCAAGCAGTAAACAGTAACACAAAATTCAAGGTCCTTCGTCAGTCAATCTTCGCAAATATCAAATCCACTCTACACACACACAATCTCATTCATCTTGATCCAAACGAGCCGGACATTTTTGAACCATAATATTAGTAGATAATAATCCAGCAGAGTGTGAATACGTTTTTACAATACCGCATATAAATAATTACCCGCATTCCCGCAGTTTGATATACCTACATGAGTAATTTTGTTTCTTTATACCTATCGTATTATGGTTGGAAATAACATATTTACCCGCTATTAGAATAAATAGATACAAGACACTGCTTTGATATTTATTTCTGATAACTCATGTAGTTATATCTTGCTAATCAAATCGCATTACCTACCTTATAAATAATACGATTATTTCCTAATATTCGTATTGTTTATATTATTGGATTACATTACAAATAGAATAATACGATCGTAATATTTATAATTTGTTAATGATAATAAACGCAAAATAAAATAGTGCACGGCGCATCTGTTAACCTTTCACAGCTCACCAGTCAATTTAACCCCGTGCGGTTATCACTGTGAATTAATTAAATATTTATTAAATATTAATTAATTAATTCCGCATAAATAATACAGACACATTATTTTAACCGCAGTTTTAGTTGTTTATCGTCTCATATTTTGTAAAATATAACCGGAATAAATAAAATGGCTACAAGCGCGTCATCCGGGTCGTCTCGGGACGAAAGACGTCTCAAACGTTTAAATGCTAAACTATCAGCTAGCTTTGCAAGCTTACAGTCGGTGTATGACAAGATAAGGAAAGCTTCGGAAAGCATTAGCAATCGCCAATCTTTTTTGTCAGGCGCAACTACTGTTGAAAAAATTCGTTCTGAATTTATAACAATTTTAGATGAAAAGGTGGATTGCGAACTGGAATTGAATCCGGAAGCAATTGCTGAATACTCTCAATTAAATGCATTTGAAGAACTCTTCGGGGTTATTAAATATACCGAAGCAAATATGCTGTCCAATCCAGTTGCGAAACCTCGCCGTCAAATTAAGTTACCGCCTTTGGAAATAGCGTGCTTTGACGGAAAATTAGATAATTGGCCTCTTTTCTATGAAACATATAATTCGGTTATACATTTGAATGATTCTCTGGATAATGCTGAAAAGATGCAGTATCTGATGTCTAAATTAACCGGAAAAGCATTAAATATTTGCAAAACTATTACGCCTACTGGTACAAATTATCAAGTTATTTGGGACGCATTGTGTACTAAGTATAATGATCAACGCGTTCTTGCTGAATCATACTTTGACCGATTGCTGAAATTGCCTCCAGTTAACTCGGCCACGCCCGCTTCTTTAGAGAATTTCGCAGATGCATACTCCGCTAACATCGCCGCGCTGAAGCAATTAAAAATAAAAGACCTCGCAGAATTCATATTGCTACAACTGGGTCTTAAACGGCTTGACATAGAGACTGTAAAGGCTTTCGAATCTTCTATTAAAAATAATGAAAATTTACCTTCCAGCGCGGAACTAATCGACTTTGTAAGACAACAGCAACGAATTCTCAACCGCGCGCAATTCACGCAACCGACCTCGAGCCGCGTTGGCTCAAACATTAATTATACCGCTAAACCGCAAAAAACTAATTCCGCAAAGGCATTTATTAATGTCGAAAAAATCGATAATCACTCCATCGAAATTTGTTTTTGTTGTCAAAAGGGATCGCACCCTTTATACCAATGTTCTTAATTCACAAGTCTAGAACCACGCGATCGATTTAACTTTATTAAGTCATCGAATATTCGAGTTTGTGTGAACTGCCTCAGTACTAGGCACATCACAAAAGCTTGTAAATCAAAGAGTACATGCAAAACATGCGCGCTCAACCATCATAGTTTATTGCATTTCAAACAAACTGATGGGCGAAAGTCACGAACAGACCCAATACCATCTCCCGCGTTACAAGCAGATGCCGATAATGATAACTTAAATTCTTTGAATCCGGTTTCGCTATGTGTAACAAATTCATGCCCTAGTGCAAATACTACTGCACTCTTAGGAACGGCTGTTTGCACTACCAGAGACGCTAAGGGCCAGGTACAGACGTTACGGGCTCTAATAGATAGCGGCTCCCAAAGGGACATAATTACGCGCAAATGCTGTTCACGCTTGAATCTTACGGTGCGGTCATCTCCAAGTACTTACGTCACGGGAATAGGTGACGTAAGAAATGTGACAAATGGCGTAACTTGCTTAAAGTTACATTCCCGCTATGACATCACTCAGTCGTATACGATTAAACCATATGTAGTAGAAACTATAACCAGTGAGTTGCCTACTGTTAACATTAACCGTTCCTCTTTGTCGTATCTTGACAATTTGCCCTTAGCAGACACAACATTCTGTACGCCCGGTGAGATTGATATTATCTTAGGATGTGACATATTTGCTCGCATTCTAAAGGCAAACAAAATATCAGGTTCTCTCGGCCAGCCATTTGCTATTGAAACCACTTTGGGATATCTCATCTTGGGTACTGCCCCAACGATGATTGAAAACCCAAGTATAAACGCCACGCAATCATTTTGTACGTTCACGCAAAATAATGATTTTTGCCTGTCGCGCTTCTTCGAATTGGAAGACATTCCAGATGAGAAGTTTTTAACGCCTGATGAACAAGAGTGTGAGGACATTTTTAAACTCACTACCTCTCGTGACACGGCAGGTCGTTATATCGTCGCGTTGCCGTTTCGAAACAGTCCCTCTGTTCTCGGTGAATCGTTACCCGCCGCCGAACGCAGGTTTCGATCTCTCGAACGCCGCTTGATATCTCAACCCGCAATAAAGTTAGAATATGACAAAATATTACGCGAATACCTACAGAAAGGGTACATTTCGCCGGTCGACAATTCTGACTTACCTCATTACGTTATACCGCATCATATTGTAGTTCGTGAAGATAAACTTACTACTAAAATTCGCATGGTGCTAGATGCGAGTATGAAATCCGATTCGGGTTATTTGCTTAATGACATCCTACATACCGGAAAGAATTTACAAGGTGATTTGTTTCGCATTATCCTCAATTTCAGATTGTTCGCAATAGCTATAACCGCTGACATAAAACAAATGTACCTACAAATCGTAGTGCAAGAAGAATGCCGTCGTTATCAGCGCATGCTGTATAGATTTAACAATAGTGACCCTTTACAATTGTTCGAATTTAATCGCGTCACTTTCGGCATGTCTTGTAGCCCATTTTTGGCTATGCGTTCACTGCGTCAACTCGCAACGCATGAAAAACCTCGTTTCCCACTCGCGGCAAACTTGGTGGAAAATGGCTCATTCTACATGGATGATTTCGTCACCAGTTGCTCATCAGTCGAGGAAGCTACCGAGTTGTCGACGGAATTAATTCAGTTATTCGCTGCCGGAGGATTCGACCTTGTAAAATTCTCTTCTAATTCTCCAAAGTTTTTATCCACGATTCCTACAGCTCGTCGTGTTAAGGAACATGTGGAATTTAATCCCGATGAAAACCTAAAAATACTAGGGCTTCATTGGATACCCGCTTCTGATCATTTTGTATTTGTCGTACACACCGACGAAAGAACGTGTACTAAACGAAATATTCTCTCGACGATTGCTCGTCTTTGGGATTTGATGGGTTTCGCCGCACCAGTTGTATTATTGGCTAAGCTGATAATTAAATCTCTATGGGAGTATAACCTGAATTGGGACGATACTCCTCCTGAAACAGTTGTCACACTTTGGCGACAGTTTAAAAAGGAATTGCCATTACTGCAATCTATTAAAATTCCTCGTTTTTTAGGAATCGAACCCCAATGTGTATTAACGCTTATCGGGTTTTCAGACGCAAGCGAACGCGCATATGGAGGTGTTATTTACTTACATGTTTACTGTCCGAATACTGATAAAACCACAATTAATTTATTATGCGCTAAATCCAAGGTCGCTCCGGCTAAGACGATTTCACTTGCGCGATTAGAACTATGTGGAGCGCTAGTACTTGCACGATTAATGCATACGGTCAGTAATACCTACACATCAAATTCAAAAGCTCATACGACTTTAGCTTTTTGCGACAGCACGGTTGCACTAGCTTGGATAAATTCACCGCCTGCAAAATGGCAGACCTTCGTTGCCAACCGCGTCTCACAAATACAAAACCATCTTGGGGCTGAATGCTTCCATTATATAAGAGGTCAAGACAATCCCGCCGACTGCTTATCGCGGGGTCTTACTCCCGCTCAGCTAATAGACCATCCGTTATGGTTTAACGGTCCCGTATTTGCCCAATTACTTAAAAGTGATTGGCCTTTACAACGTTTTGATACGAAATCGATATCTGATCCACCCGAATTAAAAACAAAAATTTTGATGTCCGTTCAAGACAATAACCGCCCTAAAACAATCGCTCCACCGTTATTGTGTGCACTAGCTTCTCGTGTTAGTTCATGGCCGAAATTAATTCGAATAGTAATTTATGTTTTTCGTTTCATTAAGAAATTACCACGAGCATTCGAATTAAGCCATATCTTAGTTGCAGAAATCGCTGTTATAAATTCTATACAGCAAGAACATTTCTCCGAAGATATAAAGGCAGTCAAAGATGGGAAGAAGGTTCGGCGAGCGATTGCAAAATTGAATCCGTTTCTTCATGACGGAATTCTAAGGGTAGGAGGCAGATTGAGTAATGCTGAAACAGAATTTGACAGTCGTCATCCCATTCTATTACCCGCTCGTGATAATGTAGTCAATTTAATAATAGACTACTATCATATTAAGAACCTACATACGGGTCCTACGTTACTGATGTCGCTGCTAAGACAAAGATTTTGGATACTTTCTTCGCGCAATTTGGTTCGGAAACGTGTGCATCAGTGCAATACGTGCTTCAAAGTCAATCCTAAACCACAATTCCCATTAATGGGAGATTTACCCGCATGCCGCGTCCGCGAAGCTAAAGCTTTTCTTCACACGGGGGTTGACTACGCTGGCCCGCTTCAAATAATCCCTTATAGACGTCGGGGGGTGCGAAGTCAAAAGGCATACATTTGCTTATTTATTTGCTTGGTGACCCGAGCAGTTCATATTGAACTCGCTTCGGATCTTTCCACCGAAGTCTTCCTCAACGCTTTCAAGCGTTTCCTTTCTCGTCGAGGTCCTGTGAGTATAATGTACTCCGACAATGGGACGAACTTTGTGGGAGCCAAATCCCATTTAAGGTCTTTATTTGCACTTATAGAGTCACCCAATTACAAAAAGGAATTCTCAGACAATCTGTTGGAGAATCGAATCGAATGGAAGATGAATCCACCGCAAGCTCCTCACTTTAATGGGATCTGGGAAAGTAACATTAAATGTCTGAAAGGTTATTTAAATAAAATAGTAGGCACCTCTCTACTGACTTATGAAGAGATGCAAACAGTGCTTTCTCAGATTGAAGCAATTCTAAATTCACGCCCGCTATCTGTACTTAGCGTTAACGATGTTTCGGCTCCATTGCCGCTAACCCCCGCGCATTTTTTAACGCTCACTCCCTTAAAATCTTTACCCGCTGCTGATTTGTCAGACGAGCCAGTCAACTTGGTACAACGCAAACATCTCGTGGATCGTCTTGTTCAGACGTTCTGGAACCGATGGCGAATTGAGTATTTAAATACTTTGCAAGCTCGCCAGAAATGGAATACAAATGCTAATTCGGTAAAGACAGGCACGGTAGTAATGATTAAGAGTGACAACATCGCGCCCCTTCAATGGCCTATTGGGGTAATAGTCAATGTCTACCCCGGGGCAGATGGGGTGATCCGGGTTGCGGAAGTTAAAACTAACTCCGGAACATACCGCAGGGCAGTCGTTAAACTCTGTCCCTTACCGTCACAATAGATTTAACGACATCTTAGAAGTTAGTTCATAATACTTTAATTTTTAAAAATCAATTAGATTAGTTTCATTGTTAAATAGGTACCAAACCCTACTAGTTTTATCTACCGCAGGTTCAGTATTATTTATTGAATCCTTTCAAGTCATATTTTTCGTTTCAATGTTTTTTATTCATTTTATTTCCTTGCTATATCAGTCATTTTGACCATTTGGTAAAGCATTTATATAACTTACATAATATTTTCGTAACTTTTACATAATTTATTACATTCTACCGCGTGTCATTATAATTTTGTTTGCGCATTGAAACGTATTGGCACTCTTTTGGTTTATGGAAGTGGATTCTTTCATCCCCTTCCAGGCGGGGGGCATGGTTACGCCAATACATATACCCACACATACACACACCTACATAGCACACATACATACTGTTACTGCTTGGGATTGGTATTAATATTGTTGCAAATCCTGTCCTACCTTGTTCCCAAAATCCGCACCTATAACTACCTTCACCACGTCAGTCTGCAATCAACAGCCCGCGCCGCAACATACCCTATAGCCCCCATGCTCCCGCTATCTGTTAACCTAATTCCGCCGTGTTCGCCGTGTACACGAAACGCACGCCTATTGCTGTTTTCAGTGCCAATTGGACGGGGAGAAAGAAGACAAAATTGCCAGCATACAAGTTCTTTATCCTGTTTCGGTGAGTCCTTTCCTTTATATGCAGCATATGTTTTTTCCTCGTTCCAAGCAGTAAACAGTAACACAAAATTCAAGGTCCTTCGTCAGTCAATCTTCGCAAATATCAAATCCACTCTACACACACACAATCTCATTCAGTAGATATTTATTGGGTATGTTTTTTCCGTAGGATATTTCGTTGGAGGATATTTTGTCGAGGATATTATGTCATATTTTGTAGCGGGATGAAAACACGCATTACCGAATAGAGTTGACCAATCATCATTCATCATTCTTACGGTGCTCCAGATTTTATGTCCGGGTTGAATCTTTCCCAAATGAAAGACTAAACCCTTCCACACACTTTTCCACAAATGAATATCTAGTAAATTCACGCAATGTAAGTGCACTATATAAGATAATAAAAAACTACTGAAGTTATTTATTACGTACACATAATTATTATAATTTTTTTTTATTTAAAGAAAAGGTTAAATTGATGAAATTATCCCACATCCCTGGAATTCCTTGGATGTATGTCCCATGCAGGAAGATAGGGCCGGGTAAATTATGTTAAATCATTGTCTCTTGCTCAGTGTCACCCTACGAAAGCGCGGGCGGGTAAACGCTACACATTCCTATTTCCATACCTGAAACAATTGACGGCTTAAATGTTCCAAATCTGAAATGGACTACGGAGCTTATTGTTCCTTGATAAATGGAATCGGTGCATTCGGTAATAAGCTAATAACCGCGCAGGTGTACTTTAATATAATCGGGATTCCAATTCATGAGCTTTATTATCCTTAATGGATGATATACTTACTCGAAGGTAGGAAAGGAAATTTCATTTATATGGAGATTAGCAATGGAACACTTCGCAAATACTTCGAGATAGCCTCCCTGGTATTTTATAAGAGGGTCAAAATGTTTCCATTTTACAATAGAATCCAAAAAATTGAATATTTCTAAATGTATCCGAAAACTAAAAACTGTTTTGGAAAGGTGATGAAATACGCTTTCAATCGAACACATATATAATGAAGGATAATTTTTTTTAAACGTTATTGTCAACTCACTTTTTGTCGTTCCATGTAAAATAATTAATAAAAAAAAATCTAAAATTTTTTTTTCATTTTGCAGTCGGAAACTTTGGATTTATAAAGGTCATTTTAATAATTTTGCGGTTTACTTTTAGATTTTAATTTAAATAGTGGTATTTTTTCTTTCTGACACCGTTTAGATCACATTTCTAACCTTGTTAGTATGGGAGACATAGCGATTTCTATGAGACCTATATGAGTTGTTCCAAAATCTGAAAAAATAGACTTGACGGGTTAAGTTTATATAATGTAATTTTTTAATTAACTCCACTATGTTATCTACGGGGAAGCCATGAGGAAAGTCTTTTTGAGGAAAGGAAAGAGCGGACCTGGGTCTTTAAAACACTCTTCTACAAGTATGTCAGTAGGTTTGAAAGTATATAGCTGACTATGTAAGTAATAGTTTTTTTCATGATAGTTTCGATCAATCCTAGAAAATATCGATCGAGTTAAGTAAGTACGAGTGTTCAGCAACTGATAAAGTATGGTGGAACGATGAGCGTCCTCCTACAGATGGATATAAAGGATTTAATTTAGAAAGTTCGAAAAATAACTCTTTATTCGTAATTTTTTCAGATTGTTAAATTCTCTTTAATTAGCGGGTATTAACAATTTGTTAGAAAAAAGACATAAATATTATCAAAACTCAATTATTTGCCTAACATTATAAGATTTTCATCTAAGTGTGTATTGACAACGTGATTGGCATCAGCCATCAATGTGTCTATTTCATTTAATTAGCCTTTGGTTTCTGACACTTTTGACACCCGCTCTTTGATGGGCCGTAATAACAACCAAAAAGTGTTAAACCCCACGGCTTAAGCGTCGCTTTAATGCACCACAAGTGGAGTTTAACTACCACTTTAGTCCCAGAGATCGGCCGGACCCAGACCAGACCTGGCCCAACTTCCATCTACTGATAAAGCTGTACAACACTCTTCAAACTTCAGGGGGCACAAGGTAAACAAACCCGAAACAAAACTACTTATTAAACTTTCTACACGTATTGATGAATCAAACTTTTTCATTGAGTTGTCATTTCTCATCCCTTTTTAAGTTGTGGATCATCCATAAGTGAACTATTTACTCGCCTGCTTGTCCCCTGGGCTATCAAAACAAATTAAGTGCTATTTTCGTATGTGACTATCATGGTAGTGACTGTACTTAGAAGGGTCTGCTTTTATTTGTCAATTGACTTTGTAAAAATACTAGCCATTATATTGTATATAGAACCTACAAGGGTGGGGTTCGTACTGAGTTGGTTTTTAAGATTCGCTTGGAACTTACGTGTTTCATAAAAAAGCATTATTTTATTATTGGACGGTAAAATTCAGTGAAAAATGTATCCTTAATTTTTTTTATCATCATATCTTCGCAATTTCTCTTTTTGTATTTAATATCAATCCTGATTTTAATCATGTTAATTTAGAAAAATAATGAAGGCATTACTTGTAGAAATTAGATGATTTGTCTGCTAATACCGTGAATGTCAGTGTCATGATAGGGAACTAAAAAGGCATGAAATTTATTCTAAATCACTATCAGTTTGGATGAAATCTTTAGGAAAATCTGTGTTTTAGACGTTAGGCAACTTTACGCCAAAAACATACTAGCATGCTTCTTCAAACACAGTACTGTTTGTGACAATGTGCAAACTGCTCGTGATAAAACAATTATTCATATTCTCTTACTTATCCCATTCGCTAAAATTACTTTTGGCAAAGGAAATTTAGTAGCCTTGCAAAAAATCTATTCATGTTAATAAAAGTACAAGTTATTCTGTATATATAATTTAGACCCCAAGTCTGATCATCAGCCAACACAGATCAAGCCTGTCTCGACACAGGTATACCCTAGTGAGACAGGTATACAAATAAAACCAATGTTAATATATTTTATTATACATAAATAAATAAAAACAAAATAAAAAACGATTTTATTAAAACCTTTTTTTAAGCATGTACATATTTCTGAGGGTAAGATGCCCATTGTCTTTTATTTTAAATGTAAGTTAACGTGCTTATGTCATGCGCATGCTCTCAACACAGAATTTCTTAATGAGACAGACACAGTACATCTCCAATGTAGTGCAAATAATAAAGTTAAATAAATTAAAAATAGTGATGTAGCACAAGGGATGGAATAAGAAATCGGGGAGGCCTGCGGACGATTCTACTCTAGAACTTGAATCACTTCATCCATGATGTGCCCCGGAATAACGAGCGTAAGATAATTAGGTATATAAGATACGACGATTGTGAATAAAGCAATGAGTACTAAGTACCAAGACAAGATCGGCTTGTATTACTTCCACCCCGTGTCCACCGCTACCGTAATATTGATAAACCACGATTTTTCAGAACGATATGAAACTTTCTCGACTTCCAATGTTTAAAAATGCATTTTTTACATTCAATCTATCATTGAATAGAGTATTATAGTATGGGGAGGTTGCAATGCATCTGCACTGGACTCAATCATTAAGGCACAGAAAACTATTATAAAAATAATCCTTACACTACTTCTAATTACACACACTACCTTAATATTTAATATTACGAATGCTTTCGGCAGATATATGCAAAAACAATCCAGAACCATCTATACCCATCTATAACATACATACGTAAATATTACAAATGAAGTAAAAAATACAAGATGCACTTGAAACAATAATAAATACTGCAAATTTTTTGATTCACAAAACAATTTCAAAGATTACCTAAAAATAATGATCAACAGTAATGATAGGGCCTTTACCGGTGAACTTACAAAAATTATAATTTTAATTAAGCTACCAAACTACTGAATGAATATATTTTTATACAAGTGAAGGTTTGTTAATATGTATTATAAATAAACTTGCAAATTTACAACCTCAACTAAGGCTAGCCTCAACTAAGCTTATTTAAGGCTAGCATAGTGAGGCGGGTGATGAGAAACCTCGATTTATAACTACACATTTATATTATTTAAATATTACATACCGTTTATATATATATATATATATATATACTTTTTCTGTTGTTAACTTCATTGTAAAACATTGTCACTATTAACACTTAAAATTACTTATATTAATTATAACTACAGATTTATATTATTTAAATATTACATACCGTTTATATATATATATACTTTTTCTGTTGTTAACTTTATTGTAAAACATTGTCACTATTAACACTTAAAATTACTTTTGTGTTAAAGATGAAATTATCTTTTAATACCTAAATATATTATTATTACTATTTACTTTTAAAGGTCTGCCGCCCGCCAAAATACGTTATTGTGTTAATTTCATTAGGTCTATTTAACAGACCTAACCATCTTTCATAAATCTCAAATTATTTTTAATAAAGGTCAAAAGGTCTCCCTCACAGCCTCTCCCGATCCGGCCCACCACACAGTAAGTGGACAAACGAATCCGTCCCCATGACCTAGACAAACCTCACCCATGAACCCGGGCCTCTTGAACCCATGAACTTTCTAAGTCACCACACGTAGCGAACCACCTGTGGCGACCTATGGCAGAGGTATTAGTTATCCAATAAATGGTTATACTAAAAAAGCGAATCAGAGAAACGAAGCCGAATTCGGTTGTTCATTCTAAGTTGTTAAAATTTTATGAGACTCCTATGTAGAATTTACTCTATATAGCAAGTTTTAATTTTAAGAAAGCGATTTTTTAGTGTAACATTGGTCCCCGGAAATTAAAAATCCTTTCTCGATATCGAAAGGTTATTTTATTCCAATTTTGATGCCAAAAAGTAAAAGAATATATATCGAAAAAACTAAACAACAAAAAAAAACATTGTCCTTTTTAGAGGCAAGCAGCATTTTTTGGATGCTTGTGGAGAAAACAGTATGTTTGAATTTCTAACAACGGTTAAAAAAATAAATGTCAATTTTATTTCACACATGGATATGAAATCGAGGTCCAATCTTTTTCCCCAATCCTATGAAAATAGTATATTTTCTCAGAGTTTTCAATATACTCGTATCGTGAATTCCACGATGAAAATATCATAATTCTGTTCAAACTTCAATAGCAAAAGTTAAGAATTTTGAAGGCTTGATATTATTATAAATTGATATAAAATAAAATGGCTTAAGAATAACTTTCCAAGAATACCATTCCTGGCAGTACATTTTCGTGTTGTATCTAAAACTAGGTAGCTATTGACGGTTCTGTCTTGCTTTCAAAGTTACTTTTGATATTATTTCCCCAAGTATGTTTCTCGTGGCCATGATCTTTACGGTTGTGTTCTAATAAAGACGAAATCCAATATGGAGGGTCACGTAGGGTGGCCATAAAAGCGAACTGCGCACACGTAGGATGGCATAAGTGAAAAAAACTCACACTTTTAGGGTCCTATTGTCCTTTCAAAGGTAATCTCGGACAAGAACTTCTAATTCTTGTATAGAGCAATGATTGTTGTTTTTTATTCCGCCCTTTAGAAATTGATAACATAGCTGGAGAGCTAAATAACTTTTAGAAATAAAAATAGAGAAAGACAACCAATTTCAAAAGAAATATTTGAAATAATAGATCAATAATCTGACATATGTATGCTGTTGAAAATATAAAACTTATTATTACTTTTTAATTTTTTTAAATAAAGACCAACATTTTCGGGTTACTAATAACCTGACGATGTTTTAAAAGCTCCTACATTACCACAGTAAGCGGGAAATGTTGCTTGTATCATGATGGAGGACTTAAGGCGGTAAAAAACCCTAATAATTTTGGTTTACTCAAAACTCACATAATCATTTCGGGCGAATTCGTTACTATAATAACTTTTTTTTTCAAACTGACACCGGATGTAAGTTCTTTCTTTTTAAGATTAATAAAAAAAATACCTTAATATTAACATATTTTACGTACAACGATTTTAAAACTTTAAAACCCGTTTTTCAACTATAAAGTTAGCGGTGAGGACCAGAATTTATTTTTCTAGACGATGAATTAATATATAACTCTGGGGTGTATTCATTTAGAAACATCTTAAAAATTTGTAACACGTTCTTCAGAATTAATTCAAATGAACCCGGCGGAAAGGTTGAATCTCCAGGTCTGCTAGGGTGAATTCGACCGTCCAATATGCCGTGCCGCGGGTACGTATTTTAAGATTCCAGCATTATTTTCGTTGGTCGCAATTTTTATACACGGCTTCTTTACTTACGTCGTTAAGATTCTGAATATATTTTAGATGTACAGTGTCGTCTTAAGAGGAATCGAACGCGTGACGCTTGGGTGGGACCCAAACACAATGCCAACTCAGGCTAATACTATGTTGCTTAGATTGTTTTTTTTTATTAATATTTCAAGAAATGTACAAATGTATGTTTAATATTATATTTTGAACATCTATAGGTACAATAATTTAAAATGATCAAGCCGAAAAACAATAAAGATATTTTAGTCATATTTAATGTAGATACGTACACAATCCATCAACGGAACAAATTAACTAGACAACATTTTCGAAATGATGAGCTACTGTCTATATTATTTTATCTATTTGATAAATTCCCACCGACCCTCACCCTTGGTAGCAATGTTTAATATAAAAATTATCATTGCTTTGCGAATTTCCGGCGAAGCGAGACTAAAAGCTCCTGAGGAGACGATGCTCTCATTAAAAGACGAGGTCTTATTGCCTTCATCCATAAAGATGTAATGTGGCGCCACCTGATGTTACCAGTTACCGGTTACCGCAAAATAATATAACCAATTGCCGTGGAAAAGAAATAAAATCTTCCAAAGAAATATATTTTTCTGTGGATTCGTTTCTACACACGTGCGAAATTGCTTCGATGACACGATAATCGTGAAAAGGGACGTCCTATTGAAGGTGTTATCAAAATATATATAGATTTATTATTTTTGGAAATTCAAGGGTTTATAACGTCCAAACAGATAAATATATAATAAGACAGACATATCGGAAAAGTTTTCGATATTTTACATTATTTATTTAAAAAAATATAACTTTCTTACATTATTTTCTACCAAGTCTAAAATTACCTGAATCTACTGTAAGAGTTTATACATATTATTATTTTTTCTTTTATATCTTGAAACCTATTTAATGATATATCTGGAGTTTTTTCTTACTTATCTTTTTATAAATATTTCCAATATCATTATTTACTTACTTACATGATTACATATAATTGAGCATGAATTCCCTCACCAAACACAGGAGGGTTATTTATGGTGAGGAAAGGCTATTTTTATATTCATTTGCAACTCTGTATAACATGTGAAAAATGTATACTTTTTATGAAAACATACAAACATTAAATAAAAAAAAATAAAAAAAACATTAAAAAAAACTATTTTTTTTTATTTTTCAGGCCTTCTTTAAACCGTTATAGAATAAAGGGTTAACAATGCATAACGTTGCGATTCCACTAATGAAGATTCCACTAAAAGAAACGGTTCTTAAATTATTAATATCTAAGATTTATTACTTTTACCGAACTCATCTTACAAAACACACAAAAGTTCAGAAAAAAACTTACTCGTACTTCTCCGGAATATATAAAAAAAATATGGATGTTATTTTTGAAAGGTTTACTAAAAAACTAGGTAAACTTTGTAACAGATAAACCTTGGTGAAGTACGCGGTTTTCATGTTGTTTTTCAATATCAATGAGGAAAGCATGATATGTAATTTTTTTTATTTGAATACCTCACAAGAGTCCCAGCTGCTCCCTTCTGAAGCTAGTGAGACTATGGCATCCCCAATTGGGTTATGGTGTGGGGGTGAAGGTAGTGGGGAGGGGAGGCAGATAGGGAAGAGGGAGGTGGGGAAGTACCTGGCTATTTAGATCTGGTCACCAAACACGGATAAAGCGATTTCAAGCAACGTTTCAATTATTAATGGTGGTCTTACACCAGGAGGATACTGAGAGTATCTTCCACTCTGGAACGTTCCGCAAATACACTATATAATATTTTAAATGAATTAACACGAATTAATCAAATAAACAAAAAATTCGCTTCCTTCAATAGCGAAGCAATTTCAACACTTTGTTAATATTTATAATGATGATGCCATAAAACTTAATTAGATTTGATTACATGATCAATGATCACTATTTTATGTCATCTTTGAAGTCTCTCAGTAACGAGAGGTACTTACTAGGTATGTTAGGTTATGGTAGGTTTAAAATAATGTTTTTACTGACTTATTATTTAATTTGCAACAGTCTCTTCAAGACCTATGTTCACTCCTTCCTCTACTCAAAAATATTCTCCACTCAACATCCACAAAGATGACTTAGGCCTGACGGAAAATATTTTCCTCATCGTTCCTTTATCCAAAAAATATCACCAAATACAATACCCATCAAACACTTGATTACATTAAATACGAAATTCGTGCAATTCTCCCATTATAACACTCTTTTATAGGAAAACAGCGCATTTTTTGTATTTCACCCAAAATTCCTTATTCTTTTTACTCAAATTATCAATTCTGGGGGTGATGGTTTACATAAAATTATTACTCTCACGGTGGTATACTATATATAAATTGCGATGTATAATTTAAGCAACCCAAAGCGAATATACTTAAATATGGAAATAGATTTGTGATTTATTTGTTTAATTTATTTTTCATTTCTCATCCAATTAAAATGTTCTTGACAATGAAAAAAATAACATAACTCTTTCATACCATAAATAAATTGTGAAAACACGAACTGTTTCTAACCACTAACAAATAAATGCCTTATTTTGCTCAACGAGGGTTTTTATGGATCTATTTAAATAACACGATATTTATAAACGTTTATATTATTTAATCAATCAAAGTCACCTTTTGAAAACCAACCATTCACAAATAAACAAAAGTACTAAAATATAATTTAAAACAAAGTAATATAGAAAATAACCCTTTGTACATTTAATTACCCACACAACAACTGCGTAAGCCTGCCTAACAGGCATTCATTATTATTAAAATGAATTATTATGGTTTCATATAATAATTGAAGATATAAGAAATTACTAACTACGTTCTGGGTTTATTATTCCATTGTGTATAATATCATTACGTGTAATTAACAAACATTGCCTTGAATAATATTTCATTATTATTATTGCTAAAACCAATGATTACGTAGATGGCTCCACATGCAAAATGGTTGATTTATTAACTTACGCACGACGAGAAACAATAGATTAAAAAAATACATGTGTGCAGTTCACACGCGGTGGAAGTGATACCTTCATTTAACTAAAGTATATAAGAGTGGGAAGGCTACGAAGCACCACCCAAAGAGGAGACCGATTATTATATCTCATTCTCTCGTATGCTAAATATATGTGTTTGACTCTTTTTAGTGTCGCTTTTTTGTTTCATCGAGTTTCAAATCACATCAGTGCTAAAAAAGTATTCACTTCAAAATATTAATCAATTTTCGTGCTGTACGAGGAGACGTACGTGAAGACATTTTTCTAATATATAACAAATATCAGAACACTTCGACCAGTACGGCTTTGTCCATATTTTGTTACCAGTATTATCGTATTCTTTGAACTGTTTTGGTTAATTATTTTCTTTCGTTACGTTATTTGTTTTGGATGCTCTGTTCGTGATACGGTGACAAAATTAACTAAGTACGAGAGAAATAACTCTTCTTTCTTAGATATATTTATACTTTTAAATAAAACAATAGCCTAGTAAGCACCACTTTTTATATACTTAATGCCGACGGGATTTCCCTACGATCTTCGGGGCAGTATAATACTCTACTAAAATATAAAATTTACCTATAAGCTTAGTACCATGTGTTTTAATATTATATTATGCTCTCAAAGTTGGTTGCAAAAATAAGCTTTGCTCCAGGGGAGAAGATAGGGGTAGAAGGATTTTAGGTATTGTACTACCCTGAAGAATCTACGGTCGTAGCGAAACTCGGTCTGCATTAAGTATATACATAATATAAGTGGTGTTTGCTAAGTCATTGTTTTATTTTAAGTATTATGTCACATCACGATCTATCTACTTCTTAAGAACAAATATATATTTTTTATTCATGTAGGTATATAATATTATAATATTGCGGGTTTCTTAATAATTCCTCATTGTTTGTTGAAAGAGTACTGATGATACATTTATTATGTAGTAAAAGTTTTGTAAAATCACTGTAGGTTTCAATGAACTTCACTTTAAAATCACTGTTGGTTTCTTTTTTATTTATTATTTATTATGTTACAACATTTTATATTTCAAAGTACAATAGTGTTGGCCTCACGGAGTGGCTTACCCGTGCTGAGGTTTCGTGGATCTTGACTTCAAAATTACTCTAGGTTTAGAGGAACTTCACTTTAAATCAATCTTAACTTTAAAATCACTCTAGTTTCACGCTAGTGTGCTGTTTACATGTTTTTTTCGAAAACATCGAAGTGAAAATATAATTTACATTTCGTATAGGTACGACCATGTTTTGTAGTCATAACAAATTTAAATGGAGGACCGCGATGCTCCAACGCCTTCACAACATGTATTAAGATTGTTAACCGTCATTCAATAAAAAAACGATATTTTTTATTAAAAAACAAATTGATATAGGATTCCAAATAATGGATAACAACTTGAATAAATTGACCATTCAAATACGAATTTCAATAGAAAATGCTTAGGTGGTTTAATATAATTTATTATAATTTGTGGTGCATAGAATGGTCCCAATGCGTCGTCCAAGATAATGTCAACAACGCCCAAAATGTAGCCCTGGTGCAGACGAATCAAATAGGATGAATACATTATTATAACTGCGTAAAAAGGTTCAGAAGAAGTAGACGAGTGAAAAAACTTGCGTATAAAAGGTTTGTTTTTTTAGTGAGGTGCCTCATACTTGTACGGTTTCTGATGAATGAAGTTCAGGGACCTGTCAGCAACGCGACCTGCCCTTAGAATTAGCATACAATAACAAAGGATTAGTCATACATCCGAAGGAAACTTTCCAATTACTCTGGGAGCCGAATCAAGTCAGATTTGTCCTGGTGAGTAGTGGGTTGAACATTTTACAGGTACGAGATAGAAACAGAATAATTGGTTTCTGAAATTTATCCATTATAAAACACATACTTGTTTAGGAATTTTAGGAAATTTTTGAAATCCGTGTTTTTGTTATTCTTCGACACAAAAGAATGCCCCATTGCGAATATTGGAGTACATAATATTATTATTTCTACATAGGCTCTTTCAAGCTTAGCCATCTAACTTGGCCGTTGAAGAGAATATCATAATTTTTAAATGACACTGCAGACCGCGGACCGTAGTGCGCTCAACCCTACCTAAGATGTTCCAAATTTGTTGACAGTTTGATAATGATAATTGCATATCAGAACTTGATTATAAATAAACTGTTTTTATAAATGAAATAATAATATTATTAAATAATATTATTATTTCACCATTAAATTTATACGACGAGAATGCCAGCATTCTTATAAATACCAACCAGGAATTATTAGATTTATGGTCAAATAAAATTCTTCACGCAAAACACTTCAATTATCTGTTGAACCAAACATATGTTGACAAATTTTCGTCAAAAAATGGTTGAGTATTGGAGAGTTGAGCGCAGAAATAGAAGGCTTTATGCTTGCCATACAAGATAGAGTCATTAATACTAAAAATTATAGGAAGCATATCATCAAAGATGCAAATCAAATTGATGATTTATGTAGAAAATGTTTGGCTTTTCCGGAAACTATAGAACATATTATATCGGGATGTTCTGTATTAGCGCCGTCCGAGTATACATTTAGGCACAATCAAGTTTTAAAAATAATTCACCAAAGTTTGGTAATTAAACATAACTTGATAGACTGCCGTAATGTACCATATTATGAATATGAACCAAATTAATTTTTAGAAAATGAATTTTATAAAATTTATTATGATAAAACTATTCTGACAGACAGAACCATTAGTCATAATAGACCCGATATAGTTTTACATGACAAAATTAAGAAAATAACTTATATCATTGATGTCGCTATTCCAAATTATTGTAATATTCAGAAAACTGTTTCTGAAAAAATAAGAAAATATACAGATTTAGGAAATGAAATTAAAAGAATTTGGCATTCTCAGACTATATAAAAATATTACCATTTGTTATTTCGGCTACTGGCATTATACCTAGCTCTCTCATTCAAAATTTAGGCGTATTAGATTTGTCAAAAAATTTGTCCATAAAAATGCAAAAGTCGGTCATTTTAAATACATGTAGGATTACGAAAGATTTTTTAAATATTTATATTGAGGGATCAGTAGGATTTATCGGACCAGTTAGGATTTCATCAGAGCCGAACCCTCTGATATGAAAATATCTGGAGTCGGTGAAATATTTTCCCATTATGTTTCTGGTGGATTGACGTATTGTTCTTGTATTGTTTTATTCTTATATAGTGCACTTACATTGCGTTAATTTACTAGATATTCATTTGTGGAAAAGTGTGTGGAAGGGTTTAGTCTTTCATTTGAGAAAGATTCAACCCGGACATAAAATCTGGAGCACTGTAAAATAAATAAAAATTAAAATGTTGTTCTACAAATTAAACTTAATAACATTTAAAAATGTTCCAAGTTAGTGCTTTGTAGCTTAGTTCATTAAAATCGAACCATTTAAGTTGGAAGTCAGAAGTAAGAGGAATGTAAGAACAGTAATAAAATATTAAATTTAGGATATTTATCTGATTATTATTAGGTAAGTCTGAACTCGGCTCATATCTTTCACATAATTATGAAATTTTCCCATTTAAGTAAAATTAATATATAAATTAACCTTTCCTCTTCACAACTTGAATTTGTTGGCCGAGCAGCCTTCCTTGATGGGTGATGGTCAGAAATATTAGGAAAAAATCTTTTGTGTTAGTCAGGATTCATACGATAATTTCCAATATGACAGATTTGTAATAATGGAATTAAGTCTATTTTCACATCATTGTTTGCTTATGAAAGGGTCAAAACTACACACACAACTTGCCCCAATCATCTTAAATTGAAGTTTTTATGAATTTATTTTAATAATTTTATTTAATCTCTACGACGCCCCATTGTTCTTTACTTCCAAACCATTGTTTATCTTCCCGTCCAAAGCGCATCACAATTAATCTGTCAGTCAAAAGGCTTGCTACAAAGTAAAAATACTTTATATTGTAGTCATAAAACACCTCCGTGATTTATAAGTGATGGATATCTGAGATGAAGCGGTTGTAGCTTTTGTTTTATGGCGTCGTAGAGGCGATAACATTCAAATTACAACCGCCAGGATCTGAAGTCTCATAATGTTAGCTAAAAGGTTCTAAAGATATTCAAAGAGAGACTTACAAGCCATGAAAGTAAGGCGGCTTCTACTTTGAAAATGCCTCTCTTTGTTACTTGAAGTTATAGTATCAACCTACTCTTACTAATTTATGGTACTAAGGCTGGAAGCTGGAACCACGTATACTGTAATTCACCATTACATGCAAAACTTTGTTAGTATGAACAAATTTGATCTACATCTGTTCGTGTTTCCTGTTCTTGGAGCCTTTAAGAATTATAAGGAAATCAATATCAAGAATAAAAATAAGTTGATTTTTTCTCATGAAAATATTAAAATATTAGAATTACGTTCCTTCTGTAATGATGTAATAATTAAATAATAATTAGAACAGAAAACCAATATTTTGATAAAATGTTTCAACATTATTTCTCATTGAAAAAAAATTGCTGTTTTAAATTATTTGTGTCTACAAAGTACTGGTATTATTAATATTATCTTATTTTCTTTGGGAATGTTCCATAGCTAAGAGTATTCACATTTTATTATCTCAATTAAATTTTCAGTATAAAAAACTTCGTTGGGATTAAGTTATTAATAACCATGTACCAAATATTAAATTCTTAATTGTTGCATGTTTTATTTAATTTTCATCACAAAACCCGAAAATAAGTACCTACTTTCCTATCTAAGTTATGTTATGTGATGCCATTATAACACAGGATATATTTTATAAATATTTTATTTCTGATTATGATATTTTATTCTCGTATGCTAAAACTGAAATATATCACTACATTGAAAACCATAATAATTTTTATACATATTTAAATTAATAATTTATTGGCGCTGTGCTATTAACGAGAACCGACAATATTATATTGATAAGCTAGCGAGTTCCCGGTATGCGTTGAAATGTCATTTAAATAAAGGAATTGTTCCCTTGACCCATCCCCTCCAGCATTCCCCATCCTCCTTCCCCGGCTTCCCCCTCCACTCTTCCGCGTACATCCGTCCGGCGAACCCCCTCCCCCCTCCTGTGAATCCCTCCCCTCTTTTTTTCCCCTTCGTCCCTCCCGGTTTCCCCTCCCTTTGCCGCCTTTCCTCTCTGCCGCTAAACTTCCTGAAATCGAGTTATTTTTCAAACAACTTACACGTCACCTATTGCAAGATTTTTATACAAATTTCATAACGCCAGAGCTCATCAGTATATATAAAAACCTTCGAGAGCGTGCGCACAATACCTCACCAAGGTTTTTTTGCAATCGGGTGGATATTAAGATATGTATACAGAAGAAGATTCCAATAATTCCGATGTGCTGTAATAACGTGATCCAAAGAAACTCTTTACATAAACAAGTTGTTTAGGAAAGAAAAGTCGCGACATTCTTAACGCCTTCTCTGATATAAAACATTCTTATCTAAATTACATTCAGCATTAGGGGTGATAATCTGACGGGGAGGGGAAGGAGGTTGGTGATCATAAACAAATGCGGAATTCTCCCACCTCCCCCTTTCCATTGGGTGCGATGTAATCAAGGTGTAGCGCCATCACACGGCGATTTGGCAATAAAATAGCTAGAACACAATGGAATCCTCACCGTAAATAAGCGAACAGATCCTAAATTACTTGTGTTAGGCAGACTCGAAGGAAAATATCCCATTATTTCTTCGGGTCTCCATTCACCCGCTGGTCGCTGGTGTATAATCCAACTAATTTTGGATCAATTTACTGCGTTATTTTTCGGACAATTAACCGTTTCCTCGCTGGACACGCGAACATTCAAACCTACCTAAGGTGGATAGGTACAAACGTTTTTGATTTCAATAATATATTCGATAAACTTGATGATTATTTATTTTGTAAATTAAAAATACTTTAATCAAACCCAAAATTTTTATTTGAGTTTTGAAACAGTTTCATCACCCACCATATATGTAAATAAATCGTAATTATTTTAAGATTAATATTTTTTCTCTTATATAAATAACAAAAATTATAGACACAACCCACAAAGATCTACTCTTTGATTATTTTATATTAGAGGATCAAGTTACCATGGAAGAAAAACGTAAAACAATAATATTCTAATATGTATACCTCAGAACAGGTATGAAACTAGTGAGGAGTATGTATATAATAAAAAATATGTGATTTCCTGGACACATTAACACCCACCCCTTTTACCTTCTTCCTTCCCAGAACTTCCTCTCCTTCCTTTCCTAAAAAATCCACACAGCATCACCAAAGACGACGTAGACCCTGAATGGAAATATTTTCTTCGGGCCTCCTGTGTGGAGCTAACTTAAAATAGTACAAAGTAATTCTTATTTTTAATCGATAAACTAACTTTTTTTCAAGTACTAAAATACATAATATGTATTTTCAACTAAGTACATAAAATTTTGTCATTATGTACCTGCTGACAAACTACATAAGTAGTTTAGCAGGATTAAATTTTAATAAATAAAATACTTCTTACAAAAAAGTTTTATGGATAAAAACTTTTTAGAAGTATTTTATTTTTTTATTTTTTATTTATTTATTAACATTTAAACCTGCTAAACTACTTATGTAGTTTGTCAGCAGGTGCATAATGACAAAATTTTATGCAATAACCGGGTACATTTTCAAACATATATGTATAACGTTGATGATAAAATAACAATTAGATAAATTGTTTAAATTACAGAATAGTTTAGTTGTAAATACATAAATAGCAGTATAAGCAGTACATAAACTAGTACAAACGAATATCAGCAAATGAATATAATCAACAAGTAAATTAATAGTTTTATATGAATTATATATTATTTTATAAAATAAATAACATAAGAACCCTTATTAATGAGGATACAACTTAAAACTATTTCCATTATTTTTCTAATTATATGTTCCTGTGTGTTTTTTAAATTATTCGCATGATCTTAGAATTATTAGAGGCATTATTAAAATTTATGTCTAAATTTTTATTTCTATAATATTAATTTTAGGTTTTTTTTATTCACTTCTTCAAACTTTGCAAAATAACTTTGTGGCATTATTTATTATTTAATTAATAACAGATCACTTTGTATAAACCACTTTTTAATAAAGAATATCGACATGTTTCAATAACAATGTTATCTTCTTCAGGATATGTTAACATTAACGGATATGTTAATATTAACATATCCTGAAGAAGATAACATTGTTATTGAAACATGTCGATATTGTTTATTAAAAAGTGGTTTATACAAAGTGATCTGTTATTAATTAAATATTTTTGTTCAATTCAGATTACATACAGAAATTCGCCGATGAATGAGCAAATCGAGTATACTTTTGCAAACTGATATATAAGTTGTGTTGAAGAAAAGCGTTTTACAATAATTATTTATCGTGAACTTGCTGTTATCCCAATTCTCTCAAATATACTAGCTTAATCGATGATAGGTAGCGCAAATTAAACCTATCTTTAAATTGTTAAAGGTCGTCGTGATTAAAGCTCGCACCTCTCGAGAAACAGTAGAATAAAAGCACGAAAGCTTTAAGGTGTCAGAGGGCGCCCTCTGCAGTCCGCAGTGACCGGGCCGTTGGGGGCACACTGTTGAATAGTTCGTGCCAGTGAGACTTCCAGGCGAAAACTAATGGGGTTCACTGTCAGGCCGAGAGATTTACTGCGGTCCCGAGAAAATAGGTAATATTTTACTATTAGAAATGTGAATAGTTGTATTACGATTGAGTATACAACTCAGGTTGGTATAAGTTTCAATTACTTTTACCAAATACAGTGAGAAAAGATGGAAAAAATAAAGTTATTTTCAGCATCGTTCTGGTGAAAAACTGTCATTCAGAATTGAAATGTTAGGCCGTCTCGGATCCCGCAAGTGGTGCTTTCGTACCATTCCTTGCTACTTCGTCAACTCGCTCGTTACCCTCAATATCTTTATGTCCTGGTTCCCAGATCAGGGTTATTTTAATGATTATATTACTTTTTTTATATCAATTTTTTTTTTTATATCAATTAGGCAAATTTTAGAATTTCAATGCCAAAATTATTTTCGTTAGTTGTTTTTGGAGTGTAATGCTGTGTTGCGCTACCTCCTTCTTTAGCCAACGTTTCGGACAGCGTTACAGTATCCATCATCAGGGTAGATGTGACACATTGGCTAAAGAAGGAGGTAGCGCAATATAGCACAATACCCTGAAAATAACTAACGAAAATTATACAAATTGTCCTAAGTAACGTCACTATCTCAGTGCCAATTCTTTTTCCAAACTTTCTTCGGGCAATATTCGAATAAGAAATCCCAAAAATCACTAAGATTTCACATTTGAAAAATGTTTACTTTTACTGAACCATTAAAACGGCAACCATATTGAAATGGAAACGGAAAAATGTACACACATTTATACACAGACGAAATGCAAAGCAGCCGGGTTAAAACAGGACTTCATTACGCACAGTCAGATAGAACGTGGTATGACGATATTTGTGACATTAAAAATAGAAAAAAAATTCTACCCACTAGCTAATCTTTCCCATTAAAAATATTTTTGAATTTTGGAGGCAAAATCAAAATAGTTTTTAAAATATTTGATCTTATAATTATTATAATTAGTGAGGCTTTGAAACATCTACTTCATACCAAGTTAATACCTACGCCTCGGCGTGTTATATGTATATTTAAAAACAATATTATTTTAGGTTGTTAAAATTAATATCTACTGGGGAGAAAACAAGGTGATGGTTACATCACAATATTAAGATTTTTAAATGTTGTTAATCGGTTTGGACGTGGCTGGGAGCGAGTCCTCACTCCTCGCTCCTCGTTATTATCACATTTAATGAGGGGTAACGCGGGCCGAGGCCGAAATGAGAAGAGATTTATTATTAAAGCTCGTTATGCCTTTCCAATGCTGTTCACAGGGCAGTGAAGCCATCGGGGATTTTCAAAAAAAATATTATTATATTGGTACGTCATTCTGTCTGTAATAGAAATTACCTGCTCGGTTGCCCTTGTTAAGACAATGCTTAAAGCTCTACATACAAACTTTGACTTTTTCATAAATGTTTTTTTTTCTCAAATAAGAACATTAATTTATACTGATTTACTAGCAGTTTTGTTAACAGCAGTAGATTTGGGGTCCAAAAAATATGTTTATAATTTTCTTTTATTTAATAATTTAAACAAAAATTTCCTCTGAAATCATAATATTTCTAAGTAGTAACATTATATACCAATATTTTATGAAACATTTTTTTTAATTTCAAATAAGGAATTATACAATCTTTCCATAGAAACGTCGTTATCTCAATGGCAATGCATTTTTAAAACATTCTCCAGCAGGTAAGTACCACAATATTGAAAAAATGCGAATAAGAAATTCCAAATAAACACATGTCTTATTATCTCACATTGTCTTATTCAAAGTTAGTCGTCTAGTCAATTAATAAACTATGGCATGAATGATAAATGAAACGGAACACAAAAAAATATTTACAGACATATGAAATGCCAAACGGTGGAGTTAAAACAGAATTTCGCTACGTTCAGCAAATTATACCGTGAATGGCAGATGGACTCAGTAGTCCTGGCGAAAGACCACAAACCAGATTTGAAACGTCATTCGACACGGTTTTGCAATGATATGTGAGCAGATCTGGACACTCAAACATCTTCTTCGCCATTACTAACCCTTCCCCACCACATCCTAATAATAATTTTTCTTTTTTTTTCCTCCAAAATGAAAAGCATCTCAGTCAATCACAAGTTCATTAGTCTTATTTAATATTTTTACAGTGGACTGTAAAAATTTACGGTTAAAAAGCAAAAATGTTTGTCAAAAGAATAACAAAGAACTAATGAACTTTTACCTCCGGGTAAATTCCATTTCACTAAAATAGAAATGCAACGACATATTCTTCGTAAAGCCCTCTTTTGAAATGTGAAATTACAGTTTATTTTTTTTACATGACGATGACTGTTTCACCTTTTGTAGGCATTGTCGAAAATGCTTTGAGATTTGGTTATAATATGATAATTAATAAACAGAGAGCAATGACACATAGAAATGGAATATAAGTACATTTCTAATTGATTTAGTTTAATCAAACATAAATAATACATCTTAACACTAATTACATACATCATACTAATTAGTACATATGGTGGCGCAAATTATTTGATTCATTCAACTTCATTCCAAAATATCACAGGTAAAAATGCACAATGCAATATTCACAACATTCGTAGCGGGACGAGAAACGACGAATAATGATTTTTGTCACAGGCCTGGTCATGGATAAAGAAAGGGGAATGTAAATTTTGGCTATTCAATTATCTTGATTTTGAACGATCGGTAGGTACCATAATCCGTGCAAACATAAACGGACTCCAGAAGATGAAATGCTATAAAACAAAAGGACAAATTAAGCGATGTTCTCACAATATTGAGAAGTGGGTGAAATTTTTTGGCCAGAATCCAAAATAAATGGTACTTTATTGGCAGGGTACAGAGACTTTTGCATATCAATGCAGAGATTAAAGAAGAAAATATGGTTGGCATTTTAATTACTGCAAAGTTATCAAGGCAAAAAGTGGGAAGAATAGTTGATAAATGAAATTTTAGCTTAGTTCCTCAAGGCATAGATTGTAACACGTTTAAAAGTTCGTGATACCTCGGTTATTTGCTTAGCCCTTGAAAAGAATTTCATTCTACGTGCGAGCATTTCGACGCGTGCCTAAGGTTGTAAAATACGAGCACACATCTTATGTAGACAATCTCCTTGGAGAATGCTTACTTAAGTTCGTCTAAAATAATATTTTGGTACAAATATTACCCAAGCTCTGTGACAAGTAGCAGACGAGGCAGCTTCTAAGCCGGGACATCTTGCCATGTAGGTACCAGAATTACAGTAGGTCGGTACTGCTCGTACGCTATGTTCATTAGATTAAGTCAATTCCGCCTATGTTATGTCTTAATTAAACATTTGAGCACTACACTTAAAACTTCTCACATGTGTAATGTATAATTAATTATGTTGAAATGTGCATGGAAGTACCGTTGTATTCCACCAATGAATTATAATTTATCAAATAGTGTGTGCAATATAGAACTCTCACTGTAATAACATAAAAAACGCAACAAAATAAAAACGAATAGATCTTCATCTTAAGACTTGCCATCTTAGCCATTTTCTCAAAAAATCCTATCACTAACGATATAGTCGAAATTTCAATTCCCCACGGGAAAAAATAAACTTTCATCTATTTGACTGAGTTTTGTTTCAAAGTTTTTAGTATTCCGAAATGAAACGTTGCTTGAAATGGATTTGACCGTTTTTGGTAACCAGATCTGAAAGCTAGGTATCTACATCATTTCCCCATCTCTTTCCCGTTATGACTACATTCAGCTAAATAATATACCACAATTGGGAATCCCGTGGTCTCAGTGGCAAACGGTCGGCAGCAATTGGGACTCTTGCACGGTATTCAACTTTTGTAGAAAATTAAAAATATATTTGTAAAAAGCATTAACTTTGTGGCTCGCCATAATTTACAATAAAAACACATATAAATTTGTTGTAGACCACTTTTATTTTTAACACTCTACCGTTTTCGGAAGCACCCTTCCTTCGACAGGAGAATATTATAACTGGATGAGATATTATAACTGGAGAATATTATACAGTTATAATATTCTCCTGACAAAGGAAGGGTGCTTCCGAAACTGGTAGAGTGTTTAAAAAATAAAAGTGGTCTACAACAAATTTATATGTGTTTTTATTGCAATTTAGTTTGCAATTTTTTTTAAGTGCATTTATTTGTGTTTGAGGGTGGAACACACTTTAAGAATCGCCCTGATTAGAGATACAAGAAGATTTACAAAATAAGTGTGCATTTTAAAATAATATAGCATTTCAAAGTAATTCGATCTCGATGGTAATACTCCGAATACTCAATCTTCAACATGTTCTTATACTCCATTCCTTTGACTAACTTCATAATTTATCCTAATTACCATATATCTTCTACCTGCGTAGTATTTGTATACCATAATATATTATATACTACCTGCGTAGGGAAGTTTATAATAATGTATATAATATATATATTTGTAAACTAAAAATTACTTGTTAACTTATGTATGCAGCGCCAAGATATCATGTACGCGCCGCGCGCAACCCAGCCTAGAAGCTTTGAGACTCGCGACGAAAGCGCGCCGGTCTACCCGCGGTTGCTGAAACTATCCTGGCTTTTCAAACCACCGCGTGCCTATATAATAATTATTTTCTTGAATGTTAAGCAATAAACAAATAATTAACGTAGATGTGTAATGATCACCATGAGTGTGCCCCATTTCATGACTGGATCATTAAATCAGTGTTCATGATGACTGAGCACCTGCTGAATATTTGGTATTCCTCGTTAACCTTGATTTACTGCGGCATCCTCGCTGACGCTATAACATCCTTAATTTATTATTATTCAGGCTGAGGGAATAAACGGGATTATAATATGTATATGAAAACATGGTCAAGGATTGGTAATATCCCATTTACCGCAGTTAATAATCGAATAATAGAAAAATTATTTAAATAGAAATGTCCTTAGATTTGTGGTATTTTGAACAAATCATTTGAATTATTTTATTGGTAAAAAAGGTATTTCGAACGAACGAAAATAGGAAAATCTTGACATTCAAACGAAGATTATTCCCTTTAGCCATATTATATTATCAAATGAAATCAAAGTTCAAATCGAATCCCAGGGGAAATATGGCTGGAATATTTCATCAAAATATTATACTATTGAATGTGGCTTTAACTTTGTGGTTAATCAATCCTTGTCAAGTTATCCTATAAATAAAGTAAACAATATAACTTTGTTTGAACCACTATTTTCTTTTTATTTGGATTACTAACATCACGTTCATCAGAATTAATTAAAATGAACCCGGCGGAAAGTTCGAATCTCCAGGCCTGCTAGGGCGAATTCGACTGTACGTCCGTCCAATACATTGTGCCGCGGGCGCATATTTGTTTACACGCTTTCTTTACTTACGTCGTTAAGATTTCCACGTTATTTTTCTTCTTTTCTTTGATATGACAAATTCGACAGTTGGTCCATCCATACACGGGTCGCGAGTCTGAATTTATATACACGACTTTTTTACTTACGTCGTTAAGATTCTGAATGTATTTTAGAATAGGTATAGTGTCGTCTCAAACTGCTCTCAGGAGTTATTCCGCAGTGTAAGAATCTGAAAAGTAAGACGCGTTATTTTTGCAACTAGCCTTAATAAAAATGGTGATGAACTATTGAATTTTCAATGTAACTTATCCACATCCCATTAAGAAGGATCATCTATTAAAAATGAAGTCTTGCCTAATAATTTCTACCAAATGCTTCTCTCTGTTAATGACTAGGAAATTCAGTAATTATTTTGTATTTGAAAAGATTAATTGCCCTTTGACCTGAGACACGTCCGACGATAATTGAAATGCAGCAATAGCGATCAATAACTCAGGAAATGTCAATTAACTGTCAGATTAATCAAGATAAAGTGTGAAATGGACACTGACTTGTTAATCAGTGCTATGTGCAGCTTTGAATAATTTAATGTCATCTGACAGCACTTAATGTATTTTAGGGTATATTGTCATATGTATATATTTTGATAGATATTCCAATGAGTTCATTATTACAACGTCCATGAGGTGATTTTTACACTAAACAATTTGTCCATGCATTATTATTATTGTAGTGTTCAAATTATCGGAATAATCTCGTAGCAATTTACCTATGAATGTTATAAGTTGGAAGCTCGCCAAAGCTTTTAATGTGCTTTATACTGTTTAGTGGTCATTTCATTTAGATAAAGGTCAGTATGATACACCCTACCCCCCACAATATAGCCCCCGATTCTGGCCGCGCCTTGGCCAACAAACAATATTTCCGCGAAAACTATGGTAAATTCTTATTTTTTTGATATTATTATTATTTAATAAATAAACAGTTTTTATAAAATATTAAATTATCGTTACGTGTGAGAGCTATTTCATTATCAAATTAAATAATTAAAAATAAAACTTTAAAAAAAAACTTTATTATTTAACTTTATCTTTTTATGGTGCTATTTATATTATTATTTTAATTAATAAATATTTATTCTTCGATTTGTATAGCTGTTTGCGCTATTTGCCTATGATTAGGTTAGATATTTACCGATTGTTTAGTTTGAGTTTAATAAATGACGCCACATGAGGTTCCTAATTTTTTTATAAAATACCTCCAGTCACTACGAGGTTTGTAGAAAAATGCAGAGCAGACCTATCACCCAACCTTACCATGGATAATTTTTTAGTTTTAATAAAATATTTGTAACAAATGAGTAGGTTAAAGGATGTTTATATTATATTTTTTGGTCATCTTCACTAGGGGTTCCTGTACCGAGGCAAAACTGAATTGTCGTGCTGACTTTAAAAAGTTATTAAAGAGTATTCTTTTTATTAAACGAATGCAGCAAAAGAAGTACAATCAAATACCGCATGTAAATTGTAACATAACTTAGAATATGTAACATGAACATTTATAAAATAAATAGTGGTACAGGAGGTTTACATCGTATCAACATACTAATTGAATTATCGTAAATCTTCACTCAATGTGATCGTGTTAATATCGTGCATTACAGCCTAATTTAAATAAAGCAATAGCCTAAGAATGTAAGCATAATATAAATGTCTATTCGATATGCCAAATTACCGTAAAACTGTCAAACGAAAAAAAGGTTATCACTTTATTATGCGACTGGCGCAAGTAGGAGTTGTAATAAACAAGGTGTTTCAAAGGAAAGTTGCGTGCAGCCAGAACGTTATGAAGAGCGGTGTTAAAACTGTTAAGGCAATCTGGATGTTTAAATTTTTATTAACAAGCGTGATCGCTCGAGAGGCTCTCGGGCATAATGAGACAGGTGTAGTAAGGTAGCCGGAAAGGCAGACACGTTAGCCTAAGAATTCGGAAAGATTTACTCGGATAGTAGTCAAAGTCACGAACCAGGTGGAATAGAGCATATAGGAGTGAGGTGGTATGCAAATAACCAATCAAACTTAAATTGAGTTTGGTAGGTAATCTTATCGACTGGCGGCGCTTTCTAACCTTATATCTTTTCCAGGGAACTAATCGATAGGACTGACTTGCCGCAAGTTTTCACAGGAGATTTTCTGATTATTTATTTATGTTGACACCCATTGGGCTCTTATATTTAAATATGTCTAAAGAATATAAGTACATAATAAAAATAAAATAACAACGAACTGATACAACTAACTTTTCTCAATTGTTTTAACATATATTAGCTCCACCCAGGAGGCCCTGAGTAATATAATTCCTCTCAGGGTGGTTGTCATCTTTGGGCATGCATGTGAATGATATTTTTAGAAAAGGAAGTTTTAGAAAGGAGAAAGGTATGAGGGGTAGGTAGTAATCTGGTGACGGACTTATGAATCCATCCCTAGAACTGCAGTGCAAGGCGATGGGTCGAGAGAGTGCCAGTGGAGGAAATAAAAATTAATGACATTAAATAAAAAACAATGTCAAATATTTCTTCGTTGTGGCAATTCGGGTAGTTGTAGTAAGTAATTGCATTAATTTACTATAATTTAGATTATTCATGGAAATATGCAATTGTTTTCAGTACTTCAAATATTATATATCATTATCTATCTATCATCAAAATTTCGTACTTGGTACCAATATTTGAAATTAAACAAAAGAATGAACTGTAGTCCAATAAAATTAATTTTCTGACAATTTAGTGGTCTTCATTTTGCCGTCGTTCCCAATGACAATTTTGATGATTATTGAGCAAAAACCTCGTAAATATCTAATTCAGTTGATTCCAGTAGGCTGCGCTGCTTATCAATAAAATGATGTGTTCAGGCTTTCTTCAATTTATGTATATTAAATGCAATTTGCTTTCGGAAGAGGGAATATTCAACTGTCTAGACTGTTTTGGTTATTCAGTGTGAAATCGATTTAATTCTCTCATAACAAAAAACTTAAGTAAACCTTAAAAAAAAACGTTTAATTTTCTAGTTCATTCAATTTTAATAGTGTGTAGATGATGTACCAATTTGATTGTATTAAAATCCACGCTATAATTAAAATTAAGCCGCATTAAAAATATTTCGGTTAGTGCTTTATTTGGACTGATAATAATATTTTACAAAATAAAGCTCATATTATGAGCTTTGTTGACGTAAATGGGTTCGGGGAAATAATAATATTTCAATAATTGGGTACGACTGCTTAATACTAAATAATATTTTTAATCTGCTTTTTTTTATAAATAGGCATATGTGTTTGGATAATTTATTTTGGTGATCATATAATACAAAAATCAGCTGTCCACATCTATAGGTATATTATACACGGTCAATGCCTGGCCAGAATAAATTTTACGAGTACGTTTCATCTTTGACGATCTCGTAACTCGAAAAATCTATAATTTGTATGACCGAACTCACCTGCGTTCATAAAAAGTGTACGTTTCCCCGCTATGTCGAAATCCTTGACCCGTCACCATGACTTATGTCACGTTCTGGGATAATGCCTCACCTCTGGTCGGTAGATGATATCTCAGGGAGGCTGTTCTCGGTGCCTGGTGCTCGGTGCTCACCCAGGTAACAGGTACCACATACCAGGGTAGCATAAACATGACGAGACGATCGTCACTCGGCCGTCGCATCGCGCGTCTGAGAGTAGAAGTGTGTCGTTCCGGCCGGAACGAATCCAATGACTACGAGTCCGAATGCGTTTGATTCGTTCCGAGTTCAGAATTTAGAAGTGTGTCGTTCCGGCCGGAACGAATCCAAAAGGCTCCCCCACACGCACACTTCGGCGCGACCGAGTCCCGCGCCACTTCAGGCCGCCGCGCAGAAAAGTAAAGACCGATAGATTTACAGCGCAGTTCACCGTGAAACTTTTCTGCGCGGCGGCCTGAAGTGACGCGGGACTCGGTCGCTCCGAAGTGTGCGTGTGGGGAGCACTATTGATGAAAATATTTTTCAAAAAGAAATAGCATTATCTCGTATTCAAAAGATAGTAACGAGCATTGCTTTTTACCTTTTGTTGCACGGAGCAAATTTACTTTCCGGCAAGTTCGCGCCGGTGATAATTACTTGTTTTATGAGGATCATTTTTTTAACACATGGTACAAGGACTTCATTGTTCGTAAATTTCAAATATAACGTAAATATTATCTTACACGGTTCTCATAAAGCCGACATATGATATCACTCATCCCAAACAGATTATTATTAGCTATAAAAAGATAAGACTTCTCGAAAAAATAATCTCACAATAAACAATAACATAGACGCCCGGCTGGCAGCTACGGCTCGACACAAACACATTTGTTGGCGCTAATAAAAAACTGTCAAAAGAAGCGAAGCTAGGAGTCCACAATGGAGTCCTGGTACCTACCCTGATGTATGGCAATGAGGCATAGAACTGGCAGAGGAAGGATGAAAGTAAACTGAATGCTGTTGAAATGAGATCCCTGAGGCGTATGTGTGGTAAAACAATGTATGATCGTGTGAGAAATGTGGATATCCACAAAGAATGTAAGTCTGATGTTAGCATAATGAGTAAGATTAAGAAAGGGACCTTCAGATGGTTTGGGCATGTAGAGCGAATGAACGAGGAAAGTAGTGTAAGAAGAATATACGACACAAATGTGAATGGTAGAAGAAGTCGAAGACGCCGAGGAAGATATGGCACGATCAAGTGAATCAGATACTCGAGTCGGGCCATGTCAAAAGTCAGTATAAAAGAAGAGAATGTATGAGACGATGTATGAATGTGAGTGAGGCAAAGAGTGTGCGGCAAGACCGAATTGTTTGGCGGTCCGTCCTCTCTGCCTACCCCTGCCGGGAAAAGGCGTGATGGTTAGTTAGTTAATATTTTACTTCCAACATTTACCAGTAAATTAACCCCCACTTTTGTTGAGAACACCAGATGGTGAGTGCCATTTAAATAATAATAAAAAATATCAAATCTTGAAAAGCAATAACCTTATTTTTTTAACTCCCCAATTAACCCCAGTGGGTTGAATAATTGATCCCTAACTCCGTGACCTTCTACGATTCCGCCGGGTAAGGGAATCCAGCAGAATCAACTTTCGGCATTGAATCAGCTGGAGTCAAACTGAATTTGGCCCAGGCTGATTCAATGAATCCGGCGGAACGATACAATCAGTTTGATTCAGGTGAGTCCGGCGGAATCAAATTTCGGCATTGAATCAGCCGGAGTCAAACAGAGTTTCGTTCCGGCCGATTCAACGACTCCGGCGGAGCGCTACAATGCGTTTGATTCCGTGAGTCCGGTGGAATCAACTTTCGGTTTGGTTCTGGCCGATTCAAGGACTCCGGCGGAGCGCCGCGCGCCGCAATGAGTTTGATTCGGCGAGACGGGCGGAATCAAAGGAACGAGTCCAGTGAATGGAGTGCACACAGTTGAATATCGGTCCGGAACTGATTCCGTAAAATGAGTGAATCGGCACACTTCTATCTGAGAGCCATCTCGCTTCACCGCGGGTCAGAGGTGCTCGGGCCATTGTTTCGCCGTTGAATAGAGACGTCAGATAGGTACTCGCGTCTACCTCCCACAATATTTACTTGTTACATTGTTTGAATGTGTTACTTTGTAGACACTGCAGAATTTATAGGTGTACTTACAATAAAGTCTTTGTAAGCTATTACATTTGGGTAGTTGAAAATAGTTGTGTAGTTAATTTAATCGTAGGTACGTGTGAAAAAAAATATTCCTCGAATATCCTAAAAAATACTAGGCGGACCCAGAACTTAAAATTAAAAAATTTACTATTTAAAAAAAATTAAGACAACTAGTTCAAAACGCAAAGGTTATTATTATGCTATAGAAATGTGTTCAGACAGATAAAGTGTTACTACGACCCCAGTATTAATGTGTTTTATTTCGTATTTTCGGTGTTTTATTTTACTCATGTTATCCAATAATTTTTATACGTAGTGTAGTTTTTAGTCTTAACCAATTCTTATTTTAGTTAATTCATGGCATCGAAGATTAAATATGTTTAACAGAAGGAAGTTACACCAAGTGTTTATATTCAAGTTGATGAATTCAAAGGTTCCTGCCTAGTTTGACAGACTGCAGTGGTCCCCTGACTCTCGTGTGAGCGCCAAAGAGACTCTCAATATATGCCAAAGAGATCGTTTACTCCTTCTCCCTATACATAAAATTGTTGTACTTGGGTGTGGTTTCAGCTATTCATCAACAAATCATTTCAAATGATATACCACTGTCTATTCGAATATCGACGTCGTTGCAGTGCTTCGAGAAGCTCTGCGGCGAATGGTTGCTGACTACACAGTTAACCGCACAACATAATTGATATAATTTACAATGAAATACCTACTTGTGTTTTTGTGAATACATGATTGATTTTAACTTTGATATAAACTATTTATTTTTAATTTAATGTATATTATATTAGAGGCACTGCTAAAAACCAGCTGGATTCCGGAAGATAACCTGAACGTATTGCTAAAAAAGTTAAAAAGGTGTATAAATTTGTATAAATCGATAGACAAATAAATGTTTTTATTATTATTCTATCAAACCACAAAGTTATTGGCATTCTGCGTCAACAAAAATACCAAATTGTATCGTGAAGCCTATTAAAGTTTCTAAATGTAAAATATAATATTTATGAAGTAAAAATAATGGGCATTTTTTAGGTAATCAAATAAAGAAATAAAAGGCCAATAATATGAAAAAACTGAATAAGCACCATCTTTTTTTAATAATAGTGCAAGGATGATAAACTCTAGTTAACGTGCAATTTTATAGTAGTTGGGTATTGTTATAAGTGTTGCGAATTTAACAACTTAATAATATAGAACCCTTTGTAAACTTTGTCGTTAGTATTCAAAAGCATCATTGAAAATCACCTCGAACAATAAATCAGCTTGGTGGTTTTATTGCGCATAAAACACAAGAATACCCGCGGACGACCATAATAACAGTAATAATAATATGCCTCGTTCTGAAACTAACGACATTCAAAGCGACTTGTTATGTCAGTCACCTTGCAGAGTGTCAGGCCGCGAGCTCACTGCTGTAGATCTGCTGATCCCTCGCTGAAAGGATGCTATTGTGGCTCAGTTGGCGTGACTTATTACTTAATATAGCGACTTTTATTTTACAGGTTTAACGAATTTTGATGATTCGTTTTTCAAATTCCGTTGACAAATAGTACTTATTGCTATACGTATGACAGGATTGTAATCATTTTGACTTGAATCGTTTTCTTTGTTTAACCCAAAACTATTATTTTGACTAGACTAGACTTGACTGAGGCCTATCTACATAGATATTTAAACTGCTCCTGAAGTCCTGAATATGTCGTTACTTATTACCCACGAATGTTTTAGAGTTCTCGCATAATTTTATCTTTTTGACATAAAAACCTGTGTTTTAACAGATACCGCTTTTTAAACCGATTGCATTTCACCTTGTTTTCATCTATTTTTAGTACCTTAATATATTAGGGCAGAATTGGGTTAGTACCTACGTATTATGGATCCATGCCAACTCAGAATCAAGTCAACTTAACACGTCTTTGAAAAGTAATTAAAAACTATGGAAAAATAATTTTAAAATAGCCGATAACCCTAACCCAACGAAACCTATTTAATCTTTTTTTTCCATCACTTCTGTTGATTTTCCATGGGAGGTTCTAAGTTGATTTCATCCTGAGTGGTCCGGTCACCACGTATTATGGTTTATGATAATTTCAATCGTAAAACGCCCATAGGGGTGAGATTTTAAAAATAATAAGTACAGTAATTAACAAGTTTAGTTATTTAATGAACGCAAGAATTAATGTGATCTTCATCTCAATTAATGGAAGCATCGTATTATTCATTAACCTCACAAATTTTCGCAATGTAGTGGAAAGTATTAGGTATTACCATCCTGATTAGTTTTTGGATTATCATGTTGTGTTGCGCTTCCTCTTTTTTTAATTAAAATTTTCGAATTGAGCTACTGTGTTCATCATTAGGCCAGTTGTGTAGATTACGTTAGAGTGTGTGTTTATGTATGTAGAGGGATACCGTATTGTGCGGTAAAATCTTCTTAGGGCTGGTATTTCAGTATAATCATTATTTGAATGAATGTTGTTTTTGGCGATTAATTTTGGTGTAGCCGTCAATTACCTACTAAATACCACCGCTGTCTGAAACGTTGCTAAAGAAGGAAGCAAAAAAAATCCAAAAATCAATCTTGATAATACTTTTGGCGCTGAAAATCTCAAATCACATATTCTCAGTATTATTATTTTGCAGACGATCCGATTCATCGATACTTTGTTTAATACCTGTATTTATTTATTATAAAATAATTTCAAAAATCCTAATAAAACCTTCATAATATTCAGAATTCGTATTTGTGCGTTAATTACGAATAAAAATTCCTATATGGACGGGCTTCATTCTAAAATGCTTCGTTATCCATGTTATTACTCAGTAATTAAACTTTTTTATTTCCACGAGGGAATGGCATTCCTTTACTCTTCACAGATTTATTTTATTTACACAATCATATAAATTTCGTTTGTTAATTTCTCAATATGTTTCGAATACCTACCTAATTAGCTGAAGTTATTTAGTGTTTATTAGTTATTCGACACTCGGTTAAATCACGTGATTGCCTTTTAGGCCTCGGCAACTATGGTTGGTATTTCCGACGACTGTTAGAAGTTACATCGTAACAACATCCACATAAAATTTGACAGTTCATTTTATAATGACTGTGTCCAAAATATTCGGCATTGGCGGCACGCTGGCGAGAATTGATTCCCAGTTGACATGTGGAACTCATAATCCAATAATAAAAATACGAACGAAAGCAAATTGATAGATAGATACCACTAATATGATATTATACAACTTCAGCGAGGTGGCTTTCTTAGCCTTTCTTAATCTCTTTCTTAATCGGTATAGTACGTGTATCCTGTTTTTAATATGGGATCACTTCATTGACTCGCTTAAAAAGTGAAAAAAACACGTAATTCCCCAACTGCTCAAATTAAGTAATTAGCACTTTTTATGCGAGTACTGTACAAGTGTCCAAACTGCTCCAAACCTTTTTTAGCCAGTGAGACTGTGACATCCCCGTTTAGGGTATGTTGTGAGGCTGACGGTAGTGAGAGAGGGAGTAAATGGATAAAACAGAGGTGGAGAAGTACCTGGCTATCCAGATCTAGTCACCAAACATGACTAAAACCATTTTTTTATGTAAATTCGTCAAAGCGGAGCCAGTGAGATTATGACATCCCCAATTGGGGTATGAAGGTAAGAGAGAGGGGAAGGAAATAGAGAAAAGGAAGGTGGGAAAGTACCTAGCTATTCAGATCTGGTCACCAAACACGGCTAAAGCTATTTCAAGAAACGTTTCAATTTTGAATGGTGGTCCTACACCAGGGCGATATTGAAAGTATCTTCCACTCTCATATTATTTTTAAATTAATTAATTGTGAAATAACACAAATTAATCAAATAAAATTTATTTGCGCACGCCTGGATTCGATCCAGCCACCTTTGTGAATCAAGAGCCTTAGCCTTACCCTCGACCACGGCGGCCGTCCTGCATTTCAAGCATATATTTAATCCTGAATGGTGATCTTTGTGATGGGTCAACCCCTTTACTTAGGTTTTAATACCCCTCCTCTCTTGCGTTTCGATCTCCGGACGGTAGATCCTTCTCTCGTACTATTTGATTCGCCAATAATGTCTTGAATCATGACTCGCTTTTCCCACCCCTGTGACTGAACACAGCAAAAGGCTTTCTCCTTCCGGGAAAACTTTACAATAAACCCTTTCCTTTACGTTGTGTTTTATTTTTGTTTCAAAGGTTCTAGAAAATCTAGAGTAGGTATTTAATGTCTATATGTGGTAACTTTTGGTTCTTTTAGGTAAGGTGTGGAAGGATTTCTCTGTATCTCTTGAACGTATGAAGGATATTTACTGTCTAAATCTATCCTAAATATGTCCCCATTACGTCCCTAATAATGTACGCTGCTTTAATACTCTCACAGTACCCCCTGTAGTTCTTGGGAGTCTATAAGGTTGATTTTTGATCCTAATAGACGTCCTAATAGATTTTAAAATACATACCTAGAATGTTTCATTTAGTTATTAGGCGGCTCCTTTGCATCGCTCTCCATGGCTGGACCCTATACATAATTATGATAATATTATATTGTTAGTAAACGCAAAATTCGTACCTAAGATGGAAGGGATAAGGGAGGGATGGATAAAATGGATCATGCATTTTTTGCAATCTAGTACTGGCTCCTCCACTTGACCAAATTGACCAGGTGGTCGGCTCTCCGGACACGACCTCCCGACCAAAGCATGTCAAGGCTATACCCATGGCACCCAGAAGATCTCTTGACGACCAACCAGATACCCGGACCCTTCCATAACCAAGGAAGGACGGCATGCCTTCAAACCTTTCCCAATCAACCCCAGTATCGAACACCTCCAGGACTACTTTACTGGCTCTAGAAGGGGTAACCCAATTCGTCCCTTGTCACGACTCTACTCGCGAACATGTGGCTACAGCTTGTGATAGACAGATCCTTCCTCCTGCGTGACCTGGCCAGCGAATAAACCACCTCTAGCAGCGAACATACGACCTAAGTATTGTCTAGGCTTTATGTTTGCTTCTAGGTCGATAGAATTAAAAAATGTGCAAGCGCTGAGGGGTTGTTCCCACAAAATGTGCTGCTTATGCTCCTCCCACACTACCTTGCCGGCAACCCGAGATGCTTTTGGCCAAGACGCCTCCGTCAGCGAACCGCGTCCTTTCATACCGTTTGGCAACTCAATTCAAATCCGTCTCGTCACGCCCATTCTCTCGACACGGTTCCGCGAAAGGGAATTGCTTCCAGCATCTCGCGTGACCCGATCAGTCTATGGTGAGCATCCCCTCCTAACAGGACAATGTGGGAAGACCCTTACCGATGGACCAGACATTGACACATATGTATAGCCTCGGTGTCACCACCACATTGTTCAACCATAAAGTTTAAAAGGCGCAATTCAACAAATAGGAATTCAAAGGAGTACCTGTTAGTTTTAAATTTACGTTTGTTTAGGTTGCAGACAGTCGCTTTCTATTTGGTGTCTCGTACACTTAAAAACATTCTCCATTTGGTTGAGTGTACAGCACCCACGGCGGTGTAAGCACCATATCTCGTTCATTTTTTGTTTGTTTCCCTGACCCTCCGTCGCCAGATGACTGAAACAAAAGATGTTCTCTATCCCATGCGTTACATAATACGGTTAACATATCAGCTGATAAGGTGTTATTAATTTTTCCTCGCCGCTGGAACGGATGAAAGTAACTGTCCAGGTTCGCGTTCTATTCCGTCCTTCTGCATCCAATGGCCTGTAATTCAATTATAGATTCGTTAACTTACCCGTACGTAATTGTTTAATTTTCCAGTCGGGTAAACACAACCAATGATGTCTTAATTACGTATCCCGTGGTCCTGTACCTATATAGAAAACACAAAAAACCTCCCTACTGTCTTATAAGCTTCATATAAACTGGTATCTTCGTCGCTACATTCCGAGTATTGCGCAATTGTGACTCTAAATTGTGACTCCATAATTCACGTACTGTGATATACCTAAGCTAAACATTCGTTGATCCGTCATTACTTTAAATTAAGTTAGTTAAGTCCTCCTCCCCATCCGAATTTGCACCATTTATTATTATTATTAAAATTCAAGTCCGATATTTTTCCTTTAGGGTAAATTTTTATAGATATCTTTTATCTCTCTACATAATAGACGATAACAATCGCGAACTTTTACCGACGATTATTTTTTGTGAATAATCAACCCAACACCGGATAAGATATAAGACCGTCATTCTCATAATACGTATTTTCCGATTTTTATTTCGTCCGATCGATAGGTTAAATATTATTATTAGAGTTTATTGATTTAATTTTTATATCCTTTAATCAAATTAACACTTTTCACCACTGTCTCGTGGACTAAGTCATGTATCTTTCACTGAATCTAATCCACTAACGCTTGCAAAGAAAATTAATTAATTCAGCACAGTCTCGGTTTTTTTCTAAGTCCAGCTATAACCCTTAGTCACTCTCCGATGCACGCACGATTTTCCACAGTCCTACTTCTCGCAAAAATCCACCCGAACGTCCTTCTCGAAATCTAGTACCAAAACTTCCTCTTTCCGCCCAAACTACCCCTTTTAATACCACGTTTCTCCCATCAATCAAATTTAAATTTTGCAATTTACAACCTTATGAACGCGTAATATCGTCCTTTCCTTTTCCATAATCCTATCACGTCGGTTCACCTTTTTTCCTTCTAAGCTCCCGTTCTGATCGACCCGCCTTCGTACGATGATGCTCTTCTGTTGCAATCGATCAGGGGCGTATTTGGGTCTAAACATCTAATTCCCACTCGAGTCTCCGCATGATTAGTGGATATAATCCACCTTTTATCGTGTGAATAATTAATTCAACTTTTCTCGAAAATCTATAGTGCCCGTTCTACTCCTTTTTAATTTGCTTCCAAATACGGTGTATCCTGAATATTCGATATAACTGCCCTACTTTCTTGGCTTAACTCAAATCCAGTTTCAACTCTTTAACCTACAACATATCTCGACAGTTATCTATTAAGCATTCATTATTATAAAATTCTCCCAACACGTCACTGCCTAGATATTCCGACGTTCTAACATTTGGCTATGGATTTTCTAATAAATCAGTGATTGAACATCCTTATACGGACGTATTCTTTAAGTGTACACGCGACAGTACCCGTTCCTGGCTATCTCGCGATTGTATGTGATCGTAACAATTTTATAATTTCTCGCGTTTGCAAATGCTCATGTGCAAACTCCAATTACTTGGTCACCTCCCAGCAAGGTCGTGATGCCCGTGGGACCTTATTTTATAATAATCTAAACTTTTATAACCTCGATTCTCCTTTCCTATGGGCTATAACTACTGCCAAGATCCCATTCCAATCCTGCCTTCGAACGTTCCTCCTACATATTACATCTCTCTCTGGCACCAAAACCGATAATTCTCCCGTAATTTCTCGCCTAGTGATCAAGAAAATACTTGAGTTTTCGAATAATTTAAAATCCTGACAGGTCGTTAAATTTTATGCTTTTTCACTAATTTCTTTCTCCTATCATCTGTATGTAAAATCAAGTGGTGATTTCAGCTTAATGCGTACCTTAGAGACCCAAAATCATGTCCGATGTCTCACACTCGAGACCCACTTAAGTAACAAGAGATCGTAAACCTTCCCTCCCCTCTAAACTAGCGGACAAAAATCCAATACAAAATCTTAGATTTCATATGGTCACTAACATGAATTGTTTTCCCTCGACTACCTCGACGAAATCGGCTCATGTGGGTTTTCCACGTCTAACACTTTCCCCCATCGTCTACCTGCAGAATCCGCTAGATATTTGTCTGGAAAAAGCGGTTAAGACCGTCAATGTCCACTCCCGTTTCACGATTACTAAGTAATCGAGATCGCTTGCTACTCTAGTTATCAGTGAATGATATTTGTCCTTTTGAATTTTCCGCCACCGAGATCCCCGCAAAACTTCCCGATTCCAGACGTGAAATCAACTGTTGTCGATCCCCTCCTGCTCCCATAAAAATGCGATTTATGACCAAGTTAGAAGTGGTACTATCCTCTTAAAATATCTGCCCGACCAAACCGTGAGATAATCTTTGAATCTTAATTTTTCAAATCCATCATCCCACGCCCCCAGCCTGTGATTGGTCCAAGACGCACCCACTGTCCCCATCTCCATTCTGATTGGATAGTCGGTTTTTTTTTCCAACTGCCTACACCCCTTCGTGGCAAGGAAACCCCAAAAGTTTAAAAAAGATTCCTTTAATATTGATTTTAAAACCACCCGAAAGATGTCGATAGTGTGATCATATTCTATATTTAAAAAAATTTTTTACCCACCTATATCGGAGTGAAACAGGTTCATCACAGCCTCCCTATAGAAATTATCTCCAGTGTCAAAACACGCTATTAGTGTTTAGTCAGTGGAGTCATTTCTAAATGCAGGTTTTAGCTAGTTTCCCCCCCCCCCCCCTACTTTTTCGTTTCTTCCCTTTTCAAAATTTGTCGTACCTAAATGTTTTGTACCCCTCCTCCTTGCAGGTAACTGTCCGTTCTATTTCTCCCCTCCCCCCCGGGGTTTTATTTTCTTCCACAACTCTAGACTTTTCACAACCGTTCTATTATCCTACACCCCGATGGTCATCGTATTTAAACTATTTAACTATTTTCCTTATAAAAATCTTGAGCGTTTTTCCCAATTCGGCCCTGCCTCCATCGATCCATTAGTGCACTTCCCTATACCTGGTTTCAAACTGTCGCCCCACAGCCCTGGTAACCATTTTTTTCGCATTCTTCGGTATCCGCTGTTATCTGTTATCTGTCTTTAAGAGGCGCCCGGGCCACATTTTATTTACAATTTTACCCTAACACTATTGTAAATAAACCTCTTCAAATCCGGACCGTATTTAACATAAAACGTCTTCTCGCAATGTAGTTGAATTTTCTCATCGGTCCGCCCCAATTGGAGTAAGATAAGATACCAAATTTCGGTGACTATGAACTCATCCGTTTACCAACTAAACGTGTATCCTCTTAATATCTTCACGGCTTACATCTGTACGTACCCTGCGCTCTGTCGGGTCCGTATTTTTTTCCGTACGCAATTTTATGACCGACCCTTTTTTCTGTCGTTTGTTCTTGCCCTTTTTTTTTGTTAAACTATCTCTATTCAATATAACGATTAGTGTAGATATCTATGTTTACTCCGGTAAACAGAACTACTCAACGCTGATCCGATTGCATAATTTTTAAACTAATCGTCTGGTCACTCCAACCTAACAACCGTTCAAAGCCTATCGAAGGTTGACTAACATCAATATTATCACCCCGGTGATTTTATATTGAATGAATTTTTGGAGGACTACCTCCCCTAATACGTGACACACTTTCTCGCCGCTTCTTATCGAAGGTTGGATACCATTAAATACTCTTGATTATTTTTGTTCAAAAAAAATTTTTTTTTTTTTTCTACATAACTCCAACTGATTTTCAACCCGTTTGAACCTAAACCTCCCCTACCCGTGTGGTTCTAACCCAACCCATGTCTAAATCCACTAACCGTTAGCCGATTTCGTTTCCTCCCTAAGCCAAAAAAAAATCCTTTTCTCCCTTTAACATGGTAATTTTTTTTTTTTTTTTTTTTTTTTCTCCAGCGTGTCTTAACCCAAACATGTCTAAATCCACTAACCGTTAGCCGATTACGTTTCCTCCCTAAGCCAAAAAAAATCCTTTTCTCCCTTTAACATGGTAATTTTTTTTTTTTTTTTTTTTTTTTCCAGCGTGTCTTAACCCAAACATGTCTAAATCCACCAACCGTTAAACTGAAAACGTGTCCTCCCTAAGACCAAAAATAAAACCCTTTCTTCCTTTAACATGGTAATATTTTTTTTTCCAACGTGTCTTAACCCAAACATGTCTAAATCCACTAACCATTTAGCTGATAACGTTTCCTCCCTAAGCTAAAAAAAATCCTTTCCTCCCTAAAACATGGTAAAATTATTATTTTTTTTCTTTCCAGTGTGGCTTAACCCAAACATATCTAAATCCACTAACCGTTAAACTGATAACGTTTCCTCCCTAAGATCAAAAAAAAATCCTTTAGGTACTCACTTAAACATGGTAATATTTTTTTCTCTCTCTAACTAACCATGCGTAGATATTCTAACAATGGTTGATCCTATTTCCTCCCTAAGCTACAAGTACCTTCGCAAAACATATACGTGTATACCTACGTGTCTACACAGGTTTTTTTCTCAACGATTCAATTCTCTTCCGAGCGATTATAACGGCTGTTTTTAACTAGTGTTTTTTTTTTTTCACCCCAGTTCGTTACATACTGCAGTTGTCGCCGTCGAACGCAAAGTCATAAATCTTCAATCTTTATGATGTGTTTGCCGGACCCTTTTTTTTTGTTACATCCCATTTTTTTCACCGCACTCTGACTGAAAAGGCAATGACCTACATTTAAACAGATGAAGTGATAAATCTTCGTTAATGGTTTGTTGACATTTTTTTTTCTTCTTTTCCGTATTATCTACCTGTCTAAGCGGCAATGACCTACATTTACAGATTTAAACTTTTGGCGTGATAAATTTTGCTACTGATTTCTTTATATATTTTTTTTCTTAACCCACGTAATAATTAGTAAATATCCTTCAAATTGCACTAAGATACATCGAAACTCCTCCAGCTTGTAAAACCTTATCTCCTGGTTTCGCGGCAACACTTGTGATGGGTCAACCCCTTTACTTAGGTTTTAATACCCCTCCTCTCTTGCGTTTCGATCTCCGGACGGTAGATCCTTCTCTCGTACTATTTGATTCGCCAATAATGTCTTGAATCATGACTCGCTTTTCCCACCCCTGTGACTGAACACAGCAAAAGGCTTTCTCCTTCTGACAGGTCGTTAAATTTTATGCTTTTTCACTAATTTCTTTCTCCTATCATCTGTATGTAAAATCAAGTGGTGATTTCAGCTTAATGCGTACCTTAGAGACCCAAAATCATGTCCGATGTCTCACACTCGAGACCCACTTAAGTAACAAGAGATCGTAAACCTTCCCTCCCCTCTAAACTAGCGGACAAAAATCCAATACAAAATCTTAGATTTCATATGGTCACTAACATGAATTGTTTTCCCTCGACTACCTCGACGAAATCGGCTCATGTGGGTTTTCCACGTCTAACACTTTCCCCCATCGTCTACCTGCAGAATCCGCTAGATATTTGTCTGGAAAAAGCGGTTAAGACCGTCAATGTCCACTCCCGTTTCACGATTACTAAGTAATCGAGATCGCTTGCTACTCTAGTTATCAGTGAATGATATTTGTCCTTTTGAATTTTCCGCCACCGAGATCCCCGCAAAACTTCCCGATTCCAGACGTGAAATCAACTGTTGTCGATCCCCTCCTGCTCCCATAAAAATGCGATTTATGACCAAGTTAGAAGTGGTACTATCCTCTTAAAATATCTGCCCGACCAAACCGTGAGATAATCTTTGAATCTTAATTTTTCAAATCCATCATCCCACGCCCCCAGCCTGTGATTGGTCCAAGACGCACCCACTGTCCCCATCTCCATTCTGATTGGATAGTCGGTTTTTTTTTTCCACTGCCTACACCCCTTCGTGGCAAGGAAACCCCAAAAGTTTAAAAAAGATTCCTTTAATATTGATTTTAAAACCACCCGAAAGATGTCGATAGTGTGATCATATTCTATATTTAAAAAAATTTTTTACCCACCTATATCGGAGTGAAACAGGTTCATCACATCTTTCAGCAGGGCGATATTGAAGTCGATATCTAAACTATGAATCATAATTGAAAATAATAAAACGTAATTTATTGACTGATCCGGCAACCTCTAGATTCGTAGTCAAACATCGTAACTACTCACCCACGGTGACCGTTGTTGAGCGGTATTATTAAAGGGAAAACTTTTTTAGCGCCTCTGTGATTTGAAACTGGATACAACGAAAAAGCGACACTACAAATAGACAAACACATACATCTATAGGATTTAGCCTGCGAGAGATTGAGATAGTATAATCGGTCTCCTCTTTGTGCGGTGCTTTGTAGCTTTACGATCTCCTTTTTGTGAAGTGATTTGTAGTAACTTTCTAACTAACTTGTGTGAATTGCATACTCTGTTTTATTTCGTGGTTCAGGCAACTCTAGAACTGTTTTGACTCTGGAACTTAACTTTAACTGGTCTGCCCGTATTGTGCAGATTCTTTTAGTAACATCTTCAGTGGAATCTTTCCTGAATTCTAAAAAATGTATGTCTTATTCTACTTAATGCAATATAAGTTGAAGTAATTCACTGGGCTTGCAGTATTGTAAGTCTAGAGATGGCAAGGTGAGCTCTGTGCGGCGGCCGCTTTCTTTCTCACCGGTTTTCCGCCCACGCGAAACCTTCAAAGAAACAACAAATAATGATAAGAATAACTCTTCTTGCGCGTGGTGAACCCGCTACGCCGGGCACTCTCAGAGACCTGCTAACAGGGGAATAGAACATGGAACAGTTAGCAGATAGCGTGTGGGGCCTCTTGAAGCTACAACTGGCCTAATTCTATTGTTGAATAATACGCCATATGCCCCGCAGGATATGGAATAAAAGTTTCACCACATACAATCAACCTTACCTGCATGAACGCAAGCATTATTACACATGCATTCAAAGATTGAATAGTAAAAACAGACATCGTTTTGTATTGTTCAATATTACAATTGTTCAATATTACATTTGTTCAATATAACATTTGTTCAATATTACGTTTGTTCAATATTGCATTTGTTCAATATTACATTTGTTCAATTTTTTTTTTTTATAAGTTTTTTTATTCCAGTAAAAAATAAAATAACATTTTCTCTTACTTAACTAGAATATTGAATTTTACATTTCATAACCTTAAATTACATTAGATTGCAGTACTAACATTTACATAACATTACATTTGTTCTATATTAGATTTGTTCTATATAACATTTGTTCATTATTACATTTGTTCAATATTATATTACTTCAATATTACATTTTTTCAATAATACACTTATTCAATATTACATGACGGTCGGCGTAGTGCAGCGGTAAGGGGCTTAACTCGCACACCGAATTGTGAAATAACACAATTTAATTAAATAAAATTTATTTGCCACGCCGGGATTCGATCCTGCGACCTTCGTAATGCGAGTCAAGAGCCTTACCGCTGGACTACGCCGGCCGCCAAAATCAAATGATTAATGTTAGTTCTAAAAAAATTACTATAAACTCTATCCATCAGACTACTAGTCATTCACTTTACCAGCTTAGATATAGGCTGCCTTTTTTACAAAATTCGTTGACAATACATAGATTCATATTATGTAGAGTATAAAATCTAGAAGTGCCTTCTGTACAATGTTAACTAATTTTCCATTTAGCCCAATGGCTAGTCTCACTTACACTCGCCTGATATCCCGTTTGAATTTCGCGAATAAAGATTGGTATTGGCAATTTAAGCCTCAATTAGACAAACATTTAGATCATGAAACACGCCCACAAGGCCATTTTTATGTTATTCTTTATTCTGTGGATACACATAACTCTAGACCTCCAACTCGGATTCAAAGTTTTTACCACTACGTTACGGCAGTAGTTGTCAATATTTTTTTCATTGCAATACGGTGTTTTTATATGAGAGGGAGTATCGCAAGTCCATCTATTGTAAAGCTTTACGATGGACCAATTGAAAGCTCCGGTTAATAAATAAATACCGGACATTTAGAGGATTTGCTCCATTTTCAGCGGTCGACTGTGAATCCGGGAAATACATCAAGTCGGCTTTTGCTGTGGGAGCTTTTAAGCTTATTAGATCAACCATTTCAACAATTGAGAGCTCTATAACACATTCATATTATTCATTTGTATATTTCTCAATGGATACTTCAAGCTCTTTAAGCCCGTTAATTCGATTATTTTCAAAAGTTTTAAGAAATCATTTTACTTAATAAAATTATTAATAAGCTTATTAACATGCTATATTCGGGTCACGTGGTGTCGGTTATAACACCGAACACCTCCGACAAAATCTAGCTTCCCAGTTACAAGGACAAGTGCGCACTTGAGGTGAAATATCACAAAACTGCGCTATATAAATTCTATGTTATTATTAAGTGTTCTCATAAACCATATTTGTATATTAACTAAACAGCATCAACAGTTCAACAGTCACAGTGATCTCAAAGAACTATAAGTCTTTTAATCATAACAGAATAGTATTGATATACTGGCTAGTACTAATAATGAATACAATATCTCTGAAGAGCATTACAGAGAGATTTTAATCATTTTTATCAAAACAACACAAAATGGACTAATACATTCCAACACAACATTTATAAAAACGTCACAAATACACGAAAGCTATACAAGACAACATAATAAATTATAAAACAATACAGTAATGACCGAATGTGGTCAAATAAGCATAGGTCCTGAGGGTACACACATTTACAATCTCCTTCTCGATAGCCTGGAAACAGAGAATATTTTTTAATAAAATTATAATGTACCTACATACTTTCATGTGGAATAATTTTTAAGATTAGGTACCACTATATATTATCGTTATATTGATATTATTTTGTTGTTATATTTTGTAGTTATGTTGTTAGTTAGAAACTGAATTATTTATATATTTTAATATTATTTTTAAAAAATAACAAAATATTACATTAGTTTGTTTAACTGTATGTTTTTCAAACAACATTTTTACCGACAGGTTATTTCAATATATCTACACTGATTTGTTTGTGGAGTTGTTAATTTTTTTTTCATTCACTCCACACCGGAGGCCCTTTGGAAATAAAATATCACAGGGCCTTTGTCATTTCTGTGTGTGCTGTAAGAAGGGTTTTTTATAGAAAAGGAGGGAGAGAAAGTTCTGGGAAAGAAAAAGGTATGAAAGATGGGTGGGGTCAATTTTTATAGGAGTGACGGACGTAAGAATCCTCCTCTCCCACTGCAGTGCAAGGCAGTGCATCAATAGAGTCCAGCTGGAGAGGTCTACGTAAGGTCTCCATTGATTAATCTCTCCCGATCCGGCCCGCCACGCAGTAGGTGGACAAACGCATTTACCGCCAATACCTAGACAAACCTCACCCCATTAACCCACCAGAACACTAAATGTTAAATCACCAAACACAGCAAACCTCTTAGGGTGACGTATGGTGGGGGTGTTGATAATCCAATAAGTGGTTTCTGGGGCGGCGGTACCCATACCCGCCACCCAAATTATTTTTTGGTTAACCAATATTTTAGCATTTTTTTCTATTCATGTAAAAAAATAAACAAAGTGACCGGTTTAGTCTTTACATGAATAAATGCCAAAATATAATTTTATTTATGGAATACATATGAGAAAATAAACTTTTCCTTCAAACACAGCAAACTTATTTTGTGGCACCATTTTAATGATCTTGGTTATTTATTTTACGAATATGCTAAAAACCAATGAACTGAAACGATAAAATAGTAACTTTTTATGCCCGAGAAAAATGCCCCAATATTGTTTAATGTCGTGTGGTGAAGGGAATGAGTTTGTGGGAAAGAGAAAGGATGTAGGAACTTTGAGAACTAAGATATGCAGATATGGTCTCAAAATATAGCTAAATATTATTATGTAGGGACTTCCTACTCAATAGGTCATGGTAAGCAATGTTCAATACTGAATAACGGTATAATCTAATCTGAGTGCATAATAAGTAGGCATATATTCTATTCCTCTCCCGAAAGCATGCAGGTCAAATTGTGTTTAATCATACACATTTACTGATTTCGTTTAATTACACTTTTAACATTTAACTACCTTATTGTCATCTATCCAAGTCGAGATTTCTAACGAAAAAAAGATTGCATAACTTTTTTATGTGAATAGCCCACTGCTCCTTTCAAGTCTGTGAGACTAATTGGGGTGTGTTGTGAGGCTGAAAGTAATGTGGAGGGGAAGGAGATGGAAAGAGAGATGTAGGGAAGTTCCTAGCTATTTAGATCTGGTCACCATACACGGCTAAAGCCATTTCAAGCAATGTTTCAATTCTGAAAGGTGGTCTTATACCAGGCCAATACTGAGAGCATCTTCCACTCTGGAATGTGTCGCAAATATACTCTGTATTATTTTTGATAAATTAATAATGAAATTCGATCCCGCGACCTTCGGATCGTGAGTCAAGAGCCTTACCCCTCGACCACGTAGGCGGCTTGGCAAATATTTTATCAGCAACACCATAATTTAAAAAGTGGATCGCTGAAATCATCTTCAAACGCCACAATTCTTTGAACGGAGTGGAAGCTACTACCAGTATCGCCCTGGTGTAAGAACACCATTCAGAATTGAAACGTTGCTTAGCCGTATTTAGTGACTAGAATACTAGCCGTATTTAGTGACTGAATAGCCAGATACTTTCCAACCTTCCTCTCCTCCATCTCCTTCCTCTCCCCACTACCTTCAACTTAACAACATAACCCCAATTGGAGATGCCATATTCTCACTGGCTCTGAGCGATTGGGAGCAGTTGGGACTCTTTCTGGACTGTCGTTCTCTAAATGTCTTAGATAATATTATTTAAAATTGGTTAATGTTTAGTTTAAATATTCTTGTTTTATGTAATTGATGTGGTCGAGTGTTAAGACACTTGACTCGCAATCCGAAGGTCGCGGGATCGATTCCCGCCATGGTAAATTTATTTGAATAATTTGTGTTATTTCCCTCCCCGCTGCCTTCAGCTTTACAACAAAACTGCGATTGGGGATGCCATAGTCTCACTGGCTCCAGACGGGAGCAGTTGGGACTCTTGTAAGGTATTCACATGATTGCTGCCATCGCATTGTTTTAGGGACATTTATACTCAATATGTATTTTAAAATAAAAGAACCTTTTTTTGTAATACAAGCATTTTATATCCTGTTTTTGTTTCTAAGAAAGAAATAAATACATATATATGAGGGTAGAAATTTATAGGAGCTAAGGACTTAACTAGATGTTATCAAACAATCATAGTTTAATCCAGTATTAAGCTATCATTGTATCATTTAACAATGTCAATAAAGTTTCTCGAATAAACCCGACTGAGGCGTGGACCACACAGGCGATGATAATCAGTTCAGCCAATGCATCTTCACTTAACATGAAAAACCTGAGAGCCTTTAAGCCTGACAGATACATCATTGGCATTGTAACATAATTGCGCATTCTCCAACACAATGACTGCGCCAATTCAGTTCAGATTTTGCATCTTAATTTACGACCGGGCCGCGTTCCAACTTCCCCTTTAAAATAACACCACGTCAGCATCATTAGGCTCAAGTATTTTACGTTGTAAATCTGCAATCGAAAATAAAACGATGCGTTGATATCACTTCGTGGTGCTTTAAACATTACTTATATAAACATTATATTATTATAAAGACCGACCTCGTCGGGCGACCGACAATTCCACAACAAAACGAGCAAGGAGGCTCACTTCAACGTAAACACATTAAGTCAAACCTTATTTTCTGACGTCTTCAATATCATCTCACCTTTTTTATAGTGTGGTTTATTTAGACCTGCAATTTCCCGTATTTAATATAAGGTCATTTTCATACTTCAGTTCCCATGGAGGCCCGTAAGATGGACGTGGGCAGATGCTGGCGCCGACTGACTTTCGCCCAATCTATAGATAAATCTTTTAATCGGCGGTGTATAAAATGCAACCACCTCATAATAAAAGCATTTTAAAATTCAACAAAATGTATTTAAATTTGAAAGGCAACTGATGTCTTCTTGATTTACGTGCATTTACTGTATTGTGTTTTGGGTGTTTTGAGGCTCGCTTTTGCATGCCAGTGATACAAGTGCTCGGAAAATAATGCACGCAAAGAAAACTGAAGACAAAGCTGTTCGGAGAATCGGGCGGACAATGCTTTGACACGAGGCTTCAGAAGTGCGGTTTGGCACAAAACGTTGTTCATGTGCACACGGCAATGCACATTTAAATTGAATCTGTGGCGTTTAACACTCGGGCATATAATACCGGTTCATATACTGAGCCATATGGTGCATGGTTGGATGTCGTAAAAATGCGGAAAGAAACAGAACTAACGTAACATTTGAACTAAACTCAAACATGCGGGCGCGAGTTCAATGCGTGGGAATATTGTGAAACATTTGTATTTTTAATCACCTCATAATATGGATACCCATAAGGTTGAAAGTTATTAGTTTAAAGTGAGGATAGGATGCCAAGGACTTTAATATTTCAAGATAGGTGCAGTGTTGCCCTGTTGAGAGAGTACGATTCAGAATCCAAACTTTGCTGATGTAGTTCTCATAAATATTGTTGTGTCTCCCTTACTATCGTGGTTATAAATATAATCTAAAGGGTGTTAGAAAGAGAACACCACAATTTACATTCAAACCTTAAAGTTAACCACAAAGTAATTAAATTGTGCACCTTTATAAAACTAAAGTTTCGATTTGAAAAAAAAAACGAAATTTAAAAAAAAAAAAGTTATAAATTATTTTTGCATGAAACGACAAAAAAGTTTGTTAAAAAAATTTTTTGTAATATATTTGCCTACATAAAAAGAATGGGTGGTTTTTTTCAGTAATTTAGTTGGAAAAAAAGTAAGGTGAGCTGTTTTAAAAACTTTTTATGTTTGCAAAAACAGTGTTTAGTTTTCGGATACATTCAGAAATATTCTATTTATTTGGATTTTATTGTAAAGCGAAAATATTTTTTGACCTTCTAACAGGCTATTGCCGAGGCCTGATTGGTTAATCAGATCTAAATACCATGTAGTCAAATTTAGAGTGGTGGATACTTTGAGAAACGCCCTTGTGAAGGATGCCTTTAGAATTAAAGCGTTGATTGTAACTGCATTTGCCGTGTTTGATGACCAGTGCTTAAAATTATTTGAAACCAGATATGATTTGAGATTTTCATGGCAACAGATGATTATTTTTTGGGTTTTTATGCCGTGTTGCGCCACCTCCTTCTTTAGCCAACGTTTTGGACAGCATTACAGTACAGGGCAGATGTTAGTATAATGGATTAATGAATGAATTACACTTCTGCCCAGTTGTTGGATACTGTATTGCTGTGAGAAACGTTGGCTATAGAAGGAGGAAGCATAACATGGTATAATAATAAATGAATCTAATCAGCTGAACAGTGACTGTCTTTGAATCTTATAGCGAGAAGAAAATTGTACGCGAGAAAGATTTGAATAATAAATTTGCACCATTAAATTAGATTAATAAATAGTATATTTGCGGCACGTTCCAGAGTGGAAGATACTCTCTGTATCGCCCTGGTGTAAGACCACCATTCAGAATTGAAACGTTGCTTGAAACGGCATTAGCCGTGTTTGGTGACCAGATCTGAATAGCCAGGTACTTCCCCACCTTCCTCTTCCCTATCTCCTTCCCCTCCCCACTACCCTCAGCCTCACAACATACTCCAGTTTGGGGATGCCATAGTCTCACTGGCTTCAGACGGGAGCAGTTGGGACTATTGTGAAGTATTCATGTAAAAAAAAAAAAAAAAAAAGATTAGATACCTAATAATAATTCAATTGTAATTCAAGAAATACGCGATGTAAAGATGCCAAACCGTAAAAGAGATCCGTAATCTCAATAAAATTGGCGGTAAAAATTGTTTATTAGGTGATAAATCTCCCTTTATGCCAAATATTCGCTTTCGTATGCTATCGGTAAATTTGGTTCTTTTTTCGGTCCAATATCGGCGCAGGATCTCCAGTATAATATATACTGACCCAGGGATGGGTTTTTGCAAAATAAAATATGTCTTGCTTAAGGGATGACTGGGAGTAGTAACCAATTCCTTGAAATCTATTTAATTTTATATTTACTGATCTGTTTAACCTACCTAAATATTTGACAAAAATATTTTAAAAACTGCATTTGCTGTAAGTAGGTTTAATTACTTTAAAACTATTTTGATTTCAACACATTTTTATATATGAGTTGATACCGTACAAGTGTCTCAACAGCTCCCAACCGCCTGGACCTCTCGTATGAGTGAAAGTGAAATGTTCATTTGTTAATTTTTTAATTCTTCACCCTGAATCCATCGGCCCCAAATATGACCTAATCCTTGATATTTCTCTGGGGTTTCTCACAGATTTATTATTATTAAAAAATATCTAATTTTGGATTCAGTTTCTGAAACTCGAAGTTTAAGTTAAGTTAAAAATAAAAAGTTATCGCTATCACGCAATTCTGAAAAATTAGAAGGTGATTTTTTCAATTGGAATACAGTTTGTTTTTCGTATATCTATGTACAACAAAGCTATGCTTTTTTTATAATTAATTATTTAAGTGAATCACTAATTTTATTAGGACGATTAAGAGATTCAAAGGGATAAGGATGATTTGTTATGATCTTGAAATCTATGATATTATGTTATCAAAAGAGATGTGCTGCGTTAGCATTTTTTTTGTTTAGTGTAAACATTAATTAACCTCGTGCAAAAATAATAATATTTGTTTAATTGTTTATTGATTCCAATTTTACATGTGAACGTTTTATTCCCTTCGCTGATTATTATCATGAACAATTACGGCATAGAACACCCAGCGAAAGATATTGACGTATAGTTGAATATTTGTACCTTTAATATTGGGTCTGTCTGTTCGTAAATAATTATTATTGGAGGCTTCACGATACATCCGATAATTTACCTACAGCAAAGATAGCCATCTTCCTCGGTAAATATGCAAATGATTCAGTCATTAAATCAATTCATCATGGCCGTGATTATTGCCCGCAGGATTGATGATCAGATTTTTGAAAAACTAAACGTTCACAATGCTTTGTCGGTTGATATATTAAAAAACCAAAAGATTCTCAAACTTAATGCAGAATCTAGATGATTTATGTGGGTATGCAATAAATAGAATAACGTCTTAAACATTTAACAGTAAATACTCAACTGCATTCGGAGCAAATATTCATCTTAGCATAAATTGCCTGGAGCGATCCGAGTTATCCTGTGCTAATAAAGTACAGCGTCTAAATACAGGTTGCTAATTCAGGAAAATTGTAGCAATCCATATAAATTATTTCAGAAAATAAGAAAACATTCTCGCGAATACGACCTGCTATATAGTGGGCAACTTATTGCGCCGTGCCAATTCCTGCATTTGCACCTGTTAAATTATTCACAAGTTCTCGAGACTTATATTCAGGACAATAACTTTTGATATTTTAGTAGTAGTATATGTTAATATATGCGTTTATGCAGAAATGTCCAAGTCTTATAACTGCCTCTCTTTCGACCCTTATTTACAATGCTTTCCTTTTTATGAAGGTTACCTTATCTTTCTGTCTGGTTCCTACAACCCCGTTTTAAAAGCTTTTATACGAATGTTCACCCACGCTTCATGGATTTGTCTACAATCTTCGTTCCCGTTCGTTGTAGGTAACGTTTGAATAAAAGAAAAGGCCATAATCTTAGATAAACGTGCATGTACTTTGTAATGTACTACAGTCAAATGTTAAAACGTTTCTTTTTTAATATAAGAAAATTGTATGTACATATCGGTTAGTATCGAACATGTTACTCAAATTTAGTAGTAGAGAATCCGGAATAGAATTCAAGGAAGGAATATTATGGTTAATGATTTCATTTTACTTTAATTTCAAAATATCACTTTATTTTTCCCAGTCGGGAATAGGTACCGCCGCACCAGGTATCTTTATTTGATAAACAATTCTCTCTGCTGTAGGTCATCTCAAGTGGTTTGTTATATTTGGTGATAATTTGAGGTTTGTTCGGATCTTGGAGGCGGATTCGTCTGCCCACCAACTGCGTGACAGGCCGGATCGGAACAGACTAGTTAAGGGAGATCTTTTGACCTCTCCAGCAGAACTCTCTCAGAACATCGCCTTCCATCGTGGTAGAGATAGATTCATATGTCCGTCACTCTTAGAAACACCGACCCTTAAATTCCTACCTGTCCCTAATACCTTTATTCTTCCCAGAACTTCCTCTCCTTCCTTTCCATAAAGACCTTCCATACAGCATCCCCAAAGATGACATTAGAATAAATTCATTTGCATGTAAAAAGGGGTGTGGCACCATATCTTTCTATTTATTATTTTCGTTTGATCAATGAGTCGAACGATATAAAAATGTGAAAAACATATGTTATGTTACAACGTTTTTTGGAAATAGAAACTTTTTTTATTCGATTTTTGTAGAATTTTAATAATAGGATAAAGGATTTGCTTAGAAAATCCAAATATTAGATCAAAATCGTTCTTGCTTATTTATGTAAAAAAAACTCTTCTGCAGCTGCAGGCACACTACAAGTATAATTATTGGCTCTTTGAAAAATCAACAGTTTCACACGTCCACTGGTGAATTAAAATTAATGTTATGAACTGCCTTGGCATCGATTCTGCAAGAAATTATGTTCACTTTTATCAATTATCATGCAACTTCAAGTCTTTACTTCCCCGGGCTAAATACAAATATAATTTCAGCACTCCAGTTCTCCAGTTAAGCCGACACATTAACGCCCCACACTTTTCTTCGCGGTAGGCAGATGATCAAAGAAATCCAATTGCTGCTAGTTTCTTAAAACTGTAATTATAAGTTAAGAAGTCAAATAAATAAAATAAAATTTGCATTTAATGGTATTTGTATCCTGATTTCCTGACAACCATGCGATGTTCCTGAGGCTTGATACTGCAGGGCTGTCCGAAACTTGCACCCAATGAGGGTGGTGTATAACAACAAAGCTTAATACCCTTAAAAGCAATCCGACTTAATTATTTTTGCCGTGAGAATCTTCAATCCTTGCTATCTACCATGGTTTTATATATTATCTACCGATGCAGACCTGAGATATCATGATATATTATAACGGTAGGATTTGTGAAGCTTAAAGCATCAACACAAGAACATTGATGTAGAATGATAAAAAAAATATTTACAGAAACAACTCTGTTTCGGTTAAAGGTTTTTAAATGATTTATGTATTCTTATAATGGCAATCAAGGGCGTAGCGAGGTACGGGCAGGGGGGGGGGGGGCAGCTTCCCCTCCCCCCCCCTAGAAGATTCAGGGATGCTCACAAACCGTAAACTAATATTACATCGGTAGCCTATTGTTTGTGAGAATCAATTTAATTTTTATTATTCCCTTTTTAGTTTATAATTTTTTTGTGCATCGTGGAAAGTTGGGATAAATATTAGAAAAGCTTTTTTTTATACCCGCATAACTTACGTATCTTACTATAGATTATACGTTTATTTGTATTTTAATTCTCCTTTTTTATGTATTATTTTTACGTGCATTTGTAAAACTTCAACCATCTACGGTTCCAAATGTTTTCAAACAGTTTAGGTATTTATAATTTATGACTTAATCCATAGAGGCCCTAGAACCCTTTCCTTAGAAATATGTATTCTCGAAGTAAAAAATGTGTCTTTAATTGTTTTATTATTGCTTCTTTTCTTATATTTTAAAATACGGTTAGGGCTCTGAGGGCCTCAGACACAGAATTGGGACTTATACTCAAGTTAGTCAGCTAAAATTTAAAATTTTTGTTAGTTCCTCATTAACAAAATGCCCACATGAGCTAAAGGGCCATCCATAAATTACGTCACACGAATTTCATGATTTTTTACCCCCCCCCCCCCCCCCCTCCTGTCCCTATCGTCACATTTGTGAGACCCCCTTCTCCCCCACTAGTGTGACATCACATATTTTGCAATTTTACATCTAAAAATAGTCAAAAGAGTAGTTCAATTTTTTTTCATGCCCCTTCCAAAATTAGTATGTTTGATAATCTATTGTAATGGTTAGTTTTATTAAAATTGTATGTTTCTTTGCACCAACATCTTTAATGTTTTCACTGAAGAGATAAACCCAAAGAAAAGTTTTGTGGGTGTGTCTGCGTACCTGAAGTAAGGGCAACAAATTCTTAGGATGAAACTGATGAGACATTTTCTAAATTACTTCATGGGCACGTGTCAAGTTAATTGACTTCTTTAGGGCTGTATAAGGAGTAGAAAGATCATATAAAAATTCACTATTGACCTCGGATTTCAGTGGCTAATAAACTTTAAGAAGTCATTAAACCAGTATCGAAAATACCCCATGGGTGTGTATATTTATAATAATATATAAATACTTGACATTGTTTTCAATGCATCGATAAGCTAACGTGGTTCCGAGTAGATATTACATGTACTTCTAGCCTTAAAATGGGAAAAGAATAACTGACTAACGTTGGCAATATTTCTCACGTACGATCCAGTAGGAAATACACGTGTGCTGGGAACACGTGTCGCAGGAGGACGGAACACACTTTGTGCTCTCTGGAAAATAAAATGAAAGTATAATCCTACTAGTTACTTTAATCTTTTTGCCGTGCATTATCTTTGTAAAAAGTCTTTGTTAGCTAGACCGAATAAAACACCTGAAACTGTTTTATGTTCTTTGCCTGACACTAAAATATAAGAATAAGCATATTTATTTGATTAGTTTCCATATTTACTTATGCAGCAAATGTGGAAACATTTCATTATACAGACTGAAAAATAATTCAATTTTAAGGAGGTATATAATCTAATCCCTATGACGGGAACGTTTAAGTTCGACTCTCTGCATCCACCATATTGGTTTTCAAGTGATACGACCCTATGTGAGATTTTCCTAATTTTATGATTAAACCCCGTTAATCGTGTTAAAATTTGTTGACGATTAAATGAAAGGCGTCAGTCAATGTAGTAAGTCAGCCGTTTATTGCTGCTACGTAGCGATGGTAAATTTGGTGTTGAGTAACAGAGTGCAGACAGGAGCGATGTTTGTGATGCACGTAGGTGATGAGTGATGAAGGCCGATAATGCAGTAGTGGAGCAGACCTCGGGTCTGCATGTCGCCAGCATGTAGTTCCGAGAAGACCTAGTCGTCCAGGATGGATGCTCGACGCGGTGAGTCGCGGAGATGGGCAGCGGTGAAACTTGTGAGGAGAATTGAGGTTTCAGTGGCAGCGAAGCGCGACGGGCTTCGATATGCCTGAGAAGTTGCTACACTCTAGACAGAAGACGCGGTGGGCCTTCTTGTCGCGGGAAATTGAGTCTCTTAAGCTGGTGGTGCGATGGACCATTTTAGCTTGACCGGAACTGACTGTCTGACTTGGTGAGTGACTGACTGACTTCTTTAGCGTTGAGTTGCAGCGCTTATATAGCCGACCGGTAGAGTAGCTTCCCGAAGCGCTAAGTAATATTGTTGCGTGTGCGCGCAAAGCGAAGAAGGCTTTTGAACATTCCGCGGCCGTAAAGATGCAACGGCTATTGACTCGGGGCCTTTCGATGTGATTCCCGAAATGTGTAGCGTTGTGCGGCGTATCTATAGCTGTAGGTAGGTATGTACCGGCTGTTGGCAAGTAGAGAGATCTGGTATGTTCTTCCAGTGCTGCAGAAATTGATGGCGAAAAATATGGTGTCGCTACAATATTATGAAAACGAAATAATAGAATTTATTTAAAAGTTCCACCATAAAATAGTTATGCAAATCTTTGTATAAATTGAAAAATGATGAAATTGGCTATCTTATCATCATCGGTAGTTGTAACAACCTTTTAAAATGATGCTGTCTTTTTATCTACTTTGCAATGTGGTTACATGATATTGTTTTACCTATGCTTAAAATCCGGATTTTGCATGATTTCCAACTTTCATATTACCTACGAACTTACTTTTATTTGCAAAAATAGTATTTTTATATTTGCATCTTACCTTATTTATTTAATTATTTATTCTGGGTTTTTACAGATATTTTCCAGTACGTGAGAACAATCCAGTTATAAAAAGACAAATAGGATGCATTAATTTGCATACATATAAAGATTCATAGACCAAAACAAAACCAATAAAAATACAAATTATAAAATTAAAAAGCTCTCTTAATTGACAAATTAATAATTTAAAGAGGGTTAAGAGATACAAATAGATACACAAGTGATACATAGTATAACGAGCGCAATATATTTTTTAGCAACTGCAAAACATTTTTTTCTGAATCCATATAAATTTTATTGTTGAAATTGCTTACTTCAGCACACTCTATCTTATTTTATGGGTCAGATCAAAAATATGCGATTTTTTTTTGTATTCCGGTGAAACATGCTATAAATAATGGAAAATATTAGTTATTATTTTTGATTGATAAACTAATGTTTAAGTTAATATTTTTATGCATAGGACAAAGGGTAGCAATTATTATAAGTAATAATTATTAGCCTGAAACACTCATCTACATTGAAAAAATTTCCCGAGAAAAGATACATACGCCGACGGGACTCGAATCCGCGTCCTTCTGGTTTTCAGTCAACTGCTCTTAGGAATCCGACGTAGTTCATCAAGCAGTTAATGAACGGAAATGGACTTAATTGTACGAAAATTTAAGTTAAATATAATGATGTTATTAAGTTTACTTTTTATTATTGTGACAACTTGTTCGGCTTACAAGGTAGTTTAAAGATGGCTTTGTAAGCCGAAACAGCTGTCACAATAATAAAAAAACTAAAATCTTCCAGAACTTAAAAAGAACATTATTAAATTTAATTTAAATGAAATTAAAAAAAGATAGAGCAGATAACTTTATCAAAACTTTTTGAAAATCAGTATAAATTGCATCTAGTTGTTATCTTTCACTAACCCGGAAGCAGTGCGCTTAACTTTGAAACACGAGCACTAGCGTGGGGTAAAAAAGACACGAAATTTGAAAACCGAAAATTGTTGTGTTTTTTCTGTATTCTGTTTTTGGCAAACATGTTTTTCTTGTGTTTTTTTTAAATACCAGCAAATACTCTTAATGTTTAAAAATGTTTGAAAAAAATTGTTTGAATATGAAAAAAAAGACAATATTTTTAGAATTTTAGATCACTGTAAGTGATGGCAAAATTGATTAACAATATCAATTACAATTACTACACACTGGCTACAGGTTTGCAAATTGGCCTAACCGCTTCTCCTTGCTCGCTTTTCAAACATAGGGGAGGAAATTTGGCCTTAAAAATCTTCTGCAATAAGTGTTTGCTATATACATACACTTACATTTGGATCATTATGCCTAATTTTGTCAAATATTTAATTTTTATTAAATTTTCTATTATTCAAGTATCACCAGCATTGGGTAAAAAAGACCCGAGAGTTCTTTCTCTGGCCGGCCGCAGAGGCATAATTAAACGAAAATCAGCGAGCTTGCGTGTTACACATCCGTTTGAAGGTACTAAGATTATCAACTTTAAATGAATCTTAGTAATCATCTTATCGTGATTTAAAAATGACCTCGGGTCTTTTTACCTATCAAAGAAATACGCACATAATTGCAATATTCCAAAAGATTTGAATCGAGAGATCTGTGAGAAACAAACCCATATTGCCCAGTGCAGAGAAAAGACAAGTGAACATTTATCAGAGATAAAAAAACCGACCGTTAAATTCAAAACATAAAGCTTCACAGCTCGTCAAAGATATGATTCTGATTTTCTTAAAAGAGTTGATATAGCAAATAAAGATTCACGATCCCAGAGCTCACAGTTCGAGAGTTTAAACTACTTCAAATAAATAGATGTCTTCTATAATATAGTTAAAACGTTTTAAGGAAACGTTGAGCTAAAGTTACAAGGAAGTTCTGAACAACATAGACACAAGCTCTATTCCTGGGGAAGTTGGAACGTCTGTTTCCATCTTGTACTGTGCTGTGTTGTGTTTATCGAACTAAATCACCATTAATCATTTAAACATGTGTTTTACCCGCTGCTCCCCTTTGCTCCCCGTGGGGCCGCCGCTTAGGTTCAGAGTGTTTCGATATCATTATAAAGATAAAATTGCTTTCGCTTTTTTAATAAAGGGATAAAAATGTGTAAACAATTTGTTTTGTAGAAATATTTTTTACAAATGAAACAATTTTAAACTAATACTGCTGCTTGAAAATTTCTTGTATCTTTGTAATAATATATAACATCGTTTTATGAAATGTTATAGGTACTAATTAATGTTTTCTTTGTTACAGGTAAGAACGCTTACTTCATTGCGAAAAGCTGAGATATTATTTCAAGTACGAGTAAGTTATGCAGGAATCTATGCTATTTTGATATACATATATAAACGATTTACTAAGATACTTATCTACATAAGTAAAATTTTAAGTGTTTAAAGTGACGAAAGCTTTCTAAGTGTTCAAATGTCAAAATAGTGTTTAGTTTCTACATCATATTATTATTTTAATTAGCAAAATCGATTGTTATTTGCCGTACGAAAATAAAATAAAATTCACTAAGTGTTAGTGACAACCACTGTTGAACAGTCTAAAAAATATATAAAGGAGGTGTAATTCCACCTTCGGCTGCTAATATTAGCATATATATGTTCATAAACATAGCAAACGCTAGCTATGTCCGATCAAATTATAAAATTATCGAATTATCCCGATATGGGTGATTAAATATGGTGTCCGGTTAGTGGCTGAGTTGGCATCGCGTTTGGGTCCCAACCGGATGTCGCATGTTTAAGTCCTCCATCACAATACAAGCAACATTATCAGCTTACTATGGTGGCAGTGGGAGATTTTCAAATACTTCCAGGCTATTCGTAACTTGATAATGTTTAACTTTCTTTTTAAAAAAATAATTTTTAAAAAAATAAAAAATTGCCTTTCCTATTTTTTAACGCATTCGATCTTTCTCTCGCGTTTCACTTCTTCACATGCACAGCTGATGCTTTTAGTGTCCAAATATTGTAGTAAAATTTGTGACATAAAATACGACTTTTGTGCTTATTTTGAAAAGCTCCCTTTCAAATCTGCTTTGTAAAGCTATAACCCATTCCAAAGCAGTATAATCGTACATGAAATTAGTGAGTTCCGCGCCGTGACATTCGTCAGTGTCTCTATGTTTACTTAGTCACGCCCCGAGTGGATGCGATGTACCCAGACCCAGTAGATGCATATTCCGTAGGTCCCAAGCCCGTTCCCTGTCCCGTGTCCGTCCAGGGACCATGTTCTGCCCTTTGGGAGCGCTGTTCGCATTATGCAAACTCCGGACGTTACGTACCGGACAATCTGTTTCACAGCTGCCGAACGTTTGTTATTCATACAACAGACGTACAACATCCGGTGTTTGCAAATCCCCATTCGGTGCGGCACTGCATATCATCATCATCATCGTCATCATTTCATCATCATCAGGCGCCTCCAGGTATTCTTGTCCAGGTGAAAGACCACCATTCAGTTTAACCATTGTTGCTTTAATCGTATTTCGCCGTAATTACCAGCCCGTGTAGCCAGGTAGGTATATCCCAATCTTTCACAATAAAATTACTACAAATGCATTTCAGATAAAACATGATAATAATTTCTGAATATTCTCTGTACCATTACACCATTTGAAATTTAAGTAAAATCTTAGAACCAACAATACAGGCAAATCATTTTTAAAAGGATACATTTACATGTAATTGTGCGCACCGATGGTATCGAAAGATTCGAAAAAGTTTTTTGAAATAGTTTAGAACACCTACCCGCAGTCCCCTCTTACCCCTCAAATGCACAATGAATGCGTAGCGATTTTTTAAATCGCGTTTATCGTTATTCAATATTCGACAACGTTATTTTGTTTTTTTTTTTATTTATTTTTGTTTCATTCTTTATTTTCCTAACAAAATAAAACTATTATTATTTTTATCCATTCAGTACCTACGCCACTACTCAAATATATATCTATTTAAAAATAATTATACATCAGTACCAACCTCTTTCTGTTAAGTTTAATGCAAATCAGTATAAAAAACTTTTATTCTGATTTATTATTACTATCATTTAACGTTTCTCAGTTACAAAAACTAAAAATATATTTCACTGCAACAATAATGTCAATACCAATTTGTCTATTAACTCCCTTATATCACGCATACTCAGCTTATTTAACCAATATGCAGAAGTAACAGATATTTTTATATCGAATATTACTCGTACCAAAAGAACTCATAAAAACGCATTTCACAACTTTTCAAAGTAGTTATTAGTTCACATTTTGTTTTCTTTACCCTGATTATAAATTTTCGCTCATTTAATTATAATATCGGTACGTTGACACTGTATAATTGTTTTGTAATTCATTTTTGTATAAAAATATGTTTTTCTCTCTATTGAAACGTATTTGTATCGTAAATAAATAAATAAATCAAATGATAATATGTAATAATTTATCTAAGTACGTCACATAAAAAGTCAGAGAAGCTACAATAGCAAGCATATATGTAGATTGGCTCTATGTAAAAATAAAAATAGTACAGTTTTCCGGGAAAAATTTTCCACCATAAGGCAAATTAGAAAACATTATAAAATATTTTTATCCTTCGTCGTCTCTGTGAAACATCACCTCAAAGGCACTTTGCAAAATGAAAAAATAATGTAATTACTATGTTTACCTATATTAATTTTTCAATGTTCTTTTGGAAAATTTAAAGCTATTAAAAAGACCATAAATTTAATGGTGACCAATTTTCAATTCCCATGTTCCCTGGAATGAGGTGACTTTGATCAATTTTCAACTAAATAACGTTTTTAAAAAGTCATACGTGCCGATAATGTTGATGTCATATTTATTTCGCTAAACTGTCGTAACTCATAATAACATGATGCTCACTATTGATGATTTTTCGATGTGGGCGACTTCGACATACTATTTTTTAAGCTTATTACAATCCAAAAAAAACTGTTTTAAAATCTGTGTTAGAATATTCAATAAGAAATATAATATACCTGCATCTTTCTGATTAAAATAAATTTAATAGACTGGCGATGGCTGAGGCTTGCCGAAATGAGGTTTTGTAATCTAGCCTTGTTACATTGTCGAAATAGGAGTAGCAGAGTATTGTGTTATCCAATTACTGCACGAACCAGTTAACTGCTATATTCAAATGCACATAACTGCGTACTGTTAACCTACTCGTCCTTAAGAATTAAATATCAAATCATTCTTTAGAATTTTTATTTAGTTTGGTAAACGCAAAAATAACCTACATTGCTGAGATTTAAGATAACTTGATAAGACAAGCCGGTTATAAAATCATTCATTTTGTTTTGAAGAGTTTTGCTTTTCATGTACATTTGTTACATAAATTTTAATTCAACATAACACGTCATATAATAGCAAAATTAAAAAGTATGTATGCTTTAGAAATTATCAGATTTTATTCGGTGGGGTAGTGGGAGAGTGAGTCAGCATAACTTGGAACATTGTCGATAAGTGTGATTCGCAGAGTGCTGTTATGGGTGCAAGTGTCGATACAATTAAAATTTAGGTAACAAATGTACATGAAAAGTAAAACTCTTCAACGTCTAAAACTTGTTAGATAATTAATGCTCAAGAAATACAAAAAAAAAATTTTTTCTGTTAAATGTAACTTTATAAGCAGGACAGTGGCCTGAGTCGATTTTTTTACTTTTGAATTACAACGAAAGGGTAGATAAACTGTAATGCTAATTGCAGAAAGTTTCGCATTAGAACTAAAATTTTGTGGGAAAAAGTAAAAATAATAATCATTTAATAAAAAAGATAATGAAATGTTTTCATTCCTCAGAATTTAAAATTTACTTTTCGAGCTTTTTCCTTTATATTTTTTCACGTTTTAATTAAAATGAGCGGCGACTATCTAGTTTACGGTTCCTCACGATAAAACAATTCGTTTTCCCAGTTTTTCATCATACTTTCCGTCTAACGTTGAACATTTTAGAGGGTATAAAATGTAGAACGTAGATATCTTTGTGTTTTTAAACAACTTTAAGGGAAAATATCGTCTAAAAATTTACATAAATTTTTTTTAGCTGGAAATCAACTGGTTAATTTTTGGACGTGAATAAATGAAAAACATTTAATTTTTAATAAATGAATCGTTTTCAAATAGTTTTATTGCTGCATTAAAATTATTGGTAACATTATTTGGTAAGAATGGTTTGTCTCTGTATATAACTACGCAGACAATTAATTTGAAGTTTTTACATACACATAGATATGACGGATATATCAAATATTTTAAGTTAATTTTCACGTTCTTTGTAAGTTCTAATCAAATTCTGTTATTATATCATTATATGCCAGTTACTTCATAAAACTAAAGTAATCACAGAGTGTAGAGAACTCGAATAGAACTTACACAGAACGTGGACATTAACTTCAAATATTTAATGAATCCGTCAAAGTTTTTGAAACAACTCTTCCTAACGACTAGATTTAATATTCGTTTTAAGAACCAAATAATAAATTTATTGGCATTAGTCAAGGACTTATTCACCATTTAAGAATGTGTTTCCCCCCTCCTGCATCATGAGTCTCTTCATCACCCAAAACTTCCTTTCCATAAAAGACCCTCCACACAGCATCCCCAAAGATGACACAAACCCTTTAGAGAAATTATTTTCCTCACGACCTCCTGTGTGGAGTAAATCTTTAAGAATAAAACTTTTTTTTCCAAATTGTTGAAAAAACGAATTGACATGAATATTGGTATTAAAATAAAATATACATATCTACAAACGTGTAATTTTTATATGTTTACATTCCTAACTCCAATCTCTTCAAACACTTATAACGGCTTACGAAAAGGACGGGAGTATTTAAATACTTTTGACAAAAGCATTCATTATAAAACCATTTTCATCGAGAAATGATATTGCTAAAAAGTCAAACGTTAAATCGTAAATTTATTCTCTCAAGGACCTCCCCTCTCCTGGGCGGGCGGGCGGGAGGGGCGGTGTGGTTAATTTTTGGGTTGTTTTTGTTCCTCGATTGATGAAAGATGACTCGCCCAGATCGTGTGAGGCAGGGGGGAGGGGGAAAGGGGTGGGGAGGGAGTCGGGGGGCAGGGGGCGTGAAATGATTGCGATGGCGAGGCACTAATAACAGTAATTATGTTAATGTCTTAATACCCCGAAAATCTATTCTCTCACGCGGAAGAACGAAGGCTTCATCGCTTATAAACGCACCCTTCATCTAAAATAAATGAAAAAATAAAAACTCCACCAACAAATTACTCGTCAAATGGAAGTAACCGATCATTAGCGTAATAATCAATATTATTTAATGGGTTTTTGTAATATCAAGAGTAGTGGCTTGATAAATTGGACTATTTCTTTATTTCTGATGTTCGGTTAAGTGAAATGTATTTATTAGTTAAATAGTTTATTTAAAAAAATACTAAATTAATAAAACCTTCAATCCAACTTTAGCATCATAAACAATCTTACAAGCTATTTCAAACGAATTTTAAATCACCGCAAAAAACAAATTCATAGAGTTGCTGGGTTTCTATAATAATATTGTGGAAGCAAATTATAAATTTGTACATAAAAAAACATTTTCGATTTAATATTTATTTAAGAAATTCATTGGCAACATTTTATTATGACAATATGTAATTATTTACAGGCAGTCCTAGTCGATGTGAAAATGTTTGTAAACTATTGATATTTTAATTGTCTCTATATTATATATTCTATTGTCTGAATATCACGAAAAAGTTGTTTTGTCGATTTTTGTTTCAAAAACTTTCCTAGTGAGTTTAATATTCCCACATCCGCTGAGCTAACGGGAATATTTATGGCCAAACTCTTCAAAACTGAGGAGCGATTTCACAAACAGAAAAATTAAAATTAAAATATTAGGATAAAATTATTAGGATAAAAGGATTTCTGATTTTCAAAAAGCAATATTTACCTGTATCTGCATTCTGTAGACAGTGTAGACTCTCTAACCTGTCCAGCTAGTCTCTCTCGACCCATCCTCTGAAAAGCAGCAGAAGAGTTGAATTCATCACTCCTGGTCACCGACCCTTATATTCCTATCGTAAATTCCTATTCCTCTTACCTTTTCCCTTCCCAGAACTTTTTCTGCTTCCTTTCCTTAAAAAGAATCTCTACACAGCATCCCCAAATATGACTTCGGCTCTGAGGGAAATTATTTTCATCACGGGCCTCCTGTGTGGGATTAATTAAATAAAATGTATATATTTACGTAATATGTACACCAAATAAACTTTATTTCTGATTCCCTCTCAAAATGTTTGCCCAATGTCACTGATGGTCTTCTTGGAAAATCACTGCTAAACGGGATTTGGGAAAAGACTGGTACTCAAACAGGAATATTTATAAATAAAACAATTTCCTTTTGCATTTGCTACACAAAGGTCTTGTGGATACCGATTTTGCAGCAAATGACTCCACGCTGCTAGGAAAAGCAATCTCTTTATGGACGGATTGGAATAATAATTTACTGATTTTAAATCTATTTCAGCTAAAGCTTGGCTAAATCAGATCCGACAATAGATCAAAACTTGTAAAAATAATTAAATGTACGTTAATCGCCACATTGTTGCATCGCAGCCTGGACAAAGGACGTCGAGAACCACTAATTATTTTCTTACCCATTTAATGTTGATTCTATTTTAAAACAAACTTTTAGAATATCACAATGATTTGATTTCAAAGAAAAGGGAATGCCCGTTGGCTACAACAGACTTATTTTACGCGAAAAACCAGAGAGACCGCCGAAGAGCTCCTGAGCGCTCTTCTGCCCGTTGCAACCCTTCGCTCAGAACTCAATCAATGAATATGCATGACAGCGTTGCTATTTTTGACGAACGAATATTAAATATTCTGTTCTTGACGTAAAATATCTTACCTGGTTGAAACTCTTCGTGAAAACGCTCCTCAATTACGGATTGTTAAACTTGTGAAATTCGGTATCGGTTTATTATTAGGCACATTTTATTTATGGGATCGGGCCGAGCGTGAAAATTGCCGAAGAAACTGTCGAAAATTTAATTAATTAACGACCTGAAGTTTTCGAAGTGAGATTATGAATTTATTCGATCAATTTCTTGGTATGAAACAGGTGCACTTCCCGGTACGACAACAGGTCCCAGGTCCCACACGGTCTATTACCGGAACTGGGAACTAAGACTGACGACACTGCAGTAGGTACTAACCTGTTAGTGTTACGAGTTCAAGGAAGTGTGCGACCCTGTCGAACTCCTGTAGTAATTCCCCAGCTTTAATAATCGACAGGTTTAGTTGTCACTTGTAAGTTACAGAAATATATTTATATACAGTCAATAATAGATCGATGGACGAAAAATAAAAGTAACAAATCATGCATTATGTGACAATAATTGTTGAGCTAATTATATTATTTATCACAACATAAATATCAGTAATAAGTCATTGCCCAAGACCGCATGGACATTAAGTGCATACGTAATGTAAAAATATACATACATGATAGTTCTCTGGGTTAATTCACATAAAATGGCCCTGGTACTGACTTATAGTGAAAACTTAGTCCATTCTCTCATGAGGCAATTAAAAAAAAACAGTTGGCAACTCAATTACTATCCACAGAAAAGAAACCGAATTTCATTGGCGGTCCGCACTCAGGTAACTTGTTAAAGACCAGTTTTCTGGTTGATAGGTTTCCAAGGTTGCGCCTCACGACACGTCAGGTTTTCGAGTTATTTGCGATATGTCGATTTTCTTCAGTTGATACATTATTTTATATAGCGTGATAAATGATAATTTATTAATAATTTATATTTTTGTTAAACAAGCTTAAATAATTACTGAAATGTTAAAGTTGAGTTGCGCCGTGAATGGAGTTGCCAACCAGTTTTCGGTTTCTCCATGAGCGAAGGCCATTACTCCTTAATTAACATTCAAATTAACTTTATAATTAATTAAGGTTCCACAGCTCAATCGGTAGAATACTTGCTATGTAAGCTAAGGGACCTGTGTTCGAGTCCCAGTGGAACCAATATCTTTTTCTGATTTTTCTATCTTCAGATTTTGATTGAATATCGCTAATATTGTCTTCATTTAATTAAATATTATAGTTTGAGTTTTTACTCATAAAGTTAAAAAAAAAAAGAACTTTATAATGTACTAGCTTTTACCCACGGCTTTGCTCGCATGGTATTAGTGGGAAATTACTGGCATAATTATTCGCATAATTGTTATTATTCTTGCTATTTTGTCTATTTTAGAAAATATTTAAATTGTAGAAATAGAAATTTATTTTAAGTACCTACTCCCTTTATTAGTATTTTATTCATATTTGAATCCAGAGTAACCTAAAAAAATAAGAAAATGAGAGTCCACTTCAAACGCTATGCTTTATAGCAACGTTATGCTTTTTGTTCGGAGAATAAACATTTTTAGAGATATGAAGATATTAACTACGACGCCAAAAAAGTACTCTTTTTAATCACAACAAAGCACTCTTTTTAAGCCTAAAATTAAAAAAAAAACACACATTGTTCCCAAGGTAACAATTTGTTTGACGTTTGCAATAACTCGATACTGTTGGTTACAGAAAACGTATGATACATAATTTCATAACGCCACAGCTCATTCATAACGTCAGAGCTTACCAATATATAAAGCCGTTGTTACTCGCAAATAATGTAGCTTTCGATTAGTGAAAGAATGTTTAAATTCCATTCGATATTTATTGCGTGAAAGAGTAAGGACCATCCAACCATCCAACCAACCAACCATACAAACTTTTGCTTTTATAATATTAGTAAGCTTTTAAAACTAACTTTATCTAGTGAATCTAATGGTGTCTAATTCAAGTCCGATACGCTGTGCATAAATGGAAGATATCTTTGTAAAGCAACAGACTTGCACAGGTACAGTGGTATTGAGTATGCTAAATGTGCATTTCTCCCTATGTTCAATGGCACGGTTGTAGGCTATAGTACCTACTGTAGGTACTGTCATGTTTGTACATCATGATTTATTTTATGTCGGTCATTAATTCACCTTAATTACAGGGCATTGCGACTTCCAATTAGTAATAATATGAATAAATTGTTCCCATCAATTTGTTAGGTTTATCCCATCAAATACTTTTATTTGATTTCAACCACTTAAAGCTATAAACTGATATCAATTCGCAACGAAGTAAGATAATTACATTCTGCTTGATAGGCAGGCGAAAAGTCAATACTAGAATATTTGTAGATTTTTTTTGTATATTTCTGAGGGTAGGTGGTGAAAGGTGAAAATATGTATAATATTATGTCTATTGCATTTATGTTTAAATCAAATACTTGTTTACTATTTTCAGCAATTTGAGAATGCCACCGAAAAGCACTTTTTTTTTCATTAGCTCCATACAGAAGGCCCTGAGGTAAATAATTCCCCTCAGGGCCTATATCGTTTTTAGGGTGCTGTTTGGAGGGTCTATTTAGAAAAGGAAGGAAAGAAAGTTCTGAAAAGGATAAAAATTATGAGGGGTGAGAAGGACTGGGGGTCAGCGTGTCCAGGAGTAACGGACGTATGAATCCAACCCTCCCACTGCTATGTAAGGCGATGTTCCGAGAGAGTTCTACTGAAGAGATCAAAGGGTCTCCCTCAATCAGTCTTTCCGGTCTGTCATGCAGTTGGTGAGCAGACGCATCCGTTGCCAAGACCCGGACAAACCGCATCCGAGTGAACCAGTCACCCTTACTAAGTCATCAAATGTAGCGAACCACTGACAGTGACCAGTAGTAGAGGTGTTGGTTATTCTATACATGGTTCCTGGAGCGGTATTGACACATTTGTGCGTCTGGCTGTCCATGGAATCACATTTGGAGGGCATCGATCCGTTTTCAGCTGTGAACAAAGCTTACGTTGAAAAAATTTATTCTGTATCTTTATTGCAATAGTATTTAAAGCATTTTACCTCAAATATAATTTATGAATAACCGTAATGTAGCGAGCTGGAGTACCATTGGGCATCTGTATTTATGATACCTACTTGTTTGTTTTGAGAAATCATTCTCAGATAATATTATATGAGGTGGCGCCAAGATGCTGACTGCTTGATCTCGAACCCCCTCCTCTACTTCTGTCTACTGTACCTGTACCAATCCGCCCACGCGGAGCCCGAGGCGCTTAGCTCAGGTCACTGGAGTACACATCTCCTAATTGGAAACTGAATATTTTTTGCTGAATTATTTTTTAATCGTATCGAAATCGTGTCTCCTTATAAATATAATATTTTCCTTTCAGCGTTTCAATTATAAATATTTTTATAATAATTAGTCCACCAATGTCTTGACTGATTTATATTATTTCGTTTACAATAAAGGTGTATTATTTTCCTTTATGTCAAACGTCTGGCCAAAATAATAATGTAATGCTTTTTAAATGGGTATGAAAGATAAACTGCTCTTAATGAAATTACAAATTTTATTTAGCTCGATTCACAATCCTGATCCCCGTGTTAATGAATATTATTGATTTTTTCACACGTGGCAAACATTTTGTGGGTGATAATGATAATAAAATAATTTTGTTTTAATTCCACTTTATTGTATGTGTATCTTTAACCAACCAGTTTTGGACCTAAACCTCCATCGGGGGTGAATAAAATATATTAAATTAAATGCAGAGTAACGGTGTATTTAAATTAAAAGTAGAAGAGTGAGAGAGAACGCAACTTTGGAAAATCCAAAACCGGTTGGTTAAGATATATAATAAAGTGGAAATAAAACAAAAATATTTTAATGTCATTATGTAAAGTTATTCATGTTTCTGTTAAAAACTTTATTTGTTTTACGTATCCTATCCTCTTATTATATGTATTATTGTTTTATAATATAATTCTATTCATTTCTCACAATTAATAAATCTATAATAGGCTGTATTTTAGATACCTACAATGCATAAAAATGTAAATATATTAAAAACTGTTGATTTCCCAAAGATTAATAAATAATAAATAAATATTGAGCAGTCAACATAATCCGAACTTTCGTGGAAGGAAATTACATTTTTTTACAATGTTTTTGACGGGAATGAGAAGATATTAAGATGGTTTGAAAATATTTTATTAGATCGATTCAAAGGAATTTAGAAATTAAAAAATCAAAAATAAACGAAAGCAGCGCAACCTTGGCGAAATTTTGTCTGAACAAACATAACAAATTTTTATTATTGTAAACACTTTGTGGTATATTAAATAAATAGTGATTTAAAAAAATATATATATAATTTTTTAATAATAATATTTGAGCATTCCTCATTTTATAGTTTGCAAGCATAATAAATTCGGTTCGTGTTATTTCTTTCACCTTGAATAATTTCCCAATTTTGTTCGAAAACAATGTCTTTTTCGCTGGCTATACCATAAATTAAAGCCATTTCGGATTTCTTCAATGATTTGCGATCCGGGGGCGAGGTACAAAAGTGTGCAGCTTGACAATATTTTAACATTCTTCCAGGATTTCGATTTGGAATATGGAGACTTTCTTTTAAAGAAAAGCCTTTCCAGGAACATTTGGAGAGGGTCGCACTAAGCTATCCTTATTGCGTTTTATTGTAATCGTTTTCGTTACGCAGTATTTTTTTTCATTTCTTTTCATTGCCCTTTTCTTGAATTCGTGAAATTGTTCTACTCTGTATATTTCATCAATCTTAGAATCTCATCTTAATGTACTCATGACTGGAGTGTTCCGGGGTAACGTTGATTTTGGTTTAATTACTTCTGATTATTATTGTAAAAATTTAAACAAATAACATAGGTTTTCTATTATTTTCCGTCAATAAATCGATAATATTTAATGCACTTAAGTGTATTATGAACTTTGAACAGCACATAATAGCTTTATTGTTGACTTTAAACATCAGGTAATAACTATTTTAATCACCAAAGCTAAATTCAATTACTTTTATGTCAAAACCAGCGCATACCTGTAAAAATTGCATTTTTTTAAATGTGTAGTTTTAAAAATATAGTTATTATATTTATTTATCATTTAAATACCTCTTTCCCCAGCCTAAAATCAAATCCCAATCAACTGTTTGGAATGCGTCTTTGCTGACCATTAAACCACCAACTATTGTAAGAACGGCGAAATAATTTCAGCATATATATTATATAAATAAAAAAAAATCCAATAATCTTGCTATGAAAAAATTAAATTGGTCGGTAGTTTTTGACCATAAGTTGCGGGAATAATTACCGTCCTTGACAGATATGCCTGTAACGCACAATATTTGATAATAGTTTTGCCAGGATAATATGAATCGCTTGTCCAGCATACTATATTTAAGAATGTTATATACACACAACTGAAATTACATTGTTTAATAATAATTAGCATTCGATTAGTTTGCTGATGATTCAATTTTTATCCAGTGAGACCGACAAAAAACAGGAATAGTAGAAATGTTTGAGAGATGCCTTCATCCAAAAAGGTAGACGCCAGAAGGCTTATGAATAAGAAAAACAGTTCTAATTAGTTGACTTATCCTTTAATAATTGTAGTTGAAATAATTTATTTTATCGTTTAGACAACATTTCGCGTGTAAACGGCGTATATATTTAATACATCAGAAGGGTAAGAAGTAAGAGGATATGTGTTATTTATATTGCAACTTTTCAATCAACCAAAACTCTAAGTGCCGATCAATTAATTTTCTTTCCCATCGGCCATTCAAATCTGTGCTCGCATATCACAATCGCAAGTCTAACTGCGTAAGATGCCACTGGCTACTGGTTACTAGTTACTAGATAAGTACTTACTACAGGCGCTAGGCTTCCATTTATCACGCATCTTATCGCGAAAGACCAGTTTCTAAGCACTGTGTCTAATATCGTCAAAGCACGTCACTCGGCTCAGACCAAGACCGACTAGAGTACAGGCATGGACGCGCGATTATCAAATTACGGAGTCAGTGCTGTCGCTAAGCAAACTTCACTGTCAATTTTCTACACTCTATTTTATTTAATATGCTAATACAATATTAAAATCGGCGATAACAACGAGTATTAGTAATAATCACCGCTATTTGCAAACTATCGTTGCTAGTGATAGTGAAAAGGGCGCGGGATTACTGCAGCTTTGTCATTCGCGTTATGAAATGTACTGAATTCTGTTTTCCATGATGTCAAAAGACACCATGTATACGTTTTACGCAAGTTCTCTTTGAAATCTCAGAAAGTTCTGAAACTTTGTAACTTTTGGAGATAATTAACCACTTATTATACTAAAGTTATTAAGAGGGAACCTGGCGGCGTTTTTCTCCATACAAACATATTCCCCGATTTGCTCTGAATGTTGACAGTAGTGCAAATATTTTTAACATAATATAGATATCGAACACTAGCGTATCGGTACGTTTAGATTTTTTTATACTTGTAGGAGTTAGGAGCCACCAAAATTTTTTTTTTTTTTTTTATTTTTTTTTATTTAATATAAAACATGGGTTACATTTTAATTATACATATTTTACAAAATATCATATTCAAGGTCATGATTGGTCATGTATACCTTATCAGAAAAGAGGAGCTCTTGTGCCTGATAAGGGAGCCACAGTTCTTACTTAGGTTACATTTTATAATATATTTTGTATAAAATATTTATTTTTTAATGTAAGTTTTTTGAAAAATTGTTTAATTTTATTTATTTGTTCTGATTGGTTCGAAATACAGCGCAATTCAGAAGGAAGATTATTGTAGTTTTTTATAGCTTGGTAAATATAATGGTTGTGCATTTGTGTTGTTTTAAAATTTGGTGTAATAAATTGATTTCCATTTCTCATTAATGTGTAAAATTCTTCATATTCTTTATTATTTTTTTCTTTACACATTTTAATAATAGAAGCTTGCTTAAATATGTCATCGACATTTGGTACTGGAAATAATTTAAATAGTGATTCTGTTGAGAAGGTAGGTTTTTTTTTAAGGATTACTTTAATGATGGTTCTTTGTGAAACTTTTACTGAGTTTAGATTGTTTTTGTAAGAACCTCCCCAACCTAAAATTCCGTAGATAAGCAAAGAGTGAACAAGGGCATAGTACACATTTTTGATTATTTTTACATTCAATATATTTCGTAATCTAACAAATATATATATACATTTCCTTATTCTCTTTACTAGCTCTGCAATGTGACTATTCCACTTCAGGTTTTGATCAATAATTACACCGAGATATTTAATTTCAGTAGAAGAGTTAATTACAGTACAAAAAGGATCATTTTGTTTACAGCTTACATTGTCACATTTTTCATCGTGGATTTTAATATTAACTTTCTGGTTAGGTATTTTCTGTAAGGAGAATAAGACATATGTTGTTTTTTTAGCATTAAGTGTGAGAAGGTTATTATCAAACCATGATTTTAAGATATTAATATCTTCGTTTGCAATTTTGTTAACTAGTTCCCATGTTTGACCTTTTATTAATAATACAGTATCATCTGCATAAGAGATTAATTCGCCTTTAATTTTCTGTTGGAAAATGTCATTTACATATATAAGAAACAATAATGGTCCGAGGACGGTACCTTGAGGGATGCCAAATTTACTTGTTAATGATGTACTAAATGATTGGTTTAATTTTACAATTTGAGGTCTCTCTGTTAGGTAGCTTTTTATCCATTTAAGGGCTATATGGTCAATGCCATTTTCTTTTAATTTTAATATGAGTTTTTCATGAGAGATGCTGTCAAATGCTTTCTGTAAGTCGATAAAAATTCCTATACATTTATTCGATTTGTCTAGGGTACTCTGGATACTTGACGATATTTTTGCGATTGCATCTTGGGTACTTTTTCCCTCTGTAAATCCAAATTGATTTTTATTTATGGTTGAGTTATTTTTTATGAATGCAGTTAGTCTTTTTTTAGCTATTTTTTCAAAAATTTTGGATATATTAGATAAAAGCAAAATTGGTCGGTAATTAGAGACGTCCTCCGGATTACCGGATTTGAAAATTGGAGTTATTATTGCTTTTTTATATGTGCTCGGGAAAGTTCCTGTTTTAAAACTATTGTTTATGATATGAGAGATTGGTGTAGAAATAAGATTTTTAATATTTTTTAATATATTTACGGAAAGGCCGTCAAATCCCGGAGCAGAACCACCTCGCATTTTTGATATAATTTGTATAATTTCGGACGGATTAGTAGGTTCAAAAAGTTCTAGTTTATTTTCTGTATTCGGAGTATTTTCAATATAATTTTTTTTTTTTGTTGAAATTTTTTCTGCTAAATTCTTTCCAACATTTGCGAAGAAATCATTAAATACATTTGCTCCTTTTTTAGGTTCCTCAATACAGTTTATTATATTATTGTTTTGTATTATGCATTTTATGGGATTATTTTTATTTTTTTGTTTATTTTCCAGGATTTAATTTATTATAATCCAAACTCTTTTGCTGTCGTTTTCGGAGTCATCAAGTTTATGTTTATAATATTTTTCTTTAGTGTTTTTTATGAGAGAAGCTAATTTATTTTTGTATTCTTTAAAATGATTTTTTAAATTTATGTCCAGTGGTTTTTTTTTAGTTTCTTTGTAGAGCCATTCTTTGTGTCTTACGGACACAACGAGTCCATGTGTTATCCACGGTTTGATTTTACGAAATTTGGCTGAGTTTCCCTTATGAATAATTTTTTTTGAATCATTTATATAATTAGTTAATCTATTTTCAAAAATTTTACAGCACTCATTGACGTTATCGTTACGGAGTATATCCAACCATAATTCAGATGATAATTTATTTTTTAAAGTTTCAATATTAATAACAGTTATTTCATTATTATTATTAGCAGTTAGTCCGCAGTGTTGATTAATCGCCTGAGGTATTATTGAGTTGTAATGTAGTAAAGTCATGTAATGGTCGGTAATTGAAGTTTTTATAATTCCAGAATTTATATTATTTATATCTTTGATATTTGTGAAAATATGGTCAATACATGATGGACGTTGCCCATTGACGTTTCTAGTATAAGACTTTATACACGGTACATAATTCAATTCCGCCATCATGTTTAGGTAGTTATCTTTATTATTCGATGTAAAATCATGTGATATATTTAAATTTATGTCACCTAAAACTATTGTATTTGAATTTCTAAAGTTTACCAAGACTTGTCTTAATTCATCAATAAACAAACAGACACTGGATGAATGTGTTCTATACAAAGAGATAATATCAATTTTTTTGTTATAATACTTAATTTGTATATGTAGGCAGTTTGTTCCACTCATTTTAATTTCTTCCTCGCACAATATGTCACAATGATTTTGAATAAACATAGCGATCCCACTGTTCTTGTTTATTCGGTTTGCCGTTGATATATATTTATAACCCGGTATATTGTACGTCACTTCACAACATGAATGAGTTTCTGTTAACACAATGCATACCGGCTTTTTGAGATTATTATTAATTGTTGTTAAAAATTCATTTATGTTTCGTTTTATGCTTCTTACGTTCATGTGTAGAATTAAAGGGCTGCAATTGAGGTCGTCTTGGTGGATACAGTATTCTTGGAAGCTGTTATATATTTTCTCGTCAATATTATATTTTTCGTCTAGTATATTATATAAGAAGTCTGCCATTTTTATTCGTAGTCAATTCTGTCTTTAGCTACTTTAAGCATTTTATTTTTGTATGGACATATGTCGCTGAAAGCCTTATGGTCTGTATTGTTTTTTTCACCATATTTTTTGTTTCATTAAAATTGTCTCGTTTGAACGACATCAACAAACGTTAAGTACACAAAATATATAACATATTTTGAAAACAAAATACTAACGTACAATCATAGAATGTTTTCTTTTAATAATTTATATTTGGTAAAAAAAAGGAGGACACAAACCTTGAAGGCGCAGTTTTCCCTTTCGCTCAGTATTCGGGTTGTAAAAGTGACCTTGACAGCAAGAGTTTGATAAAACACCTGTTATTAAATTTTCTCGGCGACCGCATTTCCTCTTAACTATTCAAATATTAACCACATTCAGAAAAACTTTCTGTAAAAAAATCCCAACTTTGTGGAATTTATATTAAATCGGGGAATATTCTACATCTTGAACATATTACCCATCACTAGTCGGCACTCGATGGCACTGACTTGATCACATGACACTTGAAAATCCATCACGCGCCAAGACCTGTACTGTAGTCGGTCTTGGCTCAGACTAAGGAGCATGTAGGAAAGTCCTCGGTAATATCCGGAAGTCCTCACTAATAATGAAGGGTTTGAAGATTAAGCAAATTGAAGCACAAAATCCTCTTTGGGGATCAGATTTGTACCGACATCAGCATTTTAGGTATCATCAAACTTAACGGAAGCTGGAAGTGTTCATACACAAAATAGGCTTAAGCGCTTTAATCCTTATTACAGGATTACATAAGGCGGGTCTTTGTCAGAAGTAGTCGCTGTTTATTTGGAAGCAACACACAAAGCATATAATTATTTGAGCAGTTCTTTTTCCCGCAAATAATGAATTATTTTAACACATTCCAATAAATTTATTCGTCGTACATAAATATCGTGTTCAGGTACCTACTTTTAAATAAATGTGCTTTAATGAACTCATTCGTAAATATAAAAAGTAAAAAAATATATAATATCGCTAAGGGAAAGCACTACTGCTAAAACGGTTAAAATTTAATGTTACGTCAGAGTCACGACGTAAAAGCTTGCTCATAAAATATTGAAACTTTAAAACCGGTGGTAATAGAATCTTCGTAGAACCGAGTAGAAAATGAACTGAAAGACTGTTCGCTGGTATTGGCGATGACAGCAGCACATAGCTTTCTTGTGATATTAATTGAGAATTCACCCGAAAAGGTTTTTTTTTATAAATCTTTCAATGTCTTCTCATGTCCATTTATTTTTTCATTTAGTTTGGTTTATTAGAGATATATAGAGCTAATATATTTTTATATTAAAATAATTACTCATTACATGGTTGCATGAACCAGCGAAGTTTTCGCATAAAATTCATAATATACGAGGGATGTTCAGAAAGTAAGTATACTGATTTTTTTTTTTAAATGAATTAGAATTTTTTTTTACAGGATATTGTTGATACAGCGACTATTTTTCCAAATAACTTCCAACCCGTTCATTGCATGTGTTTAGCCGTGGCACAAGTTTCTTTATGCCCTTCTCGAAGAATTCTCCCGCCAGCTCCTTCCCCCAATTCAGGACCACTTTCTGCATCTGCTCGTCGGTTAAAAATTTATTTTCATCCTTACATGTCTTTAGGAAGGTGAAAAAATGATAATCATAAGACGCCAAGCCAGGAGATTACATGGAGTGGTTGAAAACATCCAAATCAAATGAGTCCATGATCATATTGGTGGCTAAGGCAGTGTGAGGACGGTTTTCGTGAAAAAAAGGACACTTCTCTGGTCAGCATTCCCCTCCTTTTGTTTGGAATGATCCTTTTGAGTTTTTTTAAGTTACGTAATATTGTTGTGCATTGATGGTCTCAACCTGGGGCCGAAATTTGACCAAAATGATGCCTTTTCGGTCCCAAAACACTGAGCCCAAAATTTTTTTAGCCAGTAATTATGGTTTTCAATTTTTTGACAGATGGTGTATCGAACGTGTTATGCAATCTAGATGACTCACAGCCAAATCCTTGTTGCATTAATATTTCTGCATTACGCAGCGGTACGAAAATATCGGTGTCACAACATTTATTAAAACGTGAATCACCCGACACCGGACCTTTACTACGTATAAAAGCTTGTACCAAATGGGCAGCGGCATTCAGTCATCAATTATTGTGGCAACATCTCTACAGAACTTACTCGATTCAAGACATCAGTATCGTCGTTACAGGTTGGAACTTCAAGACTGCAGTCTCTTTAGGCCGCCTACTCGATTCAAGACGTCAGTATTGTCGTCACCAGTTGGAACTTCAAGACTGCAGTCTCTTTCACCTCAAGAATTCGTCGGAGTGACATCGCCTGCCAATGTGTCTGAATAATACCTACAAAACGCTGACGCCTGAGCCCCATGGCCACCCTCGGGCTTCTTTGAACTTGCTGATTCTTACAAAGCCCTTGAAGATGCTGCGCTACCCCTGGCCATCTTGCTCCGGGCTGCTGGCCTGGGGCCCCCTTGCATCGGGCCTTGCATTTCTCTGCCCTGATGATAACGCCTGAGCAAGATACATGATAAGGACTCCCGCCACGCCTAGTAAAATGCAGACCGATTACCCCTAAAGCCAATCGACATGTTAGTTGCTGCGACCACCCCTGGATGCTGATGTCAGATATGCAGCAACCCACGAGAAAATACACCATCAGGGGCACAGCCCGTCGCGATTACTAGCAACCAGCGTCCACCGCAGCCTACATGCTCCGATGCAAGACTATTCCATCTCACAATGCACGGTGGAAGACGCAATACCACTCCACCCCAATGCGCAGAAGATGACCGTCCAGCATAGACGCTTGTGACCATGCTACGGAACTTTAACAGCTGTCAAGGCGAGAACACATCTCTATCAAGACATTTCGATTGTCGGGCGTCTCTGTGTGCCGGCGCTAATTGTCTACAGTTTTGTGCAGGCCTAGAGGTCTCGTACAGACGGGGAATTGGTGTGTCGACACTTTGACGACGGTTTTTTCCCAGGCATGTAATGAGTCACCCACTATCATCTCCAGTCACAAAAGAGCTCAGAAATCCTCATCTTTTTTCTTGTAAGTGTTATTCTTTCCGTGAAATCTTCCACGCTACTTGTCACTACAACGTGAGTCCACGTACTGCGGTGTTCCTGCGATGCTTGCTCTGTTCAGAAGACCCACCTCTACCACTCAGTGTTGCTCAAAAAACAAAAAAACCACAGCCCGCTATGGTCACAGTACACTTACTTTCTGAACATCCCTAGTACATAAAAACATAGATGATTAAAGAAAACAAAGTGGAGTTGGTAAAAAAGAAATGAAAAAGAAATAGAAAATACAGATATATAAGTAGGTATTTAGAAGAAGTACTTTTATAAAAATAATACATTGTCACATCAAAGGATAATATTAAAGGACAAACATGACTAAAAAAAGTAAAAATACATGATTAGAATGAGAAATAACACACAGTCGGGGTGAAGAGTTCGTAATTAACAACTGTTTTAATTTTTTCTAATATATTTTTAGGAAATTGACTTGAGGAGAAACAGAACAGAGTATGTAAAGATATTAGTGTCTTTTATTTATTTATTTAAATTTATTTACGCCCTAGTGGGCTTTTACAAGCATAGAAGAAAAAGTATAATAACAATAATAATTATGTACTCATATGTTACTAAACCAATAAAACAGAATAAATAATAAAGCAATCATCATCACAAGGTATAGAACAACATAACAGAAATTAAAAACATAAAAAAAAAATTAAAAATCGTAAAAGAAATGAAATAGTATGAGTAATAAGAAAAAAACAGTAATAAGACCTGAAATACAATAAAGTGCAATGTGTAAAAGCTAGATAGTAGGTATAAACAAACAATTATAATATGTGTATAATAATGTAGGATGATAAAAAGAACTAAATAGAACAGCAAAATAAAATAAAATAAGGTTATAAATTACAGGCAAGATTTTAAATGAGATGAGGTTTTATGAAAAGAACAAAATAAAAAAGTTAATTATTAGCAGATAAAATAGAGATGAGTTTACTCTTGAAAATTGCAAAATTTCAACACCAAATATATCTATAGATTCACAATGTTTATTTGCAAGGCTATGTATTCTAGGGATTGGTGAATTGATAGAGTAGTTAGTATTGAGGTAGTATATCTTAGTATTGTTAAAAATGAAAATAATAATAAATAATTTGTGAACGTCCTTCTAAGAAATGAATGTTGTTGTGTAGTTAGATATTGAGTGTGGGATATTAAATAGTTAGTTTGATCATACTGGACAATGGACATTAATGTTTCCCAGAAGATAGTTGTTGTCGACCACCTTAGTGATGAATTTGAACAAAAAAAATTGTTGGAAAACATTATTTCTCTCTTCTAGAGTTGATATATTATACAATGTAGAATTGGTAGAATGCCAATGAGTCTTTCCGAAGTTCTGGTGTTCGGAGGGATTTAAAATCTTGGCACATTCACTCCTGAGGAAGCACAGAGTGAACATAGTATTTAAATATACTTCTAACCTTTCAACATTAACTTTTTATTGGGGATTCTATATGACATATGACTGACCCAAAAAGATTATTAAAGAATCTACGTACCTACACAATGGTTTTTTGCTTTATTCGCTCATGGTTCAAAATAAGTTAAAATTGTACAAAGATTGAACACTACAGTCAATTTTATCATATCTACAAAATAAATAGCTTCAATTGCTACCATTAACATAGATTTTTTTTTAATGTAATGTTAAATTTATTTGTACATCAAAGTGTCCATTGTTTACCCCGTCTATCGATAGAACAATAAAATACATCAGTGGCGTCCATAATGAAGTACAAATACGGAGATAATTAAATGGATATTTCCTCATCACACTAAAAGGTTTCAGCCAACAGTATTATCTTTTCATCGCGCTACTTCATGGAGCTTTTCATTATCAGAAATAGTCTACTAATATTATCGCAGCTCTATTTATCTGTGAACGAATTTTGAGGCAGTTTGTTTAAAATTGAAAATTTAACAGCCGCTTATCATTTTCACATTTTGTAAATCCTTTTTTTGGGGATTTTTATTTGTTCATTTTCCTAAAGTAATTTAAATATTTGCGTGTCGTTTTTACTATGCAAAGGGTATTAAATAACTCATCATTGATGCTTGAAAATATATTATTCAACTTGTTGTAACATGCATTGCCTATTTACAGTAACCCAGGTATTTGGATCATATTAACAAGATTATAATCCAAAAACTATTTTCTATCACTCCTGTCTGGCTATATAAGGTATCATTCTGGATTCTAGCAGTGCCGTTGACGTACAGTCATTTCTGATATAGGTCAAGCGATGAGACATGTTTTTGTATGTTGTATGTTCAATTAGCACATGTAATTAATATCGCTATCGAGAAGGTACACTAACTGTTAATAATATTAATAAATCCCTTTGTTGAAGGGAAGGACTTCAACATTCAGTTCGAAAAAATCTGATAACTATCGTACGAGGATGCAATAGATTATGTTACATTTTTGATTTTGCATTATTAATTTCCATTTGTTAATTAGTTTAATATTAAATCACTGAAGACAATATTAGCGACTCTCAATCAAAAATTTTAAAAACAAAAATTATAAAATGATTTGATAGCATCTAGTAATTGATCTCAGGACCTTAACCTTGCCGGGGCTCTGCTCTACCGGTGAGCTAATTTGAAACTATCCTCTTCGGTCATATTTAACTGTATCATACTTCGACCAAGAACTACCAACATTATCATAATTTTCTAACGCATATTTTTATTGGCTGCTCTCTTTATGTACGACAGCAAATTCTTGCCGTAATAAATGCTATCTTTATAGTGTCTTAAATAAATGTATCCATTTATATTTAAAGTGCGACATCTATTGACCGTTTCTACAAGTCTACATAGGACGAATATTTATTTTTATTTTAACTTAAAAAGTAATTTGGGATTTTTCTCTGCGAGTCTAGGATGAATATATTTTAATTTTAACTTAGTGAGTAATTCGAGATTTTTCTCATTAACAGACTAATTTGTTTGCTTTTATTAACAACTCATGTAGGTCTCACAGAAATCCTCGTGTCTCCCTTACTAAAATGGTAAGAAATATGATGTAAATGGTGTAAGAAAGATAAAGCACCACGCTTTATATTCAAATCGAAAAGTTAACCTCAAAATAATATACACCTTTATAAAACCAAAGTTTCCGACCGCAATTTGAAAAAAAATATGAAACTGGGAATTTTTTATTAATTATTTTTACATGAAATGACAAAGAAGTGAGTTGATAATAAGTTTACGATATAATACATTTTTCCAATAAAATATGTGTGTTTTTATTTTCTTCCATTATCGTTAATTTTAGAAAAAACGTAAGGTGAGCCATTTTTTAAACTTTTTCATGTTTTCATTCACAATTTTACAATTTTTCATAATATACATATTGAAAAGCGTATTTCATAACCTTTCAAAAAGGTTTCAGTTTTCGGATGCATTCCGAAATTTTCCATTTGTTTGGATTTTATTCCAAAGCGGAAATATTTTTACCTTACAAGAAAATCAGCCCTAGGCCGGAGGGTTTAAGTTAAAATTAAGACAAATTTAATATTGAGTGCACAGTTATTTCCTGATTATAAGTGATTTTTTGATGCAGGAATTCATAAGAGCAGAGTTTTTGGCACCAGTTATTTTTTTGATTAAATTTTTAAATGTACTTAAATAATAATAATGGCCCTAGTATGAGTGTCTGTTAACAGACTGCCGCCGCTGATCAACGCAGAGTCAATGTGATTGACGCGTATCGAATGGTAGCAAAATGTGGTGATGAATGGATTTTGCCGATGGCTATGCGCTATAATATTAATTTGCGCTGAGTGTTCGGTGTTCGTATTCTGGTGGCTCCATTTGCCGGAAATATTACGTTTCACGGTAATAATAGATGTGTTTGGTTAATTATTACCTTCTGCAAATGGAGGATATTGAATTGCAATCGTATCAATTACATGCTTAACGGGAATCGGGTGTATTCAATTTATGAATTACTGGCTATGAATCTTTTTTATGAACGGATAAATAAAATATTTATGGTATTATAGACTCCGCACCTAACTAAATACAAAAATCATTGTAAAAATAGAGAAAAAATCCTCCGGTTTATCTATCTGCGGATCACATAAACTTGCTTAATAAATAAATATCTTTTCGAAATAAAACATCATCGGATATCGGTGGCATAATATGACACAGGTTGACGACTTAAAGAGACGTGTTGGCTTTGGATGGGTTAAACAAACAAGAATTAAAAAAACTTGAGACATTAGAGGCAAATGTTTAAAGCTAAACGCAGGAAGTTTAGAAAGCAAAGGATGTACCTAATTGGGGTTTTTTCACAAACTATACTCGTAGATATTTAAAATAATTAAATGTAGATAATATGCGAGTATATTTCTTAATCTGATCGTCGTTCTAAAAATGCGTAATTTTTTTAATATTTCTATTTTTGATAGTGACAATTCGTGGTGGAATTCCATCAAAATAATAGAATAAAACACATAAAAGACTTATTTCCACCTTATTTATTTTTTAGTGTTACCGCTTTCAACCTGTTAAAGCCATCATCAGACTGGTACACATGTTTCTTAATCTACAGTTCATAAACATAACGTATGGGGAGAGGGTGGGACCCTACAAGGTTTTTTTTTCAATTTTTTTATTTTTATTTTTTTAACGCCAATATAAGATAAAGTAAAATTACTCAATAAGTAAAAATACCAAGTTATGTGGTTTGTTTACAGTACTCCTCACTAGGTTTTCCTGTTCCGAGGCGGACTGTATGTTGCTGAATGGGTGCTGATCTTTATTTCCTCATCTTCTAGTTTCTTGATTATAGATAAACAATATAAACAAAATAAACAAATAAATAAAATAAAAGTATTGGTTTGTTGTCTGCAGGTTGCATTGGGGTTACTTCATAATTTTAATGATTTCCTCATCTTCCTGTTTATTTAACCACTAGCTGGGTTACCCAGCTTCGCTCAGGACAATAAGATAGTGTTCTGGAATGTTGCACAATGATGTTCCCGATTCCCCATTCCTGATCATTCCACGACATACTCCGCCACTCCTTCCAGAACTTTCTGCAGCTCTATGGAACCTTCTAGAACTTTCCGGAAGACTGTTCTAGAAATTTCAAAGGGCGAAACTTTCAGCCCTTATATCTTCAAAAGCACGCCCTTTAGGTAAAAACGGATACCCTTATTCCCTAGGGGGGATAAAGATCTACCACACCATATAACTCCCTTGATCGAACCGGGACTCGTTTCTGAGTTTTTGCGAGCTGCACGTTTTTTTGGACTTTCTTTTATAATATATGCCATATTCAAATAAATAAAATGTTACTCCTTACATGTCCTTTCCCGTGCGTTCCCCTCCAGCATTCCACTTCCACCTTCTCCGCCACACTCTTCCGCTCCTCCGTCCCGCCAACCCCCCTGGCACTTCATTTCTTAACTCCTCTCCCGCCCGGCCCGTAGCCGAAACTTTTTTCTAATACCTACTAACAATTTTAAACTCGTGATATCTTTCTAATTAAATATTAGAATTGAAAAATTCAAAAAGTTAAATAAAGGTATTGAAGCTGTCTTGAATATGAAGTAATTTATTTTGATAAGGATTAAAACCAATATACAAATAAAGAGCCTTTTCAAGCGGCGACATTTTAAATAAATTTTTAAAATAAAAGAATACTTATTGTAGCATAACCATAATAGTTAGACATATGCTGTTGTGACCTTTTTTGTAAATAATGATGTGTTCTATAAAGTCGTAGTACATTTTTTTATTTTATCATTTATAGTTTTCGCAGCGCACGCGACTTAAAGAATATTTTAGGTAATTTTTTTACACCCTGTGTTACATTATTGAAGTTTTAGTAAGGATGCCTATTTTTTTTTTAAATATAATATAGCCTATGTCACTCAGGGATAGTGTAGCTTTTCAACAGCGAAATAATTTTTCAAATCGGTTCGGTAGTTTCGGAGCCTATTCGATGCAAACAAACAAACAAAAAAACAAATCTTACCTTTTTATATAGTGTATATATGTATATATATATATATATATAGTAGACTAGCTGGGTTACCCGGCTTCGCTCAGGACAATAAGATAGTGTTCTGGAATGTTGCACAATGATGTTCTCGATTTCCTACTCCTGATCATTCCACGACATACTCCGCCACTCCTTCCACAACTTTCTACAGCTCTATGGAACCTTCTAGAACTTTCCGGAAGACTGTTCTAGAAATTTCAAGAGGGCGAAATTTTCAGCCCTTATATCTTTAAAGGCACGGCCTTTAGGTAAAAACGGATACCCTTATTCCCTAGGGGGGATAGAGATCTACCACACCATATAACTCCCTTGATCGAACCGAGACTCGTTTCTGAGTTTTTGCGAGCTGCACGTTTTTTTGGACTTTCTTTTATAATACATGCCATATTCAAATAAATAAAATTTTACTCCTTACATGTCCTTTCCCGTGCGTTCCCCTCCAGCGTTCCACTTCCACCTTCCCCGCCACCGCTCTCCCGCTCCCCCGTCCCGCAACCCCCCCTGGCCCTGCATTTCTTGACTCCTCTCCCGCGCGGCCCGTAGCCGAAACTTTTTTCTAATACTAACATTTTTAAACTCGTGATATCTTTCTAATTAAATATTAGAATTGAAAAATTCAAAAAGTTAAATAAAGGTATTGAAGCTATCTTGAATATGAAGTAAGTTATTTTGATAAGGATTAAAACCAAGATACAAATAAAGAGCCTTTTCAAGCGGCGACATATTAATTAAAATTTTAAAATAAAAGAATACTTATTGTGGCATAACCATAATAGTTAGACATATGCTGTTGCGACCTTTTTTGTAAATAATAATGTGTTCTATAAAGTCGTAGTACATTATTTTATTCTATCATCAATAGTTTTCGCAGCGCACGCGATTTAAATAATATTTTAGGTAATTTTTTTACACCCTGGGTTACATTATGGAAGTTTTAGTAAGGATGCCTATTATTTTTTAAAATATAATATAGCCTATGTCACCCAGGGATAGTGTAGCTTCCCAACAGCGAAAGAATTTTTCAAATCGGTTCAGTAGTTTCGGAGCCTATTAGATGTAAACAAACACACAAACAAACAAACAAACAAATATTACCTCTTTATATAGTGTGTTAGATGTTAGATTAGATTAGATAATTTGATATCTTTTTTAAACTTTTGTATCTCCATGGTGTTCTTAGTTTCAATTGGAAGGGCATTATATAATATTGTTGCATGGAAATTATGGTTTTTCTGGCCAAAAGATGTGTTTAATTGCAGGATGTTAAGTAGTTTTGTGGATTTCGACCTTGTAGTGTAGGTGTGTTGGTCCACAGGGTATTCATATTTTTCTTTAAATTTGAGTAGTGCATTTTTTGAGTATAATTTAATAATGCTGAACACATTAAAGTTTTTAAAGATTTCTTTTGATGGAGTTTTTATGGGTACTTTTATGATTGTTTTTGTTATTGCCTTTTGCGTTTTAGCTAGCTGCTTCATGTGAATGTTTGAGGCAGTTCCCCATCCTATAATTCCATATTCTATGCGTGATTGGCAAAGAGCATAGTATACTTTATATAGATAATTTTTATTAAGTATGTTTCTAAAGTAGTATACAAGCTTTGTAAGTTTCTTTGTGATACTATTTATATGGGAGTCCCATCGAAGATTTTCATCGATTTCAATGGCGAGATATTTTATGTTTTTAGAATGTGTTATGGTGGGGCAGTGGCATGATTGGGTTAAGTTTTTTCCTTGACAATCGTGTAATTTAAGATCGTAATCCTCAGCTGGTTGTCCTCTGGCTGTTATATAAAAAGTTAAATATTTAGTTTTGTTAACATTAAGTGTAAGTGAGTTTTGCTTAAGCCATTTTTGCAGAAGTATAATGTATACAATTTTTCCATATTTGTTGCTATGTCGTTTTTGACGATTGGATTTATAGTTATTTGGCTATTAGCAGTAGACGGGTTTAGACGTGTAGTATCTCGGGTTTATAGATTACTTTAATTACCCTTTTATTTCATGTTTGAAGCTAATTCATTTCAAATAGTATATAATAATATTAGCTTTTGAAAATTTGAATATATAAACGATCCCTTTTACACCGTCATCTCAGTTGAACACGTTTTATCAGATATTTATTTAAAAAAATGACCTTTGAATGCAAAACTATTTATTTTGCTCTTTTCTTGCTATTTTCTTTAATCATAATAAATTTCAGATCCATCTGTGTTGTATTTCTATTTGTATGAGAAGTTCTAACATCAAGCTATGTAGTGAATATTCTAATATCATTAATATATTTTAGTTTAACGTATTTTAAAGGAAAATGATTCATTGGAACGTTGCCCTAGCTTGAAATGGCATAAAGGAAATGTAGATGAATCATTATAGAATTATTATGCTTTAGTTGTTTGCATATGTTTCTAGCTGTACCTTAAAGTATGTTCTAAAATAGTAGGTATACTTCCTATTTAAATATTTTAAAAATCAGACATCGGTATATTACGAGGTCTTTGCAAACTTATATCTCATATCTCAAAAAAAGTTAAAGTCCAACCAAAGTGACGAAACGACAATTCTCGGCTGTTTCAGAATTGTATCTAAATTATGTACAATTGCCAAGTATAACGGCCGTGCTGCCAAATTTGTGAGCTGTTCACAATTTTATCAGTAGCTGAAACGGGCCAAAAATTGGTGAATATCGAGTACAGTTCGAATTTAAAAAAATCAGAAAGTCGGTTTGATGGTCATCAAATAATGTGATGCAGTTTAAAATAACCGTACCTTAGTTAAGTTAGATGAAATTTATGGGATGATTATCCATCATCCATCTGGTTAGGTTTTTTTGGGCGCTAGAAACTATCGAACCTTTATCAGCCTCGTTCTCTTCCTGCTTTCGATGTGATGATAATAGTCAATAGTCCATCCATCATCATTGCTTGTCCTTCCGGGGCAGAGCGTAATGATTACAGTTAGAAAGGGAAGCAATCTGAGTTGAACCCCTCCGTTTATTGCATCAATGTGTTACGTGCAACCAATTCTGGGGACGTCGTTCTCACTTCACCTCCTCCCTCGTTTTATTTCGCGTCAACCAATAGAGATTTAATGGCCAGAATTGTAATTTGCAGTGGCGCAGCCAGGCAGAGTTCCACGGGGCTCTAAAGTTAAGGGTTATTGAAACTATTTTACATGTTTCTATATTATGATGACTTCCGTGGTGATCGGGTCACTTCTGAGGAGGCCTCAATTAAATCCAGTTTTGTTACACATTTTATCCAGCCAAATTATCCAGACATTTTTTCCAGTCAGTTTTTACGTGTTTTCTATATCTAATCAAAAATTCAAATTGTCTGATGCAGCAAATCTCGGTAAACGGTAAAATTTACACAGTTTTTATATGTTTAATGTCAACGCAACAATATAATCAGGTCCCATCGTTAATACTATCGCGATCTAGATGGACTTAGGTAAATATTTATCTTTATCTTTACCAAGTATAAAATTAAGTTGCTCACGATGTATGTGACTAAACTACGCAACGGATTTTCATGCGGTTTTCACCAATAGATAAAGTGATTCATGATGAAGGTTTTTAAGTATATGATTTGTCAAGTTTTTGTGTAAATTGGTTGAAATACATAATATATCTGGCGAAGCGGCAGCGGGCAGCGTGGTGTGGATTTGATTTAACAGACGGTCGTTGGTTATATAGGTTTCGTTAGCCACAGCAACATGTAACCGGGTCTGTTAGTTAAAAATAAATCTGAAATTGAAGAACGAGACATCATAATTTTGATTTGTGATTCATAAAGGCAAGTAAGTAAGTAACCTCAATTTGGGAGGCGGGTGTGGGTACCACCGCCCCGGAAACCATTTATTGGATTACTAAAACCTCTGCCATAGGTCACCCCAAGTGGTTCTCTACTTTAGTGTCTTAGTAGGGGTGCCCATGGGGTGAGGTTTGTCCGGTTCTTGATGGAGAATGCGTTTGCCAACCAGCTCCATGGAAGGTCGGATCGGGAGAGAATGGTTGAGGGAGTCCCTTTGACATCTCCAGCCACACTGTCTCGGAATATCGCCTTGCACCACAGTGTGACGGATGGATTCATACGTCTATCACTCCTGGACACACTGACCCTCAGATGCCTACCCAGCCTTAAAACCCTATACTTCCCAGAACTTCCTGTCATTCCATTAGGTCCTGAGAGAAATTATTTTACTCAGGGCCTCCTGTCTGGAGATGTAAAAAAAGTGAAAAAAATGTAGAGGTAGAAGAATTTATATGTAAAGCAAAGCTCTCAACATTAAATCAAATCAAAAATGATTCTGTCTTACGTTAAACTGGTTTGAGCTTATGAGTAGGTTTTAATAAAACAAATTATGCTCTACTCTTCAGATTTATTTTTCAGTAAAATTGTATTAAAAATGTCACGTTTTCGTTGTCTTAATTCAATTTATCGTAGCAAACAAGTAAAACATTGGTACTATTCGTGACGAACGTTTTTGTTTGATCTACTCTGCACACACAAAACTATTGAATAATGCATGGTCCCCGCAGCCCGCAGCACCGCAGCCGCCCCTGCGCCCGCGCGCCCCCGTGTACCGCGCGCCCCAGGTAATGCAAAAACTCGCTACGTGATGTGACATTTAGACGGGGGCTCTCCGTGATCAGACCTTGATGTATTTTTAATATTCAGCATCACGTAAACTGACTATTTATCATGCCGGGCCCGCAACGAGTTCAATTTACATTCCCTCATCGCACATGGGAGTATTACGTTTATCTCCTTCTTTGCTCTGCGCTCCTGATCCTGATAGCGTCACGCTGGAAGGTCGTAAGAGATATGCTTGAGCAACCAATGGATTTTAAAATTGGGATAATTGTAGCTGCTTTTTCTTCGTAATCGTTTGCTGCTGGATTAAATTGAATTGCTGAATTAAACAATTAAATACACCTGTCTTCTGCGTTTATCTAATTTATTAAATTTGAGTGACAGAAGAACTGTTTTCGATCGTATTTATATTTGAAATCTTGCATAGTAAAATTAAAAGTCCCGAAGTCTTGGCGTTAGTAAATTTTAATGTGCCAGCCAGAAAAACAAGGTCAGTACTACCGTTTTATTGTGGCAATACTACGACCATGCCCCATTTCAATTTACCACTACACAGAATTCAAAACTTAGGCAATATGTTTTCACACATAGACGTATTGAATGTGTCGCTTATAAAATATAATCATAAAATCATATGTTATTTATCCTCTTTAAGTTAAGTTATTTGCATGTATTATTTATAAATATATTTTTTCATTGTTGCAATATTGTAATAATTAAATATCGTAGCATTTATTTTCGTTTTGTTATCTGAATATCTACTATGTCTTTCTCAACTATTTCTTTCTGTTTTACGAACTCACTAGAGCTGTATTTCTCATGTTTTTGCTATACACTATGTTATATTATGTAAGAGCCGAAAGGCGTTAATGTTATTAATAAATAAATCTTAGCTGGTTGTAACATAATTGCTTTCCTTAAAATAATCTCCCTTTGCAATGCAAACATTCTTTTTCAAGTAGAAATCTTCACGATATTCATAATATAAGATATAAATAACCCCTGTTAATAGAAGATGTTTTTTTGTGAAATGATTTAACAACAAAGGAAAAAAATCTATTTTTGTAGGCTATTATTAATAGTTTTCCAGAAAAAACCCTATTTGAAGAGGGATATGATTTCAAATCTGCTGTTTTCTTGTTATTATAAAATTAAAATAAATTTGTACATGAGTTATGAAAGACGAATATAATACGAAAACCTTTGAAGTACCTAGACCAAAATCGATTCTTTGGATAATCCAACTAGCGAAGAGCAAAAATAAATTATTTGAAGTATCGTTCTCATAAAAAAACCTTTTTATGGCAATTTGATTATATTTAAAATTTCAAGTATCGAGAGAATGAAAACGAGGATAAGATAGGAATTAAAGTGTTTCGCCATTATCGCCACGTGCTTTGGCTCCCGGGATGTGTAAATTTATCCCGGGATGAAAAATTATCCCGGCCTATTTATACATAGTCACAATGAAAACCGCGAATGCCGAAGAATTCTAGCAGAATTCGCAAGCGGCCCGGGAAATTTCTCAAACGAATTATGCAAACAATTGAAATTGAAATCTCACGGGAAATCCAAAAATCCATTGAATCTATATTGGGTATGTGTGCTCCACCGAGTGTGGGTATATTTATGTTGAAATATTATTTGAATATGTGTAAATGTTTCCATGGATGTTTAAATCCCCGTGAAAGGTTCAATTTGTTTCAAACACTTACTATTACGAAGTAAAATAGAAGATAAATAATGTACGTTTAATTTATTTTCATTTTTGCTTCATACCGCCTATCTTAGTCGTTTTTAATATTTATAATCTTTTATTTAAAAAACTTCTCCATTTGTAAATGCCTCAACATTACCCACAACAAAAGTTATCAACAGTGCACACCATAGTTTTATTATTCTCTTAAAATCACAATATGTAGGTACCTCTGTTGATGTATTTTGTTTAGTTAAACTTCTAAATGATTGGGATTCAGGCAAGTTCCTTGTTCAACATAGTCCCAAAAGCCCATTAAGATACCTTAAGTTCAAGCCCCCTTCAAACAGGTGTTTCCTTCGCCATAAATCTCAGCCATACAATGGAAACTTATTTGCTTTTATTACTCTTAAGCTCTTGCATTACTTTCTGAGCGTGCGTCGTCAAAAAAACACAATATCAATAAAATATAGTTAGGAGCGCGTTTATAACGCACTAAAGTCCTAAACGCGGCCCTTCTATTGTTGTGGCGAGAAAACCTACAGAAGGAATTACGTATAACGTGAAAAGGATTGTGTTTTCTAGGTTAGACCGGCCAACTCGTGTTTTACAATACTACAGAAGGAATGTGACAGTCCACATAATAAAATTACTAACGGGGGCGAGCAGCCGCCATCTCCCTTTGCATTGAGCGTATACTGTATAGTGGGGTATGGTGTCCTTTTTAGGACCTCCAGGCTTTAGTGCACTTGCATTTTAACGCCAGAGCGAGGTTACTATGGTAGTAAATAAAATTACATTAAAGAAAAGATATTATGAAAGCACATTATCAATGTACATATATTTTTTCTTCGGAATGCGATATTGGTTTCAGGATGTAATGTGGTGGAAGTTATTTCACAATTACATCTACTTACACATCGGTTACTCACTTATAATAAAACATTATGTTGAAAAATAATATTAAATTATCGCTGTAAACAAATTTAAAATGCATACCTACAAACGGTGACCGGACAACTCAATAAATTCAACTAAAAGCCTCTTTTGAAAAGTCATTAAAAGTAATGAAAAAAATGTATAAAAAAATTGTTAAATAGGTTACGTTAGATTAGGTAATGGGTTATTTTTTTCATAGCTTTTAATGAACTTTCAAAGAAATGTTGAGTTAGGTTGATTCTTATTGTCATGGAACCCCACAACCATAGCAAATGATTGTTAGAAATAAAATCTTGTTTTAACATCGTATTACAATAAAATCAACAACGTACAGCTATATAATTATTTAGAAAACGAGGGGTCCGGGGGCCACCCCCGGATAATTTTTGAAAACTAGGTGCTTGAAAACAATGAAAACGCATTTCTACGCTTAATTGGCACCTATAAAGAAGAAGAAATTCAGATAAGTTTTTATACGAATATTATGATTTTCGACTTTTGTTGACTTTTTTATTTATTGAAATAAGAAATTCACGGTATATTTAGGATACCACAACACTACTAAACACATGCTGTAGAACTGCCAATAATTATAACGGAGTTCAAAATAAAGGGCAGGATTTTATTCACACCAAAGCATTAATGAATTATGTCAAAATTATTTGCGTAGTAAAAATAATGACAAACGGATTTTAGGGATTAGAAAAATAATACTAACATTAAAAAAAATCTTGTGTGTTTAACAGTTTACAATGTTATATGTTTACTAGAATAGAAGGGGCTTAACTTAACTGAAATGATTTGACTTTTTGCTCGCATAGCCCTAAAGTAACAGTTTCTTTGTAAGCAACTCACTTGTTAAAGCTACTTCATCTATTATTTTATTTTTGTCCACATTATAAAATAAATCCCTCTCAACATTAATAAAAAGCAGACTGGACATAAGGTATTGGCCTAAGGACGACTGAAGTCGATTTTTGACGATTTTAAGTTTAGAAAAAACTCGTTCACATGTGACTTGGGTACAAGGAATGGTAAGAACAAATTTATATACAATATACAGGTTGGTAAACAGTCCAGATTGAGTAAGTTCAAACAGAACAGAAAAAGCACATGTCAAACACTGGAAAAATTGTCTATTTTCAGAGCAGTAAATGTCAGCATTTGTTTCCGCTGCCGTTGGGTCCAAATCGTCTTCTTCGTCACTGCATCTGTCTCCGTAGTTATCAGTGGACTCTGCCGCTATGAAGTTCCTGTATTGTTGTGCAAACTGTCGCAGCTCTATCAACAGCCGACTTCTTTCAATTTTACACAGTTTAGAAACACTGTGCAGAGCTTCTGTGGGAAATATTTGGAGTTTCAAGATAAAGTCAAACTTTTTGGGGTCCATTACCAAGAACACAAAATAACTACTAACAAGACAAAAACTTTTTTTTGTAAGTTTTTTGTAAGTTTTTTGGGGCCCCTACGGGGCCCCCTCGCGCCGGGGGCCCTCCGCAATCGCGGACCTGTGGACCTGGCCAGTCCGGGTCTGATCCTAACCTTCCTGTTATCCATCTCTCCTTCCCCATTTATCAATTGATATTTATTCCCCATGGAACCATTTATTGGATAACCAACACCCTTGACATAGGTCACCCCAAGTGGTTCGCTAGACTGCTTAGCAATGGTGCCCGGGTCCATGGGGGCGAGGTTTGTGTAGGTCTTGGCGGCGAATTCGTTTGCCCACCTACTGCGTGGCGGACCGGAACGGGAGATACTGATTAAGAGAGACCTAACCTAGACCTCTCCAGCAGGATTCTCTCGACCCATCGCTTTACACCGCAGTGGAAATGATGGATTCGTACGTCACTCCTTGACACGTTGACCCCTAGATTCCTACCGACCCCTCATACCTTTTTCCTTTCCAAAACTTCCTCTTCTTTCTTTTCATAATAATACCCTCTACAAAGCACCGCCAAAGACGACATATTTTTCAAAATTTTCCGCAAGGCCTCTTAATGTAAAAAAAAAATTAAAACTCAACTAATATTTGAAAACAATTTTAATTATTTTAAGGCCACTTTTAAATAACAAATGAGCAAAACAGAAATCGATATCAAAGTTTGTAAATCAAAGATTTCTAATTTATTTATAAACAGAAACCAACAGTACATTAGATACATTGGTGAAAAAAAAATTACAATTAATTAATATATTACATGGTGGGTACCTATTATGTGATTCATTGTAGTGTCTCCTTTATGGTATACTAGCTTTTGCCCCCGGCTTCGTTTGCATATTCGCCCCCCCCCCTCCCCCCCCCCCCCCCCACTACCCCTCCTCCCCCCTTCTCCTTCCCCCAATCAATCAAATACACGCCGTTTCGCATTCATAATATTAGTATAGCTGTTGGCTTAGGTCAAAATGTAGATTAGTACCTATTTTATATTTGACTAAATATTCATATTAGAATACTCATTTTGAATTTTTGTAACCTAAACAAATAACAAAATGACAGCCCACGTCAAACATTTACTTAGCAACACGCTTTGCAAATAAACGCATAATAAATAATTTCATAACGGCACAGCTTATTCATAACGCCAGAACTTACCAATATATATAGCCTATATTACTTGCAAATAATGTAACTTTTGATTAGTGAAAGAATTTTTAAATTCCATTCGGTATTTATTGCGTGAAAGAGTAACGAACACACATCCATACAAACTTTAGCCTTTAGTAGATGCTGGATATCTCTGCTTACCTCATCAGAGATATCCGGGTTCTCTAAATAAATGGTCACGGAATTTAGTTTATAAATCATAACACTGATTGCTCGATAGAGTTATATTTTATTTGACACCAGAAGTGAGATATTACAAGGATTCTATCCGCGACAATAATTTGCGTAATTAAAAATAGCTCGCTGACAGGAGGAACGCTCAGACCGGAATGATCTGGAAGTTTTTTCCACTCGCGAGCTCCGTTCTGTCATCTGCGCATTTTGCTGCGCAGGCAAGTGTTGCTAGAGTCAAGATGACATTTTGCTCAAAATATAATAATAATCGCGGTGCCTACATACCTCCTCCCCAGCATTTTATGCGACAAACGCACATATGTAAAAAACTTAAAATTAAACAAAAATTACATATATAGGGTTCGATGCCCATTTGATTATTTTAAATTAACACAGTCGGACAAATTGGAATACTGGATCAACCAGTTTGTTGTAAGATCGAGAAAAAAACCAAAAGTAATAAACTTTAACTATGTTTCTAAAAAAATAATTAAGTGGGCTTGACAAACAATGCTGACTAAAGCAACCTAGTTTGAGTGTAATAAACACTTACTGTAAAAGTGATAAGTGTTAATTAAATTATTAATTAATTAATTAATTTTTATAAGTCTCATAAGCTACGGAAAGGGGAAACCACGTCGTGCTAATACAAAAATGTAACCCGTTGGCTAAGTTAAATTACTTCAAATCTATTAAAGATGAGTGACGTGTGTCTTCATTATAATCATACAACTAGGGATAAAAATTAATAAGTGAAAATTTTACACAACTTATAAGTCAAGATTACTTCAAATCTATTTAAGATGAGTGACAAGTGTCTACATTATAAACATGTAACCAGAAATAAAAAATAAATATGTGAAAACTTCACACAACTTATAAGTCAAGAAAGAAAATACGTAATGAGTATCACACTTCGTAGAGATAAGGAAAGTCCTATCATATCTATAACCGCGTCATATCTATATGAGGTATGATATTCACTTCATAAGTAGAATGTATCATATACATACTTGAGTACTTAAAATTAATAAAGTTCATTTTTTATGTATAGAACATCAGGAAACGTATATAAATATATAAAAATATTAAACGTATATAAAAATAAGGTGAACTATATTAAGAAATGTGTTTAGACATATGTCCCGTAGATCGTGGGATATCATAATGAAAAGTTGTAACCTATACAGATCAAAATTTATGTGTAACTAAAATTATATACATACATCATACATTAACTAGTATGGAATACTACAGGCAATAGTTGGTATTATAATTAGGTCCTGCATTTAAGTGCATCTAAAGTTACATCATGCCATTATTAGCATGGGAAAACGAATACAATATAGCTTGTATTATTTTCAAATCATACATCTAATATTATATACATCATGCTTTTATCAGCATGGAATAAAGAATACAATAGTTTGTATTATTTTTAGATCATATTATTTATGTTCATCTAACGTTACATACTTCATGCATTCATTAGCATGGAATAAAGAATACACCTCAAGAAAAATCTTGGAAAGTTACTTCATGTATAACATGGTATATCATCTTATGATAATAGTTGAAAAGATTTTTCCTATTTACATTTTGAAAAAAATTGAAAAGATTTTTCATGTTTTGACATTTTTATAAAAATAGATGAAAAAAAAAAAAAAAATTTAATGCTTTAACAGGTGTACATGGGTGGTCTACGTCATACATTTTTTAAGTACGGAAAGAGCAGTACCAAATTTACCTATAAATACATGATAACAATATGCTTCACGTTTTGACAGGTGTGGGCAAGGTAAGCAGTCATCACACACCTATCATAATATGGTAATATAATAAGGAAATGGAGAAGGCAGTTCATTGTACCTTCTACACATATTTGAATTTTCATACTGAAAACGTATGGCAAAACTACATCATGTTTTCCCAGGTATTGTGGAATGATACATCACATACCTACAAAAACATGGAAAACACTCATCACACTTTTGTAAGTGTATGGAAAAGTACATCATGCACTTAAAAAAACGTGGAAAAAACGAAACGACACATATTACATGGTATTTTGTTATGTAATATACATGTTGACATCATGTTCTATGAACATGAGATTTTTTAAAAACAACCCTTCCTTAAGACAGGATTATTTAATATATCAATTATGACGATGGTTAAACAAACCTAGAGTTCAATTTCTATCAAAAATTGTAGTCTCTAATTATTTTCATTATATAGTGAAATCATGTTCTATGAACATGGAGATTTAAAAATAACCCTTCCTTAAGACAAGGTTATCAAATATGTAAAAAAATAACATAGTTTAATAAACTTAGAGTTCCAACTTCTATCAAAAGTTGATGTCTCTAGTTATTTGTAGTTACAGTTATCTTTAAAAAAATACTACCAAAATTTATGTCAATAATGTGGATTTACTAATGAGATATATATCTGTGAATCGAATTTGGGAGTATATAGTGATTTTATATCGGAAAAAAATTATATGGAAAAACTATGTCTCTTTAAGCCTTTTTTCTAAAGGGCCTGGTACCTGTCTGGAAAATGCACTCTTCTACCGAACCTTGTAGTAGTAATTTTGTCCGGGGTCTGTTCTGCGACAGGTTCTTCGATAGTCAACTTCTCTTCGGAAGAAACGAAGGCTGGTTTCAAGCGATCAATAGAGACGCGCTTTGGTTTTTCATTGATGATAATGACATATGTCTTTTCGTTACGTTCTTCCACTTTGTAAGGTCCATCGTAAGGGAGTTGCAGCGATTTTCGTGCGGAATCAGTTCTCAGAAAAACGTGAGTAGAAGAAGGTAAATCCTTATGTATGAAAAACTTTCCTGAACCGTGATTACTGGCAGGAGTAGATTTTATATTTTCAAATCTTCTTTGTAGTCGACCGACGTAAGTATCTGGCTCTTCGCGAGGCGTAGGAGTGAAGAAATCACATGGTAACCTCAGCGTTCTACCATAGGTAAGTTCAGCAGGCGAGCATTTTAAATCATCACGAACTGTTGACCTCAATCCAAGTAGTATAATAGGGAGAGTCTCCAACCAGTTCGGGTCGCCGTTAGCCATAAGTGCCGACTTGAGGGTTCTATGCCACCTTTCTATCATGCCATTAGCTTGAGGGTGGTAGGCGGTTGTCCGCGTATGCTTGATTCCGAATTTTTCTGTGAGTTTCTTGAAAAGACATGACTCAAACTGACGTCCCTGGTCTGTCGTAATAGTTTCGGGGACACCATGCTTCGAAATCCAGTGAGTTGTCAGTGCTGTGGCGACTGTGTCTGCTGACATATTCTTTAAGGGGACTGCTTCGGGCCAGCGAGTGAATCTGTCAATCATGGTGAGCAGATATTGATAATCACTACAAGCGGGCAGGGGTCCAACCAAGTCGATGTGGACGTTCCGGAAACGGTCTTCAGGCAGAACATACGTGGCTCTCGGCGCGACTGTATGTCTGGAGATTTTGGCCTTTTGACAATTTATGCAATGTTTGACAAAGAACTTTATATCCTTCGCCATGTTGGGCCAAACAAATCTCAATTTAATACTGTTGACAGTCCCATTAATGCCTGGATGACAAACATTATGCACATTTTCTAAGACCTCTTTTCTCATATTAGATGGTACGAAGGGTCTTACATGACCGGTAGAGATATCACACCACAATGAAGAATTAGTTCCAGGAATCACCATTTGACGTAGAGAGAGAGAGGAGTCCTCAAGTGCCTTAGTAATTTCGTCGTCGTGACTCTGCTCTTGTCTCATTCTCTCATAGTCAATTGCAGAAGGGCTATTTATCTCTTCAATGCGAGAAAGAGTATCTGCAACTGTATTCTGGTGTCCGGAAATATGTTTGATGTTGGTGGTAAATTGAGATATATAATCTAGTTGTCTCTCTTGACGAGGAGAACTTGAGGCTCGTTTCTTGTTGAAAGCGAAAGTGATGGGCTTGTGGTCCGTGTAAATAGTAAAATTTCGACCTTCTAAGTTACTCCTAAAATACTTTACTGCCTCGTAAACACCGGTTAATTCACGGTCAAACGTACTGTATTTACGCTGTGCCGGGGTAAATTTTCTTGAAAAAAATCCTAAAGGTTGCCATGCTGTACCTTTATTTTGTTGCAATGATGCTCCCATAGCCAGGTTGGATGCGTCCACCATAACTGCTAATTCAGCGTTTGGGTCTGGGTGTGCTAACAATGCGGCAGAAGCGAGGTATCGCTTGCATTGGTTAAAATCCTCCGTTAATTCCGGGGTCCAAGTAAGGATACGTTTGTCATTCTTTTTATATCCAGAAATGCAATCAAAAAGTGTTGTTTGGGCGCTGATAGTGTTGGGTAAAAATCTTCTATAATAATTGAGCATTCCCAAAAAACGTCTTAATCCTTTGGCTGTTTTGGGGAGAGGAAAATCAATAATAGTTTTCACTTTCTCTTTAATTGGAGTCATCCCTTCCGGTGAAATGGTATGACCTAGAAAATTAACAGTCGGGAGTCCAAATTGACATTTTTTAATGTTAATTACCAATCCATTATCTGCTAATCTTTTAAATAGAATATCCAAATGTTTTTTATGCTCCTCTTCATTGCTGGAGGCTATAAGGATATCATCAAGATAAACAAAGCAAAAATCCAGATCTCTGGTTACGGCATGCATGAAACGCTGGAAGCTTTGGGCAGCGTTGGATAATCCAAATTGCATAGTCGTAAATTCAAAAAGGCCAAATGGTGTTATAATAGCCGTTTTGGGTATATCTTCTGGTTCCATAGGGATCTGGTAGTATGCCCTCAGCATATCTATTGTTGTGAAGATTTTTGCTTTTGCGAGTTTATGTGAGAAGTCCTGGAGCTGCGGAATGGGGTATTTGTCGGGAATCGTTTTGGCGTTGAGACGACGATAATCACCGCACGGTCGCCATTCACCATTAGGCTTTTTCACCATGTGTAAAGGGCTCGCCCAGTTACTCTTGGACGGCCTGCAAATGCCTTGCTCCATAAGGTAATTAAACTCCTTTTTGGCTGCTTCTAACAGTTTTGGTGCGAGTCTGCGAGCTCGTTCAGTTACAGGTGGACCCTTGGTCTCTATGCAGTGCGTCACTGTATGTTTCTTGTTATTTAGAGCTTGCATATTCGGTCGCGTCAGGCCTGGATATTTATTTAAAATCTCCCTGTATTTTTGTGATGAAGAAATACTGGAGATACCGGATGAGGGTCAATTGGATGTTGCGCCTCGAATCCGTAAGCCTGTAGACTGGTCTGTAAGTGTACCCTTTTTTAGGTTGACCGACAAGTTAAAATGATGGAGAAAATCAGCACCAAGTATGGCTCTATTCACATCAGCCACTATGAAACGCCATTTCATTGTTCTCCGGAGGCCGAACTTAAGTTCAATCGTCCTTGTGCCGTAGGTTCGGATGGAATTCCCATTAGCTCCGTATAAAGTTGTGGGGCACTTGTCGGAAGTTATGTAATTCTTCGCTATTTTCGATGTCTTCGGGATCACAGAAATGTCTGCGCCTGTGTCTACTAAAAACTTTTGGCTTGTTTCTTGGTCATAAAGGAAGAGACGACGAGTCTGAGTAGGAATTTCACATGTCTCTACTGTAGAATTCCTCCGTCGTTTCCCGACCTCTTCGAGCGGAAGGTTCACGGTTGTTGGCATCGGTAGGCATTTTCACCGAACTTGGCATGTAATTTGCAGTACCCATTCGGTGCTTTGTTGGGCGATCTACCGCGGGACCTGGAACGTGGTCTTCTTGCGGGATTCTGATAGTTATTCTGACGACTATTATTGCGACGTGGACTCTGGCTTCTGTGCTCGCTGTAGGTAGATGGGCGGTCACGATTATGGACCTGCGACATCTTCAAAAGTTTCACCTCGTGGGTAAGAGCTGCGACCTGCTCTAAAAGGCCTTGCATTGACGTATCATTACGTTCGGATCTTGAAGTTCCGGGTTTGGTGTCGTGGTCTACCGCGCCACATTCTGTTGCCTGGTACACATCAACTATCTTATCGGCAGCTAGTGCTAGTTGGTTTAGGTTATTGTCTGGAAGTGCTGAAAGTATGGCTTGGACATGCTGAGGAAGCCGTTGGAGCCATAATGTTTTTACGATGGCGCTCTCCGCTAATGCGGGTCCAGCTAACTCCAGCATGTGTCGTAGAAGTCCTGTAGGTTTTCGGTCTTCTAATTGTAATCCCGTCAATAGTCGTATTAAACGCTTCTCTTCGGAGTCTTGAAGTCTGTCTATCAGCGATGCCTTGAGTGTGCAATATTTGTCCTTCACTGGCGGGTTTATCACTATGTCGCTAACGCATTGTAATGTTTCAGCGTCCAAGGCGGCGACTATGATGTTGTATTTAGTAAAATCTTCCTTGATGCGGGAGTTAGTAAACTGAGCCTCGGCTTGAGCGAACCATAGACTAATGTTACTTCTCCAACAACTTGGTAACCTCACAGAAACGTGATGGATGGATGTTTCCAAAGAACAGCCCTCGTTGTTTGATTCCATGTTTGGTGTTGGATTTTCCTTGCGCAATATTTCTTCAGTTCTTTTAGCTATGTCGCTTGGTTCAATGGAGGGTGTCTCTCCGGTAGATGTCATTTAAGTGCAGACAATAAAGGCGAGACAAAAATATGGAATACCCGACAGTGAAATAAACTCCTTTGTGATAAAACTAGTTAAAATTGAAATTCTCAATTTTTAAATTAAAAATAAAAATCCACACTAATGCCTTTTCTCTTTCAAAAATTTTCAACAATAATTCTGATAAAAATAAGTGTGATTTATATACCTCCACTATTTATTAGTTGATTCGATAGTTGCTTAAAAACTTTAAAAATCGTTAAAACTGTTAAAAAAATTTAAAATAGTTGAATATTTTCTAAAATTTTATTGTTAAAATTTATTAAAATTTTGTTAAAACTTTTTTTTTTTTTTTTTTTTAAATTTTTTGTTGTATAGATAAACTCGTTTTCGATGGTATTAAATAGTTTTAGATGATAAGAAAGGAACTTTAAAAATCGTTACAATTCAGAACATGTGCGATTTGCAACATTATTGTATTAATTTGACCTCAAGAAAAAATATGGCGTCATTGTCGTAAAAATATGTCGAACCAATTTTATCCGGCGACGATTCTCAGATGAATTCTGGATGCAGATGGAGTAGATGCTGGTCTCCCTGATGACGGATTCAGGATCCTGCGTTCTCTGGCGGAGATCTCAGGATTCACGTTCCCTGGTGATGAACTCGGGATGCCTCGTTCCCTGGTGATGATCACCTACGGTCATCGCTGCGCCAATCCGTTCTCACTGAAATAGAGGGTAAAACGCACTTATCATTCAGGAAGGAACAATTTATTTAACAAAACATAGCGGGATAATAATGTAAAACGCACTTATTATTCTGTAAAAAATGATTATGTTACTAAAACATTAGTGGGATGATGATGTTTCAATTGATAATTAGATGTAAAACATGTGTTTGACAAGAATGTGTGACAATGCTATCGAAATAACACGGTCGTGTATTTATTTTAAAAATTACTGGAACATTTATTTCAAAAGGGATTTTACTTTAAGTTATGTTATAAAACAATAGAATTTACTTACTTGCTGTCCAGGATTCCGTCTTGGAACGTTTCTCCCCTCCCGCCAGCAAGCTAGTTCTTTTAGTCGAAAGGTCACCAGTTTTAGTAGATGCTGGATATCTCTGCTTACCTCATCAGAGATATCCGGGTTCTCTAAATAAATGGTCACGGAATTTAGTTTATAAATCATAACACTGATTGCTCGATAGAGTTATATTTTATTTGACACCAGAAGTGAGATATTACAAGGATTCTATCCGCGACAATAATTTGCGTAATTAAAAATAGCTCGCTGACAGGAGGAACGCTCAGACCGGAATGATCTGGAAGTTTTTTCCACTCGCGAGCTCTGTTCTGTCATCTGCGCATTTTGCTGCGCAGGCAAGTGTTGCTAGAGTCAAGATGACATTTTGCTCAAAATATAATAATAATCGCGGTGCCTACAAGCCTTTATAATATTTATAAGATATTTATGTAATTACCAGGTGATGTATGTAATGGGAAGGTATGTGTGTATGTATGTAATAATAATAAATGTTGGATACCCAGGTTAAAAAATATATATATATTCTAGTTGATATCAAAACGAAAATAAACCGAAAAAAAACATTGGGTGCCTACTTTATGAGCTTACAGGCATAATAATAAACATAATAATTTATAGGATTCAGGGTTTTCTGTTCGTCTTATTTAATAATCCCTTATCTTTAAAGTACCTACCTATCACAAAGGTGACCTTTTCCAAAAAGATTTTTTTACTATTTCTGGAGGTCTTGTAAAAACAAAACACTCGGTACAAAAGACGATGACTAATGTAATTATGTTAGAATTATTCATGCCGTTTCATAATACAAATAGTAATGGAAACCAGGGTTCAAATCTCATTTTCGCGGAATAATATATTTCTGGAAAAGCTTTTACGACTCCCCGAGCTCGACCCGTTAAAAGGTCCGGTAACCTTTATACACACTGCCGGGAATCTCAGCAGGTTGTTCCTCGCGCTGACAAATAAACCCATTACACTGCATCAGGACACTCCATATAGATTAATTAAATTGATTTTATAAAACCCAGACCGCCTCAGCACAGAAATTCGAAGTAAGAAGGACTAAGAAAAATACTTTTTTTATTTTAATTTCATAATTTGTTGTAGCGTAATTTACAAAAATAATGCATTAGGACTAATAATGACGATGTAGTACACCATCAAATGATTGGTTCAAATCTGTCGACATTTTAATGCATTTCAAGTGACTAAATATCTTTGCAATTACAATTTGACGGCCTTAATTACGATAGACTACAAATAGTGTGGTAATGGGTAATAATAGACTACGAATCGTGCGGTAATGGGTTCAAATAATTTTTTTGAATTATTTGATTTATATCACCATGTATTCATTAAAAATAATATCTATGCATAGTAAATATTGTGCACGTTCTAGAGTCAAGTGGGAGATACTTTCAGTTTTGCCCTAGTGAAAGACGTGTGTGGTTTCATAATTAATTCATTTGAAAACAAGAAAAAATATATTTGCGGCACGTTCTATAGCTGTGGATACTCTCAGTATGGCCCTGGTGAAAACTACCCGTCAGGATCGAAACATTGCTTGCAATGGCTTTAGGAAGCTTTCACAATTTGGGAGGCGGGTATGGGTACCGTCGCTCCGGGAACCATTTATTGGATAACCAACACCTCTGCCATAGGTCACCCCAAGTAGTTCGCTACGTTTGGTGACTTAGCAGGGGTGCCCGGGTTCATGGAGTGAAATTTATCCGGGTCTTGGTGACGGATGCGTCTGCCCACCAACTACGTGGCAAGCCGGATCGGGAGAGAATGGTTGAGGGCGATCTTATGACCTCTCCATTAAGACTCTTTCGGAACATTGCCTTGCACCGCAATGGTAAGGATAGATTCATACGTCCGGCACTCTTGGAAACACCGACCCCAAATTCCTTCCCACCTCTCGAACCTTTTTTCCTTCCCAGAACTTCCTCTTCTTCCTGTTCCTAAAAAGATCCTCCATACAGCATAGTGTAAAAAAAAGAAAAAAAATCGTGTTTGGTGACCAGATCTGAACAGCCAGGTACTTTACCTACCCTCCTCTTCCTCATCTCCTCTCTCCTCCCCCCCCCCCCCCCCCTAAAACCTTCGGCTTCACAAAATAACACAATTATGTATGCCATAGTATTTGAGTTGAGTTGACAGTTGGTTGAGAGTTAAGACTCTTGTGTGGTACCTACTTGCACAAAAAAATAAGTAAGCACAATAAATCAACTGAATATTGTATAACTGAACTGATTGTGTGTGAATGTGCCAAATATTTAAATAAAACAAAAAACTTTACGATAAAACACAGTATAAACTAAAACTTTGTGTGACTTGCAAATCCTAACCAATCGCGGATGTGTAATTTGGAGTTTGTAATACCATATCTCTTCCGTGATTATAAGAAAATACTTTACCAAGAACATCGTTTTAAGGTTGTAATGGTGCTCGAATAATAACAGCGAGAGAGAGCACCTAGTTTAAACTTTATCAATCTTTGAATATGATAATATTATTTGTTGGGATGTAACAGGGCGACCTGCTTTATAAGGAAAAACATAATTTCCCGGCCGAACTTTATTACCTTTGATCTCATTTGTTGGCCAATTTAAACTTGTTGATTAAACGAGTGAAATGTCTGGAATTCTTCATTTCATTTCTGACAGATCTGTCAAAATATCAGGTACCTACTCAGCTTCTGCCAGATTCATTTAAATAAACGTTTTTATCGGCCCAATAATAAAATTAGTTTACGCCAAATAATTATTAAGTTGAGATTTTCAACAGATGTGAATCAGAAAATAATATTAGTATTTACCCGTGGAAACTGGATTTCCCAAAATATTATTTAGCAGGTACCTATTTCTTAAAATAATGTTCATGTTTCGGTGTTAATATTACTTGCCCGTCAAAAATCTGTATGTAAGTAGTAATAGTAAACAAGTATGAAAGTGTTTTTTTTTAATTTTGCAAAAATATATTTTTTAAATTTCAAATTAACTCCACACTGGAGGCCCTAAAGAAAAAAAATCCCCTCAGGACCTATGTCATCTTTGGAGATGCTGTGTGAAAGGTTTTTTTAGGGAAGAAGGAGAGGAAGTTCTAGGAAGGAAAAAGGTATGAGGGCTGGGTAGGAATCTGGAGGTTGGCATGTCCAGGATATTTGAATCCATCCCTCCCACTGCGTTAAGGCGATATCGAGAGGGTCCTGCTGGAGAGATTAAAATGTCTCCCTTAATCAGTCTCTATGCCGTTGGAGGCAGACGTATCCGCCGCTAAGATCCGATCAAACCTCACCCCATGAACCCGGGAACGCCTGCTAAGTCACCAAACGTAGCAAACCACTTGGAGTGACCTACAGCAGAAGTGTTGGTTATCCAATAAATGGTTCCCGAGGCGGCAGTACCCATTTCCGCCTCCCAAATTTGGGATTTAACATCCCACATAGAATCATATTGATTACCTAAAATTATGTTAGTTTAGGTTTGTCCAAAATGCCTATTGTTATTTTTTTATTTATCTATATAAGGTGTGTTTATATTATAGTATTCGATGCTTGTCTCGCTAGGGGACTAGGGTATACCTGCGTTGAGACAGGCACACCACAAATGAAATATCTTCGGTCAGAGATGCTGCCAGCTAACGCCTGTGCTGCTAGCTGCTATGTCCATCTTGAATTATTTCTTCCCATGAATGTGCATCCTTCGAAATGATAAAGGTAACAAATGGAATACCTTATTAATAACAAAGCACATTTCTGTTCAAGTCTGCAATTTGGAGTTGTTAACACCTGTTTCTCGGCTCGCCGCAGGGCGCTTCACAAAGGGGCGGCCCCACCCCAAATACCCCTGCCCTGTTTACATATTCATAGGTATTACGCTTAAAAATGAATAAAACCTTAAATTAGTTTAACTGCATGCACCGCCTTCCCGACGACACATCCCGTCCAAACACGCCAGAGGCCCTTTCAACAAAGCTAGATTTATTAAAAATTATTTTAACAATGTTACAATCGTTTCGTTAAAGTGATTTATCGAACTGGAAGAATTGAATTTTAATATAATGGGTTCGGTGAATTTGAAAAAAAATCTTTCATAAATTTAGTTTTAGTCTAATTAGTAGAGCAAACTAAACAATATGCGGCCGGCAACTAGGATGAAGATATTATGTGAAGCTAATATATTATATTCAAAATTATTTCCCTTTTTAATGGACATTAACATTTTACCCTCGGCAATTGTGATATTTTAATATTCTAATGGATTACTAGAATTTCATACAAATAATCTGCACTATTCTTTGAAAAATTTTATGTTTTTATGTGGTTCACTTGATAAATCGGTTTAACATTGGCAACATATGTTTCATCGAAATGAAATATTTAACTATAATTTAATAATGATAATTTATATTTTACTACGAGCATAATTTGTCATTTATGTTTAACTGTATTTTTATATTTAATATTTAAGTATAATTAACACAAATATATTATGAATTAGCTAAAAACATGTGAGAAATCGCGGTTTAGTGTAAGATTTGTGAAGCTGAATTCGTATTTTAAGAACACCATCAAAACAAGGATAATTATTCTTGCAGAGTGTTCAAGAAAAAAAAAATTATAACATCATTTTTCGTGAATATTTTTTATTTATCAGTTTTTTAAGTTTTAAAATTATATCTGAATTATTGACAAATCAATTCCAATATTGAAAATGTCAGAAAATAATTGATATATGATATTAAATATGACGAAAATAAAGAACATAATATTAGAGGTGGTTACTTTATCGCTTGTCTGAATTCCCGACGCAATCAGTTACGATTTTGAAAATGAACAACCACTCGGACCCATAAGTTTGTTTTCACGATAAATTAACACTACCCCCAATTCAAACACGAGAAATGTTTTCTCTATTGAATTGGGTAGTTTCGTTAACAAGAAATTACTTTATTGTAAAGGTTTTTAAGTACCATATGTTTTTTTTCTGTAAATCTGTCGTATGTATGTATTTCAAATTTAAAAAATAAAATAAAAATATGTATGACGTATAAGACGTAGCTGACTTAGTAAATTCTAAAATAATCCGAGTTCTTTGATCCAGAGTTAAAATCATTCACAGACAGATAAAATCATTCAAAAACAAAATTAATGTGTGTAATGATGATGATGATGAAATTTTACTTCAAAAAATTGATTTAAAATGACATATTTTTTCAAACATCAACAAAAAATTTTCTTTTGCCTAGTACGTTTTTGATTAATTTATTATATTTCGTCAAATATTACACCGTATTCCGTCAAATACATTTTGTTCCATACTAGGGGATCAGTTTGGCAGCGGATTACCTCCCCACGGGCCAAGGGGTTCGGAGTATGGAGCCGTCAAATTAATTTGTTTAGAAACCTAGAGGAGCATTATGGGGCTTTATCCATTAGTAGTTGGAATTTATGGGCGTACCCATAATTAATTTCTTTGTTCATACGCGGTATCAGTTTGTTCGATCTTGTAAACACATTAGAGTGATTTCTGATGGAGGAATCGACAGATTAATCTATTCGCTTGTTTATTACCAATTAATACTCAGTTAGGAAGGACTTGTCTACTAGCAAGTTTAATGTTATTTATTTAATTATATTATAGAAACAAAACAATACACACATTGAGTGACGAAATAATTTTTAGATATTTTATGGTGGGTACCTATGAGATGTTTCAATTTAATGGAAACACCGAAGCCAGAGTCAAATTAGTCTCTCAAAAGCTGTATAGGTATACTGCGCAGGGCCCGCGGATACTCACAACTGCAGACCCAGTACAAATCACAAGTGCGACCCAATTTTGAATTTGGAAGCCAACTCTTCTCCGCATCACCGAAACATCTGAAAAATTTTTTTTGACTCTGAGCAGAAACGGTCCGTTTGAAAGATTCCCTATCTTAACAAGCGATTTCCAATTTTTAGAGCTCAGCATCATATGCTGTTTTGTTTTACCGGTATTGCTATGGAAGATACACCTACTACATATGAGAATGGCTCGCTTCTATGACTCCTTCCTCCCTTGTGTGTTTCCTCCCTTCAGCAAAATGGATCTCTTCAAGATCCTTGTTCACTCCTTCCTTTCTTTAAGGTTCTTAAGGTACATTTAGTAATTACTGGGTGACGTGTGATAGAAGTGATGATCTGAAAAAGTTTATATATATATTGAACACTTTATCATTGAAATGATGCTCCTTTTAAATGTTAGCGAAGTTTTAAACAAAACAAAACATATATATGAATTGTTGGTGATTCTTTTGTATTCTACATTTAACTTTTATTGTTTGTCATTCAGTTTTGCATATTTACGAGTAACTAATTATTTTTAATTCTATTTTTGTTGTAATTTCTGTAATTTAAATCATCCATGTATGTAATTTTTTGAGCACAATTGCCTGTTATATGCACTTAAATAAAAATAAAATATGATAGGATGTGCATAAACCACGTAAAGTTAAGATCAAAACTTCAATCAACCTCATTTTACAAATTAAAATTATACAAATTTAATAAAATTATTATTTGATAACTAACATAACAGATCACCAAAAATATTATTTATTAAAGAGTTTCTGCTGTAAATATTTTGTTATCGTCTGTCTAATATTGTCTTTGTTCTGATGACATAAATTTTCAACTTCAAAGTCCTTATAATATCCCGCCATTTTCACTTGTCTGGGCTAGTAATTTAATCATTTCATATCGAGTGCATTAGATCCCAAATAGCATGGTTCACCATCCGAAGATAACCATGTAGGTATAACACCTATGCTGTCGTGCTCTACGTCTAAGCTCTTCCACGAAGCTTAAATGCTATTAAGATACTCGCCTAAGCAAAGTGAGGCAAATCTCTAAAGCCTAGCTCAGGCCATTAAATTTTTTTAATCAACTGGCAGAGAAATTATGAAAGCAAGCGGAATGCAGAAGATTTGAGATCCGAAAAACCTATGTCCCTCAAACAATATTCGACCCTTTCAAGGAATGAGGAAAACGAAATAAATGCAAGGCTTAAATAAGAATGAAACGATTAGACCGAATGGGCAAAGAATGGAGAGAGTGTTTGGTGCATGTTGGAAAGATTGTACGCAAATACAAATTATGTAGCATTCAGCTTCGGGATCCGGTGTGATGGTCACTCGGTTAGTATAATAGTTCCAGTAATCTAGTGTAGCTAAATTTTAGAGGTTGTAGACGTATCCGAAAGATATCGGTGGTATATCAGGTCGCCACTTCTTCATGATGTGTACCAAAGTAAGGGGATCCGTGAGATTTCAAGAATGAGAGAGATTTTGGGAGCACAATAAAGTAAATAGAGGAACGTTAGCCTCCAGGCTGTCCTATATAGTCTCGGATTATAAGAGTTTTTAGTTCAAACAAGCACATAGTGTTTTGTTTTGAAGGAGGTGTAATTATTTAAAAGAACCATTTAAAAAAACATTGGCGCCTTCACAGTAGTTTGTTTGTTTAATTGATAATTTGAAGGATAAGGAATATCAAATGATGTTGACCATGAGATTTTTGCCTGTCAATTTGTAATTATATCCCGATGGTTTTTTTTAAGCATAAGTACAATTATTATTAAAAATTAAGATTTCAAAAGATAGTTCGTTTGATCCAGGATTAAGGGTTTAGTGATATCTTTTTCATTTTTAAGGCCTTGTGAAATAATTGTTAATGTAAGTTTTTTGTCCTTTTTCTTTAATAAGTTATCGATAGTTTCGCTTTTGTATCCATTGTTCTTTGCTATGGTTTTTATTATATTTAATTCATTATTATAATTTATATAATAATAATGAATTAAATATAATAAAAACCATAGCAAAGAACAATGGATACAAAAGCGAAACTTTTGATAACTTATTAAAAAAAAGGACAAAAAACTTACATTAACAATTATTTCACAAGGCCTTAAAAATGAAAAAGATATCACTAAACAATGGGTTAAAATCCCTTATATTGGCGAAATATCAACAAAAATATCCAGATTAACTAATAATGATAAATGCAAAACAGCTTTTTATAATGTGAATTCTCTAGGGAGAATTTTAATCAATAATAAAGATAAGAGAGAAAAACTTGAAAACTCAGGCGTTTACCAAGTAAACTGCGCTGACTGCCCATCGTATTACGTTGGTCAAACAGGGAGATCATTCAAAACCCGAATTAAAGAACACTTTACAAACTGGGTGAATGACAAAGGAGAATTGTCGAATGTAGCATCACATTTATTAGAAAATAAACACTCGTTTGATAAAGACAGAGATGTTAAAATTCTTCATACTTGCAATAAAGGTCATAAACTAGATAGACTAGAATCTTTAGAAATTACTCGCTTAACTAAAAAAATAGACCCTAACTTTGTAATGAATAAACAATTAGAATCATTTGCTAAGTCTCCGCTTTTGTATCCATTGTAATTTTCATAATAATTTCGAAATTTAAAATATGTATTTAGTTTAAACCATTCCTAATCTAATGTAAACATGTATCCCTTCAAAAAGTAACTTCGTAATTAATAAGCTATTAGAATCATTTACTGAAACACCAGGTTCTTATCCGGTATAATTTTCATAATAATTTTGAAATTAAAATATGTATTTAGGTTTGACCATTCCCACTCAAATGTAAACATGCATCCCTTCAAAAAGCAATTAAAAAATCCCATTGATCATAGATATGTATAATAACGATTTGACAATAAAATTAGTCCATTAATAATTCAAATTACTTGTAAGGTTTTTCCCTAATCAATAGATATTGAAGTGAGCTACAAACCCAAAGTAATTAGCCCACTGGAATTACCAAAATACTTAGAAATTCGACAGTCTAAAACGACTCAGTAACAAAAATAATTCATTAAAATCCTTGTAGACTACCCCTCTCCCCCTCCCCCACATGTCATGTATATAAACCGTAGGCTAAGAATTATTTGTACCAGTCAGAAGATGGCTCTGACGAGCTGAAACCGGTTACGGTAAAATAAAATTAAGTGGAATAAAGTTTTTTTTTTTTATTTGTTTTATTATAATCTATTATAATGGACTTCCACCACGAATTAACAGTTTCAAAAATAGAAATATTAAAAAACTTTTTCAATTAATTAATGGCCTCGTCTCTAACAGTGAGATTCTGGCGCAAATCAATTTATTTTTACCAGAGTCTCACTCTCGGGGACGTCACCATAACATATTATATTGCCGATTGAGTCGTACAAATCTGTACCCGAATTCGCCCGTGGGAAGAGCGATATGCTATTAAAATATATTAGATAAAAATTTCGACATCTTCTTCGAAAAATTCAATGAGTTCGTAAGGTTTTTGGCGCTACATTCTCACTGTGAAAATGGTACTATTACAATTAATTAGATAAAATATCTGTATTGTTGTAAATTTTTGCACACAAATAAAATAAAATAAAAAATAAACCGCGAGGAGATATCTGTTGAACCGCGAGCCCTTATGTTTTGTACCGTTCACACGACGCTAGCAAATATTTCTTCATATGGTAGGAGAGGGGTCAGATGAATTAGGGAGCGCCCACGTAATGAAAATTAATTTTTTGTACTGAATCTGTCATCCACCGGTCTAGGTGTTAAAAATATAGAGCAAAATATAGATTACTACTTTTTTTTTTTTTTTTTTTTTTTTTTATTACATTAGTTACATTTATACAGCAAAATTACATAATAATAATAATATTTCAAATAACTGTAGATATTAAAATGTGTACAAGTGTTATTATGTCTTGTACGTTATTAGTTCCTAGCTAGGCAGATTGCCTGTTCTAAGGAACCAAATGCTGGTGAAAAATGCCAAAAATGTCTTCTGTAAAAAAAAAGAAAAAACAAAATATTGTTTGTTTTTTTTTTGTAGATTAAATATACATATACTAAGTTTAAATATACTATACTAAGTTTTTACTGATTGTGCCATTAATAGTTAGCCATGTGTAATTTTAAGTTTTAAATGACATTATTTAATAATTTTTCAGACTCAATCCTACCTAAGTCTATCAAACATTTAGTTATTATTGTACCGATGCATGCCATTTTACATGTTTTAATATTTAATTCTGGTGGGATTTTATTATACAATTTCGGTCCCAGATATGTATATGTCTTTTGAAACTTTGCCGAATTGCTCCCTGGGACCACGAGATCCTTTCTGGTGTGACTTCTTGTTATATATTTATGGTCAATTTGCTTAAGATTTTCTACATTTTTATGTACGTGGATAATAACCTTTTTTATATAGTTTTGACGAACATCAAGTACATAAAATTTTTTGTAGAGCTGATCGCTAGAAAACCTATAGGGTTTACGCATAATGACTCTAATTATGGATTTCTGGGCCTTCACTAATGGATCTAAAATTGTTCTACCTGACGCTCCCCAACCAATACAACCATACGTTAAGATGGGGTTGCATAATCCGAAATATATTTTTCTTAAGTCTTGTTGTTTGATTATGTTTCGTAATACAAAGAATACATGAATCAATTTTCTTACCCTTATTGAAAGTTTGTCGATGTGAAATTTCCACTTAAGATGATTGTCTATAATAACGCCTAGATATTTGATGTTTTTCACACTCTCCAAAGCTTCACAGTTGCAGTTAGAATCAATATTATCGGAATTACAGTTAGTCTTAAGTGTTTTTATTATGTATGATGTACTAGGTTGTCCTATTATAGTTGAACTGAATCTTATGTATTTAGTTTTAGCTATATTTAATGTAAGTAGATTTTTGTCAAGCCATTGTTTTATCGCATTGATTCCACTTTCAGCATGTTTATGTGTTTGAGTCCAGTCGTCTCCTTCAAATATAGCTACCGTATCGTCAGCGAATGTAATAATTTTTCCGCCTACTTTTAGGTCGCATAACTCATTTATGTAGATTATAAATAGAAGAGGTCCCAATGTGCTTCCTTGCGGTACCCCAAAGTTAGTGTCTAGTGAATTACTTACTATTTTTCCCAATTTGAGTTGCTGGCTTCTACCTGTTAAGTAACTCTTTAACCATTCGTAGGGCATTCCTACAATGCCAATATTTTTTAATCTTTTGAGGAGTAATTTATGTGAAATCGTATCAAAAGCCTTGGCTAAGTCTAAGAACAGTGCAATGTTTTTCTTTCCGCGATCTATATTTCTAGAAATATGTTCTGTAAGTTGCGCTATAGCATCGTCCGTTCCCCTCCCCGGCCGAAAGCCAAACTGATTTTTGCTTAAAAGTTTTCGGCTCTCTACATAATTACTTAATCTATTTTTAAATATTTTTTCTATAATTTTTGAGATAGCACTTAACAGGGATATTGGCCTATAATTGCCCACTTGGTTTTTAGGTCCACTTTTGTAGATCGGTACCACTAAAGACTTTTTTAGATGGTCGGGGAAAACCCCTGAAGAAAAGCTTTTATTGAAGATGTTCGATAAAGGTGATGCAATATTGTGTTTAATGATTTTAAGTATATGAGTGTTAAGACCGTCAGGACCTTTCGAATGTGTATTATTGAGATTGTCAATAATTTTTAAAACCTCTTCATTTGTCGTAGGTGAAAATTGAAAGGAAAAAGAATTATGTTTTGTTTCTATTGCCGATGCCAGTGAATCTTCAGTTTCCTTGGTGACACTTAGGATGTTTTCCGCAAGGTTAGACCCCACCGCCGTAAAGTATTGGTTAGTGTGGGAAGCAATTATGCCCGAATCAGTGGTGGCTGTGTTTCCAATCAGGAGTTCATTAATATTAGGGTCAATTGTGTGCTTAGTATTGGTAATTTGTTTAACGATGTTCCACATGTTTTTACTAGATGGATCTCGGTCGAGTTGATGCTTATAGTACCGTTCTTTTGCATTACGTATAACATCTTTACAAATGTTACGATACCTACGGTAATTCTGTTGTTTGAGAGTGTTTTGTGGATCTTTGGTCGCCACTTTGTGTAAATGATTTCTTTTGTGTATAGCTTTTACAATACCTCTGCTAATCCAAGGAGTAAGTTGTATTTTTTTTATGTGCAATAAGTTTATCTTTTGAATTTTGTGTTATATGCATGTTGATTTTGTTAATAAATAAGTTGAGTGCGTTGTTAACATCAGTCACTCCACATACATCTTGCCATGTTTCCTCATTTAGATCTTTAATTAATCCCTCATAGCATATGGATGATGTGAACTGTTTAGTGTTTACTTGTTTTTTAAGAGATGTATTTGAAATGCTTATTGCTGTTGTAAAGTGATCAGTTATTGTACTACACTACTATACTACTAGCGCCATCTGTTGGCCTATATTTTTAGCGAACCTACCTGTTAATTGTTTATTGACGCAAATAATGTTCCTTAGTTTTTTCTCACGTAAAAACCTGCGTTTTATTACAGGTTATGGGCCCAGATCATTCCCAAGAGGTTTTAAATCATCAGTCACGATAATTTAAATAATATTTGTGTTAAAAATTCATTTTTCATTGTCGCGGATATATTTGTTCGTTTTGAGAATAGAGCAAGGAGTTATTGCAAATGCGAACTCGCATTTAGTGCCGTGACATTTTTAACAAGAATGGCGGCGACATCATACCTCACAAGTATACCCAAGTTGGTTGGACGACAAAACTACGATGAATGGTCGTATGCTGTGGAAAATCTTCTTATATTGGATGGTATGGAGAAGTGTAGCAAGGCCGAAGAAACTGTGAACATTGCCGTTGCAGATGATGCAAAAACAAAAGCGATGATTGTCCTCACTATAGATCCTTCGCTGTATGTACACATTAAACAAGCTACGTCTACTGCAGACTTATGGAAAAGGCTAAAGCAAATGTTCGATGATAATGGTTTTTCAAGACGCATTTCCTTATTAAGGAGTTTGATATCGATTCGTCTTGAAACTTGTGACTCGATGCAGAGTTACGTCACGCAAATTATTGAAACTGGCCAGAAATTATCCGGAACTGTATTTAATGTGAACAATGAATGGTGCCTTTTGCTAGCTGGTCTACCAGAAAAATTCTACCCGATGATATTAGCTATCGAGCATAGTGGAATAATAATTTCTGCAGATGCAATAAAAACAAAATTGCTTGACATGGCAGGAAATGACGTCGAGTCAGTTGGGGCATTGTTCGCCAGAGTGCACCAGCGCCGCAATATTGCCGGAAATACATCGAAAGTCAAAAATGTAATGAAACCTGTTAAATCCATCAGGTGTTATCGATGTAAACAAGAAGGGCATTTTAAAAATCAGTGTCCTGTTGGACAATCAGAGCATATGAAGAAATCTAATGCATTTTCTGTTGTGTTTTTGAGCGGGAACTACAATAAAATGGATTGGTTTATAGATTCGGGCACTTGCTTTCATGTCACCGAATGTAAACATTATGTGTAATGCGTCGAATCGGACGAGTGTTAAGGAAATAATTGCAGCTAATAAGAGTGTTATGCCTGTTTTATGCTCGGGAGAAGTTAATATTGTGACTTTAACCTCAAAATGTAAATATGCAGTTACATTAAAAGATGTTTTGTGCGTACCTAACCTTACGAAAAACTTGATATCTGTCAGTCAGTTAATTAAAAATGGAAAAGGAGTTGATTTTAAAAGAAAATGCTGCTATATTTATAATAAACAGAACGAGTTAGTTGCTATAGCAGATATGAAAGGTGGTGTTTATAAACTAAGGATGGAATACAAGTTAAAAGTTCCTGAAAGTATAATGTCTAATTTAGCGGTTTCAGGCAATACTTGGCACCGCAGATTGGGTCATGTTAATAGTAATTATCTGAATAAAATGACCAGTGCTGTAGAAGGAATGAATCTTCGAGAAAAAGTTGATCTTGGCAAGACATCGTGTACTGTTTGTTGCGAGGGAAAGCAGAGTAGTCTTCCATTCTCAAATACTGGCACAAGAAGCAAAGAATTACTTCATTTAGTTCATACTGATGTGTGTGGGCCTATGGAGCATGGATCGCTTGCAGGTTCAAGATTCTTTATACTCTTCGTTGATGACTACAGTCGTATGACATTTGTATACTTCATCAAACACAAAAATGAAGCACTTAGATGTTTTGCAGAATTTAAAGCAAAAGTTGAAAAACAAACAAATAAGAAGATAAAGATATTGAGAAGCGATAATGGTGGTAAATACTGCAACAAAGAGTTTGATTCATTTCTCAAGAAGGAAGGCATCGCGCACCAAAGAAGTAACCCATATACCCCAGAGCAGAATGGCTTGTCAGAACGTAATAATCGAACAATTGTCGAAAAGGCTAGATGCTTATTATTTGATGCGAATTTGGGTAAAGAATTCTGGGCTGAAGCAACAAATACAGCGGTTTATTTACAAAATCGTACTGTACTTCCTAGTTTAAACGAAAAAAACTCCATATGAGATCTGGACTGGATGTAAACCAGACATAAGTCATTTAAGAATATTTGGTAGCAATGTTATGGCTCATGTTGCTAAAGAGAAGCGCCAGAAATGGGACAAGAAGTCTGAAAAGCACATACTTGTGGGCTATCCAGATGACATCAAAGGTTACCGAATATACAACCCTTGAACTAAATATATCACAACTAGTGGGGAGATGTCATTATCATGGAAAATGAAAACAACCCAGAGGTTAATATACCAATCAATGAGAGTGGAGAAAATTCATGTCCAATGGGGGACAACTAGTTGCAAAGATACATCACAGTCAGAAGATATAACCTAAGATGTGGATACATTAGTCGAAAATCCATCAGACACAAGAAGAGAAGATTCAATTGTTTCTATGGAGAGTACTAATGACATGGATGAAACCTTTGTACCAGATGAGGCAGATGAGGAGTCCATGACATCAGAAGAAGAGTCACAATCGGACATCATAATTAAAACATTTCCAGAGAGGGAGAGAAAACAACCCGATAGATTTGGATATATTTGTACAGAAAAATATTATAAATCTTTCAGTGATGAAATGACATTAAAAGAAGCTCTGCAAGGACCAGAAAAGGAGCACTGGGAACAAGCTATCAAAGAAGAGCTGAAAAATTTTGAAGACAACCACGCTTGGAACGTTGTTGATATGCCTGTAAATGGAAATATAGTGAAGTGCAAGTGGGTCTTAAAAAAGAAGTGCGATTCTGAAAATAATGTCCGGTATCGAGCCAGACTTGTGCCTAAGGGGTGTTCTCAAAAGTATGATATATAAATACTGTTGGTAGTAGTCAAACTATCGTGACTTTGTATGTTGATGATTTTTTTGTTTTTTCAAAAGACAAAATTGAAGCTAATCATCTTAAAAACATGTTAAGTAAGAATTTTGAGTTAAAAGACTTAGGCATAGTAAAGGAATGTCTTGGGATGTCAATTGGTTTTGATAAGAAAAATAGTACTGTTACTTTAAGTCAAGAGAAATATATTGATAAATTATTGTCTAAGTTTAATATGACCGATTGTAAAACAATTAATACTCCAATGGAGGCAAATTTATAAAGTAAAAAGGAGAATAATTGTAATAATCAGAATCCCTATCAGGAGCTTATAGGAAGCTTAATGTATTTAGTTGTACTTACACGGCCCGATATAGCTTATGCAGTGTCATATTTAAATCAATTTAATAACTGCAACACTCAAGAGCAGTGGCTTTATGCAAAAAGAGTATTAAGATATTTAAAAAATACAAAAGATTTAGGTTTAAAATATACTAAAGGTAAAAATGTTAATATTCAAGGGTATGTAGATGCGGACTGGGACAATGATATTAATGATAGAAAATCGTATTCTGGATTTTGTTATACTTTGCCAGGATCTGTTGATATCTTGGAGCTGTAGTAAGCAAAAATGTATTGCACTTTCTAGCACAGAAGCCGAATATGTATCAATTTCTGAGGCCTGCAAAGAAGCAGTATATTTAAGAAACTTGCAATACGAAGTGACCAAAAAATTGAATAAAATTATCATATATAATGATAGTATTAGTGCGCAAAAACTATTTTTAAACCCTGTTTTCCATAATAAAACTAAGCATATTGATGTTAGATATCACTATTGTAGAGAAATGATAAATGAAAACATTGTTAGTGTTAATTATTTGTGTACATCAGATATGCCTGCTGACTTGCTTACTAAGAGCTTACGTGCAGTAAAACATTATAAACACGTAAACGCTTTAGGAATTGTTAAAGTGTAATTTTATTTTGTTATAGTATGTTCTTATGTAATCTGTATTTTGAGAGGAAGTGTTAAAAATAAAGAGCAAAATATAGATTACTACTAGCGCCATCTGTTGGCCTATATTTGTAGCAAACCTACCTGTTAATTGTGTATTGACGCAAATAAAGTTCCTTAGTTTTTTTCACGTAAAAACCTGCGTTTTATTGCACTAGGCAGCTTCGTAAATGACCCCCTCTCCTGTTTTCGTCGGAGAGGGGAGTGTATATCACCTCAGGAGTGGTTATGGCGTAATATGTGTATTGTCTATGATTGATCTCCGCTTAAACCGCTTAGGTGCGAACGGTCTGAAAGGATTGTATGGAGAGCGTTATTTGGCGTGCGATCATCTGTTATATTTGATAGCCGTGTCTGAAAACCCCATTTTTCATTCAATATCCATAAAATGTTAATATAATTATATTACAAGACGCATTTAGGGACAGCAGAGCGCGCGCGATTGTTATTTTAACTTACTTCGACTGTAGTAGGTTTGTGTAAAAGTAAAGACAGACTACAAATGTGGATTTTGCTAGAAATTTTCTCGTACAAAGATAATTAATTATTGAATCTTGAGAATTTTCACCTAAGACAGCGTGTTTTTATATGCTTAAACCTAACCCTCGTGACGAGTGATTCATTGCTCTAGGTCAGTGGTCTTCAACCTTTTCGAGCCGGCGTACCCTCTGACTCTTACTACAAATTTGTTTTTCTCCGTACCCCCTATCTATCTTTTGTACACGTGTAATGAAAGTGGTGTTTCATTTGTAATTTTTAATATATTTTTTATTATGTACATGATTTTAACAATCAATTCACACAAACACAATTTACGCAATTTCATACAGAGTGTAATACGACTTCGGGCATTTTAACCAGTGATTCTACATGCGTGCCGCGTTATTGCGTAACACCAATTTGGCTTTAGGTTAAGTATTCCCTGGAATAAAAGGTGTCCAAATAATGGAAATACTATCGTATCAACAGAACTTGAATAAAATTCTTTCTAGTTTTACCTCTGTTCAGTAGAAATGTTGAGTTGTTTTCGACGAATTACTCAACAGAATTTGGATAACCTTGAAGTACAAGCATATGACTGGCGCATTCAGTGTTACTAAAATTTGACCGTAATAAAACGCGGACGAAAACGCCCGTTAACAGTTGATGACAAGGGCATAAACATAAGATGATTTCCTGCTTCGTTTTTATGTATTACGACCCACTTTAAACTTGTTCCTGGCATTTGTCTTTCCTCCCTTAGCCATTAGTTTATTCAAGACTCGGTTCAACAAAAGCCTTCACTCACAAAAGTGCTATGTTGGAGGTTGATAAAGTATCGATACAAATGATTAAATTGTACATAGTAATTCTAATTGTAATTATAAGTACACGAAATACAAACGTCACCAAAAAAGTTATCACATGTAAGGTTCCATTTTACTTGGTCTTGAAACATCCAATGCTTTTTATATCCTATACATTTCCCCTGAGAGAATTCTTATTCATTTTATTATCAAAATGAAAACAAAATTTTTATGAAAACCAGCACGGTGCTAAAACGAGTTTAGTCTACTGACATTGCATACGTGCGTGCTATGGCATAATTTTCCTAAGGCTTTGTCGCTCCGGGTGGATGACGCGCGGGTTGTTGGTTGCGGCAGGGGCGGCAGTGGGAGGGGGTTACGGGTGGGGTGATCCCCATGCTCTCAGCCCTCAGGTAGGTCTACGAGTGTACACGACAACCCCGCCACTGCAAATTACAGAATACAAGCCACATCATCACCCTGCGTTTCATAAGAGAAACTTTGGCAAGCAAAAAATCCAAGCAATGTGAACTTATTTATAAAAAGCACCAGCTTTTGTAAAACACCGGTTTTTTAAATACAAAAGTTGCTTACTCCAGAATTTTTATCTCATAGAAACAGCCAATTTCAGTCTATATAACCTGGTAATAATGACTAAAAATTATTACCTGTTCATATTATTATACTCAAAATCCATTCAGAGGTTAAATAATATATGTTATGGTAAATGGTTTAAGGCACCAAAAAATAAATGTTAAACGACTTAATTTGACCCACATGCTTGCTTACATTTGAGTACTGATGGGTTAAAATCGTTAAAAGGTCAAAATATTGAATGCGTACTTTGGCCCATTTAAATCAACACATTTTTGAGTAATGACAAAAAAGGAGGTAGGTATATTGCTTTTCTTTCAAATCTAACATTATAAACACAAGAAGATACCATTTTCTAATCTTTACATCTATTTCAGTGAAATCAATCCTTCCTTTTTATAAGATGCCATACTGAAATAAAAATTGTATGGTTCAAGACGATGCTTCGCCGCAGAATTTCTAACAGAATTGAGATTGACGCTGTGCGGTCTCTAGTTGATTAATTACTTCCGTTGGCCGGTAATTTTGCATTTATACTTTCTTAGGGGTGGTTTTTGTCAGAACTTTATATTGTGCGTGAAAATGATTTATGAATTCTACCCATATTAGAAATTTTGTAAACACGGCAAACTTCTGTCGTCAAATTTCTTCAAATGGAAAGAATTTGGATGAATAAGTTTTTGAATCATAATAACAACGCCAAAGGTCCCTTGTAGGTCGAGGAAACTTGTTGGTCGAACAACCCAAAAGTATGTGATTCTCAATATCAACTTCTATATCAAAACAAGTTTGGAATCGTAAAACAGCGAGAAGGTTCGGAGAAATGTCAAATTATCACACGAATCAGAGGGAAGATTTGACTAAATATTATTGGAAATAATTCATGAAAAATGAAAAATTGGTACCAAAATCAGATTGCGAATTCGTTTCTCAGTAACTTGATGATTAGCCTGTCAACAAATCCAACGAAGAAATCATCGATCTCGACAAAAATAGCACTTCAAAAATTGAACTGTAAATAGGATATACGAGTAGTTCAAGGAAGGAAAAATGATGTCAGTGTAATAGCAAAAACTTTTTTTTTCTCCTTCAGAATGAAAATCCTTCTGTCTGACAATGTAAGCATATTCATATCATTTAAAAGAGTGTTGTGGTTCAACATGATTGCTGAAATACCCATTTTAAAATTAAGCAAACGTTAGAATTTATTTTGTATGCTTCCAATAGCTAATAATGAATATTATAACGTGGTTTCCGATGGGAGATTACTTTCACGTTGACTTATAACAAAGGCAAAATATAACACGTAATATTGTTTAAATTTCTAGTTAGCCTAGTTATAAATCCATCCATTGTAATCCTTTATTGGAGATTTCCATTATGTGGTTAACAAATAATTGAAAATTAAAGCTAGGACCTTTAATGTTTGTTAATGTCTCGAGAGCATTGTTATTAATGTTGTAATTTATTTATTTATTTCTATTTCTATTCTTCAACATACATACATATTACAGATAATTACATTGTTAACTTTGCAAAAGAGCCCCACGTTGGAAGCCAGGGTTAACTTGGTGATTTTGGGCGTAAGGGTAAGCTTCGTAGCAATTTTTCGGCCCCATAGCTGGTCGCCATTGTTAGCGCTAGTGTTAATGATGGGCCCAACCTACCTGGGGCTAGCTCATATCGGCAGGGACATGGTGTTCAAGTCGAGGATCCGGCCGCAGTTGAGATTCACCATGCTTCGTTGGGAGGCCTAGATTGTTTTAGGTTAATTTGTCAGCAAAATAAGAAGAAAGGGATTTCCTTTACTTCATTTTATCTCCAGAACAAAGCGGCAGAACATCATAAATTACAAGGATTGAACAATTAAACACATGAGTATCTAGCTCTATGCTATAAAACTCAATTTCTCTCTCTCGGATTTCATCCCGGGTTTCCGCGGTGAGGCAAACAGTTAAATCAGCACAAATAAAGGGGATAGGGTTGGCTTACTGTGTCAGGGGAGTCTCTCTTGGAGTTCCATGTCGGGGGCCCTGCTTCGTCGTATTCTTGGAGCCCGCCAAAATGGCGGTTTCCAGAACGTTTGTTAGACGCGGCTGGCGTCGCTACAAACACAAACACGACACGCGTGAGAGGTCTGTACTTTGTTCGCGGCGGAGAGTCAGTCCGCGTGAACGCACGCCGCTAGCGCCCTCTTTCGGCACTGATTTCAATTGAGGCGGCAGTTTGAATACTAAAATGTGTATCGTAAGAACATAGGTATTAAGTTTAGTAATAAGGAAAAAAAAAGTTACTGATCCGTAACTGTATATAGGTAAGTACCTAGTAGTATTTTGTGAACACCTCACTAGGCGAACCTGTGCTGAGGTGTTCCCATGTTTTGGAATAAATGCAATTCTGACGATAAAAATAGAAACACCGTATCCTCCTTGATATTGTCAAGAAGGAGACTGTGGGTCGACCCATGGCGTCAGTATCGTATACATAAAAAAAGATTAGTTGCAGTTAGGATCTATATATACAGTTATTCATAGCATCTAGTTTATGTCCAAGATAAATAATAATTTTGATAAATAGGTAGGTATATTATTCTAGGGACCACACGCCAATGGTATGAATAATATTGGTTTAATGTGTTAAAGTTATAATTTCCTACTTTTTTAAATATTTTTTTTTGGTTATGTTTGGTTAGGTGCTATGATTTTTTGAGTAAATTGAATGCCTTGTTCTTTGATCCAGTCTTTGATGTGTTTTTTTTGAAGAATTTTATATGGATTTGTAGTTAGTAGTTGTTTCAATGTGGTTATATAGTTTGATTGCGTAATACTTAACGCGAAGAAGGAATAGGTATAATATCCGTACTAAACTACAACAGAGCACTCCAGCGGTCAGAACGGTCTTTATCATTCATTTTGAGATTATTTTGTTTTCAAAAAGTTTCGTTAAAATCCGAAAGATGCCACTAGAAAAATAAATATTATTTATTTTATTATTCAACATGTCGCATCTGGTTGCATCAAATAATTCGGGCGACTAGCCGGCCAAGGGTACTATGCACGTGTCAATACAGTAAAGTTTTGAGAAAAAACTACCTGAAGTCATTATGGCAACGTCGCGTCGCACGTCAGCTGTAGCTAGTGACATTTCTGACGCTTGGCCAATTTATCGTCACCCAAAATCTCAAGATCACGTGGATCACAGAATGATTTGTGCTTGTTCCTTTTTTGCATTATCTCAATACAGGAGGCCTCAGGAAAAAAATGCTCTTAGGGCCTATGTCATCTTGAGGGTGCCGTGAATAGGGTATTTTTAGGGAAAGGAAGGAGGGGACGTTCTGGGGGGATTAGGAGTGACGAACGTGCGAATACATCCCTTTCACTGCGGTGCAAGGCGACGGGTCAAAAGGTCTCCCTCAACCTGTCTCTCCCAATCCGGCCCGCCATGCAGTGGGTGGGCTAAAGCCTTCGCCGCCAAGACTTAAACAAACCTCACCCCAAGAACCCGTGCACTCCTGCTCACCAAACCTTATATCCAATAAATTTGGGAGGCGGGTGTGGCTGCCGCGCCCCGGGAACCATTTATTGGATAACCAAAACCTCTGCCATAAGTCACCCCAAGTGTTACGCTACGTTTGGTGACTCAGCAGGGGTGCCCGGGTTCATGGGGTGCGGTTTGTCGGGTGTTGGCGACGGATGTTTCTGCTCACCTATTGCACGGCAGGCCGGATCGGGAGAGAATGTTTTTTTTTTTTTTTTTATGTTCTTTATTCAGTAAAGTTTATATATTACAGTAAATGGGTAATTTTTTGGCCATCACACTAGGCACATGCCCGTGTTGTAGTGGTGTTGTTGAGGGAGATCTTTTATCCTCTCGAGTTGGAATCTCTCGGAACATCGCCATGCACCGTAGTAGGATACGTCCATCGCTCCTGGACACACTACCCCCAGATTCCTACCCACCCCACGTACCTTTTTCCTTCCCAGAACCTCCTCTCCTTCCTTTCCTGTATAGAGTACCGGGCTATTCAGATCTGTTCAAACACGGCTGAAGCAATTTCAAGTAAAATTGAACTATTTCTCAAAGGAATGTATTTAAAAAATAATCGGAACGTAGCTTCGACCAAGTATACCGTCAATGGAACGTAGCCATCTATTTTAGTTTTTAAATTGAAAAAAAAAAAAAAAAAAAAAACTTGGTTTGACCAAGGCTCGAACCTTACCTCCCAGTGACCGAAATCAAACGCTTTACCACTAAGCTAACTCGAAAGTCGGAGAGTCCGACATTATTTATAATATAAGACTAAACTCATGGACAGAAGGGAAGGCGATGATTTTATTAAATGGCAACAGTGTATTGTATCGCTTTCCGTATCCTGTTGCCAAAAAATAAAAGCTTTTGGTTCGTGGTTTGGCCACGGGCATGATAAAGCGCCATGTTACGGTAATGTAATTCATTATTTTAAAAGTCCCGAAAACCTCTTTTAATACAAAATTTAAAAATTTGAAAATTATTTTAAAAAATGGAGAAAGATTTTAAAATGATGTTGTCGTTTCGTTTTTTCTAATAAACTTAACCTAAGTTTTGTAATTTGAATTTCAAAAAACATTGAATTTAGGGTTTATGAAAAAAGTTAACCAAAACCCTATTCTTGATTTTTTTTAAATATACGTATGTCGCTTTAAAGAAAAATCTCCAGAGTATTTTTAAGAGTCTTCATAATTTGAAAATATTTTGTAAAACATATGTAAGTGCGGTCAGAAAAGGGTCTGATTTCTGATTTATATTTGATAAATGCTAACCCCCTGTAAATTTAAAAAATACGAAATTATTTTTTTTCCCACTAAAATAAATATTTTTATCGTGTTGCGAAATAAAATTTTCGTTATTTCGAAATAATTTATGATTACATTCCACCTTAAAGTGTCTTTGCCCGTGTGAGGTACGAGTTATCGGTATTCATTATTTTACTTTTTGAGATATTCAAGTCTATTTTCATTGCCCAAATTAAAAATTTGTAAATATTATCTTTAAGAATTTTACAATGGTAAACATTTAGAAAAATTCTAAGAATTTACAGGTTTTTATTGAACCATTCCACCACAACATTTAGTAATACGTTATGCTCACCCATTGTTTTCTAATTTGAAGTTATTATTTGTTTGCCTTGATGAAGGAACGGATTAAATAAAATATATAGTGGTTCTAGCAAACAAATATTATTCATTTATTCAAAGAAGAAGTTTGGTTAATGAAATAGCAATTATTTTTAAACATTCTTTGATTTGAGGCTATATATATTAGGTTTTAAATTTAGTTATTACATCAAATAAACTTATGGAACATCATGAAATATCAAAAATTTCATCCAAAGTTTGTTGAAACGGGAGCATTTTTTGAGTCAGTTGAAAAAACATCTTTGAAAAATATTGCAACAAAACCATCAATATTATAATGGCTTCAACACAATAATAGAACTGCTGATCGAGCGCGCATAAATAATTGTAAAAATATGTGTTTTTACGAAAGCTTTGTTAAAAGCACCAAAATTTATGGTATTATTTTTTTTATTTCGACACTAATGAAAAAAATATTCAACATTTTTTTGCTTATTTTTTTTATGCATCGACAAAGTTTATTTATTTATTTATTTCTATATATTATAGTTTTTACCTTATATATTTAATATTTTAACATAATATATTTTAGAAAACATTTTTACATAGTAATTAAAATAACATTTTATTATGTTGGGTGTAAGGTAGGTTTGAGAAGGTGAAACTGTTGGTTTATAATGTTGTATGTTTCGTGAACACCTCACTAGGAGAACCTGTGCTGAGGTGTTTACGTGTTTATGATTCAGTGTGACAAGTACAGGTATTTTATGTGTTGGTTTTTTTTTTTTTTTTTTACATTTTAATGGTAATGGATAATTTAGAAGAAAAAAAAAATATCTATAAAGTATATTGTCATACTTCCTGGGGCCAGGGTGATACTGAAGCCACGTAGGGTCCAGTGTTATACTTCTGGTCTCCAGAAATATGTCCCTCCCGGGGGGGGAACAAGTGTTAAGCAGGCCCCCCGGGGGCCATATGCCTCGGCTTGGAAGGCTCAGCTCAGGGTCGTAGGGCTCCTCCGAGGCTGTCGATGGTTGACTCCAATGAAACACGGTTTGGGCACAATTCAAATGTATTCAATAATGCAAGGGTGAACATTACAGGCAACCAGGTAAGCTGTTTAAGGCCTAGCATAAGAGAGAGAGAGGCACTAGAAATACTACTGAATTTAGGCTCGGAAATACTATAAGAGGGTTTAAAATCTCACGTGGCGTCGTACGGATGCAGGCAGCTTCCTACGAAGTGGAGAGATCTAGAGCAAAGCTCATAGATCGGGTGCAGGAACTGGGCGGCTCGGGGTGCGTGGGCGGCTTCTCGGCATCATGGTGGGCGGATTCGGTCAGCTTACCGAACCGGTGGGTGATAACGGTGAATTAAGCGGCTATCGGCAATGTAGGCGGATTAAAAGCCGTGCGCGTCTGGGCGGCCATGGTATTAAGTAGGCGGCCGTTGTGAATTTCTCGGCTCGTCGGCACGTAGGCGGATTAAAAACCGTGCGCGGCCAGGGCTGCTATGGTAGGCGGCAGTAGGATTATACAGGCGTCTGTAGTGATAGCGCCATACTTGAATCGTAGGTGAAGGCTTAATTAGCCGCGCCGAAGGGTGGCATACTGCCCGACAGTATGTAGTAGTGCGTACGACCGCTCGCGCCGTTGTCTGAAATAGGTCTGTTCTTTGGTGAACGGTGGCCGGAGTTCTCTGTCCGTGATGAGCGAGACGGAAGACTCGAACGTGTGCCCTATAAGGTAATGTCTTCTGCCATTGGCTGGATTTCGCGCCGTGTAGCCATATATGGTAATGTCTTCTGCCAGCCTGAGAGGGACAGCAATAATCACGCGAGAATGTACATGTACTGAGCACGTGACACACAGCTGCCTGCCGCTTGTATAGTTCGTTCGTAGAATTTATGGGCAACTCTGCCGCTTGTATAGTTCGTTCGTAGCATTTATGGGCAACTCATAACACTACCCTCCTCCCCCTGAAAAATGAAGGGAAAAGGCAGCGAGGCTGATGCAGGGGACCACGACCTTCCATACAGCATGTGATGCGATGATTGCCACAATGTGAGGTACAGAGCTACCTCTTCACCAGGATTTAAACACTCCCTACCTAAGAGCCAACAAAATTTTAACTACCTGTGAGCCAAGCTAAACAAAACTAGCAAAAAACTGAACAAAGGTTGCCAACTCTCTCAAGAAATTAAAAAAAAATGTGACGTACCTAGTGCGATACAAGACACGCTAACGAAGGTGCATGAAGAAATAAAGAAAACATGACCCTTCCGAGAAGGATTACTACCATGTAAAAATCTTAAAATTAGACAAAAAATTTCCAACACTATTCCTGTTATGGAATATTGTACGCTGACCAATGTCATGAAATGATCGAAACCAACTCATATTCGCGTCTTACAATAGAATTCTTAAAATTATACAACTTTGTTTTTATACACTTTATTCCTGTTATGGAATATTGTACGCTGACCAATGTCATGAAATGATCGAAATCAACTCATATTCGCGTCTTACAATAGAATTCTTAAAATTATACAACTTTGTTTTTATACACTTTATTCCTGTTATGGAATATTGTACGCTGACCAATGTCATGAAATGATCGAAATCACTCATATTCGCGTCTTACAATAGAATTCTTAAAATTATACAACTTTGTTTTTATACACTTTATTCCTGTTATGGAATATTGTACGCTGACCAATGTCATGAAATGATCGAAATCACTCATATTCGCGTCTTACAATAGAATTCTTAAAATTATACAACTTTGTTTTTATACACTTTATGCTATTTTCACAATTCAATTCTAACCCAAATGTTAGTTTCCCGCACTCTCAGCTTGTCATGGTTTGTCTGGTTTGCATTTAATTATCAGGCATAAACGACCATCCTCTCATGTTCGCATATAATTGTAAGGTAATGCTACAAAACCTATCATGAATATTAATTTTCAGGCATAATATGAATCCTCTCATGTTTTCTCGACTCACCCTCGGTGACCCGTACAGCGCTGTACTTGGTATACTAGAAATATACCCTTGCCGCAACGACATAGACAACCGGATAGATCCCATGGAATCCTCACGGTGAACTTGCGTTCGACGAAACCACATAGGACACCCTCTAGGTGTTCCCACCAAAATAACCAGACGAACCGTACTGACCATAAGTGCAATTACATTATTCTCTAATAAGAACAATACGACCCGAATGACATAACTTTATGACATTACCGAGCTAATTTACTCAACTGGGTGCATACTCTTAAATCTTCTTACTACGAGAAGTACTACTCCTTATTTGAATACAGTGATATAGCAAGTTACAAAACACCGTACAATTGCGTCCTGATATGGCAAGGACTTTACACGCTGGCTTACCATATTGATACCGAAGTAATCAATTACGTGTTTACAAAATATTTATATAGTAATTTAATTAATTACATTTATCATAATTAAAACACTTGAATATACATTTGTTTACCCACCAAAAACTCTATGTGTGTATACAATTTTGTTAAATAACTTTCAATTCGAGTTTGTTTCAACTCAACTTAAACTCTCAGGGTTTGACTACGTAAGGAGAGAAGAAAAAAAAAAAATTAAAATAAATAACAACAACGCCACGTATTTTTACCAAAAAATACGAAAATTTAATACTACCGACAATGTTATTAGAAGAGGAAAAAAATTTTTTTTTAATTGAGTAACGAATTTCTTCCTAACACCGGAATCATATATACTTCCATTGTTCGGAAATTCGCGTTTCCAACAATCCTTCTGCTCTAATTCTAAGGAGTTTAGCCATCCTATCACGCTTTGGATTATGGTTTACCTGCCGAATGACACGTTAGGTCGATACCCAAGTTCCATCCTATCGGACTTGTAACAGCTCTATAATACCACACAACGAGTAACCGTTGTTATATGATCGCGGAAGAAGGTTAAAATTCGATACCACCACAACCTATGTGAACCGAATAGTGTTGTCTATTGGGCCTATTCTGATAACAAAAATGTGGTAATATTATTATTACATTGCCTTTTCATCGTGAATTCACTCCAACATACGCTAGAATTGAGACATACCCCGTTAAGGAGTGGGTAACTACCCGATTGTGAACGTTTTACCGCCCCAATTTCTCCTATATCGCAACGTGTGAGATGTCCAATACCATAACGATTTAACCTACATGTGAGAATAATTCGACAATGAAAGAGATTGAAAAACCCGAAAAAAAAAGGACAAAAAATAAAAAAAAATTATAATTGAAATGATATTTCCATTTATACATGACCTTATATTAATATATACACAAGGTTATTTACAACCATAAGGTTCCTAAGTTTCTTACTACCCAATGACCTACCCCAGTATGATGAGAGCTAGGTGCCTTATACCTACCACTTGTACAAGAATTTTCTTATGCCGTCTCTTGTCAACGAAAAGAAAAGAATATGCTTGCATATTCTTTTATTGCATCTAAAATTAAGTACTTTTTAGAATGCAAATTGTTCCACGAAAATAGAAATTAGGTCTCTACTTCGGTCCCGGGCAGGATACTGAATACCTAACGCAGTTTTTTCTAATGAAAAACCTAGCCTAATTTAGGGTTCCTTGAACTACGCCCTCAATCAGTGTATCGTGTCGTGTTTCTTAGACGAATTTATATACTTATGTAACCATATTCATATATAAATTTAAAAAACATTTTTTTTTTTTTTTAAAAAAACAACCTAAGTGGCTACGCACTAGGAGAAAGTAATAAATTATTACTACCAATAATAGTCATTACAATAAATGAACTAAATATCGCATCAGTAATTTCACTAGTGTAAGGTGAGTTACCTCTTTTTTTATAATAATAACAATAATAACACAAGTCTTCACGTGCAGACATACCGGCGTCCCGGATTGTCAACACTTGTGATGACGATCCATTAAGAAAGGAATTGTATACAACTCTAATAACAAAGGTTAAGTTATATGCGTTATAACCTCGTACTAACCACTAGGGTTCATGACGTCCTTGGGTTATATATAAAAGACAATACAATACATGTACCTCGTGAATAAATTTACAATTTTTTATTAAGGTCATCCAATGATGGACAATAATGCTGACTAAGTCATGTAATCAAATGAAAATGATACATATTCGCATTTTAAACCTTATGTAGAGGACAATACAATACATGCACCTCGTGTTTAAAATTACTGTGTCATTATAATTTGTAACCAATTTCTTTTCCTACTGATGGACTAATTTCCATACTCTGTTCTGTTTTTCTGTTTTCCTCTCCGTGTAATTCTCAGGATACGCCTCCTATAGCGTCGGTCATATTATAAGGATACCTCCTATAGCGTTTGGCATATTATAAGGATCTCTCCTATAGCGTCGTATAATTATCAGGCTATACTATAATCCTCTCGTGTTTTCAAGAGATACGTTTGCAAACGTCTATCTCCGTGTGGCCACACCGTTACGTTCAGAGAACAGTAACCTTGCCTTAGTTCACCAACACAAATGAGAAATTTCCTTCCTCAAATGCCTGTGCTTCGGCAAAAAACAACACATAAAAATAACACAATATCCAAAAAAACAGAACTTCATTAATTATTTTAATATTTATGTTACTACAATTTCTATAAAATTTCTCTTTAAAGGTTACTCTATATTTAACAGGAATCGTTTCCAAATTCTAATAACACAGATTTTATAACACCGCTATACGATGCGTAATACACACTGACTAAGTCGCTCAAATACCTAAGTATTCAATTCGTGTGTTTACATTTTAACATTACATGTTATGAGCTAACAATTTATATACATAAAAAAAATTGAATCATAATTGAATTGCTAACGACGTTGCTTTTTACTACCACTTCCAAAATTTAAAACTTTTACCTGTTTGACTGATTATTTGAAAATTCCTTTTTTTAAAAAAAAATTCGATGTCTATTATTTATTTACTTCCTAATTTGACAATATTATCCGGTGATAACTTTTTTTACTAATAACTTTTCACTATACGTCTCAGTTTAATCTCAACTTTTCTGTTCATAACTTTTTTAACTTTTGTTTACTTTACTATCATTTTGTTTTAAAAAAAAAATTCCATTGTATCAAACTATATAAGGGCGCCATGACATTTTTCTAAATTAGCTATGTCAAAACTATACGAATTTACAATTACCTAAAGCTTACTTGAGGGGTTAATTCTCTATTCCAATTCTTTCCTATATCACAAATTCCTTTTTTTTTTTTGTTCAAGATTTCACATCTTAACAATCCCACCTTGCCCTAATTCTGAGGAAGGCATTCTTATAACGGTTCGAAACCAGAATTGTATACGCGGGTACCTATGTATCCGTAGTACATTTCTTGAGTCTATTAACTCAATATCTATATGATATAATTTCCTAACAACGATCACGTTGACATATTTATGAATACGAGAAAAAATGAAGAAGACAATTTCTTATAATTTTTATAACCCTTTCCTTCATTACAAGTAAGACATTAATAATTGGATTCTATTCACTATTTATTTTTGTTACTAAATGACAATGACAATATCGATTTAACTGTCGTAGTTTACTTTTTAATTCTATATTTTAATAATTTTTCACAGATGTTTCCAAAAAAAACTTATTTTATCTTTTCTATCCTGCATTCCATTATACTGTTATTTATTCATGTAAATTTGTTGCCGAAATCATTCCTAAATTCTTATGAAAAAAAACTTAATTGAAGCTAAACATTCAAATGTTCTTTATTCGAGAGATTATTCTGTTAAATTTGACAAGGGTTTTACTTTAAAAAATTCTTCGTTATTTTCTATTTAAAACGGTAATTTGAACATATGATGCTATTCACTTGTTTCCTCTGAAGTGTCTTTCCCAACGATAGTTTATTTTATTATCCGCATACTACTATTTAGAGTGGGATAGTCCCGATTAAAAACAAAACATGTTCCAATACTGTCTCTATGGTAAATACCTATAGCATATACAAAATTTTATTATTAAACCTTCCTTAGATAATCATTCGAAAAATCAAGTACCTAGTAACGTATACCTTGTAGTTTGGAATTTATTCTTATAATGATGCTCTACTGTTTTTCACTAATTTATTTAATTTCCTACCACTTAGTACGAAAGCAATTCAGATAGATTTCAAGAACTTAAACTAACAAAAAAAAACACTTAGCCAATTATATACATTGATATACACGTTGCCTTGTTTATATACATTTTATATACACGTTGCCTTGTTTATATACATTTTATATACAAGTTTGTTTCCTTTCCCGAACGTTTATTACTTTAACAACATTGTGTTTTTCTAATTTGTGTAATATGGAATATTAATTCAATGATGTACGATCTCTAACCGTGGGTTCATGACACTCATGATTTTCAAACGAAACAACATTAAACTTCTAAGAACTTTACTAATTTTAACCGATCTGTACCTAAACTTTTGTTCCTTAAAAAAAAACTTTTGACTGAATTTGTTTATTCCTTTTTTCTTCTAAAATTTATGTTATTAATCTACATTTGTCCTGAACTGTTCATTAATCTAATACGCAGTTAGCTACTCTGCCCTAGACAATCAACAATCAAAATTACAATTCCAATTTATTATAATGCATTAACAATAAATTAAAACTTCTATGAAGAAAAATAACAATTGTGGCTTTAACTAATATTACAGGGGAAACTTTCCATATTAACTTATCTGTTTTGAAAATTAATAATTTGTTGCTTTAAAATTTCTCTTTTATAACATTATGTAACGTCGTTTTCCATTTTGCGTTTTAAAACTACCTATTGAGAGAAACGAAAACTAACTTTATAACTTGTACTCATTATTTATTGAACTTTTCGTTTAACGTTTATTTTATAATTCAACTTCCGGGATTCGTTAAACTCAACACATTGTTTTCGTAAAGTTAAAAAAACTCTTTTGGGAACTACGCCTCCATCCAACATTTTTCTTATTACCGACGCGTTTGCTTTCTCGAAATTTAATATTCTATCCATTATTGGTATGGTGGCCTCCATGATTATGCGTTATTATAATGAACAAAGCAAAAAAAAAGGACGAGAGTAGTTGCCGGCAGTCGTATTTACAACTTCCTATTACAGGGGAACGAGCGGATGAACCTACTCGACAGCAGAAATTTCTTTTTTATTGGAAACAACCGCTGCTCTTCAAGGAAGAAATAATACAACTTACACAGCATGAAGGTGGAGATTTTAAAATAACGAGATTCATTACTCAATTAAAAAAAATTCCGCGCGAATGACGAACAACTCTGACTGCCGCGATAGAACGTAATAGCGTGAGAATGAATGCTACGGTAGTAAGCGATGTTTAAAATACCTAACACTCGAATAGCACTAGCCGACGGACTCGCGACGTTTAGAATAATTCACACAGAACTACCGTTGTTGATGGGAGCACAAATATAAAATATTTATAGCTAAGATTACATAATTATGTTTCTAGGGAGACAACAATCGACAAGACTTCGGCCCAGTTGGCGCGCCAGTGTCATGCTACTGGTCCCCACGTTGAAAGCCAGTGTCATACTTCCTGGGGCCAGGGTGATACTGAAGCCACGTAGGGTCCAGTGTTATACTTCTGGTCTCCAGAAATATGTCCCTCCCGGGGGGGGAACAAGTGTTAAGCAGGCCCCCCGGGGGCCATATGCCTCGGCTTGGAAGGCTCAGCTCAGGGTCGTAGGGCTCCTCCGAGGCTGTCGATGGTTGACTCCAATGAAACACGGTTTGGGCACAATTCAAATGTATTCAATAATGCAAGGGTGAACATTACAGGCAACCAGGTAAGCTGTTTAAGGCCTAGCATAAGAGAGAGAGAGGCACTAGAAATACTACTGAATTTAGGCTCGGAAATACTATAAGAGGGTTTAAAATCTCACGTGGCGTCGTACGGATGCAGGCAGCTTCCTACGAAGTGGAGAGATCTAGAGCAAAGCTCATAGATCGGGTGCAGGAACTGGGCGGCTCGGGGTGCGTGGGCGGCTTCTCGGCATCATGGTGGGCGGATTCGGTCAGCTTACCGAACCGGTGGGTGATAACGGTGAATTAAGCGGCTATCGGCAATGTAGGCGGATTAAAAGCCGTGCGCGTCTGGGCGGCCATGGTATTAAGTAGGCGGCCGTTGTGAATTTCTCGGCTCGTCGGCACGTAGGCGGATTAAAAACCGTGCGCGGCCAGGGCTGCTATGGTAGGCGGCAGTAGGATTATACAGGCGTCTGTAGTGATAGCGCCATACTTGAATCGTAGGTGAAGGCTTAATTAGCCGCGCCGAAGGGTGGCATACTGCCCGACAGTATGTAGTAGTGCGTACGACCGCTCGCGCCGTTGTCTGAAATAGGTCTGTTCTTTGGTGAACGGTGGCCGGAGTTCTCTGTCCGTGATGAGCGAGACGGAAGACTCGAACGTGTGCCCTATAAGGTAATGTCTTCTGCCATTGGCTGGATTTCGCGCCGTGTAGCCATATATGGTAATGTCTTCTGCCAGCCTGAGAGGGACAGCAATAATCACGCGAGAATGTACATGTACTGAGCACGTGACACACAGCTGCCTGCCGCTTGTATAGTTCGTTCGTAGAATTTATGGGCAACTCTGCCGCTTGTATAGTTCGTTCGTAGCATTTATGGGCAACTCATAACAATATATAAATATATATGTATATATGAATAGTTGTTAAATTCTTGCAAATATGTTTATTTATTTTACTTTTTTTATAGTTTTGTTATGTTTGGTTAGGGATTAGGAGATTTTGTATAAAGTGAATATTTTGATTTTTGATCCAGGATGTGATATGTTTTTTGTGTATTTTTGTGTATGTATGTGTAGTTAGTAGTTGTTTTAGAGTTATGGGCATATAATTAAAAAGTTTGGTTGCGTAATACTGAAAATGTCTTTGTCCGTGTGTGGTGTGTGTTATCGGTATGTTCAGGGTTACATTTGTTAAGGATCTTGTTTTTTTTATTGTTTTCGGTTGCATTGGAATATAGAGTTTGTTTTGGAGGAGGTGTAGCAGAGCAGATTTGGCATAAAGTTGTTTTATTGACATGACTTCTAATGTTTTGTAAATTTCGCTTGAATCTGTGTAGAATGGCACTTGCAGGATTAGTTTTATTATCGCTTTTTGTATCTTTTGAATTGGGTCAATTGCTATATTTGTAGCACTTCCCCAAGCCAGTATTCCATATGTGGCAATGGATTGAAAAAGTGCGAAGTATATGGATCTGAGTATTGTTAGTGGGAAAATGTTTTTAATGGATTTTATTAGGTGCATGACTCGTTTTAGTTTATTCGTGATGAAGTTTATGTGGTCAGTCCAGCGTAAGTGTGTATCAATAATAACCCCTAGGTACTTTGTTTGTTTGACCCTTTCCTTTACATTTTATATTTATATAAGTTTTTTTTTAATACCCAATATGTTGTATAATGGGTATTTCACCAGACTTCTGAATTGGTATTAACTTATTATTATTCGTGATACTTAATCAATGTCTGGAATAATGTACGCATTTAAAACATGGCGTTGTTCAACGAAACGCTTCGCGGTTGCGGAATCACCTGTAATAATTCCAGGCGCTCTTAATATCATACAAGTCACACCGAGTCATTAATCTTTGGTTTTCTCTCGAAGCCGTTAGTTAATTCTGGCGGAAAATTTGACAAACAGTGTGTTATTAATTAAATATTACATTTTGCTCCCTCACCACCCACCCCTGCCGCGGCACGGCTCGCTAAATTGCTGTATATATTGTTCAGTAAATTATCAAGAGCTCCTAGCGCTCATTAATACTAAATGCTAAGAGAAGCTTGTCTTGTTTATTTACATATTTTAAAATATATTTGGTATAAGATATAAGAAACTTAACTAAATGAATTTTGAGACTCTCTTTATATAGTACATAACTAGCTCAGACCCGTTAAAATTCATGGAATATTATGTTTGTGGGATTTGTAAAGCTGAAAGTAGTTGAAGCTGAAAGTAATAGCACACATCTGCCCTGGTGATGAGCACTGTAACGATTTTAGAAACATAGGATAAAGGAGGAGGTGGGGCAATACGGTGTAAAATAAATCACTATACTTGAAAGTATTTGTTTCGCGTGTTAGTAATCGTGAAGTATTTAACAATACCCTTCACCTTTAAGCATATTTTCTTTACCGTCAAAAATCTGTCTTCCAGCTACCGAATTTAACATCCTTGCCTTAAATTTAAGCAATTTACAAAGACATGTATAAACTGTATTCAAAGTTGTGTTATGGAGCTTGATAATTCTTTAATTAAATAATATTTTAAAAACGTAAATATTGTTTTATCGGAAATTAAAGCACGCGTTCATAAACATTAAATTCACCTGTCACTATCAAAAAATTGTAGTGTACCTACTCTGAGGTTCATGAGAGGAAATCATTTGAATTAGATTATTAATTAACCAAAGTATTACTTTTAGTTGAAATTTATAGCAAAAATTTAACAAGAAGCACAAAAAACATTTTCAATTCATCTAATCGAAGTAACTTCTTAGTGTGGTAGAAAACTCATTACAAGGGTTACTCTCACATGATAATTTTTGAACACATTATTTATTGATCCCTGAGATATGGTCACACGGAAAAAGCTCCACGTTCAGGCTTCCTTTCAATTTATAAATACAGGTGGAGTCAGGTCAAAATAAATTTAATAATACCTTTTTGGCTTCCCGCCGGCCCGGGAAGCCTCGCACACTCTGCCTCTAATATTTATTTGACTCTCCCATCCTATATCCTCGCTGATATTGTACCAAAAAGTCGCCCTTACTTTAGACCTAGCATTAATTGAAGTTACCAAATTGTCAGGTTAAAGGACGTATGAGGGAAGAATATGATTTTTATGGAAACATTTCTAAAAACTGAAATTTTTACAAGATTCCGGAAAAGAAACTAAAAGCTTGCATTTCATTAAAATGTTAACGTTGTAGTTTTACCTAGATTTCTCGTACTACGTTGGGCTATAAAATAATTCATTTGCAGTTTGAATCAATTTTAAAAATGGTTATCTGTGTAACATTTGACTTAATTCATTATTTTAAATTCTGCACTGAAAATAAAGGCAGAAATAAAAATGTACAAGTTCATATCATGCATTAATTAAATTAAACAGTGACAAAATGTTTCATTCTGACATTTACTAAATAATTGCCCCACGTTTTATTCAGGTTTTGTTACGCAATGTGTTTTCATAATGTCAAACCATAAATTAATTTATTTCTACGAAAATGTCAAAATATGCAATTACTTAACGCGTATTTTATTAACTTCATAACCTCGATGACAGAGTGGTGAATTCCTCTAGTCCAGCTCTAGGTATAGCAATACGTAGAAAATCTTTTAACCCTTTTTTAAATTTGCAGAAAATCACATTTACTGACACTATTGTAAAGTTATGCGAATATTTTGCTGCATTGGATCTATTTTGCAGTGTTAAATATAGTGAAACGAAAGAGTCTCCGTGACTGATCCCACTTATGTATAAACGTGGAATGGTTTAGAAAGCAGCAGACGCCGCCGCCGACAAGCGCCTTGCTTGAGGTTTCCGACGGCTCTAAGGCTGTAATATCTTCACCCCTCGAAGCCGCTCGCAGTGTTATTGAATTAGCGAACAAAACGCAAAGCCTTTGACTTGTACCATGCCTAGCGCCTAGCTCCTAACGTCTAGTGCCTAGCCACCACGGCCTGACCTGGGCGTGGGAAGCTCACGTTTTCTCTTATAATGAGAACCTATCAAATCATCGCACAAATAATCCTTTTAAAGGTAAGAAATAAATCTTTCTTAAAATTAAAACGTGCTCATAAAAGAATCATGCTAAAGTCCTCGGCGTTGCTCGTGCTTTACACAGAGATTTTTTTTCTAAATCATATGAAGATATATATTTTGTAGATAACAAATATTATAATCAATAATTATCAGCCTGAAACACTCATCTACATTGAAAAAATCTTCCGAGAAAAGATACTGGCCGCCAACGGGAATTGAACCCGTGACCATCTGATTGCCGGTCAGCAGCTCTGACCACTGAGCTATGGCGGCTTATCTAATACCCGCCAAATAATTCAATATATACTAGTGCTTCATTCGACAATTACCTATTATTACATTTTTCCAACTGAAAACAACCAACTTTATTTTTGTGAGAGAGGTATTTTTAATACTAAATCTCCCGCTAGGTGGCGTCGAGACTAATTATGTCTGCATTTTTTTGCTGAAATACTTCAACTTGTCAAACTTGTCCTTTCACGGGTTCAATTCCCGTTGGCGGCCAGTATCTTTTCTCGGAAGATTTTTTCAATGTAGATGAGTGTTTCATGCTGATAATTATTGATTATAATATTTGTTATCTACCCTTTGTGCTATGCATAAAAATCTTGTTTAAACGTTAGTTTATCAATAAAAAAAAATAATAATATATATTTTGCTCTAATTTCTAACGTCAAGTGTGAAAAATTTCACAAAGAATTATAAAAATACTGCTTTAAGAAGTGGGAAGTAGTAATTGAAGTGGTTTTTAGAAATCTCATATAGGCAGTGATATTTCTATTGTTTCGCAGTAACTTTTAGATATGCAAACCGTCGGTGTTTTATTTTTTTTTTTAGAAATTTAATTAAATTTAAATTTGATATGTTAATATCGAGTTCTGCAAGTATTTAAGAAAGTATTTTAGTTACAGCTGTTTCGACTTGTAAGGTCATTTTCAAACTGTGGTGAAGCCACGTACGGACGACTTATTTATAACATTTCAAATGTCAATTTATGAAGGTGTCAAAATTGATTTATTACCGGTAAATCCAATTTGCAGAGACACTAATTGAGAGAGTGATTAAGTGGGATTCCGAATCTTTCCCTTTTTGGTTTCACTTGCACTAAGTGCAAGGGTTTTCTTTATTGATTTAGAATGATGTTATTTCTATGACTCATTTAAGTGCATTATATTGTTTAGGTTTGGTAAAAATACTAAGTAGTGGAGAATAAATAATTTTCCTTACTTTATTAATTAGTGTTATGTTGGGGTCATTCGTTCGTTTATTGATTTCTAATTGTTCAAGCAAATTTAATCTAAGACCCTTTCGTTCTATATGTAATGGTTTTGGCTGGTTGTTCTTCACCACAGTTTGAAAATGACCTTACAAGTCGAAACAGCTGTAACTAAAATACTTTCTTAAATACTTGCAGAACTCGATATTAACATATCAAATTTAAATTTAATTAAATTTCTAAAAATTAAAATGGAGTTCTACGAATTAAACACAAAAACAATTAATAAGTCGGTGTTTTAATTCAAAACTCGTTTTTACTAATGATTTTAACACTGTTTTAATTGTATGATGAATCAAATCCTTCGAACTGTGAGCATTCATTCCAATGTTTAAGTAAACTTTACTTTTTTTATGGATTTGTTTTTTTTTTTATACAAAACGACAGTTTTATCTAAGATTGATAAAATTTTTAGTGACTTTCAAAATAAGAAGGTCATTGTTTACATGAGTTTTCGAAAATTAAGCATTCGGGCAACGCTGGATACATAACTCAGCTAGTTTTTTATACAAATATTTTACCGTTTGACTTTTGGGTGATGAAACTATTGTAAAGACAACTTGTGCACAAATACGATTTTGAATTCCTCTGGCAATTCAATGAACAATAATTTTATTTTATTGAAATAACTCTTGAAGGTTATACCCAACGATCTAACATATAATTGAAGAAGAAGACAATATTAATAAAACTAAATGAAATATGATACAGAATAAGACAGAGAAAAATAAAAAAAGGTAAAAGCAGCAATATTTAGAAATCGAACCTAAGATCTCTTGTATTATTAGGTACTGTGACACTGGTTCAAGTAAGACAATAGATCCTAGCTTCGATTCCTAGTTGCGACCGTTACCACTTTATTTTTTTGTGTCTTATTCTGTTTCAAGTTTAAGCTTTATCAGTAATATCTTCTTCTTCAATGATACGAGTAATTATTTATTGAGATTATTTATGAAGCAAACTTTTACCTCTAATGTATATCTTTTTAATAATCTAAATGCTGCCAGTTTGTGTATAACATAAGAAATCTATGCTGCATAACTATACATATTGTATTTATGATTTTGTACCATTGTTTACACCATAAATATAACCTTAAAGTTAGACTTTAATAATAATAATATTTGGCTGATTTATAAAGCGCCGTTTTCGTGAAAAATCACCTCAAGGGCGCTGATCACCTCAAGAGCGCTTAAATCAAATGGAACACTTTGGGAGGAAATATAACAGGTATGATATAATATTGTTTACACGGGTAAAACTTAAGCAATAATATTTAAATAATATGCATATTATCGTGGATAGTTACAGAGTTTATTTTATAACCAGGAAAATATAAAATTATATTTCGATTATCTATCAATTTTTCATCGTAACGCTTCGATAAATATCTGATGAAGCTGAAAATACTAAAATTAAAATCTAAACATAGCCTTTGCTAATCTTAATATATAAAACAAAGTCGGGTTAGTTACACTATTTATAACTCGAGAATGGCTGCACCGATTTTGATGATCTTTAATTTGTTGGATTTGTCTCCGCCCCGGATAGGATAATTACTATTAAAATATCACAAAAATTAACGAAAAATATAGTAATTAAGAAAATTCTTTTCCCCATACATTTTGTATGGAACGAATTCTCATATTTGAAAGAGCTGCGGGCATTTTGTGCCTATAATATTGAACTGTGCGTGAATTCCAAAAATTCAAAAACGTCAAATGTCAATGCGCTAATTGTTTTGCTTTTGTTCTTAATCGTGTAATGCTGCCCCTCTTTCTTACACACCAAGTATCAATAGCCGAAAATGAGACAAGCGGTGAACGTATGTCTGCACCCAGCCTCGAACCAAGAATTAGACCGTTTAAAAGAAACTTAATAGAAAATATTTAATGGGAGGCAAAATTAAACTTCCTATACGAGTTTATAGGGAGAAATTACTGAGAATAGTTCCGTTTAAAATGTTTACAATTTTATAATATTTTTTTAATAAATTCTAGGAATATGTTATAGTCAACCAAAAATAGGTGAATTCATTGACTATATAGAACTATGATCAGTTTGTATCAGTTTGTAAACCATATTAAAATTCGGAGGTACGATTTTTTTAAGGTGGGCGAAAAATATTCAAAACGGTTACTAAAATATCACGAGCAATCCGAGGAAAAAAATAAAAATCGCGCCGTCGCTCCAGTGGACAGTGGTTAGGATACGTTCATAGATCAACTTAGGATGTGATCAAAAACCAACTGGGCGTTTTAAAATCAAATGAATAATCGATAGAACAAGGTGCGCTGGATGCCAGGCGCTTTGTGAATCAAGTTTTTTTTTCGAATGTAAATTACGATTTTGGCGCCCCCTAAGACTGCCACCCGGGGCAGGCGCCCCGTTCTGCCTCCCCTCCTAGATCTGACCCTGTCTGCACCCTTCGAAAGGAAAAATACAATAATTATAATAAATCTCTAAAATGAAATGTAGTTTAACGCACAGGAGGCCCTATGGAAAATGATTTCTCTCAGGACTGACTGACTGGATGTCATCTTAGGGGATGTTGTGTGGAGGGTCTTTTAAAGAAGGGGAGGATAGGAAGTTCTGGGAAGGAAAAAGGGTATTTTAAAGAAGGGGAGGATAGGAAGTTCTGTGAAGGAAAAACGTATGAGGGGTGGGTAGGAATCTGGGGGGTCAGTGTGTCTGTGAGTGACGGACGTATGAATCCATCCAATCCATCGCTCCAACTGCGGTGCAAGGCAATGGGTCAAGAGAGTCCGGCTGGAAAGGTCAAAAATCTTCCCTCAGCCAGTCCCTCTCGATCCGGCCCGCAACGCAGCAGGTGGGCAGACGCATCCGCCGCCAAGAACCGGACAAACGTCACCCATGAACCCGGGTACCCCTTCTAAATCACTAAACTTAGCGAACCACTTGGGGTGACCTTTTGCAGAGGTGTTGGTTATCCAATAAATGGTTTTCGGGGCGGTGGCACCCGTACCCGCCTCCCGAATTCCCTTAAGTAAGTGGAAAAGTAAGAAAATTATAAAATATATAAATTGGTATACAACGCCATCTCTGATACTGACAAAAACAAAAAACGAACTGTTGTGCATCGATAATTGCTTCATTGTGTAATTTTTAACTTAATGTAAAATTAGAATTTAGTTCAACAGTTGTTGATTCTGAGGCGGTACGAAGTTCGTCGGGTCAGCTAGTTTACGATAAAAGGAGATAGATCAACGCTGATTGACAGTTTAACTAATGCTGAGCAAGAATTACGCTCAGCCGCGTTGGCGACATGGAATTTTTTTTAACGAATCTTTATACAATATTCATTAATATATGTCGCCCGCGGGGCCTAGCAGCAAAAACCTGCGGAGCGGGTTTTTAACTGCTAGGCCCCGCGGGCGGTATTTAGTTCGGCTTCGCTTCAGTTTCTGTAGCCATTTTATAAATCCGATAGGAACTGGTTTCTAAAGTAGCCAGTTCCTCGGATCCACTGTGATCCAGTGACAGCTAGACACCGTCGGTGACTCACCTAGACAAAGTAACAGTGACAAAGTAATCGAGACACGTAATGACGTTATATGTAATTTATAACAACTTCGTCAAGTATTTCCGATAATCTTTCCAAATCCGGAAGGATGTTTGAAGTATAAAATTCCGTAGCACTTATAACTAGGGGGGAATAACCACACGCGAGCTGTTGACGGAAGTAGTGACATCTTATGATGTGAAGTAGTAACATCTTATGATGGAAGTAGTGACATCTTATGTCGAATTCTTGAATTTAAAATCTAACTATAACAGTAGCTTTGTGTGAAATTCCACATACTCAGATGTTATTTGAGGCGTGGCCGTTAAGCGTGGCGTCGACATGCACTCGTGGCTGGGTTCTGAAATTCAACCACACGCAGATGCTCGGCTATTAACACTATTTGATGATGATGATTGAAGTACCTCACAGCTTTTAAAATATATTATATGGTCACATAATGTTCAAGTTAACCCGTCGCGCGGTAGGTGCATAAAGCTCATTGCGTGTAGATGTTGCCCAAGGTGCATTTGAAAATTGCAAATGTCTAATTGAATCAGCCTACACTTTCCTTAAAATAATGGCAATGAAGTACCTAATTATTATTAAATACCTATAATGAAGCAAGAATTCCAAATACCGTAGTGCAGTTTGAACGTTATCTTCCGGTTATTTATGATCTCCTTTGCGTGATAAACTTACCTTTACTCATCCCCATCATCGTAACCAACCGCCGTCGTCTACATCTATAGCCCTGGGATTCACTCTTTACACAATGGCATTAATTGCTAGATACTATTCCGTCTCCACCCACGCCACCCTCGTGATGTGTGCCCACTTCTCCAGATCCACTGAGGTGAACTAACCTGGGCTGAACGAGGAGAGAGCTCGATTATGATGAAAGTAATATAAAGACAATAAGTAAAAACCCATCAAATCAAAATACTTTATGATACACCAAGTGAAAGGTTTCTTCCGCATAAAAGCGCTCTGCTCCGAAGGACAACATCAATTATGAATGGTTCTAGTAAAAATACCCTTTCTTGCTCACAAAGTTGCAATGATTATGATACCCGCAAAGAAAAAAATAATAACCAGCTTGTGAAACAAGTGTACATAATAAAGTGTAATATTATTTCATTATACTCATTACAATGAAATTCCACCAAGAATTATTAGCAGTTACAGAAAATACACATTTATGTAAGTATTGTTTATTGTTTATCATAATTATGTACTGTATTTACAGATAAAAAAAAACTGAATCAGCGCAGCCCGAAATCAATTTCTTATCAATATAATGAAATAAAAACATTACATCAATCATATTATCACGTAACGTTTTCCATAGAAAATGTTTTTTATTAAAATCGAATAATTAACATGTTCACCGACGCTAACGAATTTTATCACACAAAAAAAATTAGCTTAACGTTTATATTAAATACTAGCTTTTTCCCCCGGCTTCGCTCGCATATTTGAATACTCATACTTGAATTTTTGCCATCAAAGAAATCTTCATAGTAACCAAAACAAATAACAATATGACAGCCCACGTCAAACATTTACTAAGCAACACGCTTTGCCAATAAACGTATAAAAAATAATTTCATAACGCCACAGCTTATTCATAACGCCAGAGCTTACCAATATATATAGCCTATATTACTCGCAAATAATGTAGCTTTCGATTAGTGAAAGAATTTTTAAATTCCATTCAATATTTATTGCGTGAAATAGTAAGTCACACCCATCCATACAAACATTCGCATTTATAATATTAGTAAGATTATATTCAAAATATTGACAAGGTTCCGTCTACCTTAATGTTTAGAAAATACTTTCTTTGCCTTTCTGTAAAATAAAAGTGTATTCATATTTCATTGTGTAACCGTTTTATTCAAATCATCTACATACATAAATGTGGTGTATGTGGTGTATTTTGCTCGACTTCTGCGATGATGATGGTTTTTCTTTCCTCAAATTTCAAAACCTTAGCTCCAAAATCTCAACACCAATAAGTAAAACAATATGAACAAGTAATTAAGAATCTTTATAAAATGTAAAATTTTCGAGCTCACTCATTATGACGTGTAAATCCTAAATCTAATTATTTTCACCGCTAGCTTCCAGAAAACCTTCACAGAAACCTCTTACACGTTGTCCTAGTTTGTTTACTTACAGTCACAACGTCGTGTTTACGCAATGCGTTTTAATGGTGATTTAACGTTTGTGAGTCATATCCGAGACTCGACTGGAGCATATATATGCACCACTAACGATGCTCGGATATGACTCACAAACGCATCTCTCCGGGGGATGCTTTATATTCCACGACTCATCTCCTCGCGGAACTACCTCTCTGCGCGGTTCTGTGTTGCTCGACAAGCCTTTGTGGGTTAGGTTTAATTGTCTGAAGCTATTTTAATACACCTGCCCCTGGGGACGTAGTTGAAGCCTGGCTCTAGGGAGGGGAGGGGGGATTGCAGGCCTTTATTATTCATTATTTGTCTTTCTTCAAAAGACCAAATAAAAATAATTTAAATCTGAGATTAAAAAGGATTATGAACGTTATCATTTAAATACGCATTGCAAGTTATCTGAAAAAAATGCGATGTTTTTTCATTTAAATTCGGGGTATCATTCACATAGAAACCCAATTATTAAAGTTCTCCTGATAACTATCCACATTGGAAGATACTTACTCTCAGTATCGTCCTGGTCTAAGACCAACATTCAAAATTGAAACGTCGCTTGAAATGGCTTAAGCCGTATTTGGTGGCGAGATCGGAATAGCCAGGTACTTCCCCTCTTTCCTCTTCACCATTCCTTCCCCTCTTCACTACCTTCAGTCTCACTACATACCCCAGTTGAGGATGCTATATTCTCACTGGATCCAGAAGGGAGCATCTGTGACTCTTGTGAGATATTCAAATAAAATAATTAAAAAAATATCTCCTAAAAAATATTTTCTAGTAACTTTTGGATGCTACCTCACCCCTTCATGCAGATTTTAATGCGCATACCACGTGATAAGTCAAGGCAATCTCGGCGTTTGGCGGCCACGTCCATTGATGAATGAAGAAGCATTATGTAAAATAAAATATATTATTCACGAAAACACAGATAAATACATTTTAAAAATTAAATTAAAATGATTAAGTGCGTGGGGTGACTGAGTCACCCCTCTTAGCAATTCAGTTTTTGTTTTTCATCATGGCATTCCGAAGGTTAAACGGTGGTTAGGCGTGTCATTTTATTACCAATTTTTTTTATTGATTTCATGATAATTAAAACCCTGCCTCAATTACTTACAAGATTTATGTTTGCCTTTTTAACTGCAGGCGGGATTGGCAGCCACGTGAGGTCCATTTATATTATTTTGTAGTAAAACTTACCGCCAAAGAAATTATTATGCTTTCGCTTTACTTTCCGTTCGCCGACAAATATTGCCAGCCATTTCCCTGGGAAATTCTCTCAAATGCCAATAACGTATGATTTATGAGTTATTTTCTTGCGTAACTTACTTTCAAACGTAATTTGTATTTACAAATTAAAGCAACAATTTTACGTGAGCTATTAACTAATGTGGAAACATTGTTTATTACTTAATGACTTTTAAAATGAGTTAAAAAGTTTTCTACGAATGATTAATGTTAATTTAAGGCTTAGGTTAGTGAATAAAACGTGCAGTAGCCATAGTACGATTTTCGTGACTTTCTCATTATCACATCACATCATCAAGAGCAAGTTGCAGACTGGAAAATACTTTTAGTGTCGCCCTTATCGAAGACCACCACCCAAAATTGAAAAGTTGCTGGAAATGGCTTTAACGGTGACCAGATCTGGATGCCCATGTGATTCACCCGCATTCCTCTTTCCCATCCTCTTCCTCTCCACTACTTTCAGCCTCACAACATATTCCAATTGCGGATATCATAGTCTTAATTGACAGTAGTTGGGAACCTTGTGAGGTATCAAGTTAAACATAATAAAAAATGTACTAGATTTCACTGAACATAACCTTAAATAAATTTACATTACATTACACGAAGGGTTATGCACATTAAAATAAAATTGTCATTGTCAAAACCTTTTTTTTACATGAGCTCCACACAGGAGGCCCTGAGGAAAATAATTTCCCTGAGGGCCTATGTCATCTTTGTGAACGGTTCATGCGTGTGAACGGTTTTTTATGGAAAGGAAGGAGAGGAGAGTTTTGGATAGAAAAAGAGGTGGGTAGGAATCTGGGGTTCAATGTGTCCTGATCATCCACCTCCAAGACCAAGACAAACCTCATCTGATGAACCCTGCTAAATCACCAAACGTAGCGACCCACTTGGGGTGACCTATGGCAGAGGTGTTGATTATCCAATAAAGGTTCCCGGGGCGGCGGTACCCATTCCCGCCTCCCAATTTGAAAAGATCCAAACTATTCGAAATTCAGTTTTCTCCAAAAAAATATTTACGTATATACCTACCTTATTTATGTTTTAAACCTAACTTCTAAGCCACCAGAATGCTTTTGAGAATCACCCATAAACTAGGAACTTAAAAAAACAACATAAAAATATTCAAAATGATTTAACCACTCGAACCCATAAGCTTGTTTTCAAGCTACCTACAATATTACCAGACATATGTTATGACAGATGAGGCGTACCTAACTTATTAAATCATGTTAAATTCCACCAACGTATTAAGCCTTTAAAAGTTGAAATAAACTAGCAGAGACCCGCTTAAAATCACTGCTTATTATGTGAAAAAACTTGAACTTAGCAAAATGATAAACCGTTGGAAAATGCTGAAAACACTAATAAATGTTAACTAAACATTTTAAATTCTTGTAGAATTTATTACAAAAATAATTTTCTTGTAAAAAAATTTAATAACATAGATGTAGGTAGATACTCACTAAAAATACTAAAGAAATATCTGCAAACGGGATCTGGTTAAAAAAAATATTCAAACATCGCAAAATTACTTTGTGGCATCATTAATTATATAATAAATAATATATCACTTTGTTTAAACCACTATATTATAAACAATATCTACATGTTTCGATAACAATGTTATCTTCATCAGGATATGTTAATTTAAAGAAATATAGTGGTTTAAACAAAGTGGTTTATAAATATAGTGGTTTAAACAAATTGATCTATTATTCTTTATATAAAAATATTGGTTTTTATAACAGGCAGGTTACTTTATCGATTTATCGCTTTATTACAATCAGTTCCAATTTTGAAAATGACACTTAAATTCAAGCAAATTCGACTTTAAGAGTTTTTTGAAGTAGAGTAAAGGACGAATACTTAACTGAAATTAGATTTTTGATGACGAAAATATTAATTTCAAGAATACAATTCCTACGTTTTCTTTTTGTGGTGACTAAAATACAAAAGTTTTCGGAAAAGCTTGTCCTATTTTAAGACAATGAAACTGCGCACACTGAAAGCAATGGCATGAAAATATTTTCAAAACGTTGACAAATTTCTTTGAAATTTAATCTCGGTCCATTTCATAGAGGCAATTAGAGTCCCAGCGCATTCACTCCGGTTCCTCGTGGGGCGGCCGCGGGCTCCATGCTAATATAACATTCAATTTTATTTTACATCCACGCTCTCCCCCGCAGGTTATCTCTGCATTTGATACGGTGAATTTTTTCCATAATTATGTTGACAAATATAAAAATAGCGTACACGACTAGAGATTATTTTATAATTGTCACTTAAAATTAAATTACTGGCGGATTATCTGATTCTTTACCTGTATAATAATAATTGAGGTTTTATAAAGTTAATTATGAAGTTTTTTTGATTTTTTTTATTTATTGTTTTCAAGATACAATCCCGTTAAACCGCAATAAAGCAGTTTGTCAACAGGATGTTAATGTTCAATTACAATTTAAACATACATACATATTATTATTACTATAACTATACAAATTGTCACAATTAACACACATTAATTAATATAAACAATCTCTGTTTAGTAACCATTGTTTCAGCATATATCTTAATGTATTTGTAGAGTCGCAATTTTTTATATTAATTGGTAACATGTTAAATATTTTTGGCACGTTAAATTCCAGGGTTCGCCGTCCGTAGTTATTATTATATTTTGGAACAAGCATTCCTTCATTATTTGTGAACCTCGTATTATGCTCATGTTCCACTTTCTTCTTATAATCAGACTCAGATACATGCTGAATCAATATTTTATACCATAATAAGGCCTGCACTGGTAATATTGTTAAATTCCGATACAACAATGAATTGTTTCGTCTCTGTGAAAAAATATTTTTTTGAACTAATAACTTAATCATAGAATTTTGTACTGATTGTAGGCGGTTTACTTTGTAACGATATTCAACAAATTTAGTAAAACGTTGTATTTACTTTTGTATTTGTTGAACATTTTCTACCAACAATGCACGATTGTTTTGAAAAAAGGCAAAAACGTGTGTTATAATCACAACAATGATGCATCTCTTTCTTACACACTAAACAATAATGTGACAAACGATGTATGTTTCCCCCATAGGAAAAATGCAATCATTATTATACACTGGCGGCCGTGCGTGGTCGAGCGGTAAGGCTCTTGACTCGCAATCCCAGGTGGTGAATAAATTGTATTTGTTATTATTTTTAATTGGTAAACTAATGTTTAAAACAAGATTTTTATGGATAGCACAAAGGGTAACAATTATTATAAGGTGAAAAATGTAATTAGCAGTAATTGTTAAATGAAATACTAGTATATATTGAATTATTTGGCGGGTGGGAGATAAATCGCCGTAGCTCAGTTGGTAGAGCAGTTGACCGGATATCAGAAGGACGCGGGTTCAAATCCCGTCGACGGCATTTATCTTTTCTCAGGAGATTTTTTCAATGTTGATGAGTGTTTTAGGCTAATAATTATTGCTTATAATAATTGTATTTGATTAATTTGTGTTATTTCACAACTAATTCATTAAAAATAATATACAGTATATTTGCGGCACGTTCCAGAGTGGAAGATATTCATAGTATCGCCCTGGTGGAAGACCACCATTCAAAATTGAAACGTTGCTTGGAATGGCTTTCGCCGTGTTTGGTGACCAGATGTGAATAGCCAGGTACTTCCCCACCTTCCTCTTTCCATCTTTTTCCCCTCCAAACTACCTTCAGCCTCACAACATACCCCAATTGGGGATGCCATGGACTCACTGCCTTTTGTGAGGTATTCATATCGAAAAACAAAAAAAAAACACTTGTATTAAAGAAATGAGACGCCACGTACCGTTGCCGTCGCCCTGACATTACCGTGGGAATTATAAAGCTGCCAATATCTCCACATTGCTTTGCACGGCTTTGCACATAGGGTGGAATGACGTCAGCATTCATTTTTAAAAAGTAAATGTCAGAAACCATGTGAAAGAATGATTTAACATTATCTGATACGACATGAAAAATACAAATTAAATAAAACAGAAAAAAAGAAAAAAAAACTTTCAGAAGAGTTAGCACTTATTAAAAATTACACGAATACCTTTTCCACGTTAGTAGAAGTGGACATCGAAGATGAGTGAAAAGTTAATTAAAAAGAAAAGTATTTTTCTTTCCCGAAAAGAAAAATAATTCTTTCTTCGTTTTTGTTAAGGAAATGTATTCCCTTTAATTTTTAATTTTGTAGTGTCAGTTAGAATGTTAATATCAATTGTGACTTGTTTTATTAGTCTATTATTGGATTGCAAAATTTCAGTTAGTTTGATAATATATATGATGTAATAAAAATAACTATCATTTCTTTGTTACACAACTTAGCAACACAGTGTGTTTTTTTCACCAATTATTAAAAAGGAATTAAACCTCCATATCATATTTATTATAATTTTTATAGTGAAATTTTGTTATTTCATCATTAAAACAAATATTCAGCACTGCATACTTTAAGTTATTACGCAAACAAGACATAACTCAATAAGAAATAAGAAAGCATTCTTTCTTTGAGTTTAATCAACATTCCATAGCACAAACTCCGTAGCAAATAAAGCGGTATATTTATATTAAGACATTAACTTCTCTTGTGAAGATAAACTGCAGTTTTGACAGATACAACGCAAGATATAACTTTTATCAGCATTCTTTGAAAACTGCATTGCAATTAATGTGTTTCATTTTCTTTATTATTATATTTCTTTTATTTTTTCTTGAAATGTAATCTTTGTATACATCTCACGTAATGAGAAAGACCTTGCACTTGAATAAACACAATTTATAGAACATATTACTTTTTGTGAAAATTAAAAATTTTGGTAAGTCATTAAAGAATAAAACTATCTAGGTTTTTCTAGATCTTGGCGGCGGACGACCTGGAGACTCTTAACCCTAAATTCCTACCCACCCTCATACCTTTTTCCTTCCCAGAACTTCCTCTCTTTTATTTCTTTAAAAATATTCTCCACACAGCTTCCCCAAAGATCACATAGGCCCTGAGGGAAATTATTTTCCTCGGGGCCTACTGTGTGGAGCTTATGTAAAAAAATGTTCAATTAAAATACCAATTTTTGTAATGTCAAAGAATCGTTCCGATGTGTATCGAAATTCTCCCAAGGGAAGAGCAATCCCCTATCTGAATACGGTAAATGATAAATTCGATGTTTGCTTTGAAACCTACAGTGAGTTCACAAGGTTTTTGCACTACTTGCTAACTTATCAATGGTACTTTTTCAAAAAAATTAGGTAGTGTTACATATTACGATAATTATTATGTAGATAAATATAATCAAATAATGTAGATCAATGTAATAAATCGTGATCTTCGGATTCGTGGTCAGGATCGTAACCACTAACCATCGAATTCGCGTCATATATTCTCCTTACACTTCTTTCTTCGTCCATTCGCTCTACATGCCCAAACCATCTGAATGTCCCTTTCTTAATCTTTATTATTACGCGTACATCAGCCTTGAATTTTTTGCTGATCGCCACATTTCTCACACGATCATACATGGTTTTACCACACATATGACTCAGGAATCTCATTTCTCCAGCATTTAGTCTACTTTCATCTTTCCTTACTGCCATACAGCAGAGTAGGTAACAGCATGCTATTGTGGACTGCTAGCTTTGCTTCTTTGGACAGTTTTTTGTTAGCGCCAACCGCGTTCAGACTTCCATTAATGAAAAGCCTGCATTTACCATTCTTTCTATATCTTTATCAGCCTTTCCATCTCTCGTAAACATACTTCTTCCCAAATAAATAAAATAAATCGTGAATGGAGGTTGGCGAAAATACATTATTCAAATTTTTAGATCGTAAAGTAGGTACTTTCGGGATATCACAGGACTTGTTTATGATATTACTACAGACGACCTGTGTGAAATAATCCAGCTAAGATACAAATGGCATCGCCCTAGTAGAGACAAGAATGTTTCGCTTAGCAAATGTCGAGATTACAAGATCTCTCTACACCCATTCCTCGTCTACACCCATTTCTCATCTTACCAGATTTCGCTTGTCCTCAGCGTCTCGGTCATTTATTTTGTCTATACATCATAAGCCTTCCCGGGGTTAGCGCGAGGGAACGCTGTTACTGTTATGACTTTTACTTCCATACTGTTATAACTCTCATTTCTACTTATGGACGTAAAATAAAATAAAATAACTTTTTTTAAATCTTTTCATTCAACAAATAAACACGCTAATATTATTATTTTTTTTAAATTACTTTGAGTAAAACCTGAAATTGTAATATTTAAATAAAATTAAGACAATATTAGCAAAACTCAATCGAAACATCTGGAAACAGAAAAATCAGAAAAAGATATTAGCACCTCTGGAACTCGAACCCAGGACCTTTCGAGATAGCAGCCAATACAATATGCGTTAAGAAAATGAAGATAATGTGGGTGGTTCTTAGTCGCAGGATGATACAGTTAAAAATTACCGAATCGGATATCGATACCTTGGCGCAGTAGTAATACCTTTCCCGGAAATCGAAAGTTTTAATTAAACGCTAATATTAGTTTAAATAATTTGTAAAAAAATAATTTATAAACTAAGTAATTTTACCCATTCTAACAATTGAAATCTAAAAAAAAACATTAATAATTGCTTTATGAATAATTCGTAATGACAAAAATCTTTCATTCAGTCATGTTTTAAATATGTTTCCAATCTCTCTCCCACCCACATTTTCTATTTATTCTCTCCCCCGGTCACACCTCCACCCCCACTTCAACACCTCATGTATTGACCATAATTTTATCATAATTTGAAATTAGTATCTGTACATTTAACTCTGATGAACGGTGTTTCCGAAACGGTCGGAAATATACTCAAACTAAAGTGGTATTTTATCAAGTTAAATTCTATTATTCTTCTATTAGACAACCGCAATGTTTTAATGCAAAAAAAACTATCATTAATTTTGGCTTTCTTTCCAAGTTGACAAAACAAATTTTGATACACGAATCAAATAAAATACTCGTGAGTTGTTGAAAACTATAATATTTTCCTGGAAATCGGCAATAACTGAAATATTTTACAAAATTTTTTTGGACAAGAGGTTTTAAATAATTTTCTTCGCAAGCTATGAGACTACTGCACCATCTACAAGGTTCAAGTTTAATGTGTAAATTTGTACGTAATACGAGTATAATGTGTTAAGGTGTGTTACCTATTACCTTCACACATGCGATTAAACGTGAAATAGTACACCGACCTTAACTCATTCTAAGTAGGTTAACCCTTTAGCGTACTCTATCAATAACTACCACCTGCATTTATGGTCTAAAAGCGTTTCTTAAATTCAAACTAAATTAATAGGTACATGATATAAATATGCAGTGATAATATTATCTTAGGCTTTTCGTATATAACTTACTTTACGCGCGTTACCAAGACTGTCAATCGCAATTTTTAACCTTTAACCAGCTGAAAATCAAATGAGTTGTACGTCAACGCGATGAAATTCTCAACTAAACGAATAAGTATGACAATTATTGATTGCCTCCCTCAGACCTCGACCATATTTGACAAAGAGTCAAAATAGTTCCGCTTTGCAATAAAATCCAAATAAATGGAATATTTCTAAATGTGTCTGAAAACTAAAAACTGTTTCAGAAAGGTGACAAAATAACCTTAAAACAGATAATTTTTTTAATATAAAATTATTTCATGCACACACACATTTTTTTTTAAATAGCTCACCTTATTTTTTAACTAAAAACACATATAGATTTTATTTCACAAATTTGTTATAAAAATTTGTGTCACCTCACTTTTTCGTCGTTCCATGTGAAAATTATTAGTGAAAAATTCCCAAAGTTTCATAATTTTTTTTTCAGAATGCGATTGATAGTTAGGAAGACAAAACGATTTCTAGAAGACCTACATGAGTTGTTCCGAAAAACAAACGAATTAGCCTGAAGGGTTAAATACATTTATTTTAAATGTTCGCTGCTTTTTATATACTTCAAAGGGTGGCTCATGGAGCAAACAATCAAATGTTGTAAAACTCATGCTAAAATAAATGCTTGAAAGCATTATAGAATGTAACATTTTGTTTTTTTTTAATATTATTTTCCAAAAAAACAATACTGTTTAGATTCGTAAAACTTTTTTTACCCCCGTTAGGCACAATAAAGGGTTAAATTTGTAAAACAACGCTTCTTCGGTCTTACTCTAGGCTCATCAGCAATCGGTTTTTTTTTACCTGATTCCCAAGTTTTGATTTCTTGGGCCTTCCGAGGAATTTGCGCTCGATCGACTTTGAAAACAAACAAAACTTGTCATTGTGTAAAGTGCTCCGTTAGGGAAAAATAATGTTGGTAAAATGCTTCCATTGATTCGAGGTTCCTTAGAGTGGCACAATACACGAGCAAAACCTTTTTGTCACTTCAGAATAAAGTATTTTAAAACTGGGGGCAGCAGGACTACGATAAACCCAATTGATTGTGAAAATCTCACATTATCGTAGTAGATACGTACTCGTAATGGGGAAAAATAGGGATATAAAAGGATTTGTTGTGCGCATACCCTCGATGGTTTCTATGCATAATGGTGAGCTCAGGCGTTATGAATTTATTTCCTAAAGCATTCATCTGATTGAGATAAAACTTGAGTGATTTTTTGGGCGTACGCCCGCGAACGTTTCTATACATAGTGGTGAGCTCTGGCGTTATGAAATTTATATAGAAGGCGCGGGAGTTGTTTGAAAATGTGTGTATTTCATATAGTTTAGCGGCGGCTAGAGAAGAGAGAGGGAGAAAACTTTATTTTTTGAATTGCATTGCAACGCACGTCGGGCACTTGTTCGTATTTCATAAATAAAAGATGTCTAATTTTAATAGTGTTCAATAATTGACAATAATTTCATAATACCTATGAAGCGTCTCACACGATATAAAAAAAAATGAACACATTATTTTTCAAATATAAACAATTAAAAATATTATAGTGATGTATGAAAACATATTATTTTCGTTAAATTTAAATGACGCCACAAATTAAATTTGCGATTATTGAAGAAGTAATTTATAATGCATTTAGTGTGCTGTTATTTTGTATTAATTTATTGGCCCCATTCATCACTAAGCCTGTATGACTTTCATTAAGTAAACTTTCGAAATTAAAGACAATATCCATGGAGGCCCACCCAGTACATTTTATGCCAAAGTCATCGGAAGGGCTTAATAGAATTCCATAGAAAATTTGCAAAAAGAATGACAAACAAATCGTTTTTTAAACATATTAATGCCGCCTTTCTTCTGTTCCTATGGCGCCACCGGGAGAACTTAAAGTGTTTCGCGAAAAACGTCGGGTTGTATCTTCTTGTTTTTCTCGTAAATAATTAAACATGGCGAAGGCGAACTTGCTCCCTCTTCCTTCCCCTTACTTCTTACTTCTTACACCCGCTCCTGTTGCCGTCAACCGCCGAGAGTGCTCTTGCCATGCCAGAACACCACTTTATAATGTGATTCCTTTCTCACAAAGTTGAAAATTTTATAGGTCATTTCAAATTATATTTGAGTCCAACTACTCCCAACTATCTGGAGCCATTAATACTATGGCATCCTTAATTGGGGTATCTGGTGGTAGTGGGGAGAGGAAGGCGATGGGGAAGAGGATGATAGGAAAGTACCTTGTTTTTAAAATATTGTCACTAAACATGGCCAAATACATTTGAAACAACTTTCAATTCTCGATGTTGGTCTTATCCCAGGGCAACACTGAGATTGTCTGCCACTCTTAAAGTGGTACCTCCTGCTAATATACTACATGTTATTTTAATTGAGTAAATTATGATATAAAATTAACTTACTTTCCCCGAGATTTGAACATGCAACCTGGCTTGCTAGTCGAGAGACTTACCCCTCTACAAAAAACCCCTCTCTAAAAAATCGAATAGTTTTCTCAATGACTTGGGTTAAACCACTTAAAACTGGGTAAACGAATTGATTTAATCGTTGATAGTCATGTGATTGTCGTAACTAATATCATCAATTATTTATCAATATCATCATCAAACACACTAATTTCGTTTGTGGTTCTGTCTGTAACTGATTGTAACTCAGGTTGAATTAAATCTGAATTCTTTTCAATTTAAATATCATTTTCAAAATTGGAGCTGATTTTCACGGATCTGCGCTAGTCGTATAAAAATACTAGCTGACACGGCGAACTTCGTACCGCCTCAGAATCAATAACCGTTGTGTTAACATATTAGCTGAATTAAGTAAAGTTTTTTTATTAAGTTAAAAATTGCATAATGAAGCAATTATGATGAGCAACTATCCGTGTTTTATTTTTGTCAGTTTCAGATGGCGTTGTGTACGAATTTATAATTTTTGTGATTTTCTTACTTTTCCACTTACGGAATTGCGTTGCATATTTTTTATGCGTGTGAGGGAGATTTATTATAATTATTCTGTTTTTCGTTGGAGGAGTGCAGACATACGTTCACTGTTTGTCTTATTTTCAACTGTTGACATTTAGTGTGTAAGAAATAGGGCCAGCATTATATCTTTAAGAACAAAAGCAAAACAATCGCAGCGCATTTAAATTCGACATTTTGAATTTTTAACACTCACTACTCAATATTATATTTATCACAATATTGCTGCAGCTCTTTCAAAAGATGGAAATTCGTTTCCATACAAAATGTACGAGGAAAAGAATTTTCTTCAGTTTTTTTTCGTGAAATTTTCCGTTTTCGAGTTATTAATGGTGTAACTAACCCGACTTTGTTTTATATATTAAGATTATCATGAAATTTAGTTTGACAATTTTTCCAATTTCAAACAATATTTTGTGATATCGGGGAAATCCATTCATGACGACTAAAATTCAAAATAAGAATGAGTTATTTGAATAAAACGTCACAATAGGTACTAAAAGTCGGTACAAAAATAGTACATTGTTCCAAATATAACTTTTTCCAGAAACTGACAAAAACAAATATGTTTTTCTTTGCTCGTATTTATATTATTTAATCCTTCTATTGAAAACTCGATGAGTAAACAATGTTCGTACTTTTAGCCCTTTGTGGATTTGAGAAAAGTCATAAATCCAATGTTCCACAGTTTTTCTAATAATAAATGGGACTGTTTGTTTACGCCAACATTATGTAATCCCAGTAGGTTATTTTTTACTGTACTGAAACTTTATTCACTCCATTCCAGTGTCAATTATATGGAAGTGATCCATTAATTTTCTACAAATAGAGCTGTTTTCAAAATATCGTAAAAACTTTTTTTTTTCAATTTTAAATCTAACGGCTAAAAGTATAAATTAGAAATACATTACGATAAAATGATTTATTATAAAGTGCTGTACAATATAATTAATATTCATTAATTGTAATCATACTAAAGTAAACCCGAAAAACCTATTTATTTAACAATATTCTTCATAAATCGGTAAGAGATTGGCTAAGGATTCGGAAGATATGGGAGTTAACTAAAAATTTCCTAAAATTCATAAATTATTCGGCTCGTGACCATTGACTATTAAACTTTAATCCAAAATCTTAAAAAGCATACTAATAGCACGAATCCAACAATATTAACCATTGAATCGTTACCTCATTTGGAGTAATCCTAAATTGGCTGTTTTGCATATACTTATTTCAAAATCTTAATTTGCTAATTTCCATCACTCAGATTTTTTTTAATAATATCAATTTAAGTGCCAAAAAATTAGACTTTGCCCCATTATTGTTTATTATGTACCATATTTTATAATTGGAAATTCAGAAAAAAATTACAATGTGCTCCTAAAAGTATCTAGTTATAATCATAAATTATATTTATTTATAATAATGTAGATACTGCCTGGACATGGTGTTATGAATATCTTTGGTATTTTAATTTATTTTTAAATATTTTTGCTGTGTACTGTCTTCTTAATGTGCAGTTATTAATTAAAAAATAAACACAAAACTGCCAAAAAACAGCCATTAATTAGTCGACGTTGTGTTATTTTTCAACAAGAAGTAAACATTCTCCTTCAGAAACCTTCAATTTATTGAAAGAAAAAGTTTTTCCTTTAACATAAATTCCTTCTCACTGAGTTAGTGATGCTGCGTCATTATCTGACGAAACAATATGGCTTTAAACAATGATAACTCTGGCAAAGTAAAGGTGGCTCTGCTTTGTTAATAAGTAGGAAGTTTGTGATCGACTGAGCTGCTACCTTCTTCCTCTGTTTCCTTTTAAACCCAAGAGTCGTCGTCATTTGTTTCCGAGATTAAAAGGTAAAGAGAGGTAATTTTGTGAACACAAACAATGTTTTTTTTACAAAAAATGTCTTTCTTTTTTCCGAAACCTAGAACCTAGATGATTCTAAATAATTCTTCTTACTTACTTAGTATAGCTTACATATTTTTTTTATTGTATTGTTTTGTACTTATTTATTAACCAATACATATAATATACAATTATACAAAATAAATGTATATAATATATAATTTTGGTGGTAACAATACCTCCCTTATTGAGAAATTCTCGTGTTTAGAGAGGGATAATTGGGTGTTGCTCTGTCAATACTTTCAAAATGGTATTTTAAATAAAGGTCGTAGGGAAAATAGCTCAAAAGAATCACGTGTATGCAAGACAGAATAATGCATTTTAGAAATTATGTTGATAATATAAATGTCAATTCTCCACGAAAAACATAATTTAGATGACCTATTTTAAAGAAAGAGTTCCGCTTTTATCCGATATTTATTTAATTTTATATAAAACTAACTGTATTTTTATGGAAGTCTGTTATTTTTCGCAGATTAACACACGTATTAAATGTTTTAAAATTTATATCATAGAAATCAAAATAGTTTTATAAAAATATGCATATTTTCTTGATTAAAAAATAAACTTTTTTATTTATGAGCAACTTTAGATATTTTTTATAGTGATGAAAATGGTGAGAAGAACTCTAGAGGAATCAGGACGTTTTGTTCATCATTTTATTGCACAGCTTATTACGCAAAAAAATATATCAATTTAAGTGGTTTTCAAAAATCGTATAATTTTTTTTTGAATATTGTGCCATTCGATCTTCCTCTTTAAAATTATTGCATCATTTTGAGTTACATGCTGTACATAAAACACTTAGCAATAAACCTAATTTACGTACCGCAGTACCTACATGTATATCAGATTACATCGAATAATAAATTATAGCATCGTAAATTTTGTAAACAGCGTTCTACAAACGATACCACACATTACAAATTATCATATGATTCCTATGCAAATTTCGCATGGATCGGTTTCTTTTTGTGCTTTACTTAATATAAATATGTTACCTTAGAACACAAGAAACAATCAAATATCATGAATATACTTGAGAGATATGATTTTAGATTTTCACCGGCATAGTGATCTATTTTTGGCCTGATGATGGACACTTTAACGCTGTCCAAAACATTGACTAAAGAAGTAGGTAACACAGCACGGCATAATAACTTTAAAATAAATCAGTGTTATACTTTAGGAGAATTTATTAAAATAAATGTCGAAGCATTATTTGTCTTCTTTGCTATATGTGGACAGTTTTGCACTGAAAATTATACTTGCAAAGCACACCTACCTGCTGCGGCCGTCTGGAAAAACATATTACATTACGGAAAGCTAAGGGGCTGTTTGAGATGGTGGGAAAGCGGAACGAGAAGGTTAAAGAGTATGACCGGAAAGATTATCTACTTAGATGTAGTTACTGAATGTAGTAATTACCTAATAGAGTTTCAAGCACAATTTCGATTCTAAATGATTGTAAAAGATGGCGCAAAAGTCATCAGCCATTAACCTATCGGAAGAAGCTCTTATTTTTAACAAATGGCTTATCATGGCGACTTTGACATTTTCGAAGTAAACAGAAGCAGGAATATACTAAAAAACCACGGATTACTAAAATAATCCTCACGAACATGAAATAACTGTCAAACTAATTCAATTAATTTACAAACAAGTTACAACCTCAAGAAATCTAGTTAAGACTTTATCGCAATCTGTTATTTCACCAGGGCAGAGCTGAGAGTATTTTTCACTATGGATCGAAGTGAAAATGCACCCGGTTAACTTTAATAAAATTCTTTAAGTAATAAATAGTTAACTTTTTTATTTGAATACCTTACAAGGGGAGGAGCCTGGAGCCAGTGAGACTATTTCAATTGGGGTATGTTGTGAGGCTGAAGGTAGTGGGGAGGGGAAGGAGATAAGGAAAATAGAGGTGGAGAAGTACCTGGATATTCAGATCTGGTCACGAAACACGGCTAAAGCCATTTTAAGCAACGTTTCAATTCTGAATTATGGTCTTACACTAGGGTGATACTTAGACTATCTTCCACTCTGGAACGTGCCGCAAATTTACTGAATATTATTTTTTAAATGAATAAATTATGAAATAACACAAATTAATTAAATACAATTTATTTGCCATACGTGATTCGATCCCGCGACCTTCGGATTGCGAGTAAAAAGTCTAACCCCTCGACCACGGCGGTCAGCCGTCAAATTACTGTTACTTATATGTCCTCACCGTTTTGAAGTGAAAACTTCTTCAGCACCGTTGTGATTCGAAACCTTCCCACTCTTGTCTAATTTAGTTTTGTGACGGTTTCACTACTACCGCGTTGGAATTGCACTCTCTGATTTATTTGAAACAGCAACTTCAAAATAATTTCACTTGACACTTTTGCATAATGGTGTAAATCTTAGAATAGATTAAACGAAGCATTTTGTTTATTGTTATCAAGTTTAATTTGTAGAATTCCATTTTAATTTTTATTAATTTTATAGATCCAATAATATAATTATTTCATTTATAAAAACAGGTTATCTTTAAACAAGGTCTGCTTTGTAATCATTACCTTCTGACGGATAGTTAGATAATGCCTTCAGAAGACGAAACAGCTGCCAAGCGTAATAATAATTACACACAGAACTTGTTTATAAATAAACTGTTTTCTATAAAATAAATAATAATATTATCGAAGCATTCTGTATAATCAAATTTATTTAAAATAAAATCAATATAAGATAAAAGTAAATAAATCTGAATAAAACTTCTTAGCTTCCTTTCTTGTTTATTTGGCCTTACAAATAAACTGACTGATAGAAGTTTCTCGGAAAGGTCAACACAAAAATCCACAGTTAAGTATCATTTTGTTTACATTGAGATTAAGTTTTGTGTATCACAAAAGCTCAATTCATAGAAAATCAAAAGAACTTCACTGTTGATGTAATGCTTTTACCGGAGTTTATTGTTCTCTGATTAAATTGAGACGCCATTCGGGAAATTAACTTTCATCGATTGGGTTGTTATCAATAGAATTAAATACAATCATTGTTCGTCAAATATACTGAACGCTTTGTAATAGTAAAAGTTCAAAAAATAAGTATTGTTAAATTTGATTATTACAGCTGCTACTAAACTGCTACTAAATGCGAAAATCTATTACATCCAGGGTTAACTCTTGCCTTGTTTAACTAACTGCCAGAGAAACCCAATTTCTGTGAAAACTTCTTTAGCACCGTCGTGATTTGAAACTCCGTGAAACGAAAAAGTGACTCTAAAGAAAGACAAACATATACATCTATCTACTTTAGTTTCTACCCCACTCTTGTCTACTTTAGTTTCACGCAGCAGGTGAAACTAAGAAGAATGCTGTGTTTTTAGGGAAAGGAAGGAGAGGAAGTTCTGAGAAGGAGAAAGGTATGAGGGGTGGGTAGGAAACTGGTTCTCAAAAGCATCCGCCGCAAAGAACCGGACAAATCTCACCCATTGAGCTCGGGTACCCCTACTAAGTCACCAAACATAGCGAACCACTTGTAACCTATGGCAGAGGTGTTGGTTATCCATTAAATGGTTCCCGGAGCGGTTCCCACCAATGACTTTAGCTTTTGTTGGTCACTTCATGTAATTTTTTTTTATTGTTCTTAATAGCGAGACTTTCATGTTGATCAATCTGAACCTATGAATATTCATTTTTTTTTGGAAACAAGCATTGAAATAGAAAACATATAAATTACTCCAAAATCCACTGTAAATGTTTTTTCTAGAAACGACGTAGATTCCTAATTTAAAAAAAAACTGAGGTACACCGTTAATAAGGTAGATATTTGATTTGCGATAGGTAAATTCTTTAATGAAAAATAAATTGTGCGGAACATGGATTGGACATAGATTGTCGACTTTTTTTACCATTAACTCCACCCAGGAAGCTTTGAAGAAAATAATTTCCTTCAGGGTCAATGCCATCTTTAGGGATGCTGTGTGGAGAGTCTTTTGAGAGGAAGGAGACAAATATCAACTGTGAACAAATGTCGGGCGCTCGTTTGGCATGTTTCTCGACTGTGTATCGGCAAACCACGTCTTCATATTTTCACCCAGCCGAGCTGTTCCATTCCTCTCACCCTAGTTGTTGATAAGTATTGTCCCTCTTGGGATATTCTTCGCTCCGTGGTTTTAATCTTCTTCCCGCTACTTTGACTTGTGACGCATAAAAATAAACAATTCGGCCTCTGCTGATCTATTATTCACCGTCCCATCAGCTTCCTACCATCTGTCCACCCCTCCACCCATCCACCCATCCACCCGCCTGTGACTGCGACTCGGCGCGATTAATTTCATGCCGTGAGTCACCCCGGCCCCGGCACGCGACTCACCGCGGGGTGTTTTTTAATTTTAATTTCAAACTTCTCGAAGCAATCTTAGAGTAAAACCTTATCCGCAACGCGAGACCAATGAATCAAGGGGACGCCAAGACACGATAAACATCACAAATTGACATATTCTAATCTTCAAGACGAGGCGCAGCATTCGCTTATATGGCAATTCTCAAATGTCAGGTAGGTTATAATAACGTTAAACCTTCACAATCAGCTTGAAGTGAGTCGATTGAGACGATAAGCAAAGGTTATATTGGCATAATGATTTTTATTTGCATTTACTATATCATTAAATTGATACATTGGTATAGCCATTTGTGGTCAGTAAAGCCGCAGTATGGGGATGAAAATTGAGCGAACACATAAAATTGAGCTATTTATTTCATTGTGAAACTCAAGTTTAGTAAAAAAATTGTCGGATTAAAGTTTTGAAATAAAAACTTCTTTAGCACCGTTGTGTTTTGAATCTCGATGAAACGGAAACACTAAAAATAGACAAACACAGAATGACATTGCAATAAAATATTTATTTGATTCACGGGTACTCGGTTCCAATATAATACGATAAATCCCCAGTCCCGCGCAAGTTTCCTTTGGTGTATTGATATAAAGCGCCTGACGAACCTCTGCAGACATTTAGCGGACCAAGGATCGAAACCTACGAAATCCAAAAAATAAATATTTTTTTAGAATCAATATTCAATCTTCAAACCACTCCAAAATGATCAGGCAAAAGAAAACACAAAAGAAAGCGACATCTAGCAACTCCGAAGAAGAACTCATTAATTCTAATAAGATGACCAAATGTATAGAATAAGGTGCACTGGAATTCGACGACAAAAATATGGAAAAAATCATCCTTCACATTGATAAAAAAAAGTGCTTCGTTGTCTCCTCACTCTTGTCTACTTGAGTTTTCTGAGGGTTTTACTTTTACCGCTTGTAGAACACTCTTTTACCGCTTTCACACTCTGAATTTTTTTTAAACGGCAAAACAGTTCAAATCAAGTAATATGTATTATTTTTTGTTCTATTCTTCCTTGGTTTTCACGATTTCCCAGAGTAAAGTGTAAAGTTATCCCTGTCTTATTACAACTTTGTGTACTTATCGATAAACAAAACAAAAAATCTACCAAAACCTTTTTTATGAAATCGTACAAAGAAGTTAGTGCACGCCACAGACAAATTTTGTATGTCTAACAAATCATTTTCAGTGGGCGTTTGTAAAATACCAATATGATTTTTCGAAGCCTTAATTTAGTTAAATTTATAATACTATAATTCCCACTTATTATTGTGGCAATGGCATTATTCTCAGATTATTTTTCCTAAATATCTTCGGCAATGGCGCCCATTCGACTTAATTGAAGATTTGGAGAATTTTCCTTTCAAAATCTCACGAAAGCATTTTCTTTTTCAACTAAATAGCTCGTTCATTCGATTCTTATCACACTCCACGTTTTCACAAGGGCGGAATTTGGTGTGGCGGTCTTTACACTTTCTCCAGTTTCATAAGAAAGCGCGATTTTACATTGGTCTGTTTTCTTTTTGTTTATTTCTTAATTTTACTTTTTTATAATTTTTTATCAACAACAAAAAACTCGGTTACACATGTGAAAAAATCACATCCCTAAATAAAAATTGCCGCCATCAATTTTTCCATTTGTTTTATAATAGAGAGGTAAACCACTCAAAGCAATTTATTGATGAAATTTATATGACGGGATTGATTTGAATCTTCTGATTGTACATCAGTTGTGTCGTTTATCTTTTGTCATTTTCGTATGTAAATTAAGGATAGGTTTTTTTCAAAAAAAATGACGGATGCATCAAATATTTGAAGTCACTTTTCACGTTCTGTGTGAGTTCTACTCAAGTTCTGTGATTATTTCAGTTTTATGAAGCAACTAGCCTAACAGAACTTGAATAGAACTTACGCTGAACGTGAAAATTTACTTCAAATATTTTATGAATCCGTCAAATTTTTTGAAACAACCCGTCCTAATTGTTCCTAAAGTAGGTATTTCGAAATAAATCTTTTATGGAAAAATTGTTCTTTCGACAGACAAACATCACTCAAAAACGAATATATACATACTTAGTGTGCACATTTATTGAATGTAGTGTATTTTATTCTTATGTTTCTATTCGTATGCGCCATATTCGTCATTAACCATTGGAGGTTATCCACCACTTACCCGCCCTGGTATAAGTAACAGACAGTTACTCCTTCAAGGCTCTCGCATGGACTCTAATTTTAAAGAACGAAGCTACATTTAGTTTAGACCGAATTTAGACCTCCAATGTCCCTGTATGTTGTTAGTAAGCAGTATGCAAGTGCTTAGCAGGAAATGCAAGATACAGTCATTAATCAATCGATTCGATTTTGTGTACTTTTGAAATTGGCATCAAGTGAATTGTAAATCAAACCTTCGTAATAACAATTATTGGCCACTTTAGCCGAGATAGTAAAAGCTGATCGCGCCACGAAGACGAATTATAACCTAACGAGCAGTTCGTGTTTCGAGATAATCGTCAAACGTGGTAGGCAGAAGGCAGTACTCAGTGAACAGGGAGCATTGAGCGGTGAGCTAAGTAAGTAGGTACTGCGCTAAGCGGTAGCCCTGTTAGTGTTAGTGGCAGTTATCTGCGATCTGCGCCTACCTTAGCTTGTCCATCTAAACAGCGGAGGAATGGTACCGTGCAAACAGCGGGGACAAATATTACTTTCTTGGTAGTTACTTAAGACATAGTGTCTTATATTTTTCCTTAACACCGATTCTATGTTAATTTTGTTTCGACGATTCTAATGAATTGGAGAAACAATTTGCTGTAACTGAAACTCTCAAGACTTATGGCGATTTTCATTCCCCGTTCTAAAGGGGGCCTCGTGATAAATGTGCATTAATATAAATTTGTCTAATTAGGTTGGAATTTTAAAATACCACATTTTTTGTGTTTCTGGGGGGGTGTTGTATATTTTTGTGGCGAAGAATCTAAAGCTACGTTGACCAAAGATGGCAAAGAGTGCTGGATTTTGCAGTAAGTCTTTGTTAGTTCGTTTTTTTTTCAATATGTATGTGTTGTTTTTAAACGTCTTATTTTAGTGCTACTCGTATCATGGGAGATTACAAATTTACATGAAACAATTATTCCTGATAAATTAAGACATAGAAGTATAACCAACTAGACTTGATCGAAAACGGTTATAAAACGTTATGTTATTAATAGAAATGACTTCAATAACTAAACTATTATTATTTTTCCTTGTTTGTTGTACTACTGACCATTTTTTAAGCATTTTAAAATGGAAGGACAATTTTGCAATTTTTTTTACCTATTCTAGAATAGGTACTTACAAAATTGTGGTCTGTAATGATCAAAGATTAATAAGCATGTTCATTTTATCGTGGTACCTGTTAGGTCCTTTCCAATGTAACCCATTTTTAGACCGTATATCATGAACATCATATTTTAAATGTGTTAATTTGAACATCATTATCGTGATTTGTTTTTGGGGTGTTATGCCATGTTGCGCTACCCCCTTTTTAGCCTTCGTTTTGGCTTTGGAAAGAGGCAGCACAACACCAAAAATAAATCACAATAATGCTTTTGGCCGTAAAAATCGCAAATTATATCTGATAATTACTTTATATTATAAAAAAAATATTATTTCTTTTCTCAACAATTAATTTCACGCTTTTTCATAATTTTCATCAAAGTTAAAATCACTAATATAATATTAGACTGGCAGAAATCATCTGTCAAATTTTTCGCTACCTTATAAACCCATTCCACAACCCCCGATGAAAGCAATAATTAATAGACTTCGCAACGAGAGCATCATCGGAGGCTGAATTCAATAAACATTCGTTAAGTATTCTAGGTGAGAACTAAAATAAAGTACCTACGAGAAAATTATTCATCGCATTTTCTTAATTTATGACAAAATTGAGCCGCACAATTTCACAATTGGGTATTTTTCAGTAGATATTCCCGTTACAGGGTGAACGCTATCAAAATACCAATACATCATCATATTAATATATAAAAAAACTAGTTAAAATTTATCGTGAAATTCCGATGATCGTGAAACACATATCAAAACTGTCACGGATTTATGGATAAATTGATATTGTGCAAATAAATCGGTCCAATGTGATTGCGGATTGCATTTTGCCAACTCCACTCAATATTTTGTCGAAAATAATTAAAATGTGCATTTTTGCTGCTGAAACATGACGACGGTCCCGAAGAACGATGTCGGTTTTATGATTTTGCAGTAGAGCTTTTTAAATTTTCGTTTCGGTATTTTTACTGTTTTTTAGATCAAGAATTATGGCATATCGACTAGCGAGCTCCACTTAAATAAAGACATTGTTTTTTCCTGCATGTCCTTACCCATTCGTCCCCGTCCCCGTCCCCCTTCCGCCTCTTCTCACGCTCCTGCGTTCTGCCTCCACCTTTCCCGCCTTTCCCCTCCCTCGAACCCCCCCACCCTTTTGGATTCCCCACGCTCTCCAGCCTTTCCTCCCTGCCGCTAAACTATATGAAATACACACATTCTTCAAACTATATGAGTTGTGACAGCTGAGTTCCCTACTATACATAGAAACCATCGCAGACATGCAATCAAATCCCCAAAGTTCAATCGCAATTGGATTAATAATTTAGGAACGCAAAAGGAATAAATAAAGAAAAATTCATTTTTATTTATTAAGAAGATAATAAAAAATTAAAAATTCATTTCATTTCATCCAAAATTCCGAAATTTCAAACTTTCAAATCAACAAAAACAAATTAAAACAAGCCAACAGTGCTATTTTCCATTTTTAGCAAATACAATAATGTGCTTCGGGAGAGTCGATAAGTTTATTCAGCTTACTTATAGTAACTAACCTAAAAACTATGTATTTTATCATCATTTTAATTGTTTTTTCGTAAAGCACCATTTAATTTTTTTATTAAATTATTTGAAATTAAATTTATTAATTTTGATATTAAATTCTGAAAGTATTTTGGTTTTTTATTATTTTGACATCTGGTTCACTAGTCCATTTTCACACTGTGATTTGACTGCTAGACGACTTATTAACATTATTCTCAATTTCAATTTTGTAGGTTCCTAAAACGATTTATTAACAGTAAAACCATGTGGTTAAACAGTGTGTATCCGTATGTAACAGTGCTTCAGATTCATCACTGTCTGTACGTTCCGTTTTCGGTTTCAAAAATCTACTGCATCCATTGTATTATGAAGAGAGTGACGTTTCTTTGGATAAGTTTTATAATTCCTTATTAGAAATCAAAAATTTGCAACAAATATTGTATGATTTACAATTGTAGGTAGGTATTGTACCTAAATACAAATCTCATGATTTCTGAGGAAATTTTGGCTTTGATTTATGAAATAAGACAACTAGGTAGTAAGACAAAAGTTTGTAGAAACAAACTTTTTTCTACGCGAAGTCTACTGTTCACAGAACTACTTTTTTTTTTTTAATTAAAAAAAATCTTTTTCGACGGAAGAATTTTACGTTTGGGATTCAAATGTCTCAAACCTACGCTAACCAAAAGACTGCTCAACTGAGTTATCTTGTCAATCTTCAGACCCACCGTGTTCCTTGATTAGGTTTGTAGCTAAGGTGTATACTGTATAGTGTATACACATAATATATTAATTAACAAGTCGACTCCGGTGGTGGGTCGGAATTGACCAACTTGTTTGCGAATATATTTATTACTAGCTGGTACCCGGCATGCGTTGCAATGCCATTCAAAGAAATAAATTGATTCTCCCTGCATGTCCTTTCCCGTGCGTCCCCGTTCCTTTCCGCCTTCCCCCTCCCTCGTCTCTTCCCTCTCCGCGAACCCCACCTTCCCCCTGCCTTTCCTCCCTGCCGCTAAAATATATGAAATACACATATTTTCATTTATACAACATTCATAATGCCAGAGCTCACCATTATATACAGCCTAGGTTACTCGCTTATAATGTAGATTTCTATTGGTGAAAGATTTTTTCAAATCGGTTCAGTAGTTTCGGAGCCTATTCAATGCAAACAAACAAATAATCAAATCTTTCCTCTTTATTATAGTTTTTTTCTAATACTTTCATCTTTAAACTAATAAAATGTCCGAATTTAAAAATTCAAAACGTTAAATAAAGGTATTGAAGCAGTCTTGAATATGAAGTAATTTATTTTGATTAGGATTAATACCAAGACACAAATAAAGAGCCCTTTCTAGCGGCGACATTACATTTAAATTTTTGAAATAATATAACACTTTTTGTGGCATAACTATAATAGTTAAACTTACACTGTTGCGAGATTTTTTGTAAATAATGATGTGTTCTGCAAAGTCGTAGTACATTATTTTATTCTATCTTTAATAATTTTCGCAGCACACATGATGTAAAGAATATTTTAGGTAATTTTTTTACACTTTGGGTTACATTATTGAAGTTTTAGTAAGGATGCCTATTTTTTTGAAAATATTATGTAACCTATGTTACCCAGGGATAGTGTAGCTTCCCAACAGCGATAGAATTTTTCAAATCGGTTCAGTAGTTTCGGAGCCTATTCAATGCAAACAAACAAAAAATCAAATCTTTCCTCTTTATATTTTACTAGCTGTTTCCCAGCATGCGTTGCAATGCCATATTCAAATAAATAAAATGTTACTCCTTGCATGTCCTTTCCCGTGTTCAGCGTTCCACTTCCACCTTCCCCACCACCGCTCTCCCGCTCCCCCGTCCCGCCAACCCCCCTAGCACTTCATTTCTTGACTCCTCTCCCGCCCGGCCCGTAGCCGAAACTTTTTTCTAATACTTACATTTTTAAACTCGTGATATCCTTATAATTAAATATCCGAATTGAAAAATTCAAAAAGTTAAATATAGGTATTAAAGCTGTCTTTAATATAAAGTAATTTATTTTGATAAGGATTAAAACCAAGATACAAATAAAGATCCTTTTCAAGCAGCGACATTTCAATTACATTTTTAAAATAAAAGAATACTTATTGTGGCATAACCACAATAGTTAGACATATTTTGTTGCGATTTTTTTGTAAATAATGAAGTGTTCTACAAAGTCGTGGTACATTATTTTATTCTATCATCAATAGTTTTCGCAGCGCACGCAATGTAAAGAATATTTTAGGTAATTTTTTTACACCTTGGGTTACATTATTGAAGTTTTAGTAAGAATGCCTTTTTTTTTTAAAATATAATATAGCCTTTGTTACCCAGGGATAGTGTAGCTTCCTAACAACTAAAGAATTTTTCAAATCGGTTCATTAGTTTCGGAGCCTGTTCAATGCAAACAAACAAACAAACAAATCTTACCTCTTTATATAGTGTAGTAGATGCCATATATATTATATTATTGAGGCTAATCTCCTACAGTCTTATCTTTTATCAAATATTCTCCACAATTTGAGGTAAAAATGATATTATCGGACAAGGTTCTTGTGAGTTATTTGTTTAATTGTGTATAAACGCGCACCATCGCCAGTTAAATTTCGAAACTGTGTCACGCTCGTTCTAAAGAAATTATTTATATTTTAAAACTAGCAAATTAATTATAGGAAATTTAAGAGATTTATTTTAAAATAAAGGTACGGGTAAAAGTGTCATCAAATACACTTTGCTGAAATTGTGATTTGCAGGTGGACCTATCTGTTTTCACCTGCCAATGTTTCTAGTCTTAATTAAATCAGTGTTATATTTTTTTACTACGCAAAAAAAAAATTGGCTAATATAATTTGAAGCAGTTGAAACAACTTCATTCATTCAATGCACATCGCACATTCATAATGTTTTAATTAGTTCATTTCTGTAATTATAATATTTTTATATTATGAAATAATTTCCTCTTCTGGAATGTTTTTCTTGCCCAAACACAATGTGCACTTGGTATAATATATTAATTATGCTCGTAGGTACGCATGCTCGCGCAGACATAATTATTCATAACACAATAAAGCAGTTTTCTACTGCAAGCTCGTACAGGACAATGTACTCGCTCCTTATATGTTAATCTGATATGCAAATATACCCTTTGTGTAACATAATTGAGATCTCACAGTGGCGAATCAAAATTATAAACATACTAAATAAACCAGCATAAAAGCGGCAGCACCAACCTGCAAAGACCTTCACAAAATAACGTGAATTTTCTTTGAAAACAACACTACGAATAAAATACGTTTAGTGGACGTATTTATGAGCTATGCTGAGGTATTCCATTTGAAAAATCTTTTTCCAAGTTGTCCCTCCCTATCTGATAAATTCAAATCATGTAGGCGGTTGCTTGCGGCCCCAACAAAGGCCACAATTGTCGGGTCCCGCCTAACAATTGGGACCCAAAGAGCCTTTGTAGGAAGCCAAAGATTTCAAAACTGCAACGTCACTCCATCGTCTACCAATGGGAACAGCTTTATGCGATTATACAATACTGTGTGAATAAAGGAAATATAAGTGTCTAATAAGGTTGCGCTGGTGGGAATTATTCCGTATTTGAGTATTACTAAAGTACCTCCCGACCAGTACAGAGTAAATCGGTAGGTATTTTCCACCCAATGACTGTATATAAACCACCCATTTTTTTACAAAACTTTTTCTTTATCTCTGTTGATTGTAGTTAAACTACGTGTCTGATTCCTCTTACTATATTATTCATGCTAATGTGATGTACATGCGTGGAATATAAATGATTGGCCCCTTTTTCGCAAAAAAATTACTCTAAATGTGTAAAGTCTGGTTTATATGACCAGATTTTTTTTTTACATTAACTCCACACAGGAGGCCCTGAGGAAAATAATTTCCCTCAGGGCTTATGTCATATTCGAAGATGCTGTGTGGAGGGTCTTTTTGATGAAAGGAAGGAGTGAACATGGGTCTTGAAGAAACCCATGTTGTAGGAGGGAGGAAACACAGAAGCCGGCAAATCGTTCCACAGCTGAGCTGTTGAACTCAAGAATGAGTCGTAGAAACGACCCGTTCTCATGTGACTAATGTCAACCATGTACAAATGTTTGGCGCGTGTTTGGCGTGTTGCCCGACTACGCACCGGTGCCGAGGGGATCAATGACGCAAGTTCCTCGGAGCATCTTCCATTCTAATACCGGTAGAACAAGGACAGCATTCCCACCTGATTGATGCCTGTGCTCTAAAGATTGCAATCCGTCTGTTAAGGTGGGAGAATTTATCAAACGGACCGCCCGTTTCTGCACAGAGTTAAGGGTTTTTTATTAGGTATTTTATAGCTCCTGACCAGAGGTGGCTGCCAAATTCAACCGTGGGGCGCACTTGCGATTTCTATAGGGGGTTAGCAGTTGTGTAGGTACTATTAAAGTATCTGTAGCCCCCGTACCTGAGCTGGTCACTTAGAGTTACACCAAGCATATCAATGGAGGTCCTGTTCGGAAGATTGCTTCCGTTGAAGGAGACTAGATTATCATTTCGATCCCTTTTTGACTTTATCAGACATGATTGGGTCTTTGCATTACAGGGTCATCATTAATATTGTACACCTGAAGTCAAGGATTTTTTTATCTTTCGGCCATAAGTATACCTGTTTAGTAATAAATAATAATAATACCTTCTCCCCTAATACGTTTGATAAAATAGTGTCATACAGAGGTGTCCATCGAATTTTTAATTCATTTGCCGATTACAAAATCAGAATCAATCTTAAACCTAAACAGTACGTACATATTTTGTATATTATCAATAAATACACGATTATTAGAACCTAGCAACACAATTTCACTCACAAATTCAAAGTTATGTTTATGATGGCAATATTGTGTATATACTGCTCTTTATTATTTTACTACAGGCTGTTCGACATAAATGGACCCAGCTGGTTTATTTCCTTTAATGAATAAATAAACAGTATCGTTTTATTTCAACCAAATGGTGTAATCTGGGAATAATCGACCCCCGATTCAGGTTGCAAGGGTTTCCTTTTATGTTAACAATACCGCGATTTGTAAATCAAGATGTGCGGGTGATAAGTGAACAAAGGTATAATATATGAACGATGAAAGATATAACTGAACTACCGCGCTTTTATAAAACGCCATAAATGTCATGGTAGTGACTTTGTAACGAGCCTATTGGAGGTATTAATGTATGCAATAGCGTGTTATTTTTTTGATATATTGATATCAGAACGGAAGCTAGTTTAAAAGTTTCCAGGGAAATATTGAAAAAGTCACCCGTTTTTATCAATTTTTTACAAATACATCGTGTGAATGTGAAAATATTTTTTTGTGATCGGAATGGTGACATTTCATTTCCGCCTTTAATACTAAGAAGCACCTTAAAATTTTAATGATGTCGATTTTGCTTAGTTCAGCATTACTGTTAAGTACCTACTAGAATAAATCACATTTATTATTTAATGAAATTGACTTAAGCGTTATTATTCTGCTTCTATCATATGGTAACTCCCACACTAAAGCCTAAAGCTTTGAAATTGATTTATCACATTTCATTGAAGAGGTAGACATAATATATTCCATAAAGTAATAAAGCCCATTATCTCATCAATAATTTACACTAAAGCGTGAAAAGCTACATAATATTATCAAGCACAACAAATGAAAGAAATTTCAGATTTGGGTAAATCCATTTGTTTAAGAAAATGAAATGCTTTAGCAAATCTGGCAAACTGACGCTGGCGTTTCAATCATGAGGGCACTGATGGATATTACTGTATATAATTTATAAAACTAAAAACAATAATTAAATGTCCACGTCAGAGCAGCTGCTTTAGCAAAAAGCGTCAATTCCATAAGGACCTCTGAAACTCTAAAATATTTATTTCTTTGTAAAACAAAACAAGACCTTAAGCTTTATGATTTGATGCATGCATATCACTTATATATTAAAAAAAAGATGTAAAACTTGTAAAAAACAGTCTACCAAAAGGTACTTAAATAGTACGTAGTTAGTATTAAATGTTTGACTTTATTATTCTGTGAGAACCTTCTCATGTGGTTAGGAAGTAGTTTGTCAAACTTTCCTGACAAAGCATTTTTTTTTCGGTTGAATTTTTCTGTTCATAATTATTGTAACTGGTATATTTCCTTTGTAAACATTAAAAGCCTTATTACTGTATCATCGTCTGGGACTAATAAATACGGTGAAAACGCTATACGTTCTCTTTTGGATGATAAAAATTGTCAAATTAAGAAAATTGTTGCAAATGTTTGTGATGCACCTGCAAACACCGGCTGGAAAAATGAAATTATTTCAAGAATGGAAAAGACTTGAAACTTATCTGCCAACTGCAGGCTAATGAACGACCATTACGACATCTATTGTCTGTACCTGTAGCTTTCTCAGGTCCAATTACTGGAAGAAAATTGTAAGTTATTGGTATTGTGGTTGTGGCGTGTGAATAAAAAATGCCTACAGGATAGATATTACGATTGTATGTTATAACAACGAAAACCCGACAAAAAAAAATCAGATATTGGCCAGCATTATTGTTAGTATAAGCTCCAATATGGCTTACCATAATTTCAATGGTTATTGTGAAGATGGAGTGTGTAATCTATGAAAAATGGTAACACTTCCTCATGTCTTTCTGCAGAACCGAACACTATTGTTGATCCCGTGATACAGAGAAACGCATAAGTTGCGCACACGAAAAACATTATTCTATCAAATCCTAACCGGTGAGACAAGGGTATAAGGGAGCTAGGATACAGAAGGATAATTTTCGATAGGGTTTTTCAGAAAATTAATTTCAACTGCAATATGTAACTGCATTCAAACACATTCGGCCACAAACTTAATTCTAACAAAGCCTCTACTCCTGAAAAACTTAAATACAGACAATTGTACAAAGGTTCCGATTCCCTAAATTTTCTTCGCCACACAAAATTGGTGGAAAGAAGTACGTATTTAAGTACAGGGGCATCTTCTTCTCCTGGCTATAAAGCTCGAAAAGGTTATATTTTCGCCAAGCCAAAAATTATATTTTGTTCAAAAATTGTTGATTTAATTATTATTAATTGTTTTTGTGTTTAATTCGTAGAACTCCATTTTATTTTTGTCCATTTTAACTTCACCACAGTTTGAAAATGACCTTACAAGTCGAAACAGCTGTTACTAAAATACTTTCTTAAATACTTGCAGAACTCGATATTAACATATCAAATTTAAATTTAATTAAATTTCTAAAAATTAAATTATTGTTCATTATCTCGATTTTAACGTGAAAACGTATTATTTTTTCCTTTTACATTTTTAACAAATAGATGACGTGAATTTTATTTAAAAAAAAAATGGTATTTGAACTGCAGTTATGTAAAAAAAAGTAAGTTGGTACAAAATAAAAAATCAACCCATTCTTTTTTCCCAAAACACGAAATCCATTTTTTTTTACTTCGGGCCTTTTTTAAGCTTTTGTTTACTAATTTTTCGAATTTTCGAATAGCCACAGATCATTCTCAACTTTTCAGACCTCATGCGTTAAAAATAAGTACCCAACCGTGGAAAAAGCCATTGGAAATTTCTAAATAATAAATTCATTCGGAAAAAGATTCATTAGAAGATACGACAAAAGTACTTATAAATGCTATCTCTCTACGCCTAGCTACGTGATAATAGTTAATAGTATTTTGGAAAGTGTAACACTAAGTTTTGTTACGTGTTTTAAGTGATATTTTGACGGAACTACATTATTTATGTAAATACAGCACAAGAGTCCCAACTGCTCTCGCTTGGAGCCAGTAAGCCTATAGCATCCTCAATTGGGGTATGTTGTGAGGCAAAATTTATAGGGAAGGTGAAAGAGATGCAAGAGAAGGTGAAGAAGTACCTGTTATTCAGAAATTTGTCATCAAACACGGCTAAAGCCATTTCAATCACCGTTTCAATTCTGAATGCTGGTCTACCAGGGTGATTCTGATAATAACTTGCGCTTTGGAACGTGCTGCAAATAAGCCTTATATTATTTAAAATTAATTTGCGCATGCAGGCATTTGAACCCGCGACCTTCGAATTGCTAGTCGAGAGCCTTGTCCTTCGACCACGGAAGTCGTCAAAATGTAGAAAATGTTTAATTTTAGAGACTTAAGTATCAAAGTGTACGAAATTGGTCAAAATAAATAGCTAGTAACATTCTTTAAGGTATGTAGTAGTCCTGTGTAGTAGTAACCTGAAAGAATTACTTTTTGCTGTCATTCTTGTAAACTATCTTTGCTTTAAGCTCGTATATGTACAAAAAGACTTGTTTTGTGATTAAGTGACAATATTGTTTGGTTTGCGCAAAAAATATTATTGCTATTTACATAGTTTTGCTATTTACCACCGCACAAAAATATTATTTTTCAAAATTAATAAATAGGTACTTAGTTTTAACCACCTTCATTGAAATTAGGATAAAGGAGCATAGGAGGTATTTTAACATTATTAGTTTCTAATAATTTATTGGAGGCGAACCATATTTTGATTATAATATTGGCAGACTGTTGCTTCACTGATAGTATGGTATTTTAGATAAACTTGTAATTTTGAAAATTAGTAAGAGTGTGAAGAATATAATGAAAAAATCTTTTTTATTAACCTTTTTTTAAATTTGTTCCCTTTAAAGATTAGGTCCTAATATCCTCCCTCTCCCTTCTCACTCACGCCCACCCATTGACTTTTTAAAATCTATTGTAGTAATTAGTTTTAAATAACCCATGATAAAGTAAATATGTTTCATAGGCATCGCTAAAGAAACGTGTTGGTTTTATAAGCAACTAGCTGCCCCGGCGAACATCGTACCACCTCAGAATCAATAACTATTAGTTGAATTAAATTCACTTTTATTATTAAGTTAAAAATTACACAATGAAGCCATTATCGATGCGCAAATGTCGGTGTTTTGTTTTTGTCAGTATCAGAGTTGGCGTTGTTTACAGATTTATGTTTTTTGTGATTTTCTTACTTTTCCACTAACTTATGGGAATTTCGTATCATTTTGTTTATACGTGTGATGGAAATATATAAATGATTGAAAATTGTTGTATTTTTCCTTTGGAGGGGTACAGACATTTGACGGCCGGCGGTAGTCCAGCGCGCGGTATGGCTCTTGAGTCACACTCCGAAGGTCGCGGGATCGAATCCCGGCGTGGCAAATAAACTTTATTTGATTAATTTGTTATTTTTCACAATTTTTTCATTTAAAATAATATATTGTATATTTGCGGCACGTTCCAGGGTGGAAGATACTCTCAGTATTGCCCTGGTGTAAGACCACCATTCGGAATTGAAACGTTGTTTGAAATGGCTTTAGCCGTGTTTGGCGACCAGATCTGAATAGCCAGGTATTTCCCCACCTTCCTCTTCCCTATCTCCTTCCCCTCCCCACTACCTTCAGCCTCACAAAATACCCCAATTGAGGATGCCATAGTCCCACTGGCTCCAGACGGGAGCAGTTGGGACTCTTGTGCGTTATTCATGTAAAAAAAATAGACATACCTACGTTCACCGTTCGTTTCATTTTTGATTATTGACATTTAGTGTGTAAGAAAGAGGGGCAGCATTGTATATTTAAGAACAAAGGCAAAACAGTCAGCGCATTGACATTTGACGTTTTTGAATTTTTGGAATTCACTTACTATTCAAAATTATACTTATCACAATATTGATGAAGCTCTATTAAAATATGAGAATTCGTTCCATGCAAAATGTATGACGAAAATTCTTTTCTACATATACATATACATCTTCTTCCCCTTGTCCTATTCGGGTCGGGGACCCATTGCATCGACAAGGCTCCTCAATAAGTCCCAGTCTTGTGCTGATTGTTCGGCCTCTGTCCATGGTAGACCCATCCTCTCCTCACACAGTTTCTGGAGTTGCCTCGCCCAACTGTGTCTGGGGCGGCCCACTGGACGTCTTCCCTCTGGAATCGCACTCAGTATTTTCCTCGGAATTCGGTCATCAGACATTCTTAGTACATGCCCAAGCCACCTCAATTGTGATTTTTCTATGAAGAGTAGCAGTGGTTCAATGTTTACATCATCTCGGATCGTCGAGTTTCTTATATGATCCCATTTCGTAACTCCCGCCACTCCTCTCAAGTATCTCATTTCGGCAGCTTGGACTCTGGAGCGTGTTCGTTCATTTAGCATCCATGTCTGGTGGCCGTAAGTGAGCGTTGGGCGGTATACCGTTTTAAACACTGCCATCTTTGTCTTGGTGCTTAGCTCGGCTTTTCTTATTACTGAGCTGTAGAGAGAACGCAATACACTACTTGCCGCACATATTCTTCTATCAATTTTTCCATCTTGCCGACCATCGCTGGAGAACTCGACCCCAAGGTATTTGAACCTGTCCACCTGTTTCAACTGAGTCCCATTAGCGAGTATGTTGCACTGAGTTTGGTCCCTTCCTATAACCATCCGTTTTTGAGGTACTCATCTTCATTCCCGCTGCCGTGCACTCTTCGTTGAAACGGTTAATCCACTCTTGTAGTCCTTCCTGTGATGTCGTTAATCTCGCGATGTCGTCAGCAAATAGTAGGGAGCTGATTCTAGTACTGCCTAACAGGGCTGCATCCGGTGTTTGGCTTTTTCAGCTGATTCGGTCCATGAATATAATGAAGAGGATTGGCGACATAGGGCACCCTTGCCTGAGGCCGATTTCCACTTCAAATTCTTCCGAAACTTGACCGTTTATGCGGACCCCACTGCTACTATTTTCATACAGAGATCCCATGCCTTTTAGCAAGTTCTTTTCTACATAATTTTTTTTCGTGATTTTTTCGATGTTTTAATAGCTATCTTCTACATATGCTAGGGCGGAGACAAATCCAAAAAATCAAAGATCATAAAAATCCGTCAAATGATGTAAATTACCCGACTTTGTTGTTTATATTAAGATGAAAGTGCTTAAAATTAAGTGTTTATTATTTTTTTTATTTAAATGGTATCTACCACAAAATGAGATAGTCATGTTTATCAAAGTTATTTTTAATTACTTGATATTTTTATATTATATCAAAAACAGCATTTAACTATTTTATCAACGTTATTTAACATTATACTGCCTTAAAGAAGCTGGCAGGAAGAAATAAGGAAGGCAACAAATACATTTTTCAATAAATTAGTGGTAGTAAAAACAGTGGTATTATCTTCCTGGTAGAAACAAAAACTGCAGAAAAGAAATGCTTTGGGTGACAACAAAGCAATAATGGGATTAGACCTCTCTGACAATAATATCACCGATGTCACCGGTTATAAGAAAACGCCACAATTTATGAACTGCACGTTGGTACCAGTATTTGAATGCAGGAAGTATCTAATAATATTTCACAAATAAGATGATTAAAATTTCAAAGCAAGTTCCACGGTGCATGGAAGGGAAAATAATTATTCTAATTGTTTGCGAGTGCGAGGAGTGGAGTGCGGGGTGCGGGAGGAATTAAAGACGGAAAACGCCAACATCCCTCTTTCAGTATTCTCACAGCTTCCCGCCAGAATTATTATGCACTTCCTGTCGGAAGTAAGAGAACGCCACTGCAACTTTGTACTTAGACACAAGTGTAGCCCTGCTACAGGGTGCACACTGCACTCTCTGGGTACTGTACAGTGTACGATGTGCACTGGCAGTATCCACTGACAGTGTACATTCCACAGTAACTACGGTTTCCTTTCGGCGATGCGGGAACAATAAATATTAGTCATGTTTTGCACTCAGCTTTTGGTTTATTAGCCTACTATCGGAATAGTTTAATGTGGAATTCGTTGCTGATTCTCAGTATTCATCTGCGTACGCAGTTTAATATGCGTGGCATATAAAAGGGAGAAGAGGAAGTTCTGTGAATAAAATAGGTATGAGGGGTGGTTGAGAATCTTGGGGTCAGTGCGCCCCGGAGTAACGGGCGTATAAATCCATCCTTTTAACTGCGGTGCAAGGCGATGGGTCGAGGGATTCTGGATGAAGAGGTCAAAACACCTTCTCAACCGGTCTTTCTCGATCCAACCCGCCACGCATCGGCCGCCAAGACCCCGATAAACTTCACCCCATGAACCCGGGCACCCCCGCTAAGTCACCACTTGAGGTGACCTATGGCAGAAGTGTTGGAAGATTATTATTGCTGTGATGAACAGTATGTTCAATGTAAATGTACAGATTTGCAGACTCGGAAAATGAAATTGCGCATTTCCAGGTACATAACTTAATATCATATTAATAACATATTCTGAAGAATATATAAATAACACATTCTGAATATTGTAATATTGACTTATTCTGAAGCTTGTATATTATATGTCAATGTCATAAACTAATCATTACGTAAATGTCCTATTCTGATTACTAAAGCCAAGACAAAATAAAGCAGCGTGTTGAAGGCCTGGTTTACTTTAAATATAATTTGTATAAAATAATGCTGGGAGAAGCGGGGAACAGTTAAACAGTATATTTAGCATCGCTTAAAGCCCATTCTGCCGACGTAGAGAATTACTCCGCAATGGGCGCGGGCGCCAGAGCCATCAGAGTTCAAGTGGGAACTTTCATCTCGTTTTCCCACGGCCGGGTTTTGTTTTCTCGCCTTATTTACACTGTCACAACGTCCTTATAAAATACGACTCCAGCGGCAAAGTTCCATAATTCGCACACCTGGACTCAAACGCCGAGACCGCACGTAAATCAGCCTCTCTGCCGGCGTATTACCGCTACCTCTGTTACTTCCACTGCCTACTAGCTACCACCTACTACCTACTACAAGTAGAGGTAATGGTTCGAGGGAACAAGCAATTTCCCTCCCCGCTTACTAACTCTTAATAATATGGAACAGATTAAAGTTGTTTTTTAAGAGAAGGCGGTAAACGAAAACAACCGCATTAGCAGGGATCGGCGATTACTTACGGAACGTATCTACTTTATTATTCTAGTAGAGGATTCTTTTTATCCGTGCGCCTGTAAAAGTGGAGAAAATAAAACAGAAATACACGTTTTAAGAAACAGTCTGCCGAGACTGGGAAATGTTATACATATACATTATTATGTATTGAAACTCAGAAAAAGTCTGTTAATTGTTGTTGTTTCGTATTGTTATTTTTGCCTTGTGTCATTTTGAGTTATTGGACGTGCAATTAAGTTAACGATGCCAATTTGTCATTTGTGATATTTAAACAATCCGAACGATCGAACAAAAGCCTAATTATAAATGTAAATCACGCGATCAATATCTTCAGCATTCTTTGCGTCACTCTCGCCCACGAGACGAGTCGTTACTTTAATAAGATGAAGGTATTTTATATTAATCCTTGTGTCTCTGGATCTTGCAGCTCCGTACACGAGGGGGAATTATGGTTCTCTTGAGAAAAATGCAAAGTTATTTACGCAATGTCCCCCCTCTGCTCCTACGTACACAATATTGAATACGCATAAAATAATATAAAGCCCTTGAGCTACTTATCACCATAAAACAGCTCTTCTCAGACCCGCTGCTTGAATGTAAACCCCTCCTTGTTTTGGAGAAGCTACCTTCCACTGGGTAGTTGGGGAGGTGCTAGGTACTAGGTGCCGGGGACCCCACACCTGCAGGAGGTTTCAAAAATATGAAATATGCCTCATTCCGTATTTACTGAAGATTTCTCGTTCAGGTGCACGGGTACCCTGGGGTAATTCTTTCACAGATAAGGAGAAATATTTTCGACGCCTTTTCAATGGTAAACGCAGGAGAGAAAATAAACGCCATAATTAATCTTTCTAAATAAGAGTAGTTTATAAGGGTGAGTTTTACTTTAAACAAATATGTAAGGAAATTAGGCTTATTGAAGTCCATACACAGATTATTGTTTCTAGGCTTATTATTGTATTGAAATAATTATCACAAGTACACGAACATGAACTAGACAGTATTTGTACACAAATACTGTCAAGACTGAAAGTGTCGAGAGAAGCATTGGCCACTAGAGCGTACACATATTATATAATCTCCTTCCAGATAACCTAAAAATGGAGAAGAATATAAATACCTTTAAAAAAACTATTTAAACTTAAGTTGTTAGAACCAAATTAAAAATATTACTACTATACTATACACTACTTCATATATATATATACTCTGCACTTAAGTTAAGAAAGCGAAATATTATATATCTTTTATCTTAATAATAATTTTTTTTAAATTAAAAAAATATAATTGTTGTTAAAACTAGTTTGAATCACGTTAAACCGCATTGAAATGCCACTAACCTACCAATTTGGTTTCTCACTGACTTGCCGTCAATACATTTTTCCCATTTTCATATTTTATCAACGAAACAAAATAACATCACATATTTACAACCACCATAAATTGCTTTTTGTTTATAATATGACTAGTGCTGAAAAATCACGAGAATCTTAACAAATCAGTTCCAGTTTTGAAAACATCTTAAATAGTTAAAATATTATTTTATAGGTAGGTACCTCTTTTATCAGTTCCAACTTTGAAAAATATACTAAAATAAAATTTGAGTTCATTGAACCAGATTTCATGCTAAACTAACGCACAACACATACAACTGAAATAATTATAATAATAATAATAATACGCAGACGACACGGTAATAATAGTGGATGGTAATCATTGGAAAGAAACTTTTTCGAAAGCAACTGATTGTATTTCACTGGTTTCAACATGGCTAAAATACAACAAACTCGTTTTAAACTATAGCAAAACATATTACTTACCTTTTTATAAAACCATTAAAAATAAACCTAAAGACAACCTTAAAATTAGAATCCATAATACTAGTTGCAATCAAGAAATGTGCTTCACGTGCAACGAACTCACTTATGTCGAAAATATAAAATATTTAGGAGTATCAATAGATATAAATCTTAATTGGAAATCACATATTAATCAAATCACATCTAAATTGAGATATCTGACCTACATATTTTATAGGCTTAAGGAAGTTCTAAACATTGAGAAATTGAAAATGATCTACTTTTCCCTAGTGCAATCTTCAATCACTTATGGCATTATAGGATGGGGTGGTGCACTTGATACATTTATTAAGCCTCTACAAATAGTTCAAAAACACATAATTAAAGTCATATTTAACAAAAATAAAACATTCTCGACAAACTTATTATACAAAGAAACTAAAATATTTAATATACGTAAATTATTTATATTACAAACTTTGAAATATGTATTTAAAAACAAAAATAATTTCGAAATAAATGAAAACAGAATGAGCAAAAGAACAAACAATATATTTTACACCCCACAAACCAATTCTAAATTATTACAGACACATAGCAGTTTCATTGGTCCTCGTACATTTAACCTTCTACCACTACAAACTCAAATGATAAATAAAATGATAAAATATATAAAAGAGGTAAAATTATGGTTGAATAATGTTGATATTGAAACGCTCTTTCTTTAAATTTATCAATCTTCATACAACTCACTTCCTGTAACTTACTAAACTGTAGAACAATATGTTTTATGTTTATTTTCATTATTATTATTTTTTTTTTTAATAACTAAAAAAAAAAAAATATATATATTTAAAAAAAAATTTAAAATCAGTATGTTTTTATCCATATTTTTATTTTACTTATATAATAGTCGAAAAAAACCTTTTTCAGTACAATATGTTTTCTGTTTATTTATTTTTTATTAACTAAAAAAAAAAAAAAAAAAAAATTAAAAAAATATTTAAAATCAGTATGTTTTTATCCATATTTTTATTTTACATATATAATAGTCGAATAAAACCTTTTTCATTTACTCTAACTATGAAATACTAACTTTATATTTTATATGTTTTTTTTTTTTTTTAAAGTCTATTTTTATACTTTGTGTACTTAGAAATATAGTATTTTGTTTTTAATATTACCCACACTCAGGCAGTGCCTTAGTGGGTTTTCATTTCTTGTTTATACTATATGTTATTATGTTTTATGTTATAATATACTATTAATTTTCTATTATACATTATATGTAAAAAGAAATGAGAATAAATAAAGTTAAAAAAAAAAAAAAAAAAAAAAAATTGATGACAAGCGAAGTTTCCCTAATATTTTGAAGTATCATAGTTAATAATTTTTCATTGTTGGGTTACACTGAACATTAAAAAAAAATTAAAACCCATCTGAACATAGACACATGCCTTTATTATGGTGTTTAAATTACCACGGGAATATTAAAACTTTTAAATAAATACCTAACAAACTAACTAAAATGCCCTTTCCTTCATGAGCAGAGAAGGGATGGCATACGAATACAACAGCTATATCATGCAACACTGCTTGCTTCCCTCGCTTATTCATTATTATTATCATATCTCTATAGTTCGTACCCGACTTTTCCATCCGCTTACGGGTCACAATCTCATGACACTCTAGTCTCCGTCTATTCGTTTATAACATTTGTTTCTTGCGTAGTTTAAAATCCGCCTAAAGATAATCCAGTATCCAAACCTCTCAGAAGAACTCTAGATATAAAATAACCTCCGCTGTGATAGGAACAATAAGTTATCTAACGGATATGTTGTGTGTGTATATTGAGGACAGTATGGTTCGGAGTGGGTTTTCACGTTTCTTCTCGCGCCCACCCGCAGTCCCGCAAGGTTTGGGCGCACAAAGAGGCCCAAAACGTGTAATTAGGGCCCGGTCCCCAGATTGGGCTAAGGCCCCGACGTGGTATTGTAGGGCCTTAGCAGGCCTTCCTTCCGCCCACTCCTTTAATCCAGGATTCATTTATTAATAAACGTTTATTCCACCAGAACACACGCCTCTAATTTTAAAATTATTTTTATTATATGGGTTCGTAGTTTTGTTTTACCAAGAGTCAAAGTTCAATTTCGTAGCTGTACAATAAATTTATTTAGAATCTGGTTTCTTAATGTAAGTTGTGAGAGTTCGTTTTAAATTAATCACCATGAAAGATTTAAAAGTTTTTTGATTAACGTATTAACGTTATACAATCCATGGGAATTCAAGAAATTCAATTCAATTCAAGAAAAAACACAACAGAATTTTATATTACAGATAAAAGATTTCATGACGATGATCAACGAAATTGAGTATTATGTACCTATTTTGGAGGTTTAGGTTTTGATAGGCAGCGCAAAAATATTAATTGTTTATTTAGACGGATGATTTTAATGTTTTGTATTAAGATATTTAGTAATTCATGCCTTTTGGGCTTTTACCTGTACAATCTTAAAACAATTAAAATTCAAATAAAAAATATGTATAATTAATTTAATTTAAAAGTCTGTTGATTTTTAAATTTGAAAAGTCTTTCATAAATGGCTTGAAGGTAAAAAAAAGACAGCTTCTGTCCTATGAGATATTTAGAAATAATGCAAAAACGCTTTCAAATAAGGTATTGCCTTATATAAAGAACCTATGCATATCAGTTGCATTTAATTATTGGAGATGCTTACATAATAATATTTTTTTCTGAGAAAAACGGTTTTATATACAGAATTGTAAACTATGTTTTATTATTGACCTAATTATGGAAGAGTTTTATATGTATGCTTTACCCAAATTAATCAATTATTCACATAATTTTTGTAACTGATACATTGATATACTTTTTGTACAGATACACGTCTGCAAGTAATTTGGTTGTTTATGGAGCGGGAGAGTAACAAGGTGAACTCTCACTGAAAAACCAATCCCTCCGTGTGCTTGTAAAGTAAGTACTTAGCTCTACCCGTATAAATCGAGGGGACGTGTAACAGAACAAATAACCATAAAGTCTAATATTGAAGAAGATAAAGGCTAGAATCTGACCAGAGCGCAGTGCCAGCGTCGCCCGAGATCCCACCACGGAGTAGGTATGAAGTAGTTACGGAATGTTTATGAACTAGGTACGGAGGTATGAAGTAGGTATGGAATAGATATGAATTAGATATGGAGATGGTACGAGTTAGGCATGTTCTAGAAATGGTGAAGGCATGAACTAGGTACGGAGAAGGTATGAAGTAGGTACGGTATGGGTATGAATTAGGTATGAAGATGGTATCAATTAGGTTTGGACTAGGTGTGAAGCAGGTACGGAATAGGTATGAATGGAATGGAAAAGGTGTGAAGTAGATATGGACTAGGTATGAAGTGGGTATGAAATAGGTAATTATATACTAGGAATGCAGAAGGTATGCAGTAGATATGGAGTTGGTATGAAGTAGGTACGGAATAAGTATGACCGAGGTATTGAGAAGGTACGAACTAGGTATGGAGTAGGTATGAAGTAGTTATGGAATAGGTATGAACTAGAAACGGAGATGGTACGAAGTCGATATGGACTAGGTATTAAATAAGTAAGAAATAGGTACCTATGTCTATGTACTAGGAATGAAAAAGGAATGAAGTAGGTGCAATATGGGGACGATATCTAAGAAACACACACTTACCCTATGCACAAGTTGTTTTTAGCGAGATAATCCTACCATGTGGAATATTTACGATCTAACGAACTTAAACTCAAGGAAAAACGAAATGTGTTTGGATTTTAAAATGCCATACATCACAATTTGGTTTATTGAAAAGGTTTAACCGTACATAAAATACATACATTATAGTAGGAATTACAAATATAATCATCAAACCTAGGACCATGACAAATTATTGATATGAAATAATAAACCAGGTCATTAGTAATAAATATTACCTAATCTGATTTATTTCACACCTACGTAAAGTTTTGTATTGCAAAAATGTTCTCGAATATTGTATAGATGAAAATATTATATATTTTGAAATCTCAGATGTAAAGCGTTTGTAACTTTTTATCACGGTGACCATCGTTGATAAAAAAATTCAACCACGTATGGCCCAGAGTTTTACGGTAAATGTATCTAGTAATATCAATAAAAAGTGGTTGGAATCGAAATTCCTAAATCAGCAATATTCTCAAGTAATGTTACTCCTTTTGGGTGGACCGTCAAAAGCTTGCTTAAAAGAGAAACTTTAATCTTTCTGAATGCTTTCTCGCTAAATTGATTTTCGATTAACTGTCCGGGAGACTGATCGTAATGTTAGTCGTGTGTCGTTTTATAACTCGGAAACTTTGCTCGGAATGGCGGCTTTATAGCTTTATTTGTACACTCGCCAACCTAGCAACTAAATAATTGCTTCCAAAGCAAGAGTTGTAGATACTCTCGGTATCGGCCTGGTGAAAGACCACATTTAAAAATCCAAACTTTGCGTAAAATGGCGTTAGCCGATTTGGTGATCGGATCTGAATAGCCAGGTTTATTCCAACCTTCTTCCACCACATCTCCATTCCTTCCCTACTCCTTTCAGCCCCATAACATAAATATCCCCTTTGGATACGCCATATACCTACTATTTGCGGGAGCTGCAGTTCTTAGGACTCTTTTGCGGTAGAAGCAATAAAAATATTATTATTTTTGGTTATATTTCATGCCATATGCAGTTCAAAAACTGTTTTTTCTGCCTCTTTTATTATTTAACTTTATACATCTTTAAACCTAGGTACCACGTGTAACGTGAAAATGTAAAAATATGTAAAATCACGTAAGGGCGTTGATGGTGATCAATAAATAAATAAAAAATAAATACACGTCTAAAAGAATCATTAAAAAGATATCTCTAAAGAATCTGTGAAATGAAGTAAGGATATAATTAATAAAAAGTAGAAAATTTTAAAACATTGTTTAATTTTTAATGGGGATTAGCCAATTAGCAATCATTTTACAGATGATAAAATATATTTGTTGACATTTCTCGAAGAAATCAGATATACAAACTTTTCAAAGCTTGATCTGGTATCTGGTGCCTTCATAGCGGGTCCATTGCAAGCTTCATTTTCGTAGTACTGAATGAATTTTTCTCCAGTTATACTGTTATTTTTAATCAAATTATGGAATCTCTTTCTGCGCTTCCCTCTTTGCAAGAATATTAAATTTTATCATCAAGATCATTATAAAAATGTTTAGTTTTTGGAATGCAATTTGTGAGTTTAAACTCACTTTCCTATGTCAACTACACAAATAATCCTTAAATATGGGATCTGAAAGATAACCGATGCACCAGTTGATACACAAATGTTAATAAAATAATTTTATCGAAGGAAGCAAATACTTTGTGGTGTGACATTATATATTAAATGAAAAAACACACTTTGTAAAACACCACTTTATTTGAATTAATAATTATTTAACAGCCAACCAGGTTTCGCTTAGCTCAAGCTTCATCAGGGCTATTATATTAACTAAAGATAATTACATACAGACACATATATATATATATATAAGAAATGGATCCGGCCTCAGCTGAGATTCACCATGCATCGTAGGGATGCCTAGATTGTTTTAAGTTAATTTGCTAGCAAAATAAGAAGAGAGAGATTTCCTTTACTTCATTTATTCTCCAGAACAAGGCGGCAAAACATCCCAAATTACAAGGTTAGAACAATTGAACACATGAGTATTCCTATACTATAAAACTCAATTCTCTCTCTCTGACTTCATCCCGGTTTTCGCGGTCAGGCAAACAGTTAAATCAGCACAAAAATAGGGGAATTAGGTAGGCTTACGGTGTCAGGAGAGTCTCTCTTGGAGTTCCATGGCGGGGTCCTGCTTCGACGCATTCTTAGAGCCCGCCAAAATGGCGATTCCAGAATGCTTGTTAGACGCGGCTGGCGTCGATACAAACACGGACACGACGCGCGTTGGATGTCTGCACTTCGGGCGCTTGCGGCGGAATGAACCGCGCTTGACTTCCGCCGCGGGCCGAGGTGTGCGGGGGGTTTTGAACTATTCGTGGCGAGAGTGTACTGATTTCAGCGCCAAATTCGTCTGTCGTTATGCGGTAGGCTCGAACACTACTTTTTTGTATCGTAACACTATATGTAATTATATTTAGTTAATATAATAGCCCTTATGAAGCTTGAGCTAAGCGAAACCTGGTTGGCTGTTAATTAATTATTAACTCAAATATGATTAATTACACTTACCAGGGAAGAACTTTTTTCAATCGTCTACCAGAAGAAATCAGAAGCATTATTAAGAAATCAAAACACTACTGTTTTGTATCGTTTCACTGTATGTAATTATATTAAGTTAATATAATAGCCCTTATGAAGCTTGAGCTAAGCGAAACCTGGTTGGCTGTTAAATAATTATTAATTCAAATATGATTAATTACACTTACCAGGGAAGAACTTTTTTCAATCGTCTACCAGAAGAAATCAGAAGCATTAATGATAAAACCCGTATACTGCTCTCTGTCGAGAGACATTTATAAAATATTCTTAAGAAAAAAACCACAGTCACTTAATTAATCTTATAAATATCCTCAGTTTTCCATAAAATTCTTTCTTTTTTTAAATACACACTATTATCAAAATAAATGCTAAAGCAAACATATATTTATGTAACTAATTAACTAACTAACTAACCATCACGCCGTTTCCCCGCAGGGGTAGGCAGAGATGACGGACCGCCACACAACTCGATCTTGGCACACACTCTTTGCCTCGTTCACATTCATACATCGTCTCATACATGCTCTTCTATTATTCATGGCCCGACTCAAGTATCTGATTCACTTGGTCGTGCCATGTCTTCCTCGGGCGTCCCCGACTTCTTCTACCATTCACATTTGCATCATATATTATCCTTACACTCCTTTCCTCGTTCATTTATGTACAATGAATTATTTAAGTACTAACTAATAACAAAATTTATGTACACTCTTCTTCCATACACAAGCAAATGCTTTCAATGGAAAAGTAGTAAAAAAACCTTAGATGTAAAATTATCATTATGAAAAAAAAAAAAATTGGTCCATGAAGAGGTTTTGAGTTGAATTTATTCTGAGTTGTTCGGTCACCGGTTAATTTATGTCTTCACAGTTTACTCATTTCTAAACATTATATAGGATGATAAGTTTTTAGATTTTCACGGCCAAAAGCATTTTCGTTGTTAGTTTTTGGGGTGTTATGCCGTGTTGCGCTACCTCCTACAATAGCCGACGTTTCGGACAGCGTTGCAGTGTCCATCACCAGGGCAGATCCGGTAGATCCGACGATGTGTCCGAAACGTCGGCTATTGTAGGAGGTAGCGCAACACGGCATAACACCCCAAAAACTAACAACGAAAAAAAATAAATTATATAGGATATTTCGGCATGTTTCAGAGTGGAATCTCTCAGTATTGCCCTGGTGTAAGAAAACCATTCAGAAGTTCTAAAAAAGTTTTTATGTTATCTAACACTTTAGAGAAATTTTAATGGTAATATTTACAATCGCACTTCGACTTTCTACGCGCGTGACTGATTTAAAAGTAAATCCAGCACAAGTATGAACACTATATAAGTGACCGGTTCAGAGCATGCATATTATTTCATAAAATTATATTTAACCAAGTCCCACTTCGGCCTATATCCGGTGTGAATCAACAAGAAATGCTTGACACGCTTTGAACACCACACGCCATAAGAATAAGTCATTGTATAAAGTGAAACAGATATCGTTTAACACCTTGCGCGTGCCAAACGAAGGAATTACACCCGTTGAATGATAACATATTTCTTTTTTTTTTTTTTATATAGAAATTTTTTCTTTGGTACAATACATACGATAGATACATAAATATAATAATAATAATATGCTATTATAAGCTTAATACAATTATTAATATTACAATTATATACATATATATTTTTAAATTATTCTCCCATAATAAGCAAATGCTTGTGTGTACGGGAGGAAGTATTATTTTGATTTTTTTTGTTTTTATTTATATTTAGTACTTTTTGAAATTTAGTTTAAATAAAGAATAATGCAAATGTATGTTTATATACATACATGTATATACACATATTTTTTAATTATTATTTTTGTTTTTTTAGTTAAGGTTTTCAGTATATTTTTTTTAATTGTGTTTTGAAATTTTTGAAACTGTCACAAAGGGATCTTATATTTTCTGGTAATTTATTAAAGAAATTTGTTCCCAAGTATTTGTAGTTTTGTTGGCCCAAAGTTTTTTTTACAAGTGGGAATTGGTAACATGTGTTTTTGCCTGAGATTTGCTGTGTTTTTGAAAGGTATGGTTTTGTTTAGGATATCCTCTTTGTAAACTTGTAAGCTTGTAAGGTTGAGTGATACAGAAAAAGAGTATTTAATTTACTGTCTTTAAATTCTTTGAATATGAGTTCAGATGGATAAATTTTTTTTTTCTTAATATTATTTTAATTATTAGTTTTTGCGCAATGTAAAGAGATTGTTTGTTAGTTTTATAAGCGCCACCCCATCCTATTATACCATATTGGATTATGGATTGACAGAAAGTGAAGTAGGTCATTCTCAGTAGTTCTTTATTTAGAATGTGTCTCAAACAGCTAAAAATATAGGTCAATTTTCGTTCTCTGTTTTTAAGAATGGTTATATGCGGTATCCATTTTAGACATTGTTCAATAGTGATTCCTAGATATTTGGTTGAAGTTTTCATTTCAATATTAGTACACAGTAAGTTACAGTGGTGTTGTTGAGTGTTTGGTGCAGAGTGGATCCTTATATTTATTTCAACGATAGCTATTATAACGATATTATTATAACGATAGCTATTATAAAAATGCTGACGCAGAACAGTGAAAAGTTATGGGATATTTTAATCCCAACTTAGAAAAAGATAATTACAATGATGCTCTGTTAAAATATTGTACTTACATCCATACATAATGTATTGTAAATATATATACGTAAATATCAGATAATCAACACCTCTGCCATTGGTCAACCCCGAGTAGTTCTCTACGTTTGGTGACGCAGAGGTGCCAGGGTTAATGGGGTGAGGTTCGTTCGGGTCTTTTTGGCGGATGTGTCTGTCCACTTGCTGTGCGGCGGGCCGGATCGAGAGAGAGACTGGTTGAGGGAGGTCTTTTGACCTCTCCAGACGGACTTTCTTGACCCATCGTCTTGGACCTCAGTTGAGGGCAGATGATATATGATGTTGAGGGCAGACCGCAGATGAGTTCATACGCCCGTCACTCCTGGATACTCTGACCCCCAAATTCCTACCTACCTTTTTTCCTTCCAGGAACTTCATCTCCTTTCTTTCCTTAAAAAATCCTCCATACAGCATCTCCTGAGACGATAAAATTAATTTCGTCAGTGCCTTTTGCGTGGAGCTAATATTAACATTTTTTTTTAAATAAATACACGGTGACCGAGGGAAAAGTGCAATAACCTTTAAAGGTGATTCTACATGATAGTAGAAGTAAAAAAAAATGAGGATATTCAGACCTGATCATTAATTTAGAGTCATTTTTTTGTTGTTTAAGGCAATTCACCCTAAAAAGAGTGATATGTGTAAAGTCATTTCAAGCTTAGTTTCTCTTCTGAATAGTGATCTTTCACCAGGGCGACACTAATAGTACCAACGACTATAAAGTAGCGTGAACAAAAAAACTCCATTCAAAAACTACAAATTTCATGATGCCCAGATCTCTCAATAGGTGTTAGCAATAAAAACTCTCGCCTATTACTTTTAAGAACTGATTTGATGGTAGGTATTATCGTAATAAGCAAAGATATTCAAATTCAAAGAGATATGCCATGATGTCCGTGCGACTGTCGCTGAATTACGGGCTAGATAATGCGCGTTGTTTGCATACGAAAAGAATTTTTTTCATTTTCTTGATTTTTTTAAGGTGTGCATTATTATTGGTTAACAATATAGTTTGAATACGGAAAGAATTTGTTTATTTAGTTTAGCGGTCGTTTAGTTTATTCGTTAATTGGTAAACAACTCCGGCGACACCCGGAAGCGCAGTCTCACCTAGTAAAAACGGCGTATAGCACATCTCCCTATATTTCAATATCTTTGGTAATAAGTGAGTAATGCTTTCTAGAATATATTTAAACGTTTGTAAGGCGATTCTATTCCCGTGGTTATGAATTTTATTATTTGTACCATACTCCCTGTGTTTGTTTACCGAGTACAGTTAGTAATACAAAAGTTTTCGTTTTTATTTTGAAATTATGCCTGAATTTAAATACAAAATTATTTTTCTGTGCAGTCGGTACCTAATTATTAAAATTATCTTATTCGTATTTTCTGAGTAGAAATTATTCGTTCTCTGTCTGTCGCTTTTTAGTATTAGTTAAATTAAGCATGTTCTACGTAACTGTAAGTTATGTACCTACCACCTACCTCTAGTTAATATTAGTTAATATTACATTAATTACCCCTCTCTGTTACAATTATTGGGACTCGATACATTAAAAGAAAGAAGAATTTGTTCAGACCTATTTTATTTATTTAAAAACGTTACCAACCTGTTGAACTCCCCTGAACTTCTTTCGTTAATATGTTTCCATGTACCTAGTCGATCAGTTCGTTTCAAATTAATTTATCATTGCAACAATACAGGATCTAATGCTGAACTCAATTCTATAATGAATCGCCTGCATGTACTTAGAAATAAATATGTTTTGGATGAATCTATAAACATTGCTAGTTTTACCTCATACAAACACTACTTAATTAAAACTGTCTGTCAGCGCTTTTCAGCTTGATTATAATCAAATACAGTTTTAAAGTATTAATTTCTTAATACATATTGTCTGGGATTTATAATATGTTGTATTGTATTTATAATAACCTACTCGTTGTTGTTTTTATGTTGATACTACAATTTATATTGTTCTTTTTTATGTATTTTATATTTATATTTTTTTATATTTTTATCTATGTATATTCCGTATTCATATGTAAAATAATTGTAATATTTTTGTAAAAGCCGCTTTAATCGGCGTTAATAATAATAAATAAATAAATAAATAAATATAACATTCAAATCAAGTACAAACTTATGTAGGCTATGTTTGTTAGAAGTGTTTTTGGAACATTGTTATCATTTGGAACCTTGAAAAAGGATTCTTCTGCACCCCAAACAAGGGGTAGACATTTCTTGTTGCGGAAGAAAAATAACAAAGAGGAGAAGATTCGTATCGTTTCGCGCACCTGCCCTTATTGAAACCTTTAACTGAAAGAATAGTTTGAAAAATTTCAATGTCGAATTTCATTTATGTTATTATGTAAACATTTCAAATTATGTCGTGTTTGCAAAAGTGAATTGTAAACTCTGAATATATGAGTGTGGTCTACTCCGTATATGAAATATGAGTGTGGTCTACTCCGATTTAAAAGAAATACACGTCGTATTTTCTTATTATGTAAAACAGAAAGCTTCCATTTTTTTAAATATAAAATAATACAAAATATTTACGGTTGAACATATATTAGGTATTGCAGTGGAGGTGTAGGCATGACTAGGGATTTTTTTATATGAATACCGCACAAGAGTCCCAACTGCTCCCGTCTGAAGCCAGTAAGACTATGGCATCCCCAAAATTCGGGTATATTGTGAGACTGAAGGTGGGGGGGAGGGAAAGGAGATAGGGAAGAGGAAGGCGGGGAAGTACCTGGCTATTCAGATCTGATCACCAAACACGGCTTATGCCTTTTCAAGCAACGTTTCAATTCTGAATGGTGGTCTTACACCAGGGTGATACTGAGAGTATTTTCCACTCTGAAACGTGCCGCAAATATACTATATATTATTTTAAATTAATAAACTGTGAAATAAAACAAATTAATCAAATAAAATTTATTTGCCACGCCGGGATTCGATCCCGCGACCTTCGGTGTGCCTTACCGCAGGTCTACACCTTACCATATACATGACACTAATGTACTTAGAAATATAGTAATGTGTTATTTCAACATGAAAGTTAACCAGAATGACATGAATAAACAACGATGTATTATATTAAATGAGACATCAAGGGAAAAAATAGGTATCTCTTTCGTACATCCAATTAGTCCGATTTGACCTCCAACGCTCTGTCACTGAATGTTCTGATGATTATCACCAGTGGAACATGTTTCCACGAGATAATAGTATTCAATAGCGCCTATAATTGTTAGTTTTTATGTAAATAAAGACATTATTTGCATATCCCTTGAAACCTTCAAATTTTATATACATCAATAGAGACGTCAGTAAGTAGCAACATACCCCTTGGCAAGTTGTGCGAAGACAACCCTTCTATTTTTCCATATGAAATGCACAGCAGATCGTGGTGCCGCCCAGGCAGTAGTTGTTTGGTTAATACAACTTAAAGCATTTTAGAAGGTATGGCTTTATATCAAATTATTGTGTTTCCAAAGTGAAACCTTTTTACTCCTTCAGAATATTAATATCTTTTCAGTTCGTCTCAGAAATTCTAAAATTGAAAATTTCATCAAAAGTTATATAAAAAATAACTCTATTTTCGACACACAAACACGCCCAAAATGTACATATTGGGGTTCTTACGAGAAAACAAATTTAGTTTAGTGAACTGTCTAAAATTTAAAGATAATCATATTAGTTGCCGTACCGCTCGCTGTGAAATATCATTTAATCGAAATACGAAGAAAAATACCACAGCATAAGGGGATGAAGATTTTTAAAATTTCCGACCATGTCGCGGACAGGTTTGCCAACATCGTAAAGCTATAAATCCTAAGAATTTGTCGTATTAGTCAAGATACAGTCAACTTTCCTGTTCTACGAAAATTTATGTTACAGTAGACATGTCACAAAGGGTTATTATTATAGTTAATGAGTTTTAGAAATGAAAGCTGACTCCAGTATTTACAGTATTCCTAAAATAACGGAATTATTAATGTAATAAGGCATTTCAGATATAAAGTCTTGTAATCGTTGTATTCAAAATATTTTTATTAAGTTATTAACTTGTTGTTTACATTTTTCTCTTGAAAAATGGGGGTTCTAAAACTGGTTTGTTAATTATTCTGTTCGTTCATCGAATTGTTAAACGGTTTAGTAAACGGAAACATACTGCGCGCGGAGTAAGGGATTAAAAATGCGAACCTTTTTTATTCACACGCCCAAACAAATACCTGACTCTAATTCACTTAAAAAGGCAATGAATGAATTACGGTTCTACTGCGAGAGTCCAACGCACAGGGGAGTTATTTTAATTTTTATCCGAAATCGGGTGAAAGCCTTCCACAATAATTTTTGATTACATGGAAAACTTTCGCGAGGCTTTTGTTTGCCGCAATAAATACTGCACCGACGCTAAAAATCCCAGCGTTTTAAACATTTTACATAAATCATAAAGTGCGCCACTTTTACCGTGAACGCCACCAACCCCGACACTGCCCGCGTGAGGCGGGTAGACCTAGCGGCGAAGCCTGAATCAAACCGATTCACACTCATGTTATCGTAGGCCGGATATTAAACACAATCACACCCTTTGGTTATGAAAACCCTTTATTTTTACATCGGAGGCATTTTTCTTTATTAAATTTATAATATTATTGCAAAATTTGAGTGTTAGCATTAAAGGGTTTCAGGAAAGGACATTGGATATAAGAATTAGTAAAGTGAATTACTCAACCGATAAAAGTTGAAATGACATAAAACCAATCTTGCGGCTGAACAAAAAATGTTCGACGGCCATTCTTAGGTTTTTGTTTTTTTTTCTTAGTTACAATGTTACACCACAAAATAAGCTAAACGTACGTAGAAATTATTAACAAGTAAAATTCAATCACTACAGCTAGTTTGCTGGAAAAATCGTGAAAAATGCGTAAATCAAAAGTATTCGTGATTATTATACCTACTTTTTGTTGCTGACTAACGGTACCATAATATGGTCTAAGTTTTGGATTACTTTTTCCTTAGTACTCTCACCTTTAGCAGATTAACTATATTAAAATAGTTTAAAGTGCTCAATTATGTTTAATGCATTGAATGTTATAGCATGAATAAAATGACAATCGTGTAACTGAAATCAAAATACGTTTTTGTTAAACAGTATAAAGTTTTGTCATTAATGTGAAGTTTAACAATTTCATAGTTAAGTTCGGATTGAATTAATGACTGCATTATTTCAACTAAACTTCAGAGTATATATGAAACTCGAAGAAGCGTTCATAGGTTAATTTAAACCAAAACGCCATATTATCAAAAAAACGATATGATATTAAGTAGGTTACTAAACATGTCGGGCGCCATGTCATTTAAACATTTTGACAAAGTATTTAAACACAATTATTTGATAAACAAATAATTGAAAGAATATAAAAAATCATAATAGTGATTTGAATTTTACTCCGGGAGATGAACGTCAGCTTCCAAGCCTTGCTATTTTCCAACTAAAGCGTAGAAACTTTCAAATGACCAGCTGCCATACTGACTTAGTCATTGTTATATAATCAAACAGATTCGAACCGTGTTGATAAAAAATCATTACATTTTGCCTAGTGTATACGAAAACAATAAATTGACAAGTATACACTTACTTCTCGCACGTACTAGCTCAATAAGGCATCTCGTGTTTGCAATTCGATGATGATCGATTCAAAAGAATCACCATTCCAAAAGGGGTGTTATAGGTTCATAAAATGAATAAAACGACCTCTTTTGCTATTCAAATGCCTCATGGAATGTATTTTAGCTAACGATTCTACGCGTTCAGGAAAAGCTTGTAATCTCTCGGTGGACGCGTTAATTTACTAATTTTAAGTCGGTTTCACATAAAGCAAATCGGAGAATAAAAATAAATAACAAGAAATAAATGTACATTAGCCAAAATGTTGCCCTGTATCTTGGATGAGAGACGTCGAATACCACTGAGTTGATTCCTAATCAATTTAACTTTATTTGATTTGATTTTAAGAACACGTGTTGCGAATGTTGTAATTTGAACACAAAGGCACAGGAGAGCCCATGGGTCAAAAACCAAGAAGACCACAGGAGATGTCTAGAACTCCCGGCTGACGGTTCTAATCCACCACCCTCTAAAATATTGACCAATGAAAATGCACGTCAGTGTTGCCATCTTTTGAGGGACAAATATTAATTATTTAATGTTTAATTGTTTGAAAATTCTTTTTAAAACAAGATGTGCAAGTTACCATAAATCTTTTCTGGATAGTACTGTTTATCCGGGGTCAGGTATTTTAATTCGCTACAATTTTTGAGGAAACATTTACTCTGGAGAAAGTAATCCGAGAAAAGCTTATGTTTACCGAAATGCTTGTATTGGCAAAATTTAAGAGGTAACCGCTCGCGGAGGCCGTCACTAGTTAGGTTCACCAACGGTGGACAGAATTGTTAGTACTCTGGCTATATAAGCAGAGCACGTGGGACGTGGTACGGTTGTAGGGAGCAGGATGTGGGATGTCGGAGGTAGGGATCCCGTGTAGAGTGCAGGTCCAGGGTAGGGGAAGCTAGCCCCCAGTAACCAGCAGACACGGCCGGCGGGGGGAGGTGCGGCAGGTAGCTGTGGCATTGTATTATTCATCCCTCCCCCCTAATCCTGAATACGATTTGTGGTTTTACGAGGAAATTATTGTTTGCAACGGCCCCAGACTAGTATTTCGCGAACAGATTGAGCGCCGACCACCGCGTTGTGAAGTAAAATACACATATCATTCATAAGTACCTACAATATAACGGACACGGAAGCATTATTGAAACTGATTGTTGAAGCGTTGTTCATGAACTATGTATTATTACCATGTCGAATGGAAGATTACTTGTTATTGATTTTCAAAGAAAAATATAATTTATTTGGTGCATATTATACTATTCTTTTACATTATGCTTTTTTTCGTACTAAGTGTTTTTTTACTGTTTTGCACGTTTTTTTTCTTAAAATATATGTTTTTTTACATTAGTTCTACACAAAAAGCCATTAGAAAAATAATAGGCCTCAGAGCCTATCTTTAGGGATGCTGTGTGCAGGGTATTTTTAGGAAAGAAAGTAGATGAAGTACTGGTAAGAAAAAGGTATTAGGGGTGGGTAGGAATTTGGGGATCAGTGTCTCCAGGATAGAGATTCCTGCTGGAGAAGTCAAAAGGTATTTCTCAACCAATCGACACATGCATCCACCATCAAGATCCAGACAAACCCTACCCCATGAACCCAGGTACCCGTGCTAAGTCATCAAATCTAGCGAACCTGCATTTGGGATATCCCATGTCAGAGGTTTTGGTTATCCAATGAATGATTCCCGTGCCAGCGACTCCCATAACCGCCCACCAAATAAAAAAATTTAATAATTAATAATTATTTATTTCAATTTTATAGAGAACATCTCAAATGCGTTTCTACGTTATTTTAAGTTAACGTAATTTATATAATATTGCATGGTATAAATAAGTAATATAATAGGTATAATAGTTACACTGCCTTGGAAGTCGACCAAGTAACTTTGTAAAATATCCACGTGTTAGAATCGAAGTATCTACAAGTTTATTCGGTAAAGACAAACCTACTAGAAGAAAATATATTTTTTATTTCCACTCCTCGCTAATTTATAGTCACGCCTCCATCCCCACTTCAACACCTAATATATTATATTCCCCCGGAGTTATTTTTTATTATTTGATTTGCCTTGATGTTGTCCTGATACCGGTCAGCGTCAACATTAAAAAATGTGGTTTAAAACAAAGTTAAATTGTTTCACTTAATTTTTATTCTATTTTAATTAGCTTTCCAATTCATAAAAAAAACTTTACAATTATAATTTTTATGCGTACATGTTACAGTCTCAACAAGTTCTGACTTTTTCATTAAGTCAACAGATTACAAGAACAACACATTTCTTTATTTGTATTTACGTTAATTTACGAATCACGTATCTAATAGGCATTTACTCATATTTAAGTGATTCTGTGTTAAACTCTCCCTCGAATTCCAATTTAAAATAAAATCAGAGATTTTTATTAACGCGACTGTACAACAAAAAAGGCGAACAAAAAATAAAGTACCAAATACAAAAAAGCACAAAGACCAAACAAAGCCAAAAAGTTTCTTTTAAAAAAAATGGAGCAATCTGTATTTAACTTTTTATCTGGTGGCCTAAAATAAATCTTCATTAGGGTAAATTGTTAACCTTTGCAACCCACCAGAGGTCTGCGAGGGTTCGGTGTTAGTCCATTAGTTATTAACGTTCTACGATAAAATTTTGGATAAACCCATCGAATATGAAAGGTTAACTCATACGTGTATGGGTTCATAAAAATATTGCCGTAAATTCGAAATGTTTTTTGGGGTTATTTTCGGGCGGGCTACTGTCTTGGAATACAACGGACTTTATGTAGTGTTGGGTTAAGCAGTGAATAAACTTGATTTTTACCCTTTTAACTATTGTGTGTTTTCAATTTTATGATAAAATAATTATGTGTGTTTTTCTTTGTTACAAATTACTTACCGATACATAAGTACGAAAGCTTGTAGATATGTGGACAGACATGGTAATTTTATGAATCCTTTAATTGTATATAATAAGTTTCTGTTATTACATTATTACTTGCCAGTAGTTCTGTGAATAGTAGATCTCGCGTTCAAAAACGTACGTTTCTAATTTTCTTTTATCTGTATATATACAAAACGATTGTATGTTTGCTTGCTTGTTTATTTGATCTTAATGTATTGCTATATTAAATAAATCTTTATGTATTGTTACATTGGAAATGTTCGAAACTTTCAAAACATCTTCTTTCAACCCAAGAGAAGCTTTCTGGATTATTACATTCACATGACAATACATCTGAATTTTTTTTTAAACATTACAAAAACTCTTACCAAACTGTCAACCATGTCACACTTCGAGAATGACATTTTGCAAACCAGCGATTGTTCTTAATCAAAATTCAGTTTTCGAATAAACTCTTTAAATTAATAAGAAGTACCTACTCACCTATGATACTCATACAAATTGAATAATTTGAATCCAATCTAGAATTATAGGTATTTTAAATAGTTACCAAAATTAATTGATTTTTCAATAATAAATGATTTTTTTCTTTGATTGTCCTTTATGCGTTCCTAAACTATTCATCCGATTGCGATGAAACTTTGGCGATTTGATGTGAGCATACCCGCGATAGTTTCTTTACGTAATAGTGAGCTCTGGCGATATTAAATTATTTCCTGTACTATTGTGCAAAGGACAAGCAGGGAGAAACTATTTCATCATTTACGTGGCATTGCAACGTATGCCGAAAACTCGCTAGTTTTTAATAAATCAGAAATATTATTTCCTATGAAATCAAAAGATCTTTAACTATGGAGGTGCGTTTAAGCTATCTGTTTAACCTATCTGTTTAATTAATAAACACGACGATTTCAAATTAAAAAAGAACGTTTACTTAACCATTAAAACAGCCTCCATATTTGAACCGGAACAGAAAGTAATAAACAAATTTCCAGAAAATCCGCCGAGTTAAAACAGGACTTTGCTAAGATCAGTCAATTATAATAAAATAGGTATGTGTTTTGAAGATATTAAGATGTGAAAATAGTTTTTCAACGCCAAATGTTCATACATTCACGCTAATACTGTGTGTCAACCAGTCAAAACAAATTATAATCGTGTTATCCGTAGCGGAAAACTATATAAAAAGGGAATTTCTTATTTCACAAGCCGTATGTTTTTAGCGCGTCACGCGTCACCTCTTCCCGTGGCGGAGGCTGTGACAGGACATCCGTCTTCATCAGATACCGCATATTTCATCTTGTTTCGCGTTATTGGACATGTTTTCGTGTACTGGTTCGCGGTACACGCTGAGGTGTGGTCTAACTGTCTAACGCACGTCACTACCCTACTAACGACCCATTCAGAATATCTGTGATGTTTGAAACACAACAAATATATTGACACGATGAATTCTGGCTTGTACCAACATAAAAGCATACATTTTACTTGTAGGACTTTTATTTTTTTTTAAACCCTTGGGCGTTTTTTCAACTTTAATTATAGTTTATCAAATTATTGACAATTTTAATTTGTTCAAAGCCAGCTGCCTCTTTGATCATTAGCACATTTTCTATTTCGTTTTTTTCTTAACGATGTCATCTGAAGATATTCGATTTTTAAAGGTTGTTTTTGTGTATTACGTGCCCAGCGTAATTCCAATTTAGTTTTAGTGTTTTTACGATAATGTTCTGATACTAACTAATCAGAATAAAGAGATTGCTTGTGTAGTTATTTACTGTATCGTACGACTATTGCGGTGTAAGAGGGGTCTTGGGGCCTGGGTTTCAAATTAATTCAAACCATTTTGAAACATGCTCCTGAATATATATTTTGTGCAGAAATATATATATATTTTTTTTGTGCAGAAATATATATTTTTTAAAACATATGTGCAGTTTTAAAAAACCTTAAGAAAACTAAACTTCGAGAGAATGATACGAATGCGGAGTATCACAAGAAGGATAATTGTAGGGTTTATTTATTATAATGTTGTTACCAAGTTTGAAAATTCATTTTATATTTTTTTCTATGAAGCACCACACAAAATCGAGGAAAGTAGGCTACTGCACAAAGAGGTCACCGATTAGTCTGCATGTGTTTGTCTCTTTTTAGTTTCGCTTGTTTCCAATTCATCGAATTTCAAATCACAGCGGTGCTAAAGAAGTTTTCACTTCAAAATGTTTTACAATACCTATCATCATTTTTTGTAAATATTTACAAACCGATTATTACAGCCAGTCAGTCAGTCATTTGACTGGTCAGTGGCCGGGTTGGCAATGCGTTTCGGTCCCACCCAGGCATCAAAAGAACGCTTGATGAAAAAACCCTCCATCACAACAAAAGCAACATTTTCCACTTTCTGTGGTGGTATTAGAAGATTTTCATACATTGTCATTTGTAACCTGATAATGTTCACCTTTCATTAAAATATTATTTGTCTGCACTAAATATAGCTAGGAACAATTCTTATTATTGGAAAATGTGAACGCTTCTTTCTAACATCAAAAAAGCTAACTATTTTTTTGATTCGTGTATCCGTTTAATGACCTCCCTTCTAAAACCCCTAGGCACCAAAAAAACTGGAAAAAAGCAATATCATAATCAGTCTGATAGAATAGGCAACCTTAGCTTTGTGAAAGTGTTGAACTTTCTAACCCACACGACAGGTGGAAAATCCCAGGATTTTTTTTGAGAAACTAGTCATTATTATTGAGCCCTTCACCACCAATGCCATGTCAGGAGCAGAACAAACGCTTGCTAAGCACCCGATCTCTCATTCAATAAAAGACTAACTCCACGGCACTTCAATTTTGTAGTATCCTCTTATGGAAGACGGAAAAATAAGTATAGCATAAAGTAGGACACTGCGTTATAACTGCGCAGAATTCCTTCAGGCAGAAGACTGTAAAACTCCTCGCCACAGATCTTTGATTTAGGAATAAGAATATCATATTTCAGGAGATGTTTTATGAGGCCATCATTTCAGCGAAGCGTCGCAGAATATGCACTCTGCGAGAAAATATTCCCGTGTTTCACAAGAAAAGATGTCATCCCTTCCCTAGGGCCACAGTCTAACAAGGAACTATGATATTCTTGTGTTTATAATTCTGTAGTTATTTGATATGATTGCATAACCACGGAAAAGCAAACGCTATCTGAAAATATTTAATATGGATCGTAATATTTTATCGTGACTTTTTCTTAACTAACTTTTTTCTGCTTGTTTATTTTTTAGCGGGCCGGTTTCTCTTTAAATTGTACTACTCTGAAAGAGACCGCTATAAGGTGAAATCGACCCTGTCAAAAAAAACAAGTGGAAAAAAGTTATAAACTTGGAGGAATCAGGTTTATTAATCAATTAAAAATAATATTACAATGAAATTTCACAATGAATTATCTGTTTCAAAATCTGATAATTTTTAATTAATTGTAATTTTTTTAGAAAAATATGACAATTAATGATAAAAGTCTAAATCTGATCTTTCGGGTCTAATAACGACTTGGAAAGGGCTAATTCGCATTTTTTCTTAATTAATAAAATGAAAAAAAAGTTCTAAGCTAATTTCTAGCAAATTAAAAAATATGTTTATTAATTTTTAAAAAACCTTAACTGTGAGCCTTTTCAATCCTTTCATTAATCCTTTTTATTAATGATGTCACAAAAGTTTTTTCTCATACACGTTTCTGGCTATTTGCGGATGATCTTAAGATTATTAAATCCCACCTTGACTGTTTATTATTTCAACTTGATATTGATTCATTTAACGATCCGTGCAAAATAAACTGCATGGAACTTAATGTTGATAAATGTAAAATTTTGTCCTTTAAAGAACCAAAAAACCTATTCAGTTTGATTACAAACTAAATAGTGTTTTTCTATCTACTGTCACATCTATCAAGGACCTTGGGGTCACTCTGGACTGCAAACTTTCTTTCCGTGATCATAATAATAACATCGTAAATAAATCACTTAAATTAATCGGCTTCATTCATAGAATTACCTCTGACTTCAGACATATAAAAACACTTAAAACTCTTTACTTTTCGCTTGTTCGCCCTCACCTTGAATATGCAAGTGTAATTTGGTCTCCTTTCTATGCTGTCCACATTTGTCACATCGAATCCGTACAACATCGCTTCCTGAGAGGAATTGCTTGGAGGTTAGGTCTTGGAAGAGGCGAGTACTCATATGATGAAATTGAACAAATTTTAAACATTTCTTCTTTAGAAAAACGTAGAAAGGACTCTGATCTAATTTGCATATTTAAAATTATCAACAGTATTACTGACACACCTGATTTGTTACAACTCATCCAGTTCAACATCCCTTCCCGTAGACTCCGAAATAATGAATTGCTGTTCCTCAATCAACATTCTACTAATTATGGATACCATTCTCCTTTATCCAGAATGTCTAGACTTGTCAACGCAAGTCAAAGCATTGAATTTTTTGATGTAAAACTAAATGACTTTCGGCAGTCGATAAGCAATATTTAAATGCTTCTTCATGCTTTGACTTGTAGTGTCTTCTATATGTACTTTTTACATTGTCATTGCTATTCATTTATATGTGCTCTACCTTCACCATCACCTCTGCTTTTTTTATTCGTGTTAATTAATAAATAAATAAATTACAATATCGTTAAAAAGAAATAAAATCAATAAAGCTAAAATTACATACATATTTAGCAAAAAAAACAAATAGGTTTTCGGCACTTATTCCGCTTTTAGTTCCCCACTGCCTACAAAGCTGAAATGCCTATACCCAGAAATACAGTATCATTATTTTCATCTGTTTGAGTATGTTACCTGTGAAAGCTTTGCCTCTCTAATGCAGAGTAAAAACAACGTCACTCGCCTACCTGTTGACGTGGAAACTATGTAGGTACACTTTGTCGTGTGCAGCATTGTCTCTGAAGACGGAAATGCACAGCAGTATTCTACAACTACATTAATCCTATAATATTATGACAATAATAACGCTGAGATACATCGTATCAACATCAAAGAAAGCTCATCATTTTCACAGCAAAGAAGAAGTCAAGAAGAAATGTTTGTAACATTTATTCTCGATATGTGTGCTAGAACTTCGTTAAAAATATTTTTTTTAAGTGAAACGGAAATGACGCATTATAGTAGTACCTACGAAGCGTCAAACTGCGCTCATTGGCTGCTTTGATTATGATCTCACTTTTCAAGGTTGGGATTGTTTTGGTGAAGTTTCGCTTTTACCGCGTGTAAACTGCACTCGATATTTTTTTCCTCTAATGATTCTAGGACAACGCAAATAGTTTTAACTAGTAAAATAGGTTAATTTTATCTTTAAAGAATCTTGAGCAGACGGTTTAGTTTTAGTCTAAATTATAGAAAACATGAATAAGCTTACGCAGTCGCTCCACAGGAACACAATAAGGCAAATATTTTTTGTTGAAGTGAAAACTTCTTTGAGATTTGAAACTCGATGAAACGTAAGGCGACACGAAAAATAGACAACCACAAACATCTAAAGGATTTAGCCTGCGAGAGAATGAAGAAGCCTGAGATAGAAAAATCGGTCTGCTCTTTATGCGGTGCTTTGTAGCCTCCCCACTATTGTCTACTTTAGTTTTCTGAAGGTTTTACTTCTACTTATTGTATTGTTTTAATATTTCACTATATCGGTAAAATAGCTTGTGTTTTTTTTAATATATATTGCTAGGTGGTAATAGTGGGTGTGGAGAGTTGGACGGATGAGAGTGAGAGAAGTCAAAATAATAACACACGGTTAACCATGGTGATTTACAATTTGCTATTATTTTATCTACTACATTCTTTGCCGATCTAACCTTGATGAAAATTATGATGATAAATGAATATTATAATGTAAAACTCTACTCAGACAAAGGGTAAATAATACTCATATACTCGTACGCCTTTTCCTTAGATAAATATCTACTTGTGATTGGTTTATGGGAAACACAAACTAATTCGTTTTGGGGGAATTATTCCCAAATAATCATTAAAAGGAAACTGGCTAATTTAAGACAAAACTATGTCTCTTTCCTTCGAATTTCCACTCATTAATTTACTAATTTAGACTCGTTATGGACGTCAGCTCGGTTTCCCTTTTTTCTGAGAAGACTAATTAAAAGAAATAGACATTTTTTTACTTTCGTGACCAGCACTTTGTGTTCATCGAATTTATTTGGAGGTTATTCAATGGGTTTTTTTCACTTTGAAAGTAATTGGGCTAAAAGTCATCTGACTGGAGTATTTTGGCTAATTAAAATATAAGAGAAATTTGTGGCCAAATGGAAAAGAAAATAATTTCACTTGTCGAGTTAATATTACTCAGAAAATTAAATTAGTGTTAGAACCAAAATATATCCCTTTTTTATAATAATTCTAGAATCTTCACCGATGAGTGGAGAATTTTCTATAATACTAACATTTTAAATTGAGTGTAATGTAAAATTGCGGACCAGTAAAAACATGTTAGAATAATATGTTAATTATCTGTTTTCTTTCGTCTTTGATTCTCCAATATTTTGAGTAAAAAAATACAAGAATTCAGCTGCATATTAAAATAAATCATTCTAAAAAACAATTAAATCATACATTTTTGTATAAGTATTCTACTTTCGTGATAATGTATTCACAAATATGTAAATATTACGTTTTAAGTACAAAGGTTAAAAAATGTTCATGTAATGCTCTTTGGAAAAAACACCCCCTTTCTGAAGCGACGCCTTTCCCTGATTTTAAAACTCATCATTTTATTTTGACACGACCCACTTTTAATATTTACACACAGAATAAAGCAATTATAAAAAGTGTAAATTCACGAAAACACTCGTTAATAAATAACTATCTTATCTTTTGATATGATTAATTTGTTATTAATCTGTCAGATTACAGTGGCGGGGCATTTAAAAGGCCGGCCCCTACGAAACCCGAACAGGAAGCTCGGCTCCGCTAAAGTCTTTAATCACTGCCAACTCCGACAAATTTAAAAGGCGAGAGCAAGATAAGTCACGTCACTAGGACTGGGGTTGCGGACGCGGCCGCCCCGTGCCTCTACACTGTACTTATACCTACACTATACTGCCTTATTCATATCTACAGCCTTGCCGTGTTAACACAACCTTCAGCGTGTTTCGTGATAGCGCTTAACTGGACGACGAGCGACGAGCGACTTTCAGGCCAAGTGCTGAAATTTTGTTTGTACGCTTACAAGACAAAGTGATGGACAAGTTTTTTTGTGAAAAATAGAAATTCGGCGTCTGGGAGGATATTTTGTGTGGGCAAACTACATAAATTTTCATATTTTATGCTCGACCTTCAATAAAACGAGATCTGTTTTCACAGAAAAGGTTTTCGTACCGAAAGATAAATTATACAAAGAGAATAAATTGGGATTTTTTGCCGGTGTTTCTCAGCATATCAAAAAATCATGGACGGTTTTTTTTTTTTTATCAATCGTTGTCAAAATTTGTACCCTAGCCATTCTAAAGTCTTACTAATTCAAACCAAAACTATTATAGTGATAAGATTTTCGTGAACAAAAATATGCTCATTGTGGCAGTTGGGCATTTTTTTAAATATCTTTGTTTATGTAAGCATAAGGGACTTCTCTTAAAATTTTATTATTACCATGACTTATAAAATGTACTTAATAAACAAACTGTATTTTTGATAGTTATTCGTGGAGTAATGTAATAACCATTGGAGCATATAAATATTCGAAAATACATGTCGTTGTCTTTCCAGTGGTTTATAAAAAGTATAAGGTATATATAGTACTATTTAGTAATAGTTTTATGTAATAATATATTTTATATCATAAACGGAAACCCGTCTTTTTTAGGGTAATAAATTAAATAAACCTTCTTACAAGAGAAGAATTGGATTTTTACCTAAAAGAAATTTCGGAGAAAGAAATCGCGGAATATCTGACGCCCTCGCTTATAATCTGCAAACCTTTTCATTTCGGAGGTTGGACGTTTCCGAATCGAAATAAGATAAAAACCCAATTTCCATGTAAAGCGTCTTACCTTTGGTATTCCGTGTCTTCGCTTTGGTATCCGAGCTACCAGCTTCCAGCTTCCAGCAAGGAGACTCTATCTTCAGGCTGCACAGAGAACAGAGAGGAACCAGTAGCTCGTATTAATCCGCAAGATAAATGAACGTATAAACCTACCCTTTATTATTTCTAGGCCAAAAATAGGGTCTTTAATATTGAGTTATTTTATGCCATTTTCTTACCACGTTATTTAAATTTTTGTATGTTAGTGCTTTTTTAATGGAAGTAAATATTTTTCAGGTAATACATCACCTAGAGTCTCTGGAGGAGCATCTGCGAAAGGTAGCTATTTTATCAATTTAAACTATTCAATCATTTTTACTATCATCAATTTCATTTTGGACTGGTAGATCGGAAAGGGGGTTTAAAATAATACGAGGTTTGTCTTATAGTTAAAATGAATGACGAAGAGTTTTATGTATTGCACAATATTATGAGTTTGATATGTCCCTTACATAAGGACGGCGGAATAAATACTTTGAACGCATTAAAAATTATACGAATTTTGTATTGTTGAATTTTTCATACTTTTATAATGTTACGTATGCACACATCCGAAATAATATTCTTTATAATACAAATTCGTTATTTTTTTTACATTTTAAAGAGAGCTCAACAAAAACGGAAGAGTTTTTATATAACGATTACAGGAGACAAAATAGATTTTAAGGTAAAAGAGGATGATAATGAGGCCGAAAAAGTTTTTTTTTTAATATAATACATTTATGTACAATTTTTTTTTTAATTTTCATCATTTCAAAAATTGGCAAATAATAGTGGCAACCTACAATGGTGGCAACCTAAAACCCACTAGTCTTATTATGCTTTTCATAGATTTTCTTAATTTTATTTTTTCATTGTTTCATTAAGTTTATTTCCTTTAATTTCCATACATCTCTATATATTTTACTTATTATTTGACTTCCATTAGACATTTTGAAAATGCCTCTTCTTTATGTTAAGTTATTTACATATATTATATGAATGTATTTTTACATTGTTGCAATATTGTAGTATTTACAGGAATCACATCGTTTGATTTGTAATTGGTCGATTTTTACTTTCTAAACTTCTATTTTCCATTTCTTACTGTTTTTCAAGCTCCCTAGAACTGTCTTTTTCGTCTTACAGTTATTATACCTGATACTATGTTATATTATTTAAAAGTCGAAGGGCGTTGATATTGTAAATAGATAATTATTTAAAAAAAAACGCAAATTGTCCAGTAAGAAAAAGTCAATATACTATCATGATTTTCGATAAACCTTTTTTGATAAAAGTTTATTTTCCTAGGTAAATTCATTTAAAGGGTTCATTTACGCGTGCTCTCGGTGAGGCCACAATATAAAAAGGGATGAATTGATGCGAGAGGAATAAATACTCGCGTCGCTCGCCCGTAAAACCAATACTTCTGTTACAATGGCCGCCCGGACAAAAGGAACCGCACTATCTCACTACCCCACTACCACGTACTAGCCGTATTACCCTCGGCGGAGTGGTGGATTCCACTGAAAAGGGACGGACTCTGCGTATGTGCCTTCATAATTTAAATATTAATTTGCTGTTATTTCATTATTAACCCTTAACCTTTGGTTGAAAGTCAAGTTCTTGCTACGAAGTAATGCTTCAGCGCATAGTTATATTATTTTTGAACTGAAATAATTTCCGACGGTTTTCGCAAAACGGATTTATACTATTTTCACTATAGAATTATTCATTACTTTATGTTTTTTATGTATTTCTTGGGCGTTAACTATTTAAAAAATTCTAAACATTTTGTTATATTTTATGACAGCAAATTTTTTTTATTTTTTTTATTTATGACCATTGAAAAAATTCAATATAAAGTAGTTTTTTTTTTGTATTTCTTGGGCATTAACTATGTAACAATTTCTAGACATTTTGTTTTGAAGAGTTTTAATTTTCAATGTACATTTGTTACTTAAATTTTAAATTTTCTGCGACCGGTTTCGACACATCCGTGTCATTCACGAGTAAATTTAAAACTAACTTAAAAATTCTATACAAGTAAAAAAATTAATTAGGTGGGGGTAGTGGGAGGGGAGATTTTGGTGGAGTGGGAAACATCGTAATTAAAGGTGATATTAACTTAATTAATAATAACATAATAGCCTTACGATGTTTCCAAGTAACGTTGACTCCTACCACCTTTCTCCCACTCCTCCAAAATCTCCCCTCCCACTACCCCCACATAATTAATTTTTTTACTTGTATAGAATTTTTAAGTTACATTTAAGATTGCTCGTGAATGACACGGATGTGTCGAAACCGGTCGCAGAAAATTTAAAATTTAAGTAACAAATGTACATTGAAAATTAAAACTCTTCAAAACAAAATAAAGTAGTTTATTCACAGTCTTCATCCGTTTTAAAATATCGATAAAAGAGGTAGAATAGATAATCTCAAAAAAACAGAAAACCACAAAACAGTTCACTCGCTCAAGGTTCGCCAATTTTTGATATTTTTGAAATGATTACAACCTTTCATAATAAAACGTTTGTTTATTTTTTTAGTTTCGCATAAAGCGGTAAATAAAGTTAATAAAAAAAGTCACCCCAAGTGGTTCACTACTTTGGATGCCCAATTTCATGGGGTAATTTCATAGGCGGCGGATATGTCTACCCACCAACTGCGTGGCAAGTTGGATCGTAAGTCAGTGGTTGAGGGAGAACTTTTGACCTCTTCTGTTAGACTCTCTCAACCCATCGTCTTGCACCGCAGTGTGAGAATGGATTCATACGTCAGTCATTCCTGGACACGCTGACCCTCAGATTCCACCAATTCAATTTTCCTCGGGGTCTCATATGTTGAGCTAATGTAGTGTAATCAGCTTTCGAAAAAAATATTTCATTTTGAGATGCGTTTAAAAACCATGAATATATTTGAAATTGAATGTCAAATGGGAATATTTGATTGTTTGTTGTGAAGAACCGAGGACATTCATAGTTGATCTTATCTTATTAAAACCAGTTGTGTTTCCATCCGACTTCGTACAGATTTTTTGCTCTTGAATGACTTTAGGTATTGTATATATTTCTTATTAGGTACGTAGTTGAAAAATATGGTGTAAATAATATGGCGTCAAGCCTATTTTCTGATGTAGAATAGTTGTTCAAATCTCATTATGGAGTTCCGTTGTGAGCTGAATATATTTCCTTTGACCTAATCTAAACATTTCTCCCTTTCGGAAAGTTTTCAGTAGGATACGCAAATAGTCGATATATCGAACGTGGAATCTACCAATAAACAGCTTTATATGGCCGCCCTAGAAGGAATGGTAACATCTTCAAGACGCCATACCTATTTACGGTCCTCCCACTCTACAAACACCGTTATGTGATGATTGGCGCGTGGACAATGATGGCGTCTTCAAGATACCACGGGTATATACGCCATAACCCCCACTCTGACCATCCTAGGCCAACCGCAAGGACGTATGTTGACCCCACCCCCTCCCAGTACTTCGCTCTACAACGGCCAGCCAATGACGAAGCTTGTTTCGAAATGGAAGCCATCGGTTGCGTAACAGCCGTAAAAGGACATATTTTTATGTAAGATTAATATTGAATTTACGCAATGTTTGCTAAAGTTATTTCAAATAAAATTATATAGATTAAAAGGCTGGACTTGCGTCCATACTGTTAAGATAAAATTAAATATGTTAATGTTTCCATTAAATAGATATAAGGGTTTTTTCATACTGATATCGGGCTAAAAACCCCACTTGTTAACATTGTACAATTTTACTGAATTTAATAAAACCGCTAGAATGAAGTGGTTTACATGAGATAGAGCGGCAAAGAGAGTAGTTTTGCTTATATAATTCAATTTTATCATTCCATTCTTGTATAAGGATGGAAAAAGCTGCAAAGAAATGCAGCAACGTTCAATGAATACTCTTATCAAATGCGAACCACTATTGGGCACGGCCCCGCGGCAGCGTATATATAGAGCGTCAAGCTCTGTTCAAATCAGTCACATTCGAACCTTTATCGTCGCGTCAACTCTCACCGTCTCTATCTTCTTGTACCGCTTCTTCCTGCCTGCACTCTACAATTGTCTTTGACTTCCGACCTTGCACTTCCTTGGACAGCTGAATTCTCTCTCCTCGGATAATCACAGCAACCGGACCAGGCCCTGAGCGTGCAAAGCAGCCCGCCGACTAGAAAACCAGCACCCGTATTTTACAGTCAATATAGAGGATATAAGTCCGATATAGTCGACATGAATTGTATTTAAAGTTTAAATTTTTTTTAAATGTTTTTAAAAAAGTTATCGATCCTGCTTATATTTCTCATCTCTCACCCTTTTGAGTTTTTTACGGCGCGTTTCTTTGTGCTATTTTTCCCCACCCCGTCCCGCCCGCTTCAATCCGCCGCGCGGCCTCTAAGGCCAGGTGACTGCGAATTGAATTGGCCGGCATCAGTTGATTAGCGATGGTATCGGACTCCCAGTAGGCTGTGTGCTGGGGCTAGGCTCTAGACTCTGGGCTGTGGGACTATAGACCGACTCAATAAAGTACTAAAATAATCCACCACGTTGGATTCAAAGGAACGAGACGCTTTCTTTGAGCTTTTATTATGGTAAAATCATTTTTGGCAGAAGATTTTTAACGTTTTTTTCACGATAATTCTATGAAATTATTGTACAAATGATTAAGAATGAATTACAAAATACAAGATTGCTGTGGTTAAAGTCTTGGCTATTGCTGTGGTTATAGGCGGCACAAGTAAATCTTAATTGATTAATTTGTGATATTACACAATTAGTTTATTTAAAATTATTTGCGGCATGTTTCAGAGTCTTAGATACCTTCATCGTTATGGCCCTGCTGAAAGATCGCCATCGCCAGATCAGATTCGAAATCTAACCTTCCTCTCCTCTATCTCTTTCGAAAATGCCATAGTATCACTGGCTCCAGACGGTTGGGAACAGTTGGGACGGTACTCTACTTACCGAGTCACATTTTTTTAAGGAAAAACTAGGGGCAACACATTCTATATATGTATAACGTGTATTAGTACTAACCAACCTTCATCTTCACTTTTTCCTTTACTTGAACTTAGTACAGCCTCACAACATACCTAATTAGGGATGCTCACACTCTCAGGGCAGATGCAACTCTTGTGCGGTATTTTCAAAAAAAAAGTTTCTACATGACAGAATAGTTATTGCCAAGTGAGGCTTATAACGTTCATATATACCGAAAACAATTTACTTCTGAATTGCCGGAAACGAAAAAATGAAAGAAGTACAACATTAAGTTGAACATATATGATATGTACTTATAACCAAGGAATTTTTCACAAAAATCAAAAAGACGCCCTAGGGATCGCAGTTCTTTCGAAGCGAATTCAGGAATCTAATGAAGTGATTAAGATCGCCAGCTCTTGTTCAAAAATATCTTTCGTTAGTAATACATATTTAAATTGCTACCTAAAAACAACGTCCTTATCTATTCAAATTTATTTTTATTCTGTCTAGCGCGAGCGATCTGATATCTTGACCTTGACCTTTAAAGCTCTGTCAGATTTCTCAGTAGAAAACAAACTATATTTGAATATAAATATTGTTCATATGACCTTTCTCAGTTCCCGAAGGCCCACTGTATTTTGGTGTTATATATAACAGCCCTAAGGGTGTAACGTTATCCAATTGTATTAAATAATATCTGCGACGGCTTTGATCTTCGGCTGACGTTCTTAGACCATACAAAGAAGCTCTCTTCAGTTTTTATTTTTATTTTTTTAAATTTTTATTAAAAAAATTTTTAGTTTTTTTTATATATATTTATTTATTTTACATTTACACAATAAAGCATAATAAAGCATTACATATTTTATATACTCTCCTAATAAAGAAAGTGCTTGTGTTTAGGAGAATAACCACTCGAACGATCGCGCGGTTTTTTTTTTTTTTCTCGGATTGCTCGCGGTTTTTTAGAGACGATTTTGAATATTTTCCGCCCACATTAAAAAAATCATACCTCCGAATTTTAATATGGAGACACAAAAACTGATTATGGTGCTATACAGCCAATGAATTCACCTATATTGTACTAATTATTCTATATTTTTAGAATTGATAGATAAATTATTAAAAAATCTTTAACTTTATAAATGCGCGAAATTTGTGTTTTACTGATTTGAAATTGCCGCTAGTGGCGGTTTTAAATATCTATATTGAATATTTTCTACGGTTTTATGTTCTCTATGGCCTATTTGATAACCACAGATGCAAGTATATACTAGAAAACGATTTTTTTATCTGTTACGATCTATCCAAAAGTTTGATTAGAAAATTATTTTATAGAATTTGAGTGCGTGAAGTGTCAAAATTGAAATCAATACATTATACTATTTAATAAATTTACCACAAAAACCTGGTATTACATTAGGAAGATACATTAACTGCCTACAGTTATCAATAAGAATAGTCGCCGTGTTTGCTGTATTTGAATCATTTGACGAATTATACTGAGAGCCTATTTTACGTTGTCAAAATCATGGTGCTACTTTTTAAATAATTGCAAATCATACCTGGAGATTTGTAACCATGTTTTTATATTTCGTGGTAAAGCAAGAAATACGTTTTAAAATAAAACATATCTCATAGATATACACTTTGCCAATATTTCAGGGGGATACTTTGAAATTGATGAAATCTGCAAATATTCGACAAAAAAACACTACTGACAGCCATCTTAAGGTCCACACACACAGGGGTAAATGAGAATATGTAAAATGATGATGATGATAAAACTGTATATATATATCAAACCTTCTGCATAAGCGTTTTTGCATGGCAAATAAAATCATAATGATAATTTTATATTTAAAAGCAAAGATATGGAAAAAAAATAGTGGAAGGGAAAATAATTGATGGAACAAATAATTGATTTATTTATTTATTTAAGCCCTAATAGGTTTTACATTAATTAAATTAATATTACAGTTGTATGGTTACAATGGAAGAACAGTATATCGATTTAAACATTGTTTACACATTTTGTCGTAATAAAAATATACTCAATTTATATTGGTTTTTTATATAATTTAAGTATATCAATACATAATAATCATTATACCTCGCTCTAGAGAAATACTCTCAGTATCGTTCTGGTGAGAGACAACCATTCAGAATTGAACATTGCTTGAAATGGCTTAGTTATGTTAAGTGACTAGATCTGAAAAAGCCTCTTTACAGAAAAATTGACAAAATATAAATAAGACATAAAAATAAAACAAGTTATTTAAATGTGTACAATAAACAGGGAAAAATGAGAATACCTGTGCATTTGTTAACATGCATATTTCAATGATCAGAATTGAAATATACATATTAAATGTCCACCGAACCTTATCAGATAGAACCTTCGAGGACAACATAACATATGATGTGAGTATGCGGAAAGAAATGACTTGGTCCAGCCATCCAGGCCATCATAATTGATGTTCAGACAAAGTTAATTAAATTTATAAATTAGAATTACACAACTAAAAAACAAGAAAAGAAAAACATGAAATATAAAAACCACCAGCAATTCTATATTGTAGTGTGATATGGCTTCATGCAATCAGAGCATAAAGCCACTTCACAAACATCACACTTTGTGAGGGTCCTTTTGAAAATGTTATTTATGTTGCACCACACACATTTCACCTTTTTCCCGCTACGGACTACGAAGTGGTTGCCTTTCAGGATAGGTCGCAAAATCTTTCCTTCAGCTATTAGGCCAATGGTCCGCACAGTCGTGTCAATTTGACTACGACAGAACAACAGAAGAAGATCATCCGCAACCTCACTCCTGAAGTTTCGGTACAAAATGTGTTTATTTTCCTTGCGGAGCTTTGAGCTGTACAATATATACGCATTCTGCACCGAAACGCTTAGTAGTCTCCTGAAAAGCTTCTTGTACCAGATCAGGTTTCGCTGTCGTTCAATGGGGAAGCCTGCCAAAAGCTGATCTTTTCGGTCGACCCCCCCCATTACTTTGTTATAGTCTAGTACCAGTTGAGGTTTGTATGTCCAGGTACCAAACTTTTCAGCAGCCCCAATTTCTGCCTTATGGTAGGTGGACAACATACTTACCAGGTTTTTGTCCAACCAAACCATAACATTGAGGTCCCCGCAGTTCGAGTATACAAGCTCACCTTCCCTCAGTTTTGTCCGGAGATGGGACTTAAATGCAGAGGGCACAAATTCTCGGTTTAACCGCAATGTGCCCATGCAGTCCATTCCATTTCTTTTGAGGCATCGCGCCAATAATGGACTATTATAAAAGTTGTCCATTATTAGCGTATACCCCTTGTTAAACAGAGGGCTGGCCAGGTCGTATACTATCTTTGCAGTGGCCCCAACTGGGCAGATATTGTGAGCACCCGAAAAGTTGACCTGTGTCATGTCGTCTGTCATATCTTCTGTTATGTCTTCCGTCATGTCTTCCTGGTCTGGATTTGTCGATTCAGCCTGTATAGAAATGGTCTTCCCCGTATAAATTTGGAATTTCCAAAGATAGCCAGACTTGGACTCACAAAGCTCGTAAGATTTTATACCCGCGCTGGCCGCTTTGGTTTTGATCATCTGGACGAATCCCAAACGGCCTTTATAGCAGAGTAAGGATTCATCCAGAGAGATGTCTTGCTCGGGCAGGTATAAAGTCTCAAACTTATTTGAGAGGTGGTCCAAGACGGGCTGAATCTTTTGTAACCTTCGCACAGATAATGGTACATCAGAAGAAAGACTTTCATTGTTGGTGAAGTGAAGGAATTTTTTTATTAGAAGAAAACGATTATAATCCATGGCTCGGCTGAAATAAGGCATGGCGGTGATTTTTTTTGAATAGAAGTAGTCTTTTTCAACGGGAAGGGGAGAGATACCTTGATACATTAAAATTGCCAAGAATACGTATATTTCCCGTTTATTCGTGGGAGCCCATTTATTGGTACGCGCATGGCGCTGAAACTGTTTTTTCGCAATCCATTGATCTGCATACCTGTTGGTCTCTCTCGCGATCAGTTCAACGAAATCTGCATCGAAGATTTTAAGAAAGGCATCCACAGGTTTGCCCATTTCGTCGGTATTGAAAGTTGGTCCTGGCGTACCTGTAAATGTCTCCCTTATCCCAGTAAAACGTGAGATATCGCTGGACCAATCGAAAGAGTAACCATCAGGCGGCAGAATCGAACGCATTGCCTCACTATCTACCTGGTCTTGTTTACTAAAGTCTATATCCATAGCGGAATAAGGTGAAACGTTGATAATATTATGATAAGGTATTGGTGGCATGCAGAAAGTATCCTCATCGCTCTCTTCGTGGTCGCCGTCGCTCGCTTCATCGTCCACGTCGCTTGTTCTGTCCATATCCATTTCTGCAACAACAGAAAACCCAAATTATTTAAACGTGTCTATATTACGATTACCCGCTGCCTCTGGTACAACGTTTCAAAATAATGAAATCTTGGTACGATCCTGTTAATCAAATACTTGAGGCGGGCAATTTCAGGAGTCAGAATAGCATAGTCAGGTAGGTATGGATGAATTTGAATGAAGAAAAGAGTGTGTGTGTGCCAAGACCAAGTTGTCTGGCGGTCCATCCTCTCTGCCTACCCCTGCAGGGAAATGGCGTGAAGGTAAGTTAGTTAGTTTTATAACTCACGGTTTTCAATGATCGACTCTTCTTGATAGAGAGCTGCCTCGTCTACATTGGTGCTGTCCATGTCTGTCTCTGAAATAATAGAAAACACAAATTTACAATAGAATTCGGATATAATAACTTTGCATATAACGGCCTACCGTTTTAAGTGACGATAATGTAAACTAAAGTTAGGTTTCATAGCTTTTAGTAGGAAAACGTATCCGTTTAAAGCGACCAACTACTTAAAGCGACCTATTTTAAAGATAATTCGTCCGGTTTCAAAACCCACCCACCAATACCGCACCTCGCTTGGAAGTGACTAGGAAGCTCGACAAAATGAGTTCCGTGAAACAAAAGTGTTTTTTCAATTGAAGAAAAAAGTCCTATATTACACCATTTAGAAGCCGGTAAATCAAATGTACCCTCGCGAAGGAGTTCGGCGTGTCTCATTCTATAATATCCCTGTTTAATGCCAATCTTTTGAAATGTAAACGTGTCAGGACATTATCTCGAGAACAAATAGATCATGCTTTGTTACAGTGTAAAACTATGATTTCGGTATTCCCAATGCTGTGCGAAGTTCTTACTATCAAACAAAAATTGGCCAAAACCAAACTCAAATTTCAGACTTTCTACTTTAGCAACTACATATTTACTTGCATAGAACGTAGGTACATTGTATCTTTTCGGATTACAATACATTATGTATGTTTGTTATGTGGAATTTTTAAGTACTATGCTTATTTCCTGCCAATATACCAACAGTGAAACTGTGCTAGGGATATCAATATAAAATCAATTATCTATCCGATATTGCAAACTTATCGAATTCACCATACTAGAGCCCCTGGTATGTATGACATTTCAAAAAATAGACTCACCGTTCTCAAACTCCGACAATTCTTGGTAGAACGGCACGTCCACCCACAGCTCACTGTGGTAGCCGCCCTCCGGAGAGAAGAGTTCGCCACGCTGGAGTTCCCCACCCCGCGATGTCCCAGGTAACGGCTCCGGAGATGCCGCCCGGATTGGTGCAGCAGGCGGAATTGGAAGATTGGGAACCATTGACTGGGTCTGTGCGGGAGTGGACATCCACGGTGGTGGGACGGGTCTTGGCAACGGTGAAGGTGTCCCTTGTGAAAAGGGACACGGTATTCTCTCCGGAGATGGAATTCTGAAAACATATACATAAATCATATGAATCGTTCTCATTCACGCGTGAAACAGTAAGCACAGTAAATAAATAAACAATAAAATTAGAACTCTGTACATTATGTACTGCATAATGCACAGAGCGCTGATTTAACGAACTCTCACTGTAACAGTGGAATGCTGTCGGAGAAAAAACAATAATATTGTATCAAGCATCTAAATACGATAACTTACTTTTGTTTAGTTTTTCTTGCAATTGCGGTAGGGAGCAAAATGCGCGCCGCCTGCTTCCTAAATTTTCGGCTTTCCAGCTCTAGCTGGAAGGAAGCAGACAGGGCCCTAACAGCCTTTAGGGCCTTAACCCGATCATCTCGCACCAGTAGCAAAGCAGGGTCACTGTTAAAATAAATAAAAATATATGATGAGTTCAACGGCCACAGCGACGTACTTTCATAAAAAAACATTAAAAAATACTCACACTCCAGACCGCGCAGCCAATGCAGCTCTGCGTTGACTCCCGCGTCCACGTGCAGTTAGTCCGGCACCAGCTCTTTCTGCACCTCTCCCTCTTCCTCTGCCTCCTCTTCCAGTCAGCACTACTCTATATATTTTAAATTGAAAACACTTCATAATATACAAATGTTTAAATTTTGTATACTGCACTAATATAAAATATGAAAAAAAATTATTTAAACCTGGTTCGTGGAGTGCTCCCTTCTTTTCCTTGACGATTGCTGTTTCTGCACAATTTTGGTAAAAGAAAATCAATTAATTAATTGGTATACAACGAAATAACTAAATTTTTATTGTGTGACGGAAGCTTTATGTCAAAATTGACTACGAAAGTTGTCGCTTTTTTGACATATGACATAAATAATTGGATAAGCAAATATCTGCATTAATAATGAACCAATCCATATAAAACTTATATTTATCTCTTTGTTATGAATCACTCTGATTAAATAACTATATTTCAAATACACAAAAGCAGTAATTATTAATATTTTTGCAAATCAAAAACGATGACATTTTCGGTTGATGCATTTTTACAAAAAAACTTCCACCGAGACAATATATTAGGAACAAACAAATTAAAAACACATTTCAAAGATAGATTATTCAATCACAATTACACTGATATATAATTATATGTTAAAAACACAATAAATGAATTACTTACGGCATTTTAAGCAGAGAGCAAAATTCGTTGAAATATTGAAAACTTGTAAGTTGATTTCTGACAGGACGCTATTAAAAACCCGCCAAAACTTGTTATAGCATACTTCAAAGACAATCAATAAGGTCATAGACTGAAAGAATATTTTATCAACTATTCGATAATATAAGTAGCTGCCCATGTAAAGGTTTTAAATAATTACAATAAATGTTTTACGAATGGTAGAAAAATCGGTCCGTTTTTGGACCGACATCAATCGGAGAAAAATAAAAGTGATCGATTTTTCGACCGAAATCGTTCCAGTGGATAACAATGTTCTTTTTTTTTAAATCCTTATGACAAACTTAAGAATTTAACGTATGAAGAGATTTAGACTTAATAACATACTTTTTAAAGATTATAAGGGTAATTAAACAAGAAATATATGTATATAGGATGATCATAAAATCTTTTATATAACAAACAGTCAAAAACATATCTAAGAGAAAGTTAAAATTATATGGTGGTACTACCAAGATATGATTTAATTTTTTTTAATATTTGTCGTTATTGGTTCTGTTCGCATATCGGCGGGTAATTGATTAAATAATTTTATTCCTTTATATACATAGTGATTCTGTGCTGTTGTAGTTCGTACGGGTGGTACAGTTAGTCCACCAATAAAAGTATTCCTTATGATAATATTTAGTAGTGGGGTAGTATTTTTTTTAAAGATATCTAATTACATGTACAAACTCGGTTATAAAAATAAGTATAGTTCTAAATCACTATTCATAGAAGTCTTAATTGTAAGTCATTAGTTGTCAATCTTAGTTATAATATAAGCCACTTGTAGTATATAGGTATAGATTAAATGTATAAATGAATTTATAAAGCGCCCTTGAGGTGATTTTCTCACGAAAATGGCGCTATAAAAATCATCCAATAATAATAATAATAATAATCTTTGTGTATCTGAAGTAGTGCTATTTTTTCGTAAATTTTTGTAAGTGGCGGAACAGGGAATTCTTGGAATATGTTTATTGTTGGGATAATTTTTATAAGAATTTTTTAAATTGTTTCGAGTGGGAGAAGGGATGATTTATATGCAACCCCCAAGCTATGATTCCATATCGTAGTACAGAGTGCGCAAGTGCAAAGTAAACTTATTTTAATATTTTGCTATATAGTTCATGTCTTCGTCAATAAACCTACTAAATAGTGAACTTAGACATTGGAATATCGTTTGGTGGAATCTTTAGAAGCGAGCACGAGTCAAGTTATTTCGTAATATTTCAGTGCAAGACTGTAGTATTTTTTTATTTTTTAAATTCAAATTAATGAGTCTTAGGCAAGGTTTATACACTGAATGAATTTATCCGAGGAAATTAAATCATTTATTCAGGAAACCAAAGCTTGGAGTCTTCAGATTCAATAATCTATTCAAGAGCCCATTCCCCTTGGAACTCTATAACTTATTTGTGCCCGAAAACCGCCTCCGTGGAAGGCATCTTGACCTGAACGATTGTACAATATACACTTTGTACAGGATATCACATTACTAAACAGATATTCTGCTGCAGCGCAATATGATGACAACAAGAAACGTTCAGACGATTGAACTTTTTTTTTTTGTAAACTTTCACGTATTAACAAACCTAGAATAAATTAGATGTTATATACTGAAGTTAAAATATATTTGTAATGTTCCGAAGAACATTGTTTAGTAACTACAAATAAAATATTACAAAAGTGTACCCAACCTTGCTAGGGGCTGTGGTTTTTAGTAGAATTTTGAGGTTGTGAATTCTGGTGAACAGGGTGTGATTTTAAGGTTGTAATATATTTTATTTGTTGAATTAAAATTGACTTTATTTATTACGTAACAGAGAGAAGGTGATCGCGGTGAAAATGTGTGGTGAAAAACGGTCTATAGGGGATATTGGGGAAATAAACATCGATTATTTTAACGATAATAAAATATACAGTATCTTCTGTCGTCCCGTCTTTTACAGTTTTCTCTTTCTGATTTTCGAACTTGGTAAGTTTGATACTTGGTTTCAGCGTAGTTCTTTAGTTTTGAAGACTAACCAACCGATGCGAAGTTTCACTGCAGGGGGAAGCAGAAATGTCGCTTGCTTCATACACAATCAAACGCTTCTATTATTTTGACTCCGATTTATGATGGTGCGATTTGATTCCATTGCTCGTGCCATTTTTACTTTTCACACCATTCATATAAATTTTTTTTTTAATTTTTTCACCACGTCATGTAATCACTTACATGCTTTCTTCATTCTTTCGTACAGGCCGCCCAAATAGCCTTCCTTTTTTAACCTTTCAAGCCACTTGCATGTTCAGAACGTCAGAGCTTTTCCATTTTGTAATAAAATACAATTACATTGAATATTTCTGAACGCAAACGAAAACCAAAAACCATTTTTGAAAAGTGATGATATATGTTTAAAATTTTACTATTACAAATGAAGTAAAAATTTTGAAATAATAAATTTGGATTGGCTCTTTGAAAAAAGGCTCAAGTAACGTTTATTATATAATTTTTCACAAAGAACTAACTTTTTTGATTTCGTAAATCATTTAAAAACAGAAAAATTTCTAGTCCACTATTCCAACATAAACTTTCCAAATGACATAAAACACCGTCCGTATGGATAATATGCAGCCGAATAATCAAAAATATTATTCAATACTACAATGTAGACACATTTTATATATGTAATTAATAAAAGTTATTTTAGTTTAGAAATATTTATAGAATTATTTAAAATACATTTAGTAACGTAATGAAAATAGACAGCAGTTGACAATCTAAATTGTTCTGGAAATGTCTGAAATTATCACCAATAATAACAAACAATAATACGCACATCATCAATCATCTTTTTTACCTATTGAATTCAGATTCATTGAAATAACCGTCGATTCTTTTCGCCGAAATCATTCGTTATTTTGAAATGATGACAAAAGCGGCTTCCGTCGCATCGAATTGTTAATTAAATCCACGGACTGACCTCAATCCTAGATTAGAGCAAGCCATGTATGATTTTTCCACGAAAGTAATACAAAAGTTTATTAAACAAATATCGTCCATATGTAATATATTAAAAATAAATAATATTGATTTTAATTGATTGCAAAACAAAATATATATTTTTACCCGAGTTCACTTCTTACCCTCAACGTTGTTAAATTCTAGTACGTCTCGAGACTGTGTATAGAGATCCTTTATTTAAATTTGAAAATCTCATAGAAAAGAGCAAGATTTAATTAATATTACTTTGAATATGAGAAACTTTTATCTGTGAGATAAAATTAATTTAATTTAAGACAACCTTCAGTCGTGTGCCCAGACAGAAGAAAAAAGTCGTGCACTTGGTAAATATTGTGTTTTTTCTTCAGAATTTAGTATTAGGATTTTTTTATTAAAACCTTCACGACAAGGCAGCAAGCTCTTTGGCTTTTTACCCAGAGGTTGTGGGCTCAAAATATAGCGTTACCACTTTAAAAATGTATCTCTTAAGCATATCCTAATTGGAAAATAAATACAAGAACCTAGTACTAAAAGGCATGATATTGCCAGCTTTACCGTGGGGAGAGGCTCATTAAGAATCGAAATATTATTTTCATTCCGAGTAGTGTTAAGTTTTAGCTTCTAAAAGCAAACTTAAAATATTTTATAATCTGTTCGTTCATAGATGGCTGTAATATAATTATTTTAGGAAAAAAAAACATTTTGCAAGTTTCGCCGTAAAATATTAAGATGAATGATTTGTTTGCATCCGTAAATACGCAATATTATTATTAATAAATAGAAATGTAATATAAAAGGTTGTTTTACATACACCCCATAATAACGTTATACTTTTTTTGAATTTGTAACTAGGAATCATCATACTAATGTAGTTCACCTTAAACTTAAATTGTAGCAAATTTACACTACTTTTAAAAAAGACTGTATTTTGCAAAAACAAAAACCAGACCTTAATTTTTTCTGTTTTTACCGCATAACGTCGGGCGTGGTATCGGCTTAGTTAGAATATAGGTTTTTACATCACTGTGGCAATTTTTGTGGGAAACTTACCGAAAATTCAAAATTATCCGACCTTAAGCAAAGAAATTGCTATTTTTGGGCTATATTGACCAGACTAAATAAAAACAAAGCAAATTATAAATTATACGGTCGGCCTCTGTGTCTCCTCCTACAACAAAGGAAATATATTTTTCAACCTGGGTCTCTTCAAGTCCCAGGTTGACATGACCCCAAAGATGACATAGGCCCTGAGGGGAGTTAATGAAAAAAAAATACAATAAATTTTTTTATTTTTTTTTTTAAAAGAAAGACAAACATTCCCGGGTTACGAATAACCCAACAATGTTTGAAAATCTCCTACTACCACCACAGAAAGCCGAAAATGTTTCTTGTGTTGTGATGGAGGACTTGGCCAGCAGAGGAATCGAACATGCGACGCCCGGGTGGGACACAAGCGCTATGCTCACTCAACCACTGACCGGTCAAATGTAATATTTCCTAGAGATTAATAAAAAAAATAACATTTTAGGCCAATCTTTTCCGCAATATAAACGTTGGTTTCTTGGATTTATATTTTTAGTATTAAAAAACATCACTTACCAGTACTTATAACTCACGTAACAGTCAATCAAAAAAATATGTCAGAAATAACCAAACTCTTTCAAGGCGGGAACCTCATGTGTCACTCTGCCAAAATGCAACATGGTAGAATATAGAATTTTTTTTTACATGAGCTCCACACAGGAGGCCCTGAGGAAAACAATTTCCCTAAGGGCCTATGTCATCTTTGGGGATGCTGTGTGGAGGGTTTTTTTAATGAAAGGAGGGAGAGGAGAGTTCTGGGATGGAAAAGGGTATAGGGGGTGGGTAGGAATCTGGGGTTCAGTGTGTCCAGGTCATCCGCCTCCACGACCTAGACAAACCTCACCCCATGAACCCGGGCACCCCTGCTAAATCACCAAACGTAGCGAACCACTTGGGGTGACCTATGGCAGAGGTGATGGGTATTGGTTATCCAACAAAGGTTCCCGGGCGGCAGTACCCATTCCCGCCTCCCAAATTGTAAGAATGAAATTAAGATAATGCTGACGGCACATTTCATAAGTTTTTTCAAATAAATTAATGAAAGTACGATGTAAAACCTGAACTAAGAAGTATAGTTAATATTAATCAAAATGTCAACCTGACAGTTAAGAACCATTTTGTTTTCACTTATACAAGGTGAAAAATCCAAATCTGCAACTTGCAACTTTTTATGAATGCTTTTTGAAATGAGTGAAGAGCCCATTCATTATTTTTTAGATTATTTCAATTATTGATAAATACATCCGTGTAGTTAAAAACAAAACTTTTTTTCATTAAAATGAATTCCGGCATTTTTCTGTATGTACAACAAGTAAAAATAAACCACTGACGTAGTTCTAATTCATTTTTTTCAATTTCGCTAAAATTACGGCTCCACCTGTAAGGCCTTTACCGCCCTTAAATTTAATATAAAAGGGGAACTGTTTTTCAACTTTAGCTTGATTCCACTAATACAGAATAAATACTAATTATTGCTAATAATTATTCATAACGCTTTAAATACAATTCATATAGTATGTATAATTTAAATGTTTTCATTATAAAAGTGTAGCTAATCGACTTCAATAAAAGTTTCACATTTAGAATAATCATACTGTGAACACTCTAGGATTATTCATAAGTGTTGTAATGTTGAACGCTAAAATGCTAATATTGAAAGTAACTGAATGCTAATATGGTTTCAATTTACTCTTTTTAGCTACCTGAAGATAAACATGAAAAATATAATTGTTCTTATTTGAAAAAAAAAAGATTCTGTGGAATACAAGTGAGATATTTAAAATATTATTATTATGTCCGTGTAAACAAACTATCCATTACGCCGTTTCACCGCAGGGGTAGGCAGAAAGGACGGATCGCTAAACAACTCGGTCTTGGCACACACTCCTTGCCTCTTCACATTCATACATCGTTTCATACATGCTCTTCTGTCTCTTGACATGGCCCGACTCAAGTATTTGATTCACTTGGTCGTGCCATGTCTTTCTCGGGCGTCCCCGACTTCTTCTACCATTCACATTTGCATCATATATTCTCCTTAGACTCCTTTCCTCGTACTCTACATGCCCAAACCATCGGAGCATTCCTTTCTTAATCTTACTCATTTTGCTTACATCATCAGCCTTGCATTTTTTGCGGATCTCATTTCTCACACGATTGTACATGGTTTTACCACACATCCGCCTCAGCGATCTCATTTCTATAGCATTCAGTCTACTTTTATCCTTCCTCTGCCAGATCTATGCCTCACTGCCATATATCAGGGTAGTTGTTCGTGTTTAAGTCTATATTATCGGTAAGAAAGTAAGTGCCCATAATTATTATTTTATTTTATCGTAAAAAAAAATATTCAGGCTGTTAAACTTAGAATAAATACAAATAACAACAATTGTTAGGGTTTAAATTTAAATATTTCAACAGTATACCTATTTAAAAAATTGCCTGTATTGACGCCCTCTAAAAATTTAACCTAATGACACTATCGGAAACTAAATAATTTAAAGCGCCTTTGTACGTCAGCAAGTAAAATAAACTCGTAATATTTCATTATCGCCAAGTTAATATGAGTATCACTATTTAATGGTTTTGACTTTATTAAAGTTTTTTTTACTAATTTGCTTTGAGCACGCATGTCATCAAAATCCACAATATTTCAAAGGACACAAAACAACGTTGACGGTTTTTTAATTAAAACTGAAATAATGACTTATTTAAAATGGTAGTGGGTCAGAGTGAATGACAGGTTGTCATTTCCCGTGAGTTGTGTGAAGGTTAAACCCTCTTTAAAAATCCAATCTTAGGGGTAGTTGGGGTCGCGTGACTCCCGGCGCCTGTTAAACATCCATTTTCTACTATAACATGCTTATTACTTCGACTCCGACAATATCTCGCATTTACCCGTGAGGGGTACCTACACCTAGTACCTACACAGCGAGTACCAGACACCCTGTTCAGGTTACAACAGGGGTGTGCCGTGACATTCTTAAGTAGTCTTCTTTATTGTTTTAACTCCATTTCCGCTGAGGAAGACCTTATAGAAGTTCATGCAGTTTTTTATAGGTCATGAACCGCAAAAGGAATTCTGGGATAAAACAACTTTGTATCTTTGAATCTTAATATATGAAAATAAATGCTTCTCTGTTTGTCCCTCATACGGTCCCTAAACCATTCATCCGATTGCGATGAAATTTTGGTGAGTTGCTGTTCGCACGCCCGCGTTGGTTTCTATATATGGTGATGACGTAATGAAATTCTTTTCTTTACAATTCATCCAATTGCGATTAATCTTTGGTGAGTTTTTGAAGAAGATTTCGCGAAGATTTCTATATATATAAACTGTTGAGCTCTGGTATTTTGAAATTGGTATGAAAAAATTGCAATAGAGGGCACGCGAGCTGTTTGAAAACTGAATGTACCGGGACAGAATGCATGGAACGCGGGAGGGGGGTTCGAAAGGATACGCAGGTAGAAATAATTTCTTTATTAAGTAGCATTGCATTATTAAGTAGCATGCATAATTTATAAAATGTACATTACATAATAGCAACAACCGGTTAATAGCCGAGTGAACAATGTGTCAGTTTTCTCCCCGGATTTATGGTTCTAACTTCTAACTAATTATTTTTGTTAAAAAAATTGTTTGTTTTTTGACAAAAACAATTATTTATTTCATATACATAATGATAAACCAGTTCCGCATTGCAGTTTACCAAATTTTTAGTTAATTAAGTCATAAGGGTTTTCATTCCCAAAATTGGGACGTTTTGTATTGTTTTTCAATAAGAAAACTGTAACCAATTCGTCAGTACCATCAGCCCGCCCCTGCAGTAAACTGTTAACAGTGGTAGCCCCAGTCCAGAGGGTATTCTTATGAAATAAATTCCTACTTAAGAGGTAGAAGTGCAAATGCTGAACGAATACAGAGTGTATTATCAACCCATTCATCGCTGTGATTGAAACATGAACCTTTTCTTATTAATATAAAGTTTACCATTTTTGTTGATTACTTTTGAGTTGTTAATTTGTTATAAATTTGAGTAATTGGATAGATCGTTTAGATTAGCTACTGTGTATAACATTTCACTTTATTCAATCGATATCATTAGAACTAAAATGTATTTTTTCAAAACATACGTTATTTACCTTTTCTGCTGGGACAGGGAAAAGTCGATTTCAAAATCACGTTTCTTGAACTACAAACTAGATATATTTATGAAATATCAAATAAAATAAAAACATTGAAGAAGAAGAAATACAAATAAATCTAAAAGAAAACTTAAAAAGAACATGCCACAGAATAATAAAAAGGTAACGATAATAGGTGGAAATATAAATAAAATCGGATGTGTTTATCCGAGCCACTATCTAGGTAAGTAACAAACCAACTCTTCAGAACTTTATGATATTTTAAAAAGATAGTAGTAAAAAATAAAGGAAAAGTTTATCTGAATTTGAAATATGAGATCGACAAAAATGTCTTCAAAATATGGGGTCAAAATGGCCAAATTTATTTAGGCGTTTGTCCCGTTAAGACAAGAAATTCTGGGTTCGAGTTGCGACCGTTACCTTTATATTTTTTTTGTTTCTTATTCTTTTCATATATTCTTTTGAATTTATTAATGTTACCTTATTCTTCAATGATATATTTCAAATTGGGAAGCGGGTAGGGATGGGAACAGCCACCAAGTGGTCGCTAGAACTACATATACTTCCTTTCCTTAAAAAAATCCTCCACACAGCATTCCCTTAGACGAAATAAGCCCTGAGGGAAATTTTTTTCCTAATGACTTCCTTTGTGGAGTTGACGTAAAAAAAAATCTTATGAATTATAACCAGAGTTATTCCAATAAAAAAATAATCATTTCAATAGAAAACCTTATAATATCAGAAATCTTTATAATGTATTATTATTTTCCGTAAATAAAAACAAACTTTTCGTGAAACATTAAAATAACAGGATGCCTTATATTTTTAATAAACCAAAATACGGATTGAAAAATTGTACATTCACTTTGTTATATCCCTCCAATAAACACAACCTAGCAAAAAACCTCAAAATGAAACCGTTAACACCTTTTGATTGCTTTCAGATCACTTTAGGGGTAAGTTTAGTCGCTGGGGGGTGACATCAGGGGGTTACGGTGGGTACGGTCAGAGCCTGGGCCCGATGGGTTTAACCACACCCCCTTTTCTTCCGGTAATTAACATCCGCCGGACATGCAGTCGCATATAATCCTGCGAAGCCTTCGGGGCGTACTGATGTATACAGCCACCTACCGCGGCTTACATATACTACACAATTTCCGTTACTACTTACTCCCCCCTGCCCCATCCAACCCCTCGCCCGCAGTAATGGCGCACAATGGGAACTATCGAGGGAATATGCAACATTCTGAATTTGTAAACGAATTCTCTTTTATGATTAAATAACTCCGTCATGCATGAGATTAAAAGAATATTTTAATTTTCCAAATTCAGACTAGGTCGCACAATACATTTTTAAGCATACATTTTTTATGCGTTACATAACTCCCACTGTTATTGTAATCTTAAATAAAACAACTTCGCGGAAGGTCGAATGAAAATTATTTTTTTAATTACTAAGCTGTTTATGTTTTATTTCCAAATTTGGCTATGGACAAGGGATTATCAAAAATACTAATTTCGGTTGTGCTGTCTGTATGTATAACTTTTGTTCAACGAACTCGGAATTGCCGTGAATTTAATTATCATTTTAAAAATTGGAACCGATTGTGTGTTTTTATTTACATATTAAAATAAAGTGCCTACCTATCTTTAACATGAATCATCCCTCCGGATATGGAAATATTTACGGTAATACTCACTTGTATCAAACGGCTATAGACTACATATGTCGCCACCGCCTGTCTCGGTTACCTTGTTCTATCACTGTCATCTGTGATCACTAGACCGCGATCACAGATGACAGTGGATTCGAGGAACAGGCTATTTTAGAACCAGTTCCTAAGCCATTTTCTATCTTGATTATTTTGTACCGGTGACTAGCGATCACTGGATACAGTGGATTCGAGTAACAGTTTTTTGGAACAAGTTCCTATTGGAGCACGCCTGATTACGGGGCAATTGAAATCTACAACCATTAATACCTATTAAGTATAATGTAATACCTACTCGTAGTGGAGTTGACAACACAGTATCGTTTTTAAGTACGTAAGCACACATTTCACCACTAACAATTAAACATTTGCCCTGATGATGGACACTATAACGCTGCTGTCCGAAACGTTGGCTAAACAAGGAGGTAGCGCAATACGGCATAACACCACAAAAACAAATAAGGAAAATTTAACATAATTGTTTTAACAGAACATTATGTTAAGTGTCATCTTTTAAATTTCTTAGTCTTAATCTTGACAAGCAAAGTCGATTTTGTGATTTTTCAATGGTTTACGCTTTTTAGTTAACATTCTATTATCAATCCTACACAAAACATTATAATATATATGTATTTTTTTTTAATATGCATACATATTTTTAATTTAATACCTGGCTTCTCCGAATGTTTGTAGTGATTTTTCACATGGTAGGAGTGGACCACAATCAGAACCTAGATTCAAAACAAAATCCTTTTTTTTCTTAGAAAAATTATTTTACGTACCATTTTTAAAACGATTTTTACTTCATGAATCAAGCTTGTAATCACGATTTTTGCTGGCGGTCGCCAGCACTGAAAAAGCGAGAACACTTTTTAATGAACTACTATGAAGTAAAGCCCTACGGTAGTTATTTGACCTATATCTAGTTCCTCCGATGATAATTTGAATACATTTAAAAATGTGAAGTGCTATTGAGTGCTGAGTGACATGAAAAAATTGCAGTTTCAACTTATTTTCAAGAATTTACCCTTATTACGCCGTAGTCTGTATTTCAGTTAAATGTACGCCTGCATTTTCCGACCGCTTGCACCCCATCGAGAATTTGAATACTCTCCGAGGGTTGGTTTTGTTATGAAATTTCTCTGGAATAATTAGCCTATTTGCTCCCTTTCCCGCATTGTATTACGAGTGGGAGACTTAATGTGGTGGTTCGGAGCAACTATTTGGAGTTAGGAAGAAGGGGTTAAATAGTTTCACGTTGCATCATCGACAAGAGTTTGAAATATTAGTACAACCTTAACAAGGGTACTAGTTTTAGACTTTTGGTTGATATAAAGATAGCAGCCAATAATATGTGCGTTAAGAAAAATTAAGATAGTGTTGGTAGTTCTTAGTCGAAGTATGATACAGTTAAAAGTGATCGATTTGGAAATGGGTTCCACAGCTCAATCGGTAGAGCAGTTGGTCATGAATGCTAAGGTATCTGGGTTCGAGTCCCAGTGGAACCAATATCTTTTTCTGATTTTTCTGTCTTCAGATTTTGATTGAGTTTCGCTAATATTGTCTTCATTTAATTAAATATTATAATTTGAGTTTTTACTCATAAAGTTAAAAATAAAAATAAAAATATTCATCCAAGACTTGCAGAAAAGTCAATAGATGTCACGTATTAAAAATAAAATTGATAAATATTTATCCAGACACTATCTAGATAGCATTTAGTTCGGGTTGAATCTTGCAATCATATATAAAGATAGCAGCCAATTATATGTGCGTTAAGAAAAATGAAGATAGTGTTGGTAGTTCTTAATCGAAGTATGATACAGTTAAAAGTGATCGATTTGGAAATGGGTTCCATAGCTCAATCGGTAGAGCAGGGCCATGAATGCTAAGGTATCTGGGTTCGATTCCCAGTGGAACCAATATCTTTTTCTGGTTTTTCTGTCTTCAGATTTTGATTAAGTTTCGCTAATATTGTCTTCATTTAATTAAATATTAAATTTCTGTTATTAATTCATCAAGCGCCGGTTGCTTCACAGTTCTTAGATGAAAACAGAACTTGAATAGGACTTTTACTAAACTTGAATACACATTAACTATGAAAATTGAAGAAATGTTCAAATTCTGAAATACAACCCGTCCTAATGGTTGCATTGAGTTTTTAAAAATTCCCTCAATTGTTAAATATATGTATGTTATTGTTATTTATTTTACTATCCGGTATTTCAGTTTTACCTTTCGAGCGAATTACTAAAACTTATATACCTACCCGCTCATACTTAGTTAGCATGAATTTCTGATTCAACCTGTTATAGGTATACCTACCGAAACGCTTTTTTTCACAGCTTAGGTTATCTAAAAAAATATCAAACAAATATTTCTCTTATATTTGAGGAGCCCCTCTTTCATAATTAAAAAACTTTCTATTTAATCGTTTTTTTTTTTAAATCTAGTAGGTACGTGAATTACACAGGTTATTTAAATATTCTTTTATTGGATCATTGAAGAGAATGGTCAAATAAATCCATCAAATTTGAAGGCAGTATCTTTGCAAGTAGATCCACCATTTGAAAGCTCTCCGGCCAAAGCGTGGATTCCCCATCCCTTAGTCCCGAGGTGAGAAAGTTTCCGCCTCTGAACTATTTGCTCGGCAATACCGTGACTTGGTATATTTCATTTAATGAGCCGCACTCTACGTAGAGAGTAGAGAGGTAGCTCACAATTTAGAAAATACAGTTCCTTCCTGGGCGCCTGGTCGGGTCGGGCCGGGCTGGCGAATGTATGAACGAGCGCTCTTGGGGAAATTTGCATAACAAAGAGGATGCGGTACTTTTCGGGTAATTCTGCACCTTTCAAACTAGCCATCATTTTCATCAAACAGCGCTTATGCAAGCAGTTCACTTGGCGTCGTTTCTTTACTCCTCGCGGCTTTCAGCTCTGAGCGCTTCTGTGTGTTCTTCAAACACAAGAGTTCGTCAATTTAGAGCTCATTTTGCATGGTTTCGGATTACTTCAATCAAATGTGTATATTTTTCAAATAAAAAAAAATTAATCAGAGTGGAATTTTACAAAATTAAGGGAACATAATCGGAGACGGAACATTTTCATGTAGTGACGTCACGAGCTCAAATAATGGATTTATTTATTTAAAAATAAGAAAAACTATCCATTTCTTAAATTTTTTACCAACATTTTCATAATCTTAGTAAAAAAAATCTATCCACAGGATTTATTCCAAGTCGTTATGAAATCCGTGCAAGTGGCCTATTGCGGTGAGAAACTTCGCCACTTTAACTAAATATTTGATGCAATTCTAATTAATTTCGTCTAGACTCTAGAAAACGGTGTTCTAAATTATATTTTTAGAAGTGTTTGATAATATAATTATTCGAAATATTACGAAAAGAAAAAATGATAGAATTGAAACAGAAAAGAAGTGGTCAATTTAAATACAAGAATGTATGCAAGTAGCTGCTTATGGGGAATATTTGGACGTCTACCGTCTCCAGACGCACTAAGGGGGACTACATCCAGGCAACCATGGCAGTCATTCGGTATTCTTCGATTGGCGTAGTCCGCGCCATGAGAGCGTATAACCAGAGAAAACCAGAAATTTGTCATTTTTAAATCAGTGTTTAGACGTATTGACTCTTTTCCACTTAAATTTATAAATTGATTTCGAAAGATTTTTCTTTCATCTAGTAAACGTATGTTTTAAATTTTCAGAAAAAGGTTTATTTTTAGTATAATAAGGTTATACCATAGGTCGTTGGCGGATTTGTTAAATTTTCAAAAAAGTACATGTATTATACAACACCCATTTCAAATCATATAATCATGCAGTAAAATAAATCCATACCTTATCTGGTAAACGTATGTTTCAGAATTTGAATTTTAGTTTAAATAAAATCATTAAAAAATGTGTACGTACATGCATTTTTTCTTGGCGAAAATTGGTCCGTTTGTGTATTACATACAAACCAATATTTTTCAGATTTTTTTACATTCTTATTTTGCTTAGACATTATTGAAAAATACTTATGATCAAAAAATAATTACAAAAAGTACATAATTTTAATATTTATATCGTCACACTTTTCAGCATTTTTGGATGCAGGTATAAATTAAAGCAACTTTGGAATGAAATAAAATCGATATTGAGTTATAATTTTAAAAAGCTGGTACGGAAAATAATTAATCTTTCTCATTGGAACCGCCCTGTATGATCGAAAGAAGATTTTTCGACGAAATGTGGATTTTCGGCCGCTGGCTGGTTAAATGCCCATAAGCTTCCCATGCGGTGGCTGAGAGGTGCTGGGAAAAGTGCACTCGTCCCTCCAGGAACATTTCCGTAGCGCTACAGTATCTCGGTAGCCGGAATAGTTTATTGTAACTGACTTCTAGCTTATAACATTGGGTCGCATATGGGTTCACATTTCTCAGTTCTATTCACAGTTTTCAGCTCTTACGTACCTGGAAATGTGCAGAATGCATTGAATGGTATTCTTTTGAAGTTTGTAGTGCAAAAGTGAAAACGCCCTGACAACGGATATATCTTTGTCTTCTTTTGTACCTTTGTTTTTTTCCATATCCTTCTTGTCTTTCAGGTCGCGTATATATATCGTATATATGTTCCTGATATTTGATGCTACGACTAATCCATTTTCCTTCCGCCTAACCATACTGAGGGTGTTCGCGTGAGTTTTTTGAAAACCATAACGATAGATTTGGACGTATTATATTCAAGGTTTTGATTTTTTGCAAAATATTCACACATTTGGAGTAGTTTATTTAGTGCGTTAAGTGACGGTGCTAAAAGAACTAAATGTTTTAATCCTAATAATTAATATTATTTACATATTTACACTCCTTGTACATGGCAAGGGCATTACTTTTGTGTAATTAAGTCTTTGAATTAGTTCTTCGGTGTATATTTTGCAGAGAACTGGAGACATGTTTCCTCATTGCCCTATGCCACTTTTCAAAAAAAATGGGTAAAAAAACTCTCCAGACTATTTCACGATATTATTTGTTGCCTACATCTAATTGAAAGAATCGCTAGAATATCTTCTGAAGCTGCTATTTTATTTAGTTTTCCGGGGAGTTTATTCAACGTTTTGCTTAAATCTAGAAAACAGGTAAAGACTGGCGTTTTTCTTGGTTTTTAATAGCTGAAGGTTTATTTTAAAGAATGTATAACAGTGCAGGCTGCGAAAAGGACAACTGAATGTAATGAGATGCAGCTGAACTGAGAATTGAAACCATCCCTTGAGAGGAAAATTAATGATTTTGTACCACCTTCTGATAGTAAAATCGTTTAAAATATTCTACCTTTTTTGTTAATTAATTTGTTGTTCGAATAAACATGAATTCGAACAGATATTTAATACGGACTGCATTATGAATACGATCCTTCAAACAGAGTTGGTGAGTTGAATTTATAATAAATTAAGACAGCGAAGATTCTTATAGCCCATTTTCTCTTTAATAATCTGAAACTTAACATTTATTTTTCACAAGCTTCAAAACATACCTAATATTTTTCAAAAGCCTTAATAAAACCAATACAAGTTCTTCAAATTACGTAAATAAAATGTTTTCTTGCGATAAGTTTCTTAAGTATAGAGTTAGATTTGTTAGGCAACATTTGAAACACTTTCGGCAACAACTTTAATTTCTTTAACAGTTTCATTCAAACAGTATTAAAATTCCTATTACTTACATCATGCAAACTAAATGGTTTTCAAGCCCATATTTACGATAGAAAATTCAATGAAACACTACCTAACTTACGAGCATTCAATCACGATACGTGAAAGAAAGAATGATGGCTGGGTGAAATAGGATGTCTGCACGCAAACCCTCTATACTTCAAACACAAGGGATGATAATATAGCCTTTGAACAGGTATTATACTCTACCCTTACCCACTGTTTGCATTCAAATTTAATGTCGGCGAGCAAAATATATCTTGCTTTTTAAATAGCAGGGCAGAGCTGTGGTTAGAAATTTAAATTGATTAATGACTTCAATTTCGTGTAATTAATTACCATGATATCGTATTCTCGTACGACTAGATTTAATATTACGTACAGATATATTATAATGTACATACATTGTTAATAACATAATTTACTTGCACATATTGTTAGTGCTGTCTCTTGTGCGCAGCTAACTTTTTTAACAAATCACCCATCTAGTCAACAGTGACTAGATGGGCAATTTGTTAAAAAAGAGTTATATTTTGAGAAAAACTATAATAATAATAAGTAGGTAGATCTCCAGCAGAGCTAATTTTTTACAATATTTGAATATCTACTCCACGTACTTTTCGACAGTTAATTCCTTCTCTCTACCTCATCGCAAACACAATAGTACAAAACGGCTAACCTTTTACAAATCAAAAATGCACCCTACGGTTGAATTTGGCAGCCACCTCTGGTCTGGAGTCCCAAAATACCTTTAAAACATCCCTCGACTCTGTGCAGAAATGGGCGGTCCGTTTGATAGATTTTTCGTATTGCAACATTTGGAGTAGGTACAGGCGTCGGATGGGAATTCTATCCATGTTCTACCGGTATTTCAATGGAAGATGTTCCGAGATGGCACGTGTATATAATCTATAAAATCTGTATCTATATAATCTGTTTAGGTATCAATGTTTCCAAATGTCATACTACGACATTCACCAGAAATAAAAATTTAATTAAATACTCTTATTCACTCAACAATGAACCTGTCATCTCTAAAACGGAATGTAAAGATCTTGGTGTTTACCTTGATAGCAAACTTATTTTTAATAATCACATCGACTCAATCGTTCACAGGTCATATAAAATGCTTGGTTTTGTTCTTCGTATAAGTAAAGTGTTCAGTAACCCGCGCACAGTAGTTATGTTATATTTTGCATTAGTCAGAAGTATACTGGAATATACCTCGCCAATTTGGAACCCGCAGTACAAATTATACATAGATAGCATAGAACATCAAAACAAATTTATAAAATATATTAAATTCAAATTCAACAATAATTATGAATGCACATTTCAAACTTTTCAACAAAGACGAGTAATTGCTGATTTGACATTTATACACAAAATTTTAAATAATAACATGGATTGTACCGAACTACTTTCCCTAATTAATTTTAATATACCATTAAGACGTACACGCCATATAGAACTATTCCACACAAGACAAATGCAGCAACTAATTCGCCAATCAATCGTGCTCTTCATATATTCAATAATATTAATATAAATTATAACATCGACATTTTCTCCGATTCACTGCCCAAATTTAAAAAGAGCATCATGTCAATCATATAAATTGTTTAATGCGCATACTTACATACATACATACACACATATTCACACACACACACACACCCACCCTCACCCTCACACACACCCTCACACACACTCACACACACACACACACACCTCTCCCTCAATAATTTACTAATTTAATATTTGTCACATAAAAACATATATTACCTATATAACAGCGACATGTCATTTGTACTAATTATTGTATTAATTTTACAACTTGTAACCACTTTCTAACGTGTAATTATGTACTGTTTGTTTCTGCAAAATAAATAAATAAAATAAATAAATAAATAAAATAAATACGCCCAACATATGTACACGGTTGACATTTGTCATATGTTTTGTATTTGTTTCTTCGACTCGTTCTTGAGTATAACAGCTAGGCTGTGAAAGGATTTGCCGGCGTTAACATCACCATCCTACAACATGGGAAGTACCAGTGTTCAATACCAATTTTCATAAAAGACCCTCCACACAGCATCTTAGATGACATAGGCCTTGAGGGAAATTATTTTCCCAGGGCCTCCTGTGTGGTGTTAATGTAAAAAAAATAAAGGTGTGCACTTCACACGCGGTATAAGTGAAAGAAAAAATTTGAGAAGAAAGTATACAGAAGTGGGGAGGCAACGAAGCACCACGCAAAGAGGAGACCGATTATCCTATATCATTCTCTCGCAGGCTAAATCCAACATATGTATGTGTTTGTCTCTTTTTCATTTCATCGAGTTTCAAATCATTACGGAGCCAAAGAAGTTTTCAAATCAAAAACATCTTCAGTGTTTGAGGTATCATAACTCATAACCTCCAGCATATTCTAGGTAGTACAAAGTACATCGGGAACTTCATTTTTAATCGTTTGGTTTTTGAGAATGTGAGTAAATTCTTTTTTGCAAAGCGCTAAGCCAATAGCCAACTCATTTAATGATCACGCGTTATTCTCTTTAAATACAACGAGAAGAATTCTTTCTTCTAAAATAAAAGCTAATTGATAGTTAATCTGTTAAAGTGCGGCCTGGATCCGACACCTACAGGATAAGATAAAAAGCTAATTACGTACGCCCTGGAGCGATTAGGTCGTGTGTTCCACTCTACACTCCACACTCCACATACCACACACCACACACCACCACACACTAGAGGCGCTAGCTGAACGGCCATTCCTTTTCCGGAGTGTGTTATGGTGTGGATAAATAAAATGTCTATTGCACTACTTATTTATATTAAGCAATAGAAAACTATCTATTTTCTCGGTATTTTATTACCGAGCTAAGTCGCTATTATTCTTTGACCAGTATTTATAAGCCAACATTTTAACAGAATAAATTTTAAAATTCTCGTCTCTATTATACTTAACTAGCGAGTTCCCAGCATGCGTTGCAACGCCACTTAATAAAGAAATTGTTTCTCCCTGCGTGTCCTTTCCCATTCGTCCCGTTCCCCTTCCCTTTCTCTCCCGCTTCCCCTTTCCCTCACGCGTTTCCACTCCGCCTTCTATCTCCCCACACCCCTCTCCAGCTTTCCCCGTCCCTCGAACCCCCCTCTCGCATTTCCCTCCCCCCTCCCACGTTCTATACATTCAGTCCCGGTAAATTCAGTTTTCAAAAAGATTTATCGCAATCGGACGAATAGTTTAGGAAATAATTTCATAACACCAGAGCTCACCACTATATATAAAAACTATGGCGGGCGTGCGCACAACAACTCACTAAAGTTTTATTGCAATCGGATGAACGGTGGAGGAAATAATTTCATGACGCCAGAGCTCACTATTATATATATATATAGAATCCATCGCAAGCATGCGCACATCGAATCCCCAAAGTTTCATCGCAATCGGTAGAGCAACGCCAGTGGCGTACCGTGGGGGGGGGCGGGGGGGCGGCCCGCCCCGGGCGGCACTTTTAGGGGGGCGGCAAAATTTCACAATCAATAATCATCTTGTAAAAATTTGGATTGGGGAAGTCGCGGGTTCTATTCTCGCGTCAGGACTTAAAAGTTTTTTCCAGTTTATAGTTTCTTAACATCTTTCTTAAGTTTTATATACTGTTAAAATCAAAATATTAATGACAGACGTTTTGTTTTTATTTCTAACACATACATTATTTTTAAATAAAAATATAAATGACAACAGTATCATTTTAGCTCTAATTGATAGTCGATTTGTGTTTTATATTCGTGAGGCTTTGTGCGCCCTGCTGAAAGCGCACAAAAAATTACACTTAAACGGTTTTCTTCCACGTATATATCACGGTGATATATTTTAAATTTATTATCACAGAAAAGTTAAATAGCTGACAGGTATGTGCATACTTATTCGAATTGCAGTTATAAAATTCTAGATGCACACTATCTATGTGCTGCCAGAATCAAAGAAAAACCATTTTTATGTTCTGAGTGAAGTTTTAATTCACCGCATACATATTTAATTAAAAGCAGTTTTGTGTTCAAAATGTATAATTCCAGTTGTGGATTCATCTGACGACACATTTCGAAGGAAAACATTATATTATTTAAAGTGCTTTATAAAATTCTTGCAGACAATTTATGTGCCGCCAGAATCAAAGAAAAAACATTTTCATGTTCTGAGTGTAGTCTTAATTCACCGCTTAGAGATTTAATTAAAACCCCTTTTGTGTTCAGAATGTAAAATTCCAGTTGTAAATTCATCCGAGGACACATTTCGAAGAAAAAACTTATTTGAAGTGCTTAATAAAATTCTTCCAGACAAGTTATGTGCCGCCCTTTGATTATATAATGTCTAGATAGAGTGTTGCGCTGTAATTCCGACAAAAACAACAGGCCAGATTTGAAACACTAATGTGTGTGATACGCACACAACTATGCGTAACTTCTATAGTTTTACAAGCGTTCTACGTCGCTGAGTGATACCAGCTCCCGAGAATTTCCCATAAAAGTGGGTAAAAATATGTTTCGATTTTGCGGAACGTATAATTCTTTTAATTTTGAATTCATTTACGTAAGATAATTTTCTACATATAATTTTATTTTATTTTATTTTTATTTAAGTACATAAAACAGGCAATTATGCCCAAAAAATTACATAGATGGATGATTTAAATTACAGAAATTACAACAAAAATAGTATTAAAAATAATTAGTTACTCGTAAATATGCAAAACTGAATGACAAACAATAATAGTCAAATGTAGAATACAAAAGAATCACCAACAATTTATTATTAGCACCTGGATTTAGTAGGTACAATATTTCACGTCTTTGAATAAAGGGCTTCATCACAATATCAGCTTTATACGATTGATGGTAAAATATGTTTTTTGAAGTGTTTAAATGGGTTATTAAAAATGTCAATTTCATTATTAGAGCAGTGTATAGTGTTATAATGTCTTAATGTTCGTGGTAAGGGGGAGAAATATCCTGTATTTGTGTGGTAGGTAGATATATAGAAAATATCTTGCAACCTCCTTGTTGAATTTCTTGATGGTGTGTTGATGTTAATTTGGGATAAAATGTTTGGTGTATCAACTGATGCATGTATAATTTTGTGCAGAAGCAATAAATCGGAAAGTTTCCGTCTTCCTGTTAGAGAGTGTATTTTGTAGTGTATAATTCGGTCGCTATACATTCCAAATTGATCAGATAAATGAAAAGAAAATCATTGTTAAAAGAGATTTATTTTTATTAGATTATTTTTAACAAATAAAGACAATGAAAAGCATTAAAAAAGGTTTTATTTAGTTATATAATAAAGACAAAATACATTTAAAAAAATTAATTTAAACAGTTGTTTTGATCAGAGCAAATAACAGTTGCTTTAGCTGGTTGCCAGCTCCGTGGCTTTTTCTTATTATTTCTATCCACTTACTTCGTAATATAGGATCATTAGGTATTTTGTAAAATATGTATGAATAAAATTAAAAGTTTACTTGATACTTTACCAAACAAACCTGTCACATTTTTTGTAATTTTAATAAATAAATTTCGTATTCATAACTTTTTTAAATATGGTGTCAACGCGAAGAATTTACAAACACTTAAACATAAAGTCAAACTTTCACATTTACAATATTATTATAGGTATATACATAGTGTACTTTTGGGTAATTATTAAAAACCTATTTTAAAATTAACAACGCACTCATGGGAAAATTTAATTTGAAGAACAGGCAACCCCGTAAACATGGCGTCAAATAGCGTTGTTCTAAGACCAAACTGTCAGACCAAATTACACTATTAAAACTGTTTTTTTTCTTTGACTAAATGGTTATTTAATGGTAAGTTACCGATTATAGGTAACATTTTTAGTTGTTTTCAATCGTTCTTTGTAATTCCTGCACACTGTAATAGCGCAAATCGTCATTTTCAAATGACACACAACACGTGTTTACCGCACAACGATAGTGTCGCCACTGAGCGGACAGGACGAGCTTATCAGTGAACAGTTCACTGATAATTTTTTTGGCGTTTCGTCGCTCAAGCGCTCTATCTAGACATTATATAATCAAACGTGCCGCCAGAGTCAAATAAAAACCTTTTTCATGTTTTGAGTGTAGTTTTAATTCACCGCATACAGATAAAATTTAAGCCAGTTTTATTGTTCAGAATGTAAAATTCCAATTGTGTATTCATCTGCTGACATAGTTCGAAGGAAAACATAACTTTTTTCGAAGTGCAAATATAAAATTCTAGTTGCAGACAATTTATGTGCTGCCAGAACCAAAGAAAAGTGTAGTTTTAATTCACCGCATACAGATTTAATTAATAAATATTTAAAAAAAAAAAGGATCACTACCCCCCCCCTCCCTGAAGAAGTACTTATACAGGGGGGGGGGGGGGGGCAAAATTTTCCTCCGCCCCGGGCGGCTGATTCCCACGGTACGCCACTGAGCAACGCACAATATAATGATGCCTGATCTCACTATTATATACAGAAACAATCGCGGGCACGCGCACATCAAATCACAAAAATATTTTCGCAATCGGATGAATGGTTTAGCAACGCATACGGAACAAACATACATACATAATTGCAAGCAAGCAAACATTGATTTGTATACATATAAATGATTTTCTTTTATGCCTTATTTCAAACCATTTTTTTCTGCTTTGAAGTATTTTTCTTATGCCTTGAAATAAATGTTTTATTTAGCAACGTCTTCTTAAGTTCTGCCCTTAAATATTGCAAAAGCATTAATACATTTAGTACTAATTTATCTGTAACCATCTACTAAAACTGTGTAATCTTTGTAAATATTGTGCCTTCTAGTTTGACGTCAAATTCACATGCGCTTTACAGAAAATAAATTGTTTCTCTAATAATGGTTACTGTCATTCTACATGTGGCACATGTCTCGACCTGGAACAATTCAGTCGTTTGGGAGACTAGAATCACTTCACGGTCTACTGTCGTTTACAAGACAAAGTGCAAGCTAACTCTTATCAACTACTTCGAAATAATACTTGGCCCGATAGCTCAAGCATATTATAGCCTATCCTATTCCCTGACTCCTGGAATATTTTTCCAAGACCTTGGTTATCTGATTCTCTTCGTGCAATGTTCTTGAAAGAAATCAAAAGTCTTCTCGGTCGACGGGTTAAAAAAAATTAAAGTTCGTGTATTAGATGTGGTGGATTTGGATTTAAGAAAAAATCGCTGTCATTTTAATGTATAATGACTTACTTTTTGAATATGGTAATACACAAAAAATGCATTTACACAGTGGTATCAACGGGATTTCATTGGAAAAATCCAACACAAAGCAACAGAAAAAAAGTTCGTTTATGAAATCTTTTGACAACAAATTTCCAAGCATTTCAAAATTTGACAAGTTTTTGAAAACCTTTTGGAACCTATTACAAAAAAAGCATTTGGTTTTTACATTGTACAATTATTTATCTGTTGCTTTACTATGAACCGATATTTTGATAAAATTTAATTTTGTGGTATTATTTCAGCAAATAGTAATTAGAAAATTTGATGCATTATTTAATATTATAGTACTGTTTTTGTTTCATTCAAATAAAACAAATGTAAAACTATCTCGAATGAAAATAAAACAAGATCTGGCTGGCTTATTTAAGAGAATTCTTATTCTTTGGGAAATTAAGGAGAAAGGATGTTCCGAAAGGATTACCTAGACAAGAACTGAACGGGTATAATTATCATCAAAAGAATATTAAGGTAATTACAAAACACTCCCCAAAGCGCCTTTCAGACCTTTACTCACCCCTTACCCTTATCCTTAAGGACCCACTCCTTGTCCTTTGAGTTTCATCAGAGCGAAAGCAAATCTTTTATAAGATAGAACTAAGAAAACCGAAAGGACGAAATGTATAATATGTACCTACAACGTTTTATTTTGTATTTATGAAAAACTATGGATTTAGAATATAGATTAAAAAAATACTGCATTTTTATATTAATTTTGCGTCAGTTCATCGCAATAATTTCCTAATAAGGTATTTCTACCACAAAGATACGCAAGTATCCGATACTCATGTGTACTTACGTCGAAAATAACTTATCGCGCAATGTCCGTATTCGTCGCTGCTGAAATCATGAGACCCAACAATCATTTCTATGTACATATGTCGACTGTTATGTTCCAAGTATTGATCTAAACTTATTTATCTTATGTTATTTATTTTTATTCTTGAACACACACATTACAGATTATTACATAGGTTTACGTAGATAATAAGTTTAGTAATAAGAAAAAAAAATTAATGATCCGTAACTGTAAGTAAAAAGGTAAGTACCTAGTAGTGAAATAGTATTTACCCTACTACCTCACTAGGCGAACCTGTGCTGAGGTGTTCCCATGTATGGGAATAAATGCTATTCTGTCGACATAAGTAAAACGATTGTACCCTCGTTGATATTGTCAAGAAGGGCACTGTAGGTCGACCCATGACGGCAAACTATCTAAAGCATACGCATTATTACAAAATCTCTTACGATGTTAAAAAATACGCGATGTTTAAAGTCTTGACGACATAAGTAGGAAAAGTAGTTTATCGGGACTTTTTGTCTTGTATTTGTAAAGTGTATAAAAGTCAGTGGTTGAGTGGGCAGTGGTTGAGTGGGCATAGCGCTTGGGTCCCACCCGGGCGTCGCATGTTCGATTCCTCTGCTGGCTAAGTCCTCCATCACAACACAAGCAACATTTTCGGCTTTCTGTGGTGGTAGTAGGAGATTTTCAAACATTGTTGGGTTATTCGTAACCCGGGAATGTTTGTCTTTCTTTTAAAAAAAAAAAAATAAATAAATAAATAAAATTATCGCCCTGCTGGTCGCGGGAGATTGGCGTCGTATATGAGTTTTCTAAATATCGGCAACGTGTGGATATGTAAAAACCTCAGCACAGATGTACATCGGTAGTCGCGAAGATAATCGTATCACCAAGTATCAAATATTGGCATATCCCCGTTGAAGAAAAGCCTAAGTATTGCAAATGTATTTCCACAAATTGTTTTAATTGTATAAAAGTTTTTAAAAAAAAATTTCGATTGATACTCTAAAAAATTCTGTCATAAGCAATCACGTTGAATAGTTTTTCGAATCTCCTGTAAATTAAGTAAATCGCTTTCTGCATTTTTGCAAAATTATTGCTTTTCACTTAGGTCACAAGTTTCAATTTTCAGGATAAAATTTTAAATAATGTTTGCCTAATGGTTGTGAATATTAAAATTATTTTTCATTTATGTTTGAGCTTCACATCTTAATGATTTTTTTGGGAAATGGTTTTAAATGATATACAAAAATTATTCCGTGTAATTTTACAAATTAATAAACTCATTTAAAATTAAAAGTTGTGCCTAACAAAAGACGTAAATAGATACGTACAAAACTTAGTTGATGTCCAAAATTTTATTTTAATGATGGCTATATAGGTAATTCTTGGGATAAATATAAATTATCTAGAAAAAACGCTCACTGTGTAATTGATGAAAAGTTTTATACAGGAATTTATTTCAATATTTCAGCCAGCAAGTAGTGAGTTTGTGCCCACTCACCCGATTCAAAAATCTGCCTTCAAATATTTTTCCTCCAATAAGTTTGGCGAAAAATGACAGCTAACAGTTCTGCAGATATTTTTTTCTCCAACCCGATCAGAAAATTTTGAAAATTCGTTTTCAGTTGCACATTATAAATTTGTAAAAAAAATATAGCCAGTTTGAATTAGCGTAACAAAATTCGTGTCTGCCTACACGCCCGAAAGGTACCCGCCATCAATTCGCCCAAAGGTTTTGCCCTAAACAGTATACACTACAGGGTACATAAATAGACAAAATAATGTATAAAAAGCCTCCAAACGAGATGCGACGGCTTTTCTCCTTTCTCTCGCTTCGCCTGTTTCATTTGCGATGATGAACGAATTTCCGACTGATTTTTTCATCATCCCTTCGCTTCCAAAACGAAGCGAGAGGACGGAATAATGGAAGGCGATGTTTCATATTTTTTTTCTTTGGCGAACGCGTTATGGAGTTATTATTCGGTTCACAGAATGGCCTTCGTGAGCTGATCGCGTAGCATTTCAGTCAGCATTACATTCAGACAGGATCGCTATGTTTGTGAGTATTTATTCGCGTCCTTTTTTTGCGAACCTATCCTTCGATTACACTTTTTAATTTTTGTAAAATTTTAATTGGAAAAATGTGAGTAACAATATTATCCATAAATACCTTACAAAATATTATATTAGCGGGCATTGTTAGTCATATATATATATATATATATATATATTTATCTCCTCTCGTAAAACGTTGATCTTGCGCGACGGTACACCAGTTTTAAGTTGATCCGTTCGGACGTGTTGATCCATCCGGATATGCTGATCCATTACACAAGCTGGCATACACATCCTGATCCATGTGGATCAATTTATACCATCAAGATTTCGCTGTAAGCCACGCCCATTGTTCGGTGTCTTATACATTTTACACGTTTTTTTTTGTTGATCCATATAAATGCCAAGTTTTGACCGCCAACAAAGGTGCCCGTCTGTCGTACTTTTCAGCTTCTTTTAGTAGGTACCTGTACGTTCTAATTTCAATTCGTTCTATTTCATTTCTTTTTTAATGTATTTTGGTTTAAGATTTAATTTTTATTTTGATTTTGTTTTTGATTTTGATTTGGATTTCGATTTTGATTTTGGATCGAGATTTTAATTTTGATTTTGGTTTGAGATTTTAATTTTGATTTTAATTTTTATTTGCATTCTTATTTTGATTTTTATTTTGATTTTTACTTTCATTTTGATTTTGGTATTGATTTTGGTTTGAGATTTTGATTTTGATTTTGGTTTTGATTTGAGATTTTAATTATGATTTTGACATTGATTTTGATTTTGGTTTGAGATTTTGATTTTGATTTTTGATTTTGTTTTTGATTTTTGATTTAGATTTCGATTTCGATTTTGATTTCGATTTCGATTTCGATTTCGATTTCAATTTCGATTTTGATTTTGATTTTGATTTTGTTTTCGTTTCCGCTTCTAAGACCCGCACAAACCTCACCCCATGAACCTGGGCACCCCGGCTAAGTCACCAAACATAGCGAACCACTTAAGGTATACCTTAATTTTGGGAGGCGGGTATGATTACCACCGCCCCGGGAACCATTTTTGGGTAATCAACACCTCTGTCATATGTCACTTTGCAGTGACATTCGTGACTTAGCAGGAGTGCCCGGTTCAAGGAGTGAGATTTGTCTAGGTCCGTGCGGCGAACGCGTTCGCTCACTTACTGCGTGGCAAGCCGGATTGGGAGAGACTGATTTTTTGTGACTTAGCAGGGCTGCTCGGGTTCAAGGGATGAGATTTGTCTAGGTCTTTGCGGTGAACGGGTTTGCCCACCTACTGCATTACGGACCGGATTGGGAGAGACTGGTTGAGGGAGACCTTATTTTTTTTACATTAGCTCCACACAGGAAGCTCTGAAGAAAATAAATCCCGTCAAGGCCTATGTCTTCTTTGGGGATGCAATGCATTATCGGGGAATACGTATGATTCCTCGATAATGCATTGCATTACGATCTCTACGAATTCGGAAGTCGCAAGAACAAATTGCATTACGATCAATACGAATTCGGAAGTCGCAAGAACAAATTGTTGCGTGCGAAAGTAAATATTATTTTGATTTAAATGTATAATTCAACGATATCTAAGGGGCATTGCGACCTTGACTACGAATTCGGGAGTCGGAAGTTCGAATTGTGGCGTGCAGAGGTAATTTTTATTTGATACGTTTGTATAATACAACAATAATGCAGTGCAGTGCGATCTTGACTACGAATTCGGATGTCGCAAGTTTAAATGGCATGCGCCAGTTAATTTTATTTTGATAAATACATATAATTCCTCGATAATGCATTGCCTCACTATCTTGGCTACGAATTCGGAAGTCGCCAGTTCGAATTGTGGCGTGCGGAGGTAATTTTTATTTGAAACGTTTGTATAATACAACAATAATGCAGTGCAGTGCGATCTTGACTACGAATTCGGATGTCGCAAGTTCGGATATTGATTTTGATTTTGGTTTTGGTTTGAGATTTTAATTTTGATTTGAACTTTGACTTTGATTTTGGTGTTGGTTTGAGATTTTGATTTTGATTTTGAATTTGAATTTGATTTTGAATTTTGATTTCGATTTCAATTTCGATTTAGATTTAGATTTTGACTTTTGATTTTGATTATGATTTTTATTTTGATTTTGACTTTTGATTTTGATTATGATTTTTATTTTGATTTTGTTTTTATTTTCGTTTTCGTTTCCGCTTTTAAGACCCGCACACCCTATGAACCTTAGCACCCCGGCTAAGTCACCAAATATAGCGAACCACTAAACGTATACCCAAAATTTGGGAGGCGGGTATGGTTACCACCGCCCCGGGAACATATTTTTTGGGTATTCAACACCTCTGTCATATGTAACTCCAAGTGGTTCGCTACTTACGATCACATTCACAAAGCCAAGATGCTTTCGAATATTATTTAATACCTACTTTGTTTTTAAAACTCTATTCACCGTTTTTTTCCTTAACCTTACAAACTTGTATTATATTCAGCAATGGTTTTGGAGGGTTATTATTTTTCAAAAACAATTTATTCTCAAATTAAATTCGGTTACTTTTGAAAAAATCGACGTTAATCGCAATGTTTTCATTACCACTTATTTTTAAATATCTTAAGTTTTTTAAAAAGCAAAACTAGCGAAAACCATTAAAATTATGTCAATACTGATCTGATCTGCCAAAAATCTTCATTTCACATGCTCGGCGCTCTGGTTGCGCTAATACATAACATTGTTAATTAGTTGTAAATTCGTTAATCCTAAAATCCTATATCTTTCCAAACGTTCGGCACCATATCACGCATGTTTAAGGTTTTTGTCATAAATCAGAATGCCTCTCCGCTAGTGCACGCGTGCGTCATATATCTTCACTACTCTAACAAGTCAATTTCCGATATGGTTCTCTACCTGTCTTGCTCTTTCACCGTTCCAGCCTCTGTAGACTGTCCCGGTAGAAATATCATATCATATAACGTCTCGGCATAACTAAAGATGCACGCGTAGCACCGGAGTCTATTACGCATGGAGAGCCTTGATTTGTAAAAGAGTTTTTTAATAACTGTAGAATTATATAAAATTTTACGGATGGTTTATATGTATTATGCGAAGTGCAATATAAAATTACTCAATGTCGATTTTTAAATTATTGTGGCATTGTAAATGAGGTTTTTTCGTAACTCAAATTCTCAATAGAAATCAAAACAAACACGCAATTCCGAAAGCGTTGTTAAAATCAATGAAATAGACGTTAGCTTCTATATTCATTTTAATTTTAAAATACTTACGTAATACAATGTTATTTTAACTAATTAATTATTTTGACAAATGCCTATTTATTTGACCGAAAATTAGTTACTGTTGTTGAATAATAATATTAATTATAAGACATTATAATATCTATGTATTTACAAATGACAACAATTGGGATCAGTTTTTATTTTTATCGTTTTATTGTTGAATCAAAATATATTATAATATGAAAAAAGTTTAACATTTTACTAACATTACTTTGCGAAACTAACATCAATGATCATTTACTAACTGACCATAAACATATAACAAAAATACAATAAAATAAGGTATAAAGGTTGGTTTTATTTTTTATTTTTTATTGTAACTGCAAAATTTCATCGACGGAGGAATTAATGTTTGGGTTAGTCTCATTTTGAGCCTTTATTGACTGGCCTACAAGGCAGGGGCCGCCTCTGGTTACCGGCTATTTTAAAATTATGTTTTCATAGCTTTTAAGGCGATCCACTAGTACAGGAAAAAATCGAAATTTGAATTCACGCCCTTTTATGGGAGGAGTTTAAAAATACTTGAGAAAAAGCTTTTGGAAAGGTTGGAAAAGATATTTGAGAATTTTTTTTACATGTTGATTTCGTAAAGGCCTGTAAAAAACATTAATTCCTTTTTTATGCATTGTTTATTGTAATAAAACGGAATTTTTAAATTGATTTCACGAAAACAAGCAGCGCGGACCCTAACACGTTGTTTCTCCGCTATATAAGAAACTGAATTTGCCACATTATGCAATAAAACCATATCCGAAAAAGTGTTTATAAGTAGGAGAGTTTGCACTAAAAAATGTTTTTTATAGACCTAATACTTTATTTTTTCTAAGCTTATTAAAAGACATTAAAAAAATGACCGATATTTTTAAGGGCCAAGGTATGTTCTACACGAAGTATTTAATTGAAGCATTTATAATACGTCTAAGCGGTCAAATTTTCAAAACAAAAACATACGATTTTGTATGATTTTGCATTATTTAGTATGGCTTCATCTTAATGACCTGAATTATGAGTTGGTTTCTTTCTGAGTTTGCATGGAACCAATCTAACACTATTTAAAGAGGAAAGATTTGATTGTTTGTTTGTTTGCATTGAATAGGCTCCGAAACTACTGAACCGATTTGAAAAATTCTTTCATTGGTAGGAAGCTACACTATTCCCGGTTGACATAGGCTATATGATATTTTCAAAAAAAATTAGGGATCGTTACTAAAACTCCAATAATGTAGCCCAAGGTGTAAAAAAAATACCTAAAATATTCTTTACATCGCGTGCGCTGCGAAAACTATTAACAATAGAATAAAATAATGTAGTACGACTTTGTAGAAAACATCATTATTTACAAAAAGTTTCGCGACAGCATATGTCTAACTATTATAGTTATGCCACAAAAAGTGTTTATTTATTTTAAAAATTTAATTAAAATGACGCCGCGTCAAATGGCTCTTTATTTGTATCTTGGTTTTAATCCTTATCAAAATAAATTACTTCATATTCAAGACTGCTTCAATACCTTTATTTAACTTTTTGAATTATTCAATTCGGACATTTTATTCTAAAGTTACCACGAGTTTAAAAATAGCCCCGTTTGGGGAAAGGGTTGAGAAAGTCTGATTGGAGAATTCATAATCCATCCGGTCCGCCACGCAGTTGGTGGGTAAACGCATTCTCCGCCAAGACTTAGACAAATCTCAACTTCTAAACCCAGGCACCCCTGCTAAGTCACCAAACGTTGTGAACCACTTGGAGTAACCTACGGCAAGAATGTTGGTTATCCGATAAATAGTTCCCGGGGCGGAGTTACACATATCCGCCTCCAAATTGATATTCCTTTGTTGGGAGACGGGTCGAGGGACTAATATAGGTATTTTATGAATGTACCGCACAAAAGTCCCAGATGCTCTCTTCTATCTGGAGCTAATGAAGCTAAAGACGGGTTGTTTCAAAAAATTTTACGGATTCATCAAATATTTGAAATTATTTTTTTACGACCTGTGTAAGTTCTATTCAAATTCTGTATTATTTCAGATTGATAGAGCAACTGGCCTATAATGATTTAATGACGGAACTTGAATAGAACGTGAAAATTATCTTAAAATATTTGATTATATTACAAAATTACAATTTGAGGTTTTACTCATAGTTAAAAATAAATATTCCTCTTAGACTTGCAGAAAAGTCAATAGACGTCGCATATTAAATAAAAATTGATAACTTTATCCAAGACACTATCTAGATTATATTTAGTTCTGGTTGAATTTTGCAATCTTTCATACAGATAGCAGCCAATAAAATTTGCGTTACGAAAATGAAGATAATGTTGGTAGTTTCTAGTCGAAGTATGAAACGGTTAAAAATGACAGAATCGGATGGGGACTAATTAGCGGCATTAGCGCAATGGTTAGAGCTGCTGCCCGGAAAGCCGAAGGTCCTGGCTTGGAGTCCCTGATGTGACCGTACCTCTTTCTGATTTTTCTGTTTCAGATTTTGGATTGAGTTTCGCTAATATTGTCTTCATTTATTTAAATTTTACAATTTGAAGTTTAACTCATTGTTCTAAATAAAAATAAATATTCATCCTAGACTTGCAGAAAATTTAATGGCCGTCCTTAACCAGTCTCTTGATCTCGATCCGGCCCGCCACGCAGCAGGTGGGCAGAGGCATCCATCGCCAAGACCTGGACAAATCTTACCCTAGGAAACGGGCACGCCCACTAAGTCACCGAACAGAGAGAACCACTTGGGGTGACCTATGGCAGAGGTGTTGGTTATCCAATAAATGGTTCTCGGGGCGACGATACACTTATCCACCTCCCATGTTATTCCCAGTTGAGAGGCGAGTCGAGGGAGTTCTAGGTTAGGACTCTTTCAATTAGTCTCTCCCAACCTGGCCCGCCACGCAGTAGGTGGGCAATCGCATTCGTCGCAAAGACCTGGACAAACCTCTCCCCTTAAAACCGGGAATCCCTGTTAAGTCACTAAACGTAGTGAGTTTCTTGCGGTGACCTATGGCGGAGGTGTTGGTTATCCAATAAATGGTTCCCGGGGCGATGGAACAAATCGGACTCTCTCAACCTCCCAAATTGGGTTGAGAGAGTCCAATAGAAGAGTTCTAGGTTAGGTCTCCTTCAATCAGTCTCTCCCGTTCTGGCCTGCCATGAAGTAAGTGGGCAAACACATTCTCCTCAAAGACCTAGACAAACCTCACCCATTGAACCTGGGCACCCCTGCTAAGTCACTGAAAGTAGTGAACCGCTTGGTATGACCTATGGCAAAGGTTTGGTTAATCAATAAATGGTTCCCGGGGCGGTGGTGTGCGTAATCCTCTTCCCAATATACCTATAATATTAATGATAAGTTTTTAGATTTTCACGGCCAAAAGCATTTTCGTTGTTTGTTTTTTAGGTGTTATGCCGTGTTGCGCTACCTCCTTTTTTATCCGACGTTTTGGACAGCGTTCCAGTGTCCATCATCAGGGCAGATCCGGCAGATTGTCGCAGACATCGTCGGATCTGCTGGATCCGCCCTGACGATGAACACTGCAACGCTGTCCGAAACGTCTGCTAAAGAAGGAGGTAGCCAACACAAAACAAAAAACGAAAATATAATATTAATGTATTTAGGTTTGCTGAATTGCCGCCAAAAATATTTTAAAACATACATCATGTAACATGCATATCTTCAATGGATTACAAATGTCAAATATTTCAAAACGGTTCACAGCAATGTATTTTCTTTACTTTTACGTAAAAATTAAACCAACTCGTTCGGTATCATTTTTTACGGAGTGCCTTGAAAATAGTTTCCATAGTGTGGATTATCATTGTGGGTGGCAGAGCCCGTTCACACTTCTGTCTAGGCATGAGTGCAGGTGTTCAAAACAAACTGTGTGTTTAAAAATGTTTGGAAGAAAATAATTATCGATTTTTTCTTTTTTAATTATTTTATTTATATAGATGTTTTTATTATTTGGAATGGCTAAAAGCTTATCAACTTTGAACTTCAATGAAGAATGCCCGAAGGAAAAACCATTGAAATCCCGCTTTTTTAAATATTTAAAAACATCTAATCGCATATCCCATTACTAAAAATTGCGTTTTAACTGAGAAAAATGAAATTATGTGTGGTATATTTTTGTTTATCAGTTGTTTAAAAAATAAAGCACGTTTTAATAAGTAAGGACATTTTTTTCGAAAAGTAGTTCTTTAGAGTAGGTATTTATTATGTTATTTTTTTGGGCAAAAAATTGTGTTACCTTTACATAGTATAAAATGAAGTCGCTTCCGCTGTCTGTGCGCTTAGATCTTTTAAACTAAGCAACAAATTTTCATGCGGTTTTCACCAATAGATAGAGTGATTCATGAGGAAGGTTTTAGAGTATATAATTTGTCAAGGTTTTGTGTTAATTGGCTGAAATAGGGCTGGCAAGCAGGCAGTGGGCATCGGGCAGTCGGCAGCAAGCGGGCGGTGTCGATTTGATTTAACAGATGGCGTTGGTTATAAAGGTTGGGTAGTGGCGTGGCGTTGTGATGGCGTTATGTTTCGTTAGTCACAGCAACATGTGGCCTGGTCTGCTAGTTTTTAACTAAAAGTATACTATCTCAGGAATGACTAGCTTAATTTAAAAAAAAAAAAATTATATCATTGTTTTTACCTTACTTAAGAAAATATTTTAGAAATCATAATTAATACTTTCTTACGACGGCGACGGCCAAGGAGCAGCCTTTTTATATTAAAGTGATATTAAAAAGATTTCACAATCTACTCTTTCATAGATGGCGCAAGTTTAATTATTTTAGGGAACACGCTTTTTACAAGTAGTGCCTTATTAAGATGAATGAATTGTTAGCGCCCATTCATGCGTAATATGAATATGAATAAATAGTTTTTTTGGTTTAAATAAATCTTTCAAAAATGGCAAACAAATACCATATTGTATCGGTAATTCAATCCAATATTGTATTTGTACGCCTTTCTTGAAAGATTTATTCAAACCAAAAAAACTATTTATTCATATTCATATTGCAACTGTACGGGCGCAAACAATTAATTCATCTTAATATTTTAAAGCACAACTTAAAAAAAAAGTTTAACGCTAAAATAATTAAACTCGCGCCATCTACATATAATATAGAGGCGTTCTTTTAAGGTGAAGTTATACGTGAAATCCTATTTAGATTAATCTTTATGACGAATTGGCTTACAGTATCAACATCAAAAAATATGCTACGGATAAATTGAAGCTTTTACTAGGTTTTTTATGTAATGGAATTAGAATAAAATTATTATTTACATAACAAAAAAAAAAAATAAGCGTAAACCACTAAAAAAATGTTTTTTCATGACTTAACTATGAAGTAATACAAGAAACATTTTTATAAAAATACTCCTTTATGGGTAAGACCATTTTTGAGGTTTTCTATGTTCTAACTTTTTTTCACTCTTATAAAATTATGGACAAAATAAATAAAAACCACTTTTTCGCTTACTTGCCGCGCGCAAATAAGACGCTCGATTGCAAATTTTGCAGGCACGAGAATCGAAATACTTCTAGCGTTTATATTCCTCTTAAGTATCACATTTACTTGGAATTCTGAGTTTGTTTGAGTCTCAAAAGTCTAAAAAATCCACTTTCCGTCACATAATCGAGATGAAACTTGGTACACAGTCGATTCTTTCTGTCTCTGAAATTTTATGTTTATGTAATAAATAAAATTTGTCAATGCAGTTCGGCCCTCATTTTCATTAATTAATACTAATGAGGCTACTGTGAAATAAGTTTTAACATAAAACATAATCGTAAAAATTGATTAATTTTTATTGAATTTGTTACCACACTGTAGATTTGCTAAAAATTAAAAATAATATTCAGATATATTTTTAAATAGCGGCAACATGAATATATCAAGTTACCGACATCCGGTCTTTAATACAATGGTTTTTAGAATATTTCAACCACTCGGATACGTAAGCGTGTTAATATATAACAATAGCCGTAAAATAAGCGCGTTTTTTCGTGTGTTCCCACAGAAGTCGTTATAACTCTGTTATTGTTCTAGTGATAACCCTAAAACAAAAAGTAGAAGATTCATATTGAATGCTTCACATTTCTATTCAAAGTTGTCCATAGAAGTACATAAAAAATACTAATTTTGTAGAAACAGTTTTCACCCCCAAATCACCTACGCGCTGTTAGACATTATTAATTTTTTAAATATTCTTGTATGAAATGGTAAAAGGTAGGTGACAAAATTGTTTATTTATTCAATAGAATAAGTGTTATTTTTACATAATCAGTGATTTTAGTACCGTTTCCACATAAAAACATCGCGTGAGTCATTTTTACAATATTTTTATGTTTGCTTTCTAAATTTTAATATTTATAAATGTTAATATTTTTTTTGTAATATAACAATTTGAAACCTTATTTCAAACAAACGTTTCAAGTTTTTAGTTTTTTTCTGTTATTTGTTTATGGGGTGTTATACCGTGTTGCGCTACCTCCTTCTTTGGCCGACGTTTCGGACAGCGTTGCAGTGTCCTTCATCAGGGCAGATCCGGCAGATGTGTGACAGTTTTTAGTATTCGGCTACGTTCAGATATGTTCCATTTATTGACCCTTAATTGTGAAGCGGAAATAACACAAAGTTTTATAAATCTGGCAGTTCGTTTAAGACAAAAAACTTGCATAATCGCAAAATACCTGAGTGGTTAAAATATTGTGATACATATTAATTTTAAAAGTAAACAAACGATTTCCGACCAGAGGTGACCATAATTTCTGTTGAACATTTACAGGAAATACAGTTTTCTACTCCAAAACTTATGAGAAAACTATAATATTAATCAATGTGAATAGTGTTATAATCACCGCCAGACTTGGCAATGTCTGTAATCATGACGTCTGTTTATCGTGTATATTAATTAGTGCATGATGCACATTCGAAATCAAATATGAAGTGTAGGTAATTTTTTTTTCTTCAAACTTCGCAAATAAACTTTGTGGCTTCATTATTGCTTCAATGAGAATAAGTAATTTTGTAAACACCACTATTTTATTAATATTATCGACATGTTTCAAAAACAATGTTATCTTCGTCAGCATAAAAGATTAATAATTTTAACAATTAATCATTATCCGGTTATTATCAATTGAACTACGGTGTCCCCATACAACATATTGCGTGGCTGAAAAACTTTATAAGTAAATGAATAATACTATGAAGTACACTCCCAAACCAGATCGTGTTTTAGATTTTTTGTGAATACTAACTGCTCGTAGCCAGTAGGACTATTGCATCCCTAGTTGGGATATGTTGTGAGGCTGAAGGGTGTGAAAGCTCAACTGTTTGACTACCGGTGAGACTCCAAAGTTCATCAAATTATTGTAGATTACCGGTTTCACTTTAAACCAAAGTTCACCGGATAGTAGTTTACCGGTTTGACTTAAACCAAACCAATTTTTTAATGTAGTTCAAGTACCGTACCGATCAAAGTTCATAAGAATTTCGCATTTTATTTATGACTAGCTGATACCCGGCATGCGTTGCAATGCCATTTAAAGAAATAAATTGATTCTCCCTGCATGTCCTTTCCCGTGCGTCCCCGTTCCTTTCCGCCTTCCCCCTCCCTCGTCTCTTCCCTCTCCGCGAACCCCACTTTCCCCCTGCCTTTCCTCCCTGCCGCTAAAATATATGAAATACACATATATTCATTTATACAAATTTCATAATGCCAGAGCTCACCATTATATACAGCCTATGTTACTCGCTGATAATGTAGATTTCTATTGGTGAAAGAATTTTTCAAATCAGTTCAGTAGTTTCGGAGCCTATTCAATGCAAACAAACAAATAATCAAATCTTTCCTCTTTATTATAGTTTTTTTCTAATGCTTTCATTTTTAAACTAATAAAATGTCCGAATTGAATCATTCAAAAAGTTAAATAAAGGTATTGAAGCAGTCTTGAATATGAAGTAATGTATTTTGATAAGGATTAAAACCAAGATACAAATAAAGAGCCGTCATTTTAATTAAATTTTTAAAATAAATAAACACTTTTTGTGGCATAACTATAATAGTTAGACATATGCTGTCACGACATTTTTTGTAAACAATTATGTGTTCTGCAAAGTCGTAGTACATCATTTTATTCTATCATCAATAGTTTTCGCAGCGCACGTGATGTAAAGAATATTTTAGGTAATTTTTTTACACCTTTGGTTACATTATTGGAGTTTTAGTAAGGATCACCAATTTTTTTGAAAATATAATATAGCCTATGTCACCCGGGGATAGTGTAGCTTCTCAACAATGAAAGAATTTTTCAAATCGGTTCATTAGTTTCGGAGCCTATTCAATGCAAACAAACAAACAAACAAACAAATCTTACCTCTTTATAGTGTAGTAGAAGTAGATAGTAGAAGTGTGTTAGATTAGAATGATCGCCTTTCGGAACGGTGAACGGTGGAACAACTCATAATGAAACATACTGAGAAGCACTTCAGAAAACATAGGTTGAATAGGTTAAGTTAGGTTAGGGTTACCGGCTTTTTTAAAATCATATTTTCATAGCATTTAATGACCTTTCTAAGGAGGTTCTGAGTTATTATGAGTTGGTTTATTTCTGAGTTGACATGGAACCTTTCGGAACATCGCCTTGCAACGAAATGGGAGGGATGGATTCACACGTCCGTCACTCCTAGACATACTGACCCCCAGATTCCTACTCACACCTACTACCCCATTCCTTCCCTGAACATCCTCTTCTTCCTTTCCTAAAAATACGCTCCACACTGCATCCCTAAAGATGACATTGGCCTTGAGGGGATTTATTTTCTTCAGGGCTTCCTGTGTGGAGCTAACGTAAGAAAAAAGGTCTCCCTCAACCAGTCTCTCCCGATCCAGTCCGTAACGCAGTAGGTGGGCAAACCCGTTCGCCGCAAAGCTTACCGAGGAATTAAACAAATTTATTAAATAAAATTTACTGGTGCACGCCAATTTTGAACTTGCGACATCCGAATTCGTAGTCAAAGATCATAATGCAACGCATTATTGAGGAATCATACATAGATATTTATCAAAATAAAATTTACTTGTGCACGCCAATTTTGTACTTGCGACCTCCGAATTCGTAGTCAAGGATCACAATGCAACGCATTATTGAGGAATCATGCATAGATATTTATCAACATAAAATTTACTTACGCACGCCAATTTTGAACTTGCGACTTCCGAATTTGTAGTCAACAAGATCGTACCGCAACGCATTATCGAGGAATTATATCTAAATATTTACCAACATAAAATTTATTATTTTTGAACTTGTGACTTCCGAAATCATAACCAAGATCGTAATGCAACGCGTTATCGAGGAATTATAAAAATTTAACAAAATAAAATTTACTTGCGCACGCCAATTTTGAACTTGCGACATCCGAATTCATAGTCAAGGATCATAATGCAACGCATTATTGAGGAATAATACATAGATATTTATCAAAATAAAATTTACTTGCGCACGCCAATTTTGAAATTGCGACATCCGAATTCGTAGTCAAGGATCATAATGCAACGCATTATTGAGGAATTATATATAGATATTTATCAAAATAAAATTTACTTGCGCACGCCAATTTTGAACTTGCGACATCCGAATTCGTAGTCAAGGTTCATAATGCAACGCATTATTGAGGAATCATACATAGACTTTTATCAAAATAAAATTTACTTGTGCACGCCAATTTTGTACTTGCGACATCCGAATTCGTAGTCAAGGATCATAATGCAACGCATTATTGAGTAATCATACGTAGATATTTATCAAAATTATATTTACTTGCGCACGCCAATTTTGAACTTGCGACTTCCGAATTCGTAGTCAAGATCGTACTGCATCGCATTATCGAGGAATTATATCTAAATATTTACCAACATAAAGTTTATTATTTTTGAACTTGTGACTTCCAAATTCATAACCAAGATCGTAATGCAACGCGTTATCGAGGAATTATACAAATTTAACAAAATAAAATTTACTTGCGCACGCCAATTTTGAACTTGCGACATCCGAATTCGTAGTCAAGGATCATAATGCAATGCATTATCGAGGAATCATATATATTTATCAAAGTAAAATTTATTGCGCACGCCAAAATTTGAACTTGCGACTTCCGAATTCGTAGCCAAGATCGTAATGCAACGCATTATCACCCCTCGAACCCGGGCACCCTTGCTAAGTCATCAAAAGTATCGAACCACTTGGGATGACGTATGACAGATGTGTTTATCCAATAAATGTTTCCCGGGCGGCGGAGCCTAGCAACAAAAACCCGCGGAAGTATATTATTAGAATTTCATAAAATACAGAAAGATATATTTTTCAAGTCGGTGCCGCGGCCGTTATAATATTACGTTTTGCAACTTCCATATCGGCTCAACCAATGAGCAGTAAAACCAGATATAGGTATATGTTTTTTTATGACCAATCAGAAGGCTTCGTTCATAACGCCATCTTGAACGCCATTCTGATTGGTCATTGTCAGATCAACAATTTTATAGTAAAAGCACATATAGGTACATAAGATATACGATTATGTGGATCAACAACGCATGGCAATTTAGGCGGATCATCAACGCATGGTAAATTGGGCGGATCAACAGTTACGAAGCGTATGATTTCCATACAAATATCGAAAATTTTATGTGTAGTATTTCGTTTACTTTTACTGGGAAACTGGCAACCTTGCTATTTAATGTAACGTTGTTGCAAATTCATACAGAAGTAATCCATTAAAGCCAAGTTATTCGGTGTTAAAGGTGGATCAACACTGTCAAATAACTTCTTACTGGATCAGCATATTACGAGAAGAGGTCAATATATATATATATATTCATATCACAAAAAAGAGCTCTTGTTCCTGACAAAAGAGCCACGATTATTACATACTTTGTAATTTATTGTTTAATTTTATTTATTTAATATTTTTTTTTCCATTAAACGTAGTAAGCTCTGGGGAAAACAACTCCATATTAACTAATAAGAGCCTATGCCATTTTTGGGGATTCTGTCAGAGAAAGTTCTATACTTATTAAAATTCCTGGGACGGAAAACGGTATCAAGGATGGAAAGGAATCTGGGAGACAGTCTGTCCAGGAGCGACGGACGTATGAATCTATCCCTCTTCCACTGCGGTGCAAGACGATGTTCCGAGAGAGTTCATTGGATAGGCAGAGGTGTTGGTTTTCCAATAAATGATTTCATGGATGGCGGTACGTACACGCCTCCCAAATTGAAAAAAATTGTACACTTTTGTCAATGGTAAAGCGAAATTCAGTAAGGAGATTATTGCAAATTTTGATGGCTTGGTAAATTATTATGGTCTTTTTTTGGTTGCGTAAAATTAGGTGATATAAATGTAATTTATTATGTATCTTTGACCACCTTTTTACTAATACCATGCAAATAAAATCGTTATTTTAGTTCAGTGGTATTCGCCTACAGTTATATCATCCGGTTTAGTAAATTACATATTAAAATATTGAAGTTTACTTATGATGTGAATATTGTTATTTTAACATCGTATCTTTTTTATGAAATCACAATTTTATTAGTCAAGAGAAGTTCTCTTCCAATTTATTAATTCTTTGATTTTTGTTGTTTCACAAAGTCTTCTTATAATAAAAATAATGCTTTTCAAAAGTCAAATTCATCAATGAATTCGTACAAATAAATAAAATTATTTTATTCTAAGTGATTTAGTGGATTCATATTACATAAGTCATCGGGAACCCCCTGCGGCCTTATTCATAGTGTGGAGGTACCTCCATTCATCCCTTTGACTCCCGCCAGGTAATGAACCTACCGCCCGTTCATCACACATCCCAATTGATTGACCGAATTCCTTTGTACGGCACGAGACGCGCTTATAATATATGGCGGCTTCTGTGGGTATTTGACTTCTTTTTATTCCTTTGCCCCCTTTAAATTACCCTGAAATCTGACTTAACGTTTTCTCTCTAGTAAATATTTTTATTAATATAACTTTGGGGCTACATGAAAACAAATCGCATTAAAATACATTTAAGAATTTTAAGTGATTTCATTTTATTTTTATGATGTAAATTTGTATATATATATATATATATATATATATATAATATGATTTAATTCTTTTCTATTGATTTATAAATAAAACACTTGTGTTGCAAAGTTTAACAAAGAAACGACATTTATGTTTATTTATAATAAAATAATAGAAAATAAAACAAGTGACAATTGATAATTACATTCCAAGTATTCCAACTGACACTACAGGATTCAAATTTAAATGGAATATATTGCCATTACATCTCCCCTCCCCCTGGAAAGAAAATTACTGCAAAATTTTCACTCATCTTCGATTTCCTCTTCATGGTTCATAAATAAAGGTGCTGTAGTTAACTTCGAGATGTGGAAAAAATTTGATTCTAATTTTTTTCGACCAGTGTTTATCTTGTAAATTGAGTTTGATAATTTTTCTATGATTTTGTATGGTCCGATTCTCAATTCGTCGAGCTTCTTCCTGTTAAGTTTGTTTCCATTCTCCACAAAAACAGTATCACCAACTTTGAAGTCAAAGTGTCTCCTGGTTTTATCGTAAATTATCTTGTTGTAATTATGTGACTTCATAGTATTTTCTAGAGCTTTTTTTCTCTCTTGAATCAAATCGATGCCGGTCTTCTTAAGTTTTAACTCATTTGGCAAAATCGTAACATCTGTGCCGTCAAGTAGGTACTGTGGCGCATATCCAGTAACAGTGTGCTCCGTTTCATTTGGAGGTTTCCATCTTCGTCTACATATATTTTTTTTAGTTCTTCTGTCATTGTTACCCAGACTCTTCTAACCTGGTATCTTTTTTTTAAACTATTTTTTACTTTGCCAAAAGCACCACTTTTCATAATCTCCTTGTGATGGCTGGCGGATTGTAACATTTCTGGTATTGTAAACACTTTTTCATCACTTGTGACTATTTTTGTAATGCTAATAATATTTGACTTGCCATCGCCTCCAGGTAGTAGCGTAAATTCAAATTGAAGTTTCTCCATTTGTGGTTACGAAAAATGTCGTTTTATAATATGATTTAATTCTTTTCTATTGATTTATAAATAAAACACTTGTGTTGCAAAGTTTAACAAAGAAACGACATTTATGATTATTTATAATAAAATAATAGAAAATAAAACAAGTGACAATTGATAATTACATTCCAAGTATTCCAACTGACACTACAGGATTCAAATTTAAATGGAATATATTGCCATTACATATATATATATATTTTTTATTATTCTTAAAATATTTAAATAACAAATGTATGTTGTCCTCCACGCTACGACTATACCTGTGTTGTTGAGGATATTTTTCAATTGTTAATTATAAATAGTAAAACAAACAGTGGGCTTTGTTATGTGAATGCATTGTAAATAAAACCTGTTCAAATGCATCGACTATTTAACTAATTGCTAAATAAATTAAATGTTAAATACTCAAATGAATATAATAAAAAATATTAATTTTTATCTAATAATGTATTTTTTATACTAAATGTTATTGAGCTCAACGGAATAAACACCAAAACAATAAATGTTTTTTTTACATGAGCTCCACACAGGAGGCCTAGAGGAATATAATTTCCCTCAGGGCCTATGTCATCTTTGGAGATCCTGTGTGGAGGGTTTTAAAGGAAAGGAAGAAGAAGAGAGTTCTGGGAAGGAAAGGGGTTCAAAGGGTGGGTAGGGATCTGGGGTTCAGTGTGTCCAGATCATCCGCCTCCAATACCTAGACAAACCTCACCCCATAAACCCGGTCACCCCTGCTAAGTCACCAAACGTAGCGAACCACTTGGGGTGACCTATGACAGAGAAGATTGCAATTAAGATACTAACTCCAGATCTGTCTACCTTGTTTGTGTGATGAAATTATGATAATACTATTTGGATTATTTATAAAACTCTTATATAGCTTTTTCGTAAAAAAATACCTCAAGGGCGCTGTGCCGTCAGTCAGTCAAAATATCCCGCGTTTTTGTCAAGATCCTGTTATTTCGTACCCGAAGTAGCTAAAGCCTTTTTTTATTTCCGTTAAGATTTTTTCGCCTTTGGCATTTTATTAAACATGTCTTTAATAATTAGGTACCTACTATTTAAAATTATATCAATTGAAATGATTCAAGATTGACGTTCGTTTTTTTTCTTTTACACATAATACATTCAAGAAAAACGGTAATAAAACAAAGGTTTAGAACAGTCGTATTATAATTGAATAATTTGAAAAAGATTGAACACCTAGGTATAAATTTCAAAAATGAAAAACTTCCTTGGCGTTGATAGTTATCTATCAAAAATCAACTCCTAAAATATTTCTGATATGCGACGGGTTCTTTACCAAATAAAAAAAGAAGTAAAAATATATAAGAAATCGCTCTTTTGTCTGCAGTTAGTCACTTCTAAGCTTTTTCTCTTTTCTATGGGAATTCTAAAGGATGTATCCGTTAAAGGCATCAGTCAAAGAAATTGTTTTAATTGGCTGGTTTTTTCGTCATTTGAGTCATTAATTCACTTTTGCTTTATATTTTTTTCCCTTAAAAACACTTCAAAAGATCTTCAAAGTAAAAAATATCTGATTTGGATTTCGTGCTAACTACATATTTCGTACCAACTATGTCGTGAACTGAAATTTTAGGTTTCTCCTATAAAATTGATATCTTATAATTTGAATTATTTGGAAAATACGTGTTATCTTTTGGCCTGTTGTAACATTTCTCAATTAAAAAACCTTAATACAAAAATTAACTGTGATACATCAATGAATTCATCAATAATACTCACCCGATAAAAATGAGAGATTTAAAATATTAACATTTGCTTATTTCTGGTCTCCAGAAAATGCATTAACTCGAGAATTGGAGTGCAGGAAATGAATAGATTAGTGGGAGAAATTCAAATGTCAGGTTTTTCGAAAATCAACAACGTTTGTAAATCTTAAAATAATAAAATTAATAAAATAGTAGTTTATCCGATCACTGGTAAGAAATTAGATACATCAACAGCTAAGACAAATAACTCACGTGATCCGTTTCAATCTCCCAAAAACATAATTAAACAGTTAAAAGGGCAAAATAAAGTGAATGAAATCATTTGTGCCTATAACAATGTACCAGCCAAAGTCCCCGGATTTTTCACAGAGTTTTTCGTTAAAAAATTGTTTTAAAAAAACTATAAAACCGACAATAATGTTAGCATATAGAAAATTCATGTCGTCATAGATATTCGAGTATATATTAACTTGCTGGTTGGGAACGGCTCACGTGCGTTCCTTGGAGTACCTGTATGACGCTAATCAGTTATAAGTTATTCAAAGAAAACTAAATTTAGTTTCTTTGTTTTGCTGTCGTGGTGCGCATTTTAAATTATTGAAGGAATTCGGCTTAGTAATCGTATACGTTTTCAATTCCAGATGAAATAAAATAAGTCTAGAATGATTAAGTATATTCAAGAAGAGAAATCTTAAAGGGATTGTTTCCGTTCCCGGCTCAAGTTTGGTTAAACTTTTCACTGACTCACGTGAAAAGAATTCCCTTCAATTTATCATTCTTCTGGTAGATTCATGCAAGTGGCGTACAAGTATTTCTCTCCTGCAACTAGACGGAGCGAAGGAGCGGGCAATCAACATTCACACAGCCACTAGCGCTTAAACAAATGCGCGAAAGTCGTGCCAAGATATTCCTACCCCGCTACCCTGCTACTCTGGTAAACCATCGCTACAACCAACCAGCCAACAGCCAACCAACTTCCTTCCTTCACCTTAGCCAGATTTTCAATTGAAGCTCGTATATAAATAATTATTATTTATCATTCCATATTAAAGTAAAATACCTACATTAAAAGACAGTTTTAAAACAAACGATTTAATTTATCTATTTAAAATATTAACCTCCAAATTCGATTGCTCCGAACTCCTGCAATTCATAAACCTACGCATACCCACAAGAACAACAAGGCAACACAAGAAGAACACTCTTCTACCACCGCAAACCTAAGCACAACTACATACATTGCTTATGTTTCAACAGCGGTTTCGCAATATGGGAAACCAACACACAGTTAATATTGACATGTTTAAAGTTAACTTTGTGAATATTTGTGACCATAGTAAATACTTATTCCATCTCTGTTCTTAGACCTAACATTGTTTTTCTATTAAGCTACCTGGCCACCATTTAAAAAAAATAACCTTTGTATTTTGTTGTCTATTGTATTTAATTTTTTTTAAATTCTTTTTGTTCAAAATTATTTCTCATGTTAATGTTGTACCTCCGCCTTTTAATTATGTATACTATTTTACAGTACGTTTTAAATCAATGTATTATGTTGTTAAAACCATAAAATTTCGAATTCAAAATATCGATTTCAATACATCTGTTCTCTTTACGATTACGGCTAATGGAAAATGTTACTTTTTTGCTCATAATTTGCGTAATGGACTTTATGATCAAAAATGCATGCAAGCTACAGGGAAAATTTATACCAACAATTAGAGCTCTATTATTCATGGAGACATGATTCAAATTGTAATTCATTTCAGATAGGTAGAACAAAACAGAATCACGTACTTGCGAAACAATAATAAAATAACAGCATGATACAATACATCAAAATTAGTCGGTGCCTCTAAAAGTGAAAAATATATGTTTCAAAGCTTTTTACATCTAAATAAAAAAGACTTAATGAGTAAAACCTCAAATTGTAACATTTAATTAAACAGAAAAATCAATAAAAGATTCGGTTACATCTGGGACTCGAGCTCTACCTGCTGAGTTAATGTGTCCCTATCCGATTCGGTCATATTTAACTGTTTCATACTTCGACTAAGAACTACCCACATTACGATCATTTTTAAATGCTTAGTTTTTAAATAGATTTTAATAAAACAAATAAAAAACTTTATTCCACTTAATTTTATTTGACCGTAACCGGTTTCAGCTCGTCAGAGCCATCTTCAGACTGGTACAAATAATTCTAAGCCTACGGTTTATATACATAACATATGGGGGAGGGGAAGAGTTCTAATAAAATATTTTTGTTACTGAGTCGTTTTAGACTGTCGAATTTCTAAGTATTTTGGTAATTCCAGTGGGCTAATTACTTTGGGTTTGTAGCTCACTTCAATATCTATTGATTAGGGAAAAACCTTACAAGTAATGTGAATTATTAATGGCCTAATTTTATTGTCAAATCATTATCATACATATCAATGACAATGGGATTTTTTTAATTGCTTTTTGAAGGGATACATGTTTACATTGGAGTGGGAATGGTCAAAACTAAATACATATTTTAATTTCAAAATTATTATGAAAATTATACTGGAAAAAAAAAACATAAAAGTTAAAAAAAAATTAAAATTAAAATAATAAAAAAACTGAGGTTTCAGTAAATGATTCTAATAGCTTATTAATTACAAAGTTACTTTTTGAAGGGATGCATGTTTACATTATATTAGGAATGGTTTAAACTAAATACATATTTTAATTTTGAAATTATTATTAATATTATTTGGCATATTTTTTTGGCTGCTATCTTTATGTGTGATTGCAAGATTCAAGCCCGATTTCAAAGATATCTAGATGGTTTCTTGGATATATTGTTATCAATTCTTATTTTTAATATGCGATATTTATTGCAGTCTAGGATAAATATTTATTTTTAACTTGATGAGGCAAAGGTCCTGGGTTCGAGTTTCAGATATGATCGTATTTTTTCTGATTTTTCTGTTTTCCGTTTTTCAATCGAAATTTGCTAATATTGTCTTCATTTAATTAAAAAAAAAACATTTTAATCATGTGAATGCACCTACTGATGTCTTTACTTGTTATGTGAAATAAAATCATTTAATTTGGATCAAATTGCAATTTCCGCGCACTAAACATCAATAAGCATTAAAGATAATAGGAAACTTTGTGTCAAAGAGTTCTTGAAATATCGATAAATAGCTATGCATTCAAAAAAATTAACACGCCTCTCTCGTAAAGTAAACAGTCGCTCTTCGCAAGACTCACAAACTGTTCCTTCTAATGTTGACGTCTCGGCTTAGGGCTGTAAATTGTTTATGTGAGCAATTTTATATTTTGCAAAACGGGCTAATTTTCACCGTGCATTCTGACAAGCACAATGTTAACTTTATTATCTTTTTAGCTCTGGCTTTTCTCTTTTATGTCATGTATACAGGCGATAAAGTGAAAGGAAGAATAGCATGAGCGCGGATAAAAAGTTTTCAGTTGATAATATTTTCTCTGAAAACGGAAAGAAAAAATATTCTGAAATAATTTTGTACCGAATATGATTTAAGTGTTTTCAAGGTTACGAAAGATATGCCCTTCAAAATTCAGGCGTATTTTGTGAGTAGTTAAATATATTTCCGCTTTGCAATAAAATCCAAATAAATTGAATATTTGTGAATATATCCAAAAACTAAAAAATGGTGAAATACGCTTTCAAATATTGTTATTAGAAATAACCATGTAATTTTTAAAATTTATATTTTTTATCGCAAACTTTAAAAAGTTTTAAACATGGCTCACCTTAAGTTTAAAAAAAAAAAAAAAATTCAATATACATATTTTATTACAAAAATGTATTCTAAACGCTATTATCAGATACTTCTCTTTTGTATCATTTCATGTAAAAATAATTCTTGAAGAATTCACAAAATTTCATAATTTTTTTTCAAATTGCCATCGGAAACTTTGGTGTCATAAAAGTGTTTACATTAATTGGGTTAAATTTTAGATTTGAATATAAATCGTGCTGTTTTTTCTTTCCAATAAAGTTAAAATCATACTTCTAACTTTGGTATTAAGGGATTTAATTAACTTTGATATCAGACCTATGTGAGCTGTGACAAATATTGTCTACTGTGATTAAACGGGTTAATTATAAATCTTAGTTGTAAGCCACTCATATTAATTTTATTTTATTATAAATCAGCCAAATATTATTATTATTATTAATTGGATGAGCTGCTTCTTTAAATTTAATGGAAAAGGTAAATTAATGTCGTTATTTAATGTTAGTCGAAATGAAACTTATCACATTGGATCAGTTTGAGAAGAGCAATGATGTAGGATGTGGGGAGTGGGGAGTGAGGGGGGGAGGAGAAGAAGTAGAGTGAGAAAGATAAATTGCATTTAGCGCAAAGGCTTTTCGGGAGCGAGGGTAAGATTCCTGTGTTCTTTTGGCTCGCTGTTTTTTGAGCTTATGAACAAAGAATAAAAGATGAAAGTGAATTACGTACCACTGTGATTATTCTTTCCACGGCTTAACAAATATTGAGACATTGAACATTACAGTTCTGTGAATCTAACTTTAAGTAAGTACCTATTGAGTAGGTATTGTGAAACTGATTTATCATTTTATTCCACTTGGATATGATTTTCCCCTTCTTTGTCCAACGTTTCAGAGATCATTACAGTCTCCATCATCGGTGCAGATAATATTAAATTTGGGAGGCGGTTATGGGTACCGCCGCCCCAGGAACCATATTATTGGATAATCAACACCTCTACCACAAGTCATTCCGAATGGTTCACAATTTCAAGTTTGTGGGTATGGGTACAAAAGGGTAACATAGAAGCATGTTATTGCTAGGAGTCTTAGCAGTGGATACGACTGCCCACCATCTGCGTGGCAGGTGAGATTGAGAGAGCAGGTTGACGGAAACGTTTTAACTTCTCCAGCCGGACTCTCTCGACCCATCGACTCGCACTGAAGTAGGACGGTTGGATTCATACGTCCGTTACTCCTGGTCACGCTGACCCCCAGATTCCTACCCACACCTCATACCATTTTCCTTCCCAGAACTTCCTCTTCTTTCTTTTATAAAAAGACTTTCCACACATCATTCCCAAAGATGTCATAGGATGAGGTTATGTAAAAATAATTATTATTATACTGATAATAGAAAAAAATAACGATAATTATTTCCACTTGTTTACTTTATCAGTCTAGACCGATTTCAAACAATCACGTTCAACGTCAGAGTGGTAAATTTTTGATAGAGTTATTAAAAAAAAATTATGTGTAAATGAATAACATTTTTTCGTTATTTTAATTTCAATTTATTTATATTTTCCTCAAATTTAGTTTTCTCTGATAAATTGCCGAATATCTTCACGGCTCTGTACATCGACGACTTTTAACTCTCGGCTTTTTTTTCTAACGGGGAATGTTATTTGAATTGTTTTCCTCATCTCATATGTGTGCTTTTGCTGCAGGTTTCTTCTGCTCAGAAATTCATTTGATGTTTGGCCATAAATATTTGACATCGGCGGGAATAATAATTATTATTGTCTATTTACAATGATTTTCTCACATTTAGGTCGTGTCGACATATTAAGGCGTATATAGCTTCTTAAAAATAAACTTTCTTTATGAGCAACATCTATACTGATGCGGTATGGTGAGAGAAATAAATTAAATCAAATCAGTTGAAGAGTTAATAATCTTTGAATGATTAATACGAAATATTATTTCTTCGGGGAATCCAGAAATGATTTGTCAAATAATTATTATCCAGTTGTACTTCAGAGTTCCAACAGAAGCTAGTGTTAAATAAAGCAATCCATTGCGATTCATTGCCCACCTTTCCTTCCCGAACAAACAGAAAGCCGGCAATCAAAACAAACGGCGGATTTACCGAGTTAATACTCACTTTACTACACAAAAGGATTTTCATGGATTGGTAAATATACTTACTTCTTATTGTTCGCAAAATTGTTTCATCAATCTTTGAAGTGACAACACGGCAAAAACAATATCCCGAGAAATTGGGAGACCTCTGAATTATTTAGCGCTCAAAGATCGAACCGTCGTTTTTAGGATTTCCCTTCCAGCAAAGACAAAGCAGTTTACTGGATATGCTCTATAATTCTATACCGTCTATACTGTTTTGTGCTCTTGTTAGGCTCGGCTTCGGCTCCCTATAGAATACTCCCTTTGTGACACGCACACGCAGAATAACGCCAGATCTTGTCAGAATGTAATATTTATACAAATTTTGCTGCGATAGCGTCAGTTTACATGCAAAATATAAGCTTTTGATTTTGTTTGAGGTTCAGTCTTTTACGACCAACCGGTATAATGGCAAGGATGTTGATCTAAAACCCCGGATGCCTGGTAATGTTCTACGCGTTTGGGTTCGGTTACCGCCGTAGCGTTGCGCAAACACCGTTATTTTTTCAACTCTTTAATGGCCGCTACTAATCTGGATAATATGATGTAAATAAAATAAAATTATGGTAATTTCAAAAAGAGGTTTATGACTATACTAAAATCATCGATAACCAATTTTTAAAAACAAATTTGATGAAATGATGACAAAAGTTTGATGAATTATCAATAAAAAGTAACTACTCTATTAAATTGAAACGCTTTGTAACATAGGACATTTCAAAACGTTTCTGCGCGTTTTCATCCCGCTACAAAATATCCCCGAGAAAATATCCTACTAAAACCTCACCTAACCTAAACTAACCTTATTTAACCTTTTTATAACAATAATTTATTGTCTTTACAGGATGTCTGTATTATTTTTGTCCGATTTTACTATTTATATTATAGGATTATTTTTTTATTTTTTTATAGGATGTCTGTAACTTTACAAAAAAGGTTGGGTTGGGTTATTATTTTTGTAATTTATATAAAAAATTATAGGTTAGGTTAATATTTTTTTAATTTAAAAATAAAGGTTAGGTTAGGTTAGGAAAGTTTTTAGTAGATATTTTGTTGGAAGATTTTTTGTCCGTAGGATATTTATTCGTGGATATTTTTCCGCGGGGTTGAAATGTCGCAAAACACTGTACAATAAATGCAGCGTGGTGAGTTATTGAAACATAATCCAAATTGGCGGATTGAATTCTGCGAAAGAAACATTCTAGTTTATATGTATATTACGTAAAGCAATGTCCTCAATGTGCCATATCAACAGAGATAGAAGTTACAAATTGGGATATAAAGATTTCAAATGATTCCTTGTTTTTCTGCTAAAAGTTTCATTCCAAATGTATGGCCTAGCAAGTTTGGTTCGGAGAGGGATCGTTTGTTAGCTTTGTGTCGGATTGGCTCTTGTGGAAGTTGTAATTTAACTGGAGCTGGACTGTTTGTCACTCGGGAGCTTACAGCCAATCCTTGGCTTTCTGTGTTCCCGTATTTCGTACCGCTATCCTTCCTTACTTCTCTCCTATACCTCCCTTTGCTTGCACGTGCTCCCATTCCGCCGCAGAGTCTTAGCTTTTACCATTATTATACAATTAATTAATGGAATCACGGTTTACATTAAATCTTCAGATAAATCTTTTAGGTAAGAAATAAATACCTTTCAGTTGTTAAAACCATAATCAATTTTGTGATTTATATCAAAACTAATTTTTAAATCGTTCTTTTTTTAAATTTCAATTAAACACTTTTTGTAATTTTTTTAAAACTATATTTGCGATGATATTAATGATTTTGTTTACATCATCGAAATTCGATACAATTCGCCAACCAGTTCAAGACTGGTAGGAACTTTTATTAATTTATTAGTTAGTTTACTACTATCGCAGACCCGTGAAAAAGAAATATAAATGATAAAATAAAATAATAATTGAAAAATTAATAAAATAATAATAATAATTTGGATGACTTGTATAGCGCCGTTTTTGTGAAAAATCACCTCAAGGGCGCTGTACAAATTTATAATACGTTTATACAATCTTATTTCAGCTATAGACAACAACAACTTATGGCTAAAATTTGCATCCACCGGTTTATCCATCACCGATACGAAACTATATGTGCCATGATTTAACCAATGAACGCGATGCTGCTGTAAAAATGCACTGTACAGGCAGAAAATATATACAAGACCATACTTACTAATAATTGGTTTCCAATTCTTAAAATAGCAATTTAAATAATTCTCTAAAAAATATAATATAATATGTGCATATGGAATATATTTGTTATTTGAATTCGTCGAACAAAAAGTTTCAAATTTGAAAATGAAAATATATATTTTTTTAACTCAGAGTTCATTGTACCGGAATAGACGCAAAAACGAGATTAGTAGGTATTTTTGTTGCTTTGAACTCACCAAACTTGTTAAACGGAATAGATTTGCATTTTGTTATATAAAGTGAACAGTGATTACATATAACAGTATTTCCTTAGAAACGAAATTATTCTAGAAGAAGCCAAAAGTGACTACGTTACGGCACGCCCCCTGGTGCTTTATTAACTCTTTTCAGGAAATGGGATTATCAATTCTGTATGATATCATCTTCACATCATCTTACATTCATTGTTTTTCAGGTTTGTCCCGTAAAACTATTGTGTAATGAGGTGAAAGTTTCATATATCAGAGTGCATACGACCTACCAACAACGCGTGCAAATGATGTTTAATAATTGTTGAAGCGAAAACTTCTTCAGCACCGTTGTGATTTGAAACTCGATGAAACGAAAAATAAATAACCAAATAAAAATAGAAAATATAAAATAAAACATGATAAATTATTTAAATTGTAAAAGAGAATAAAAAATCACTTAAACATTAAATTACAATAATAATACATTAAAATAACGCAATGTACTTTGTATCGATGTCTCCATAGATAAACTGAATAGTATTTGGCAAAATATACATTCGAGACAGTGGATTATATTGTTATTAAATAATTCAAAAGAGAATATATTATGACTCATTAAATGACGTTCATTACTAACATGACATTACGTCCACTCTAACCAAACCTGTCCAGCTGGTCTCTCTCAATTCGTCGGCGTCGTCTTGCACCGCAGCGGGAGGGATGTATTCATACTTATGTCAATCCTGGATACACTACACCCACGCACACTGGACCCCTAGATTCTTACCCACCTCTCATATCTTTTTCCTTCCCAGAATTACCTTCCTCTTCTTCTTTTCATTAAAAAGATCCTCACAGCATCTCCAAAGATGACGCAGGCCCTGCGGAAAATTATTTTCCTGTGTGGGGTCAATGTAAAAAAGATAAATATTTCTCAAACAATGAATTTTTTGAAGCTTATCATGAGTAATTTTATGTAACCAAAATATTAACCCCATCCGCTCATGGGGCAACTAAAAAAAACCAGTTGGAAACTCCATTGCTATTTACAAGAAAGCAAGATAAGAATTTTATTGGCGGTCCTCACTCAGGAAACTTCTCAAATACCAGTTGTAAAGGGCAATGCAATCAGTCACTCGCAACTCGCCTTTCTAGTCGCCGCGGCAGTCGCGTTTCAGTTGCCAGGTTGACAAGCTGCCATAGTTGCGCTCCACGACCTGACAAGTTTTTGAGTAATTTGAGATATGTCAGAGCAGGAAAATAATGATTTTGTTTGGGAGGTTGATACATTAGTATTATTTAGATTGATAACATATAAATTATTAATAAATTATATCTTTGTTAAATAAGCTGATATATTACTGAAATCGTAAAGTTGAGTTGCCAACCAGTTTTCGTTTGGTTTCGGTTTTTCCGTGATAGGAGGGTCAAAGTCATCAAATTGTGTTATTTTTTCCAGGGTAGTAAAAATAAAATATAAAAAGTCATTCCTAGTAAGATTTAAAATTAGATTTTTTTCTTCATATTAATTTACAATACCTATTTTAAAACTATTGTTAAATTTCGTTGATTTTTTATCACGTAGACGGGTTTTAGAGCTTTTTTATTCCGAAAGCACATTCCTTGAAAAAAAATTTGACTTGTAACAGTTGAATAGAAAATGTAATCAGAAAATAGCGTTGATTAAATGTCAAAGACGCAAAGTGCGGCGATTTATCTAATTTCCCGGTTCTACGTAGACAAGTCTGATGCCATAAATGTTTGAAAGGAACGTTTGACGGATGAAAAATAGTTTTTCAGCAAAATATTTTCGTGAAAGTTTAGCGCTGGGCGGGCTGATTTTTAATATTCTATCCTATATAAATCTATCAAGCTCGACCCAGTGTAAGTTAAAGTTTTTGGCCACTCTAAAGTTTGTCGGGTTCGGTGCGTCCCAAGTGATTTCCACGCCGAACGACTGAAGTCATATTTCACACTCATTTCGAAAGCGTTCAACTTCTCGCGTGACATTCTTTATAAATCTGCACGGTGGCACTTATTAAAGGCTGTCGCGCGCGCGCCGAACTCTCGGTGGAGCCCCCGTGGCGGGCGGGGAGCGGTAGAGGGCACGCTAGCGGGGGCGGATAGGAACGCGCTACGCCAGTTGATCACAAGACGTCGGCTCGCTACGACGTCGGGACGTCCTGTCGATAGCGGCGCCGGTCGGATGTGAATTATATTGAAAGTTCGTAAATCTTTTCGCGTTTCGGGTGTGTTTTTCGTCAACGGTGTTTTATTTTATCTACGTGTTGTCCGTATGTTCAAGCCGTACCATGGATAATTATGCAGTATAAAGTATTTACCGTACTCTTATAATATTACTTTTCAAAAACATTGTTCAGATTTTTAACCTTTTTGAAGTAACTTTGATATTTTTAATGGCCATTAAATAAGTCAGCTCAATAGTTGTAAAAATGTTCTTGAACTTCTTGGAGAGATGTCCTGTGAAGAATTGGCAAATGCTGTTATAAAGCACTAAAAATGAGAGAGAAAGAAAAACTGGAAGAAAAAAATCCTTTAATTTATATTAGACAGTAAAGAAGACTTTCATAATTTAACTAATCGAATTTAGAGAATGTACAATATAACTTTCAGGATTTATAAATTAATGTCATGATTTTAAATTGATAAAATCGGTAGGTATGTAATAGAGAAGAAAAAAAAATTTGCATTATGATTGTTTTGGATGCTCAAAAAATTTTGGTAAACCTTATTTTTACTTTATTTATTTGATTTAACAATTCTCATGCATATATTATTAGGAAGCCTTGACGATTGTTTTGGTATTTATTATACTTATATAGTGCTCTTACATTGCGTGAATTTACTAGATATTCATTTGTGGATGGGTTTAGTCTTTCATTTGGGAAAGATTTAACCGGGACATAAAATCTGGAGCACCGTATTAAAGCAATAAAGACAAAATAAACTCATGAAACACCTTGAATATTCTGCTGTGTTTTTTTATGAAAATGCATGATAGATTTGGGTATAGCTGCTTAATCATAAAATTTCAATGTAATATTTTCTGTTTTCATATAACAAAAACCACATTAAGTTTTATTTTTTCTTCAAGCGCAGCGAAGACTTTTTTTACCCTTTTTTATTGATTACAGTTTTATTAATTTTGAATTTATATAGGGCTACCACTATTTTATTGTTTAAAAAAAACTCCATGTTTCGACAATTCCACAATTTATTTATGCTTTGATATTAACAGAATCGACGCACGAATAAATTCTTTTTTTTAATTGATAACGTTTTACTTACACCATAATAGAATCAATGAATTTTGCTTTATTTCCTCGTAACCGAATTAAAACAAAAAACTTTGATCAACAAAAATAATAACCTTTTATCATCAACGTTTTACGAACCACTAAATTCAATCTCGAAAAAAATTTTTTTTTTATCCCTTAGTGAATTATTTTTAACAAAATAAACAAATGTTTTTCGGATAAATTGTTCAATGACTGAACAAAATGAAACCGCGTCGTTTAAAATAAAATATTTTATAAATAAAAATTGCCTCTTATGTGCGCTTCAAAAAACAATAATTAAATAAAAATAAATATTCATCCCAGACTTGCAAAAAAGTCAATACATATAGCGTATTAAAAATAAAATGAATAAAAATTTATCCAGACACTATCTTGATAGCCTTTAGATCGAGTTGAATCTTCAATCATATATAAAGATGGCAGGCAATATGTGCGTTAAGAAAATAAAGATAATGTTGGTAGTTCTTAGTCGAAGTATGATTCAGTTAAAAGTGACCGAATTGGATATACATACATAGGTTCCGTAGCTCATTTGGTTGAGTACTTGCCATGTAAGAAAAGGGTCCTGGGTTCGAGTCCCAATGGAGCCAATATCTTTTTCTGATTTTTCTGTCTCCAGATTTTCGATTGAGTTTCGCTAATATTATCTTTGTTTAATTAAATAAACAAAAATTTTAACAAAACAAAAAACGACTTAAAAAATGCACTAAAAAGTAAAAAGAAAATTTCGTACGATTGTTATTTTTGCAGTCGGTGTCAGCCAAGGTAACTACATACATAGGTAGTTATAGGTGAGATGTGGAGATCTTGGCTGACACCGACTCCAAAAATAACAATCGTACGAAATTATCTTTTTACTTTTTAGTGCATTTTTTGAAGTCGTTTTTTGTTTTTTTTAAATTTTTTGATTTTTAGTGACGACGCTCGCGTAAAGAAGTTTTACTTCAAAAAAAGAATCATCGAAATCTGTTGGCGTAATATTGAGTTATTCGTCCATTTGTCGCGCACATACTTATTACAAATTTAAGACATATATGGTTTTCTCATGGATTCCATTGTAAGAACTGGATCAAATTAAAATGAGACCACACGGAAAGCACCAGCTTTCTAATAAAAAAAGAATCATCAATATCGATTCACCCAATCGAAAGTTCTGAGGTAACAAACATTAAAAAAAAAAAAAAAACATATATATATATATATATTGTAAAAATATATATATATATATACCGTCGAATTGATAACCTCCTCCTTTTCGAAGTCGTTTAATAAATATTTCTACACACAGATATATTTATTTAATTAGTTAAGATAGCCATACAAAACTTCTCAGCTAAAAATCATCTCTTGTTTCATCGATGGCATTCTTCCTATTTTATTATATTATAACTTTTAAAAATATTTGTTTCCCACATAATTTTATTTTTTTAATAAGTACAATTAAAATAAATATTTTTAGCAAATGTAAATGTACTTTTTTCGGGAGAAATTTAGATTTTTGAATATTGAATTGAATTTTAAGTTTCCATGACAGTTGATTCGCCGACAGGTGCCCCCGGGCATACTTATATATGCATGCACATGCATACTACATATGCAATATGCAGTCGGTTTAGGGAAACTACGGTATAACTAATTACACAAAATATAACTAAGTGACCCCTAAGGGATGTGTAGAGAAGATGTGCCACCTAACAACAAAATAAAAAACACATTTTCATTCAAATGCATCAAGGAATAATCTACCTACCTATTTACTGTGTACGCCAGCGTACAAAAAATCGACACTGTATAATAATCCGTTTGATATTCATACCAACTTATTATTAAAAGTATTTTTGAAGTCGATTTTACATATGAAATTGGTAAATAATGCATTAAAAATTATAATTTTATAGTATTTATAGGGCCAATTGTCGGCGGATCAACTGTCGGGTCACTGATTTTTGAATTGAACTTGTTGTTTGTTTTCTTTATGCCATAATTCTGGACATTATTTTGAACATGTTTAGGTTTACGTTCAATCTATATTAATGAAAGAATATTATTAATTTATTCATGGTCGATAATAATTGTGATTCTGGTACGGGAGTATTTAAGGTGGATAGGTACCTACCAATAGCCACCTTCCCGAAGTTAAGAATCACATTAAATTGTTTGATTATACATATGTACACCAAGTGAACATTTCGGCTATCATAAAATTTTTCCGTCGGCATTAATCACCTTAACCTCTTTTTCCGAAATATGTTTGTAAATATACGATAAAGTTATATTTTTATTTTATATGTGAATCCCGCAAAAGCGTCCCAACCTCTCCCAACTATCTGCAGCCAGTGGGACTACGGCATCCCAAATTGGGGTATGTTGTGAGGTTGAAGGAAGTGAGAAGGAGAAGGAGATCGGGAAGAGGAAGGTGTGAGTTTTCTGGTTTTTCAAATATGGTCGCAAAACATACATTTTTTACAGTAGCTCCACACAGGAGGCTCTGAGGAAAATAATTTCCCTCAGAGCCTTTGTCATCTTAGGGGATGCTGTGTGGAGGCTCTTTTTTTCGGAAGGGATGGATAAAAAATTCTCGGAAAGAAAGGGGTATTAGGGGTGGGCAGGAATCTGGGGGTCAGTGTGTCCAGGAGTGACGGACGTATCCCACCAACGGCGGTGCAAGGCGATGGGTCGAGAAAGTCCAGCTGGAAAGGTCAAAAGGCCTACCTCAACCAGACTCTCTTGATCCGGCCCACCACACAGCAGGTGGGCAGCCGCATCCACCACTAAGACCAGGATGAACCTCATCTCATGAAGCCGGGCACCCCTGCTAAGTCACCAAACATAGGGGGTGACACAGTTGGGGTGACCTACGGCAGAGATTACGGTTATCCAGGGGCGGCTGTACCCATACCTTCCTCAAATTGGTGTAAAATCACCTAGCTATTTAGATCTGGTCGCCAAACACGACTAAACCAATTCAATTCTGAGTGTTGGTCTACACCAGGCCAATACTGAGAGTATCTTCCTCTCTGGAACGTGACACAAATATACCTAATATTACTAATAAATCAATCTTTTTTTCTTTCGCACGCCGGGTTTTGAACTCGCGACCTTCGCATTGATAGTCGAGAGCCTCACCTGTTGATCACGGAGGTCGTCTATTAATTTTCCACTTCTCAACGTAATATATCTCTAAATAAAATAGTTTGACAGAAAGCTATTATTACTAACTATAAATACATTTCGTATAATAATGACTTAAAACACTTCCTTATACCTAACTATGCATATTGCATTGGAAGTGAAATCTGGCTTTATTTTGTATGAGTGAAAATATATAAAATTTATATTCTACATTTATTTATTCTCAGAGATCTTTCAATATTCGCAAAACTTTTATGTCTGAATCTTACAGATATGTTTGCAGTTGGGTAACGTCTCTTACAGAAATGCAAAAGTTTCACCTGAAATTCTTAAGCTTTTCCTCAGAACATCCCCCGAGACCACTGGTCAGCTTTTATTTACTTTGAGATACAAATGTACACGGTATGCACTATGCGCAGAATTACTTCTGGGATATTCCATCCTTTACGTGCGCACGGTATACACTTATTGTATTTCATCCGTGACCATCGTATGTAAAGTTTCATACTTTACATAAATAACCACGTAAAATATTGCAAATTTGGACTTTGTGTAAGAAATTCAATTTGGGAATAAAATCTAATAAATATATTTTGATTGAAAGGTTCATTTTGGTTAAAGTAAATAAATAAAAATGTAATATGGGATTCAAATTGCACGTCTATGTTGGTTAAAACATTTTATAAATAATTTTTACAAGTATAATAATGTTCCCAACGATGAAACATTTATGCATTTTTAAGGTGAAAATTTTTAATGGCAACCTAGATTTTGTTGACTAGGTACTGCTTTTGTAATACATATAAAGCAAAAGCGTTAAAAATAGAGTATGTTTTCGGCACGTTCCAGAGTGGGATAACTCTCTCAGTATCGCCGTGGTTTAAGACCACCATTCAGAATTGAAACGTTGCTTCAAATGGGCTGTGGTTGGTGACCAGATCTGAATATTAAGGTGATTGTTCACCAATCCCCCCTCATTCCCTCATTTTAAAATAATATTGAATATCTTACAAAATATTTTTTTGTAATTTTCTTTAACGGCATTTTATCTTTCTGAAAAAAAATCTTCATAAAATGCACATCCTAAAAGAAGCACTTATTTTTCTAGAAATATTTCACATAGAAAAATAGCACATTTAACTCATTTTTGGATTTATTATCCCTAGCATTTCAAATGTCCACTATCGATTAGTCTCACTAGCTCCACGCGTTTGGGTGCTGTTGGGACTCTTAAGCGGTATTCATACTTAAAAAAAATAGTAATAATTTTAAAAAATCTAACAATGTTCAGAATAATCAATATTATATTTTTTTGTTATTTTATTGATTAATTTATTTTACATTAAGAAAAAACAATAGTATTTAGGGCTGGCTGAATAATCCGTCAAATCATTTGTTTAATTACAGATTTCCTAGAATATCTCGTAGAAAAATATATTTCTTAGATTTAAATGGATATTTTACCCAAAATAGATTTACTAACCACTTAAGAAATGTTTCCGATTGATTCGTTTTAAATCTCAAATAAAATAGAAAAACTTTACCTACGCATAATATTACTCCAGATGAATTGTTTGAACATGAAATATTTTTGAAGATCTGTATTAATAAATCCTTACCTAAAGCTCTTACTTTAACCCGCCTCACAAAGCTGCCCAACCGGGTGGCGATAAAAGTTTCCGTCTTTATATCTGGACAGACAGGTGCGCTCTTGTGAAGTAAAAAAAAAGAATTCGACTCAAACGTTATTGTTAGTTATTCATACTAAAGAGAAACTTTTTTATTTACACCAAAAATACTTATCTATCCATGAACGTAAATTACAGGTAGGTACGTATATTTTTGTATTTACCAACTAATTGACCATCATTTATCGATGGTTGATATTGATGTAACAAACTCTGAATTTGCACACATTTTTATTTTCAATTTACACTTGCACATCAACGCAGACGCTCTTCCATAACTGAGTACTAATTATTATTGTAAGTTCTGATTACTATTAAGAGTACTTGAAAGAGTACATGAGTTCTTAACATTAAATTTTAATTATTAACTTTTGTATGGAAAAAAAAAAGTTTTTTTTCTTAAAATTTAAAAAAAATTTATATTTCACCTTAATTTTGTATATTTTTAGTATGTGTATTATCTGTTACTATAGAATAGCATTTTTTAGTTCTTATATAAAATATTTAATGTTGACTACTACAACATGGGCCTTAGCCTGGTGTGGTAGTCGAATTAAGACAATAATCTGTAACAAATAAAATAAATGAAATGAAAATAAAAACAAATAAATATGAAACAAGACCCAACTCAAAAATGATTTCTTATCACATTATCGTGCCATTATAGTAGCGTCGCTAACTTCATTCTCCATTTACTTAGACGTCGTATTTTTGTCCATGAAGACATTAAATTCTGTGTGCTTGTAAAAAGTATAAGACGAACCGTTGTTAAACTTATTTGACGATTAAAATGGCTCTCTGTGATCGAAACATGCAGGTTTATTGATCACGTAAAAATGCAGGCGTGTCTCACAGTCACCTGGTTCCAGCCTGGTTCCCCGCCCGTTTACCGGCGGCGGCAGAGACAGGTAGACGGGATGTTCGTCTAATTGACAGCCCGGCACGACGGAGACATTTCTCTCTCGTTATTCGCGCATCGCCGCAATCGCCACCCATGCCCCCACCACTCCCCTTCGCTTCTACCATTCCCACTCTCCCTTCCCACTCTACTCTCCTCCGCCAACTCCTGTCCAACACGTACAAAAATGTTATGTCACAATCAGCCTAGATTGTGTTAAAACGTTATTCTGTACAATTTCCAAAAGAAAAAGCTAATTTTAGGTATCTCGTTGTCTGACATTCCATTAAAATAAATAACAAAATTTTGTACATTCTCTAAATTGTATTTGTTTTTATAAGGAACCTCTGGGGTAAGATATAAGTGCACTAACATCAAATAATGTTAAAAAATGAAAAGAGAGTAATACAAAATCATATAAAATGCACAGAAGTGCATACGAATACTCTTCTCCGTTAAATAATTTCTACAACGGTCCACCTAATCGAGGTCCAGAGTTCAACCGCCACTATGGTCAAATACCGCAAGATTCTTTTGCGCAAGATCCTCGATTCAGTCCATCATCGTATAACAACACGGCGGCTCAGATCAATCACAGACCTGACCTTTACGAGGGTAGTAACGACACTACCTTAAGAGCCGAAGAGAGAAACTGGTACATAGAAAACCATAGAAACGCAGATAACTACTTCATTAGAACCAACGAAACCCTACCGAGAACTTCAAAAGATCAACAAAAAGAAGATGATAAGAAACAAGAAGTTGAGACTGAACCAGGTGTTACAAGGAGGGTCGGGGTTAATGGAAGAATCAGGCGGAAAGAAGACAGGTGTTCTTGCGAGTGTTGGCCGACCATCACGCCGGAGACAACGGCGGTCGACGAGTTGCAGCAGAATAACAAGTCGGTCAACCAATCAGCCGTCGACATGGTAGCTTCGTACGGAGTTTACCAAAACCCCCACGAGGATGACGACCAGTCGGGCTTCGTGCGGATTACAAACAGAGGGTATCCGTACCAGGGCCAGCAGCAGGGGGTGGTCGTCAACGAGGCCGGTGACAGTTCTGTGGTTCCCCGGGGAGCGGAGGTGGTGGATAACGGTAACGAGAGGAATTCCCTCGATAAGTGTTGTGGTTTGCTCGGTGGGGGGAGCAGTGTGCCCGCGGCCAGTTCGCGGGAAGTAGACTGTTGGGTCTCGTGCTGCAAGCCCGCCATCTTCCTCTTTCTCTTAGTGCTGATGCTGGTGGTGTTCGCTCTGGTTTCGGGACTCCTGGTTTACTATAACTGTAAGTATGCAATGAATATATCAAACTTACGTTCTTATTAATAGTTATCTTATTTCATTTATAGAACTCCGTTTTAATATTATTAACCCCCGACGCGAGAAGCGGTGTTATTGACTTTCTGTGTGTCTGTCTGCGGCATCGTAGCTCCTAAACGAATGGACCGATTATGATGCCCTTTTTTTGTTTGAAAGCTGACATAATCTAGATGGTTTTTATCTACAATTCATGAAAATCTGTCCCAGCGTTTCTAGGTCATCAGCTCTTTTTGTGTCGGGGGTTATTAAAAATTTTGAAAATTTTACTTATTATTTTTAATATTATATTATATTTTATTTTAAAGAAACAGTTTATTTTTAAACAAGTTGTGCTGTATAATAAGTACTAGGCATGTTTCGCCTTCCGAAGGCATTATCAAACTGTGGTGAAGTCACTCACAGACGATCTATTATTTATATCTAAAATGGTTCCATGTGACAATCTATCCGCCCCGGGGTAATTTATATGCAATATGCAGTCTTTTTAGTGAAAATACGGTATACCTAATCACACAAAATATATTTATTTATTGTTATTAAGTTTATTTTGTAGAACTCCATTTTAATTTTTTATTTATTTTATAAATTCAATAATGTTATTATTTAACGTATAAAAACAGTTTATAATAAACGAGTTCTGCTTAGTAATTATTATTATGTGTTACAGCTGTTTCGCCCTCTAAAGGCATTTTAGACACAGTTTTATTGATGGCATTATCAAACTGTGTCTATAATGCCTTTAGAGGGCGAAACAGCTGTAACACATAATAATAATTACGAAGCAGAACTCGTTTATAATAAACTGTTTTTATACGTTAATTAATAATATTATTGAATTTATAAAATAAATTTTTAAAAATAAATAAATAAATAAATAAAATTACACAAAATATAACTAAGTGACCCCGAAGAGATGTGCAGAGACGATGTACCGCCGAATAACAAAGTATGAAACATTTTTTTATTCTCCTCTATAATATACTATGTATACCAACGCATAAGTACAAACAATCGACACTAATATAAATTCGTTCAATATTCATATCAACTTATTATTATGGGTATTTTTTAAAAGTCGATTTTACTTTGGAAATTGGTAAATAAGGCATAAAATTGTAATTTTATAGTAAATATCAGTTAGAGGGTCAATTGTCGGCGGATCAACGGGTCACCATCTAATATGCATTATTTCCGTATATATTTTATTTCTTTTTCTTAAAAATTTACAGGGTACCACAATTTACTCGATAATCGATTAAGATGCTATCACAAGGGCATTACGCATTGGTAATAAATATAAACGCAATTTGTCAAAAGATTTTCAATGTAGAACTTTTGATCGTAAAATTTGTATGCAATTGTGCGAAAGTATAGTACGATACTGCAGATGATATATCCGTTTCTATCCAGAATCGTAAAACCCTTTCAGCCAATGACTCATTGGATCCACCCCTGCAGTAAAGTAATATCTGATGGCAACACCCGCGCCATCTTTACTGAATGGCATATTAAAATTTATTCCTGGGGCACGGCACCGCCTGCTGTGTGGTCGCTACATAATAAATTGTCAGATAGAAAAGTGCTACGCTATACATTTCACACCACCACTGCGCCTGGCTAGCTACGATGTAGCGGCGTAGCACCCAGCAGCACTCTTGCGATGACAATCGGTCCCTGAAGAGACTTCATCCCGTCTCGGCTTGCATATTGATATAATACTTACTATAGAAAAATAAATAATTTGATGAAGGATGAGTTGGTCGATAGCCCGTTGTCTGGGTTATTCAGCTGGTGGTTAGTGGACCGAATTTGATGCTCATGACTAGTATCACTCTCTTTTCCGAAATAGTTATGATTTTCTAAAAGTTTTGAAATCATTGAATTTACAGTTTCTAACGGCTTCTGTAGTCAACGTGTCAAATCTCGGCGTCCATAAGTAAATTTCATTTGATGGTTTTGTGTTATTTTAGATTGTAATCATTTAAAAATAATATAACGTTTATTTGCGGCACGCTCCAGAGTGGAAAATACTCTCAGTGTCGCCTTGGTGTAATATCTCACCATTCAGAATTAAAACTTTGCTTGAAATAGCTTAAGCCGTTTTGACGACTCGATCTAAATAGCCCGGTACTTCTCTATTTCCTTCCCCTCCCCGTTATCTTCAGCCAAACAAAATATTCCAATTGGGGATACCAAAGTCTCACTGGTTCCAGGCTGTTGGAAGCAGTTGTACCGCACTCCTGTGCGGTATTTACGAGAAAAAAAATGACAGAACACAAAATTCATTCGTTTTTGTTTGTTTTATTTCTAAAAACTTTGACTCGTGGCGGTGTGTATTTTTCAATTTTAAAATAACAGAAATACTCACATTTACCGCAGTTCGGTAAAAATTAAAATTCGTTACGGAATTATATTTTTATTATTTTTTTTTAAAAAAGACAAACATTTTCGGGTTACAAATAACCTAACAATATTTGAAAATCTCCTACTACCACACCAGTAAGCAGAAAATGTTGATTGTGTCGTGATGGAGGACTTATCCAGCCGTGGAAACGAACACGCGACAATAGAGAACTTTTTGTTATTATTATTTGCAGATTTTTAAGTGTAAAGTTTGTCTGTTAGTACATGTGTATATTATGTATGCATGCAAGTTTTGAATAATATATTCTTTTTTGCCATAATCGAAGGATGTCATATTATTAGGGAATTTATCCTTCTCTATGACTTTAATCATAATTCTTATTTAACAACCCCAATAAAACGTGAGCTTCGCGCATTATTACTACATCAATAACGTGCCTCTAATTTAGTATAAAAAATACATTGAGCAGCAATATTTTTTTATGTTACCCACTTATAACGTAAATGGTTTCATTAGTGGGAAGTGATATAATATGTATTGTGAGCATTATGCATACGTATTTTGGAAGTTTTACCAATTTTCAATAAATCTAGATGAAGCTTCCCATGTGATCTGCGATCTTTTCAAATATATTCCATTTAACATGATGCATCACATTTGAATGGTTCAATTCATTGCAAATGAAAACAAAACCTCACTTTTTCAGTGAATAGGCAATTTGTACAAATGAAACCACCCCTGCGGTCTCCCTTGTGCCCCGACCCTTCATTGTGTGGGAAGGGTGCTTGTGCATATAAAATAACATGGTTGGGGAAGGTATCTAAAAATTGATTGGATGTGCATAGATGTTGTTGCAAAGAATCACTTAAAGTGATTGAAAGTTACGCCATCCAGTTATGGATGAGGAAATAATGCATCAGATGGATCTAATTTAAGAAAACAATCATTCATTCAAAGTTTAAAAAACGTTTTTCACTCTTCTATTTATGTATGAACAGCCAAAACCAGTAAGTGATTGAATGTCCGTCAAATCTTGTGGTTTTAAGAAACGAAAATAATTTCAGCAAGTGAATCTAACTGAATTATTTTACACTCATACAATACAGGTATATCTGCAGTTTGTACAATCAACAAAAATGCTGGCTGTTTTATGGCGTATTGTGGCCTCCATAGAATTATTATCTAGTACATTAGCACTCTTTTTATGGTGAATGGCCTTAAATAACATTTTTTTTACATTAACTCCACACAGGAGTCCCTGAGGAAAATAATTTCCCTCAGGGCCTTTGTCATCTATCAAGATGGGAGAATCTTGACAGATCAAACGGACCGCCCGTTTCTGCACAGAGTCAAGGGTATTTTGGAGCTCCAGACCAGAGGTGGCTGCCAAATTCAACCGTGGGGCGCACTTGTGATTTGTACAGGGTTAGCAGTTGTAAACTATTAAAGTATCTGCGTATACATTATCCACAATTTAGACACATTTGAAATTGAGTTGAAGGTTTTTGGCTTTTTTTACATTAGCTCCACACAAGAACCCCTGAGAAAATTTTTTCCTCTTAGGGTCTATATCATTTTCGGAATGTTGAATGGAGGGTATTTTTAGTAAAAGAGGGACAAGAAGTTCTGGGAAGGAAAAAGTGAATCTAGGGATCAGTGTGTCCAGGAGTGTTGGACATATGAATCTATCCCTCTCACTGCAGTGCAAGGAGATGTACGGAGACAGTCTTACTGGAGACATCAAAAGGTCTCCCTCAACCAGCCTCTCCTGATCCGGCCTGCCATACAATTCGAAAGATACATTCGCCACCAAGTCCCACACATGGCTCACACCATAAACGCGGGCAACCCTTCTAAGTCACCAAACGTAGCGAACCACTTGGGGTGACCTATGACAGAGGTGTTAGTTATCCAATAAATGGTTCCTGGAAGGGCGGTACCCATACTTCCCTCCCAAATTAAATTTTCGTTTAATAGACCTAACTAATGATCTAGGAACTATGTACTAATATACTTACTAAAATTATTGATTTGGTAGTTCTTTTTAAATTTAATTGACAGAATTTTTGATCTTTGTGGTGGAACGGAAGCTCCTTACCCAAAGCAAGTGGCTTCAAAAAAGATGATCCGTAATGCAAAAGTAACTTATACCTATCTTATTTATTTTAACAATTTGGAAGGCGGGAATGTGTACCGCCACCCCGGGAACCTTTATTGGATAACCAACACCTCTGCCATAGGTCACCCCGAATGGTTCGCTACGGTTGGTGATTTAGCAGGGTTGCCCGGGTTCATGACCAGGACACACTTATTTTATTTATTTATTTATTTATTTCTATTCTTCAACATACATACATATTACAGATAATTACATTGGTATACATAGATATTAAGTTAAGTAATAAGGAGAAAAAATAAAATGTTACTGATCCGTAACTGTATATAGGTAAGTACCTAGTAGTATTTTGTGAACACCTCACTAGGCGGACCTGTGCTGAGGTGTTCCCATGTTTTGGAATAATTGCAATTCTGACGACAAAAGTAGAAACACCGTATCCTCCTTGATATTGTCAAGAAGGAGACTGTGGGTCGACCTATGGCGGCAGTAACGTATACATAAAATAAAAGATTAGTTGCAGTTAGGATCTATACATAAAGTTATACATAGCATCTAGTTTATGTAAAAGATAGATGGTAGTTTTGATAAATAGGTAGGTATATTATTGTAGGGACCACACGCCAATGGAATGAATAATATTGTGATTTTGTTGAATGTTTTGTCTTAAAACAAAGATATAATTGCCTACTAATTATTTTTAATATTTGTTTTTGGTTATGTTTGGTTAGGTGTTATGATTTTGTGAGTAAATTGAATACCTTGTTGTTTGATCCAGTCTTTGATGTGTTTTTTGTGAAGAATTGTATATGGATTTGTAGTTAGTAGTTGTTTCAGTGTGGTGGGCATGAGGTTATATAGTTTGATTGCGTAATACTTGAAGTGTCTTTGCCCGTGTGGGGTATGAGTTATCGGTATGTTAAGTGTTTTTTTAGTAGAGGCCCTGGTTTTAATTGCTAATTGAGGTTGCATTTGAATGTAAAGTTTATGTTGGAAGAAGTATAGTAGTACAGCTTTGGCGTAGAGTTGTCTTATTGTCATGACGTCTAGTGTTTCGTAAATTATATTCGAGCATGCGTAGCGAGGAACTTGGAGGATTAATTTAATTATTGCCTTTTGAATTTTTTCTAATGGATCTATTGCTATATTCGTTGCACTTCCCCAAGCAAGTATGCCAAATGTAATAATGGATTGGCAAAGTGCAAAGAATATGGTTCTGAGGATTGTTATTGGAAATATGTTTTTTATTGTCTTTATCAGATGCATGACTCGTTTCAGTTTATTTGTGATGTAAGTTATGTGGTCAGTCCAGCGTAAGTAAGCATCGAACAACACTGAACCCCGGATTCCTGCGAACCCCTTTTCCTTACCAGAATTCTCCTCTCCTTCCTTTCCCTAAAAAATCCACACAGCGTCCCCAAAGATGACATCGGCCCTCAGGGCCTCCTGTGGTCTAGCCCATGTAAAAAAAACAACAACAACATAAAAATATAGACTATTTACCTTTCAACTCGTTCTAGAGCAGATTATACAAAATGTATCGCCGTCGGAGATCCTAATTTAGAATTTAAACGCCGAAATAATGATTACTATCATAATCAAATGGCCAAGATAGATTTTTTCCAGCATTAATTTTCTCCCATCCCTAGTTAAAATACATTAAATCGAATGTACGAGTACTACGCTACAAAGCACAAAATCATAAAAAGCACTCCGAAAATTGCAATAAGTGAACCAAATGTTTGCAAACGCTAGCCCATAGACCATAGCCCATAGCACACTCGCAGCTGAATTTTCGTTTTATTTTATTTATGACCGATCGTTTAATCGCTCAATTTGCAATAGTTTGCTTTCACAAAGAAAAATATATCGCAATAAAAGCAGCGCGCGATGGCGAAATTTCTTTCTGCTATATTCAAATGTTGTTTTCACACCGAGCCCAGAGCAGAGAGAGCACAGAGATTCGAGTTATTGCTACGCCGGATTCGGTCGCACGGGTATTTATTGCAAATTGAAAACGTGCATTTCCCAGATGCATGCAATAATAACGTCGTTAGTTTTATATTCAGCCTCTAGTTTGCGCTCAAAGCTGCTGGCTGATATATTTTGTTACTTGCAGCGACACAGCACTATTTTTTTTTGTAAAATGTTTTTTCAGCATTTATGCAATAGTTTATGCAATAGTTTAGGTGACTCTAAAAATTTTACCGGCATGAAAATATATAATTTACAATGTAATATAAAATGTTTTATTATGGTTGGGCGTTTACACAATACATAGCTACACTTACCTACATACATCTACGTATATCATAGACCCTGTGCTTATAACTCGTATTGCATGGTGCATTTCCATGCTTGCCAATCCTACGCAAACCTCCACAAGCTAATGGTGCATTTCCATGCTTGCCAAGCCTACGCAAACCTCCACACGCTCCAAGCGTACGCAAATCTCGCCTGGCATTTGGAAGCCGTTTACACGCTTGTGACTGCGTCAGTTCGCTGCCAACACCCAAGCGTGGCGGACGCCGAACTTGTGTCGGCTATTGCGTTTGGTTAAAATACTTTTATTTGAAATACAAGCAAAGTATAAAAAAACAATATAATATTGTCTTGTATTATACAAAAAAAGTTATTCCAACAAAAATCATATGTTTTTTTATTGTAACAAATAATAAATCATCAATAAAAGGTTATTTATTTATATTGACTTTTTATGTAAATCCAATAAATTAAATAAGTGCATTCAAATTATGTACTTATACATTTTAATAAGTCAGGCATGTCTCTTACATCATACATATGTCTCGTAATGTTAATTATCGATATAACGCATGGAGCAAAAACGGCGTGCATTCGCCGTCAGTTCGGAAATTACACTGAGCGTTTGCCGAAGCTTGCCGCTGGATCCGACCCCGACTGGATCGGCGGAAAGCTCTTGCAAGCCTACACAAACCCTACGCAACCCTACGCAAGCCAATACAAACTACCTGTTTCCACGTCGGCGTTTGTGGAGGGTTGCGTAGGCTTGACAAGCGTGGAAACGGCACTCATGTTCCTTTCCTACCCATCCCTACATACCTGTCATTTAACTTTAGCCACAATCAGTCGTCAATCAAAACTTGCCGCGTTAACATCTCTAATATTCCGCATGCCGCATCCGCAAACTTAATCCCGCACACTGCAAGTAAGATACCGCGACTAATAGTCATACTGTGCTTGAATAAACCCAGCCGAGATAGAAGAAAAGTGACAGCTCAGTAAGTCCTATTCCTTTATCTGCAATCTTTTTACATGTGCAGTACATTTCAAAACACATACAAGGTCCTTCGATATCCACAGACACATAAATCACACATTACATTATTTGCCACATATCGTATTTTAGTAAATTCATCCAAGGACGAAATTTGTCAAATGATTATTTGTAAAAGTTTTAGAATCCTCAGTTTATTGAACATAATGTTAACTCCCGTTTAACTAATTAAGTCGGTTACTCATTGCTTCAACAGACTTCTCCGGGGGCCGTTTTCATGCTACTTTAGTGACCCTGGTCAATAAAACAGACAAAATATTCCGAAAAAAAAATCTTCCTATCGTCGACAGAACCAAACTAAGTAAACTAAACTAATATTTAAACATTCATTAAAATTAAATTTATTTATTGTTATTAAGTTTATTTTGTAGAACTCCATTTTTTTTTATAAACAGCTGTAACACATAATAATAATTACGAAGCAGAACTCGTTTATAATAAACTATTTTTATACATAAAATAATAATATTATTGAATTTATAAAATAAATTAAAATTATAAATTAAATTTTTATTTAATATGCTGGACAAAGAAATGGAATTAAAACAATACAATGGATACATTTTTTTATGGATTTCTGTTATTTGATGCATAAATATGATGTAAAATACTGTAAAGGAATTTATTATGAATATAAGATTAAAAAAGCCAGTGAACTAAAGCCTAAAATGACTTCATACAAAAACATATTTTTTATAATATAAATATTATATCGGGTCTACTTTACTCTAGGTAGTAAATAAGCAGTAACTCTTTCATTTTATTTTTCGTACCCTTCTTGAAAGAAGAGTGGTTTTGATATCAGTAATCGAACTCATAAGCCCACCAGCAAAAAGTAAACACTTCACCGCTCGCCGTCAGACTTGAGAGTAATAATATCCAAGTTCTTATTTAGTCAATACTAGAAATGATCGAACCTTTTCTCCGCTTCTTGCTGAACTCCTGGCGCCCGAGCTGCTTCGTAGAAAAACAAACATAGCTCCGTGTATCGAATAAGAAAAGTTTCTTTATCGTTATATGGAGCTGGGACCTTCACGGGATGGACTTTTCGCACTACTTACTCGGAGGAACTCCTTGCTTAATTTTCTCCCAGCATGGTAGCCTGATCAAATATTGATCGAGTTTCCCAAGCTTCCTCCATTCCTTCTAGCATGTCTCCAAGATTCTTCGCTTTCAAGTGCACTGATAAAATTTGCATAGTAGGTGGATTTGTGTGCTCTGTGTAAATGGAAAAGGTGATATTGCCCAAGGTAAGAAGATAGGTAAAGTTAGGTTAGGTTAGGAGGGTAGGGTTAGTGGAACGTGCATTTTTGCACTCTGGGCAGATGGGAAAAGTGATATACTTGAGGATGTCAAAAAATATGTCTGATTTTTATGTTTTTTGTCTAAATAATATGTTTACGTTGCTCAAATATAAAAATGTCATTTTTTTGTAACGTACTCATCACTGTCTATACTTATTTTCATTTTAAACCTGAAATCTATAATTTTTAATATAATATAAGGAATTACACTAATAATATATGGAAACACAATTATGTGGTTTGCATAAAATTTAGGTTAAATTTAGTGCTAGACAAATATTTATTTTATTGTTTTGGAGTTGAGATGAATTTATTTGCCTATCATATATTATTTAAAAATATTCTGAGATTGGAGTGTACGTGCTTAACAGGTGCTCTCCGTGGAAATGACTTGTTTTTCTTAAATTTAATTTAGTTCTCTAAGAATCGTATTTTATATCAATGCTAAAAGTATACCCTCGACAAAAGTTATCTCGGCAGAAATCGGATTTTATTTTATGCTTTTAAGAGGTAGAGTTCATTACCACTTCCACAAAAAAATACTTAAAACATTTCTAAAATGTTTATTAAGTCCCCATAATCATTGTACGAGCACAGAATTCACTGAAAAGTTTTTTTTTTTTTGTATGTTTTTATTTCTTGCTAGAGCAATCCCGATGAGTAACAGAACTCATTTTGGGATAAGAGGAACATTTAATTCATGGGTGGGAGGAAATAGTTACAATTTTACATAGGAATTTAGATATTAAAAATATAAGTTTCACTTACAATATAGACGAAAAATAAGAGACAGGTTGAGTAGAATAAACAACAATAGAAAACAATTAAAGAAATAAGGAACAAGATTATACAAATATGGATGATTAAAACTAAATGGAATAGAAAAGGAGAGAAAAAGAAACAAGACAATTGAACATGACAAGAAAATTACATTTTTTCATCCTTAAACGTACTAAAAAATATTCTTTTAAAGCATTTTTCTTTTTTTTACTCTATTTTTTTTATTTACTGGATTCCCTTGTACATACCTGGAAGTGAAATATATAGTGTATAGGCAACATAGTTCAGAGATTTTATCCCATATTTTGTAGTGTGTGTTTGAGGTATGCGGATTTAATTGCTATTTCGAGTATTGTGAGTGTGGATATCTTGATTGTAAAGTGGCTTGATGTTAGTGTGAGTTGACTGTCGAGTAATTTGTAGGATGTTGCTTATGATTTCATGTTTAGGAAGGACTGTGATTGGAAGAATACCGGAAACTGAATAGATGTCTCTGACATGGGTGTCCCGTGGAAGTCCAAAAACATTATACGAGTATTTATAACAACATAGTGATGGTATCGACCATATGCGAGATATAATTTTTCAAAGTTATTCAATCGAACTGTTAAAAAAAACAGAGTTTTAAATATGTGTATCAGAGATTTTTTCTAATAAATAGAAGCCATTATCTCAAATCAAAAATATTCCACAAAAGTCCTCAATCGATTTTCTGGAGAAATATCTGTGTTTATAAATAGAAAAAGTTAATATTAAATAACTATTCTACGTTCTAGTTGAGTATACCGATCCATGGTTTGTCAGTGTTTGTTTACTTCATAAATGTCAAAATCGTGATGACAAGACGCCATTTGCAAAAATGGAAGCATTTTCCTACAACGTAATGGCGTTTGCGCCACCTTTTATTATTAAAATATTTCTAAATTGTATATTTCGATATGAAACTACATATTTCTGTCTTACCACCGCACCGTTACCACAACGTGCACGAAGATAAACGGAATCCCGCTAAACCAAAGAAAACATATTTACTCCCCTGTTGTTTCCAGCCATACCCAGGTTAGTGAAATCGTAGTGAAAAATCTCGTATTAGATTGGCTTGCCTTGGCTTGGCTTGTAATATTCGGGAAGTTTCGGTCCACAATACGTCCTCCGCGCGCACTCGACTGCGGCCACTTTGTTCAAATGACGCTCTTTACAGCGTGTACTTTGTTTTATCTCGAACCTACAAAACTTCAAAAGGAAATCATGGCTGGCGTGGGGGGCGATAAAGGAAATATCAAAAAATTCATACGCTACCTCTCATACCCTAATACGAGGCTTAGTTCCCCACACGAGACTGGGACCCGATTCCGTCGCGTCTCGGTTTTGGAAGTAACCGTTTTGAATTGCTTAGGCTTCTCGTTTTATTTTTCAAATTATTAACCCTCGTTTCTTCATTTAGAAAAAAACAACTGATAAATTTGTGTAATGTAAGTCTTTTAGTTTTCTTATTTCTTATTTTGACACTTTAATAGGTTGTATAAAAGTTCCATACTTTGCGATGTCAATGACATTGCAAACTGAAAACAATTTTGTTGCTTTGATAATTTTGGAGAAAAAAAGCAACGCATTTTTCTAATCGTCTAAGTTGTCCGTTCGAGTGTCTTTAATACGGTGCAAAAAAAAGACAATTTTACGCTTTGAATTTTAAACCTTAAACGTTTTAATAATCAGGTAAATATTAACAATAATCAATCAATTTCACAATACGGCAACAATCCACAATAACGGCTAATTAATTCATTTTATTTACGTGTCATTTTCATTATTAAACAAAGGAACGTTTTTCATCTAGTTCTTAAAAAACAATTAGGTTTTATTAAGATAAAATAAAATAAACAACACATTTTGCAACTCTATAAATTCTATATATAAACACTTATTTACAATGGATTTTCTTAAATTCTTATTTAAATAAACACTTATTTACAATGGATTTTCTACTAATTCTGTAGAATAGTTTTCTCAGGCGAATATTCTGTTAAATCGGATCCCTGTTCAAGCTTATATAGGGGAAAATTCCCCTGTATTGAGTTTATTCTGCTTTCCCGGATTTATCCGCCTCGGTACAGGAGACATCTCGCTACGGGGTATATGGGATAGGACAGGGTATTGGAGACGCTCCTTGGGGAGAATGTTTGGAATTTTTGTTAACACTCTCACATGCTTTATCTCGATTTACTCTTCTTCAGAATTTTAAGATTCGTCTTTCGTCAGACTATTCCTCACTAATACAAAAAAATCATAAGCGTAGTGCTGGAAGCATTTTTTATTTATTTATCCAAACCTCACAAATATGTTTAACACGGGTTTTACAGTAATGATAATAAAAAAATATATTTAAGTTATTTGTACATTTAAGTTTACAAATTTCTAATTAATTATTATATTTCCTTTTGCAGCTCATTAATCATAATATTTCATATTAATAGAATTGAAATTAAAAAACTTTTTCACTTTGTTCCACATATTTATTATTACCAGGACCGGTTTCATCCTACTACGGACATTTTCAGACTGGTAGTTGAATCTCTTATGCTATTGATTTTTTACATACTTAGGCAGGGGTACACAACATTGTCTTTATATGCTGAATGATTCTATTTTGTTAATTTAAGGTATTATAAGTTATTTTGTTAATTTAGGGTACATTAGGTAATTATAAAGTGTATTTAAAAAAAAAAAAAATTATGAATAATGTTACATAGTAAGTAAATATTTTTAGTTCACATGAATATAAAAGAATTTATATAATTAAAAAGGTTTGTGATTTCTGAAATTTTATTTTTGTAATGTTGTTATATTTCATATTTCATATATTTCATTAATATTTCATATTCACTATATTTTTTCTAGTCTAATGTAGTTCCTACAACACATCTTGAACTTTCCAATTGGTGTGGACTTAAAAGTTTCTGGTAGTGTGTTATATAACTTGATTCTCTTGTACAGTAAACTGTTCTGCGTACTCGCTTTGTCCTTTTTTTGTTGTCTGATTTCCTTGCACGTCCTTGTGTTATGTCCGTGACTGTCCTTGTTGTAAACAATTTTATTTGAGAAGTATTTTAGTAGCATGTTGTTTAATATTTTGTGGATAAATATCATTGTGTTCAAGGTCAGCATCTGTTTCACGGTTATCCAATTTAATTCTTTCAACAATTAAATTATTTTTCAAAAATCTATTTCGTCGAAGTGTTATTCTCATTGCCTTGTTTTGGAGAATTTGTTACTTATTTTGTTCTCTTTCGTTACATAGGAAAAGGATACTTCAGCAGTAGCTAAAAAGTGGAGCAATAATTGAATTTTAAATGGTGATTTCAGTTTTTCTAGAAATTTTTGGCCTAATTCTTTCCAATATATATAGATATCTTTTGTTAATTTTCTTTTGGATGTATTCAGCATGTCTTTTGAAACTTAGTTTAGAATCTAATAATTTTTAATAATTTCACCATCAATTTTTATTTTGCTTTCACTGGGTATCTTCTTATATCCTTATATCATCTATCTTATATCACCATACATTTTTTTTTTTGTTTTTAATTTAAGCTCATTTATTTTTAGCCATCTCGATACACCATTTAGTTAATTATTTGAAATGTTTATCAAGACTTCATAGTTAACTCCAATTAGGTATTGGTTACGCCAATACATATACCCACACATACACACACCTACATAGCACACATAGCACACATACATACTGTTACTGCTTGGGATTGGTATTAATATTGTTGCAAATCCTGTCCTACCTTGTTCCCAAAATCCGCACCTATAACTACCTTCACCACGTCAGTCTGCAATCAACAGCCCGCGCCGCAACATACCTACTATAGCCACCGTGCTCCCGCTATCTGTTAACCTAATTCCGCCGTGTTCGCCGTGTACACGAAACGCACGCCTATTGCTGTTTTCAGTGCCAATTGGACGGGGAGAAAGAAGACAAATTGCCAGCATACAAGTTCTTTATCCTGTTTCGGTGAGTCCTTTCCTTTATATGCAGCATGTGTTTTTCCTCGTTCCAAGCAGTAAACAGTAACACAAAATTCAAGGTCCTTCGTCAGTCAATCTTCGCAAATATCAAATCCACTCTACACACACAAAATCTCATTCATCTTGATCCAAACGAGCCGGACATTTTTGAACCATAATATTAGTAGATAATAATCCAGCAGAGTGTGAATACGTTTTACAATACCGCATATAAATAATTACCCGCATACCCGCAGTTTGATATACCTACATGAGTAATTTTGTTTCTTTATACCTATCGTATTATGGTTGGAAATAACATATTTACCCGCTATTAGAATAAATAGATACAAGACACTGCTTTGATATTTATTTCTGATAACTCATGTAATTATATCTTGCTAATCAAATCGCATTACCTACCTTATAAATATTACGATTATTTCTTAATGTTCGTATTGTTTATATTATTGGATTACATTACAAATAGAATAATACGATCGTAATATTTATAATTTGTTAATGATAATAAACGCAAAATAAAATAGTGCACGGCGCATCTGTTAACCTTTCACAGCTCACCAGTCAATTTAACCCCGTGCGGTTATCACTGTGAAGTAATTAAATATTTATTAAATATTAATTAATTAATTCCGCATAAATAATACAGACACATTATTTTAACCGCAGTTTTAGTTGTTTATCGTCTCATATTTTGTAAAATATAACCGGAATAAATAAAATGGCTACAAGCGCGTCATCCGGGTCGTCTCGGGACGAAAGACGTCTCAAACGTTTAAATGCTAAACTATCAGCTAGCTTTGCAAGCTTACAGTCGGTGTATGACAAGATAAGGAAAGCTTCGGAAAGCATTAGCAATCGCCAATCTTTTTTGTCAGGCGCAACTACTGTTGAAAAAATTCGTTCTGAATTTATAACAATTTTAGATGAAAAGGTGGATTGCGAACTGGAATTGAATCCGGAAGCAATTGCTGAATACTCTCAATTAAATGCATTTGAAGAACTCTTCGGGGTTATTAAATATACCGAAGCAAATATGCTGTCCAATCCAGTTGCGAAACCTCGCCGTCAAATTAAGTTACCGCCTTTGGAAATAGCGTGCTTTGACGGAAAATTAGATAATTGGCCTCTTTTCTATGAAACATATAATTCGGTTATACATTTGAATGATTCTCTGGATGATACTGAAAAGATGCAGTATCTGATGTCTAAATTGACCGGAAAAGCATTGAATATTTGCAAAACTATTACGCCTACTGGTACAAATTATCAAGTTATTTGGGACGCATTGTGTACTAAGTATAATGATCAACGCGTTCTTGCTGAATCATACTTTGACCGATTGCTGAAATTGCCTCCAGTTAACTCGGCCACGCCCGCTTCTTTAGAGAATTTCGCAGATGCATACTCCGCTAACATCGCCGCGCTGAAGCAATTAAAAATAAAAGACCTCACAGAATTCATATTGCTACAACTGGGTCTTAAACGGCTTGACATAGAGACTGTAAAGGCTTTCGAATCTTCTATTAAAAATAATGAAAATTTACCTTCCAGCGCAGAACTAATCGACTTTGTAAGACAACAGCAACGAATTCTCAACCGCGCGCAATTCACGCAACCGACCTCGAACCGCCTTGGCTCAAATAATAATTATACCGCTAAACCGCTAAAAACTAATTCCGCAAAGGCATTTATTAATGTCGAAAAAATCGATAATCACTCCATCGAAATTTGTTTTTGTTGTCAAAAGGGATCGCACCCTTTATACCAATGTTCTAAATTCATAAGTCTAGAACCGCGCGATCGATTTAACTTTATTAAGTCATCGAATATTCGAGTTTGTGTGAACTGCCTCAGTACTAGGCACATCACAAAAGCTTGTAAATCAAAGAGTACATGCAAAACATGCGCGCTCAACCATCATAGTTTATTGCATTTCAAACAAACTGATGGGCGAAAGTCACAAACAGACCCAATACCATCTCCCGCGTTACAAGCAGATGCCGATAATGATAACTTAAATTCTTTGAATCCGGTTTCGCTATGTGTAACAAATTCATGCCCTAGTGCAAATACTACTGCACTCTTAGGAACGGCTGTTTGCACTACCAGAGACGCTAAGGGCCAGGTACAGACGTTACGGGCTCTAATAGATAGCGGCTCCCAAAGGGACATAATTACGCGCAAATGCTGTTCACGCTTGAATCTTACGGTGCGGTCATCTCCAAGTACTTACGTCACGGGAATAGGTTACGTAAGAAATGTGACAAATGGCGTAACTTGCTTAAAATTACATTCCCGCTATGACATCACTCAGTCGTATACGATTAAACCATATGTAGTAGAAACTATAACCAGTGAGTTGCCTACTGTTAACATTAACCGTTCCTCTTTGTCGTATCTTGACAATTTGCCCTTAGCAGACACAACATTCTGTACGCCCGGTGAGATTGATATTATCTTAGGATGTGACATATTTGCTCGCATTCTAAAGGCAAACAAAATATCAGGTTCTCTCGGCCAGCCATTTGCTATTGAAACCACTTTGGGATATCTCATCTTGGGTACTGCCCCAACGATGATTGAAAACCCAAGTATAAACGCCACGCAATCATTTTGTACGTTCACGCAAAATAATGATTTTTGCCTGTCGCGCTTCTTCGAATTGGAAGACATTCCAGATGAGAAGTTTTTAACGCCTGATGAACAAGAGTGTGAGGACATTTTTAAACTCACTACCTCTCGTGACACGGCAGGTCGTTATATCGTCGCGTTGCCGTTTCGAAACAGTCCCTCTGTTCTCGGTGAATCGTTACCCGCCGCCGAACGCAGGTTTCGATCTCTCGAACGCCGCTTGATATCTCAACCCGCAATAAAGTTAGAATATGACAAAATATTACGCGAATACCTACAGAAAGGGTACATTTCGCCGGTCGACAATTCTGACTTACCTCATTACGTTATACCGCATCATATTGTAGTTCGTGAAGATAAACTTACTACTAAAATTCGCATGGTGCTAGACGCGAGTATGAAATCCGATTCGGGTTATTCGCTTAATGACATCCTACATACCGGAAAGAATTTACAAGGTGATTTGTTTCGCATTATCCTCAATTTCCGATTGTTCGCAATAGCTATAACCGCTGACATAAAACAAATGTACCTACAAATCGTAGTGCAAGAAGAATGCCGTCGTTATCAGCGCATGCTGTATAGATTTAACAATAGTGACCCTTTACAATTGTTTGAATTTAATCGCGTCACTTTCGGCATGTCTTGTAGCCCATTTTTGGCCATGCGTTCACTGCGTCAACTCGCAACGCATGAAAAACCTCGTTTCCCACTCGCGGCAAACTTGGTGGAAAATGGCTCATTCTACATGGATGATTTCGTCACCAGTTGCTCATCAGTCGAGGAAGCTACCGAGTTGTCGACGGAATTAATTCAGTTATTCGCTGCCGGAGGATTCGACCTTGTAAAATTCTCTTCTAATTCTCCAAAGTTTTTATCCACGATTCCTACAGCTCGTCGTGTTAAGGAACATGTGGAATTTAATCCCGATGAAAACCTTAAAATACTAGGGCTTCATTGGATACCCGCTTCTGATCATTTTGTATTTGTCGTACACACCGACGAAAGAACGTGTACTAAACGAAATATTCTCTCGACGATTGCTCGTCTTTGGGATTTGATGGGTTTCGCCGCACCAGTTGTATTATTGGCTAAGCTGATTATTAAATCTCTATGGGAGTATAACCTGAATTGGGACGATACTCCTCCTGAAACAGTTGTCACACTTTGGCGACAGTTTAAAAAGGAATTGCCATTACTGCAATCTATTAAAATTCCTCGTTTTTTAGGAATCGAACCCCAATGTGTATTAACGCTTATCGGGTTTTCAGACGCAAGCGAACGCGCATATGGAGGTGTTATTTACTTACATGTTTACTGTCCGAATACCGATAAAACCACAATTAATTTATTATGCGCTAAATCCAAGGTCGCTCCGGCTAAGACGATTTCACTTGCGCGATTAGAACTATGTGGAGCGCTAGTACTTGCACGATTAATGCATACGGTCAGTAATACCTACACATCAAATTCAAAAGCTCATACGACTTTAGCTTTTTGCGACAGCACGGTTGCACTAGCTTGGATAAATTCACCGCCTGCAAAATGGCAGACCTTCGTTGCCAACCGTGTCTCACAAATACAAAACCATCTTGGGGCTGAATGCTTCCATTATATAAGAGGTCAAGACAATCCCGCCGACTGCTTATCGCGGGGTCTTACTCCCGCTCAGCTAATAGACCATCCGTTATGGTTTAACGGTCCCGTATTTGCCCAATTACCTAAAAGTGATTGGCCTTTACAACGTTTTGATACGAAATCGATATCTGATCCACCCGAATTAAAAACAAAAATTTTGATGTCCGTTCAAGACAATAACCGCCCTAAAACAATCGCTCCACCGTTATTGTGTGCACTAGCTTCTCGTGTTAGTTCATGGCCGAAATTAATTCGAATAGTAATTTATGTTTTTCGTTTCATTAATAAATTACCACGAGCATTCGAATTAAGCCATATCTTAGTTGCAGAAATCGCTGTTATAAATTCTATACAGCAAGAACATCTCTCCGAAGATATAAAGGCAGTCAAAGATGGGAAGAAGGTTCGGCGAGCGATTGCGAAATTAAATCCGTTTCTTCATGACGGAATTCTAAGGGTAGGAGGCAGATTGAGTAACGCTGAAACAGAATTTGACAGTCGTCATCCCATTCTATTGCCCGCTCGGGATAATGTAGTCAATTTAATAATAGACTACTATCATATAAAAGAACATACCGCAGGGCCGTTGTTAAACTCTGTCCCTTACCGTCACAATAGATTTAACGACATCTTAGAAGTTAGTTCATAATACTTTAATTTTTAAAAATCAATTAGATTAGTTTCATTGTTAAATAGGTACCAAACCCTACTAGTTTTATCTACCGCAGGTTCAGTATTATTTATTGAATCCTTTCAAGTCATATTTTTCGTTTCAATGTTTTTTATTCATTTTATTTCCTTGCTATATCAGTCATTTTGACCATTTGGTAAAGCATTTATATAACTTACATAATATTTTCGTAACTTTTACATAATTTATTACATTCTACCGCGTGTCATTATAATTTTGTTTGCGCATTGAAACGTATTGGCACTCTTTTGGTTTATGGAAGTGGATTCTTTCATCCCCTTCCAGGCGGGGGGCATGGTTACGCCAATACATATACCCACACATACACACACCTACATAGCACACATAGCACACATACATACTGTTACTGCTTGGGATTGGTATTAATATTGTTGCAAATCCTGTCCTACCTTGTTCCCAAAATCCGCACCTATAACTACCTTCACCACGTCAGTCTGCAATCAACAGCCCGCGCCGCAACATACCTACTATAGCCACCGTGCTCCCGCTATCTGTTAACCTAATTCCGCCGTGTTCGCCGTGTACACGAAACGCACGCCTATTGCTGTTTTCAGTGCCAATTGGACGGGGAGAAAGAAGACAAATTGCCAGCATACAAGTTCTTTATCCTGTTTCGGTGAGTCCTTTCCTTTATATGCAGCATGTGTTTTTCCTCGTTCCAAGCAGTAAACAGTAACACAAAATTCAAGGTCCTTCGTCAGTCAATCTTCGCAAATATCAAATCCACTCTACACACACAAAATCTCATTCAGGTATATTAATTTATCATCGGCAAATAGTCGTACTTTGCATTATGAAAATATTTTCACCATGTCATTAATATAGAGCATGAACAATAGAGGTCCAAGGACCGATTCCTGCGGTACACCTAATTTATTTTACATTGATTTTGAGAATTGATTATTAATTTTTGTTTATCTGTTTTCTGTCTTTCAAATACTCTTCTATTAATTTAATGGCTATAGATGAGAAACCAATTTCTTTAAGCTTTCTTATTAGTATTTCTCGATCTATCTATAGTTTCTAAAGCCCTTTGAAAATCCAAAAATATTGCCAAGTTAAATTTATTACTATTCATTCCTTCCTTCTATTCTATGAAGTAAATAAAAATAAAATGAAAGAGATGTGTATATGTTTAAGAATTTTATTACCTTTAGTGCGTTTTTTTCTTTAAAACATTTAAATTTTTGATTTTCTCCACTGGCGATACCATAAAAGTTCTAAAATCTGAAATAAATACACATTTGTAAAATTTTCAATGTAATAATGTGATTAACATTCGACATTTTAATAACATCTGTCTTTTTTGTTTTCATACAAGACGTGTGAGAAAAAGATTTTTATTGTGTAAATTATTATGATTTACTTGTAATACGGCAATATTATAGGCGAGTGTTTTTAAATTTCGAGTTGGGGCGATGTGAATTTTCTGGGAGGAGAAAGTTAATTTAAGAAAACAAATAGCCAGCTATTTCTATCAGGAATATTACTGCTCGCTGAAATAATCTTGTGTTTCATTGTGATTAAATAAGTAAGTGACCCATAAAAGTTTAATTTCTTGTACCATGCAAGCTGGAAACATTCCCCCATCGTAAAATATATAATGCTCACTTTAAAAGGCGTAATCACGATCTATTAAAACGTTTACAATGGAACATAGTATAAGATTTCCCCAATTATGTGTAAGGCCGTTATAAATGTGTTATAGAACCAAAATGGTTTTATCACGGAATATTACAAGGTACGTAGCAACCTAGTTTAACCCGGCCGCAGCGAGGGTTGCTTTTCGTGTTTTAAGCGTATCACTCGCACCTCATGATGTTCTGCGATTCAGAATATTTTGGCGTTTTTGTGCCAATAATTTACATCGCCAGTGGGCTTTATTTGCAGCTTTGTTAGCATGTTGAATTTGGGGTGTTGCACTCCCTACTTATTTTTGAGTCAGATTTCTTTCGTCCTTCTTTGCATTGTAATATTCCTTCAATTTATATTACCTGGAGATGACTCTTTTTTAATATATTTTATTAATTACATTGCTTTGGTAATGTACAGTGCTTGTCTCACTAGGATATCCTGTGGTAAATCTAAAGGGGCTTTAAAAACAAAATTATTTATAAAATCATACCATTCAAGAATCCTAAACTCTTTTCAATATCCTGTAATGTTCTAAAGTTTCCGATTTTTTGAGTTTTGTTTCCTCCTTATTGTACTTTTATGTTTAATGTCCACTCAGAATTTTTCTTATTTCTGAATTTAAACTGCCTCCTGTTTTATATTATATTTTAGTTTCAAATCTTATTTTGTCCTGTGCTACAATAGGACCGTTATTGTCTATTATTTTATTGTCCTGTGCTATACCAGCACTGATATTGTTAATTTTCATTGTCTTGTCATTGCTTTGAACTGTATATTCTTTATTTCATATTATTTTATCAATATTTTATAATAGACTCGTAAGGAGCACCATATAAATATTTTTAAGTTGATCATAGTTTAGCGCACCTGAAATAAAATAACACAAAACTTCGCTGTACGAATATTACGTTATTATTATTATTATTGAGAGAGGGCTTGCAAGAGATTTTAAACAAAGTCAAATTAATGACAATTCCACGGTACAGCGGTGATCCATATATATTTTATCATTGTTTTTGTTGATGATTTTCTGCGTGATTTCCACAAATTACTATGAAATAAAATAAATTCAGCACTGTAAAAAAATGCAATTCATATTATATTGAATTGGACGACACGATGAAATCAAATTTGGTCTTTCCCAAAAGCAATTTACGTTCAGGTCAGTCAAGGACAATGCCGCAGGCCGCATGCACACTGCACAGACTGATTGAGCATTCTCGAATGCATATTTCAATATTGGGGACGAAGCACATTTGGAAATAAGTATTTGAGTACATTCTTAGAATTACTATAGCTGCAACATTTACAGAAAATGCAACAATGAAATTGAATCATTTGATCTACTCGCATGTAAATGTGCAACCATATGCCGTTAAATTATTAGTTCATTCAAAATCAAGACCTAAATAAACTATTAGATGTAACTATTCCCGACATTTTAATTAACTGTTAAGGAAAAGAGAAAAGAATTCTAAAATTTTATATTAACTTGTAGCCAAAAATTTTCGCAAAATTATTGAACTTTTTAATAACTCAAATTTTTGTAATCATCTACCAAGAACTTATAATGAGATTTAATTTAATAAATATATTTATCGTTGTTTCTACGAAAATATTCACTAGAAATTTTTAAATGAACGAGTTTGAAATAGTTCTCGATTATCCAAGTATGGTTTTATGTGGTTACTGTTAATTTCCGCTTGTACCCTACGGAACCGCACGATGCTGGGGGCCTACGTTACAATGTATTGTATAATGTTCTGCTATTCAATCACACCGTGTACTTGTATTTTATAATTAAACCTTTATCAGATTAAAATATAGGTGTTATGTGACCATCTTCTTCTCCATAACAATATTTTATCGAGCTACATATTATTTACGCGTATAAACTATGTATAATATTGGCACATTTTAATTTACATTCATTTCATTTTACGTACTTAAAATCACTTTTGAAGAAATTTTGGCGATCGCGATGTAGATACTGTTTTATCAAAAAATAATAATACTTAATAGATCATTAACGCCAAAAATATAAGCTAGGTATTTAATTTATAATATTTGAATATCGGTAGGCTGAAAGTGTTTAACTAAATAGGTTAATTAAATAATTTAAAAAAAAATCAGTGAATATTTATTATAAAGTTTATTTGTATCAAAAAATGTTATTTTGAAATGTAAATATTATATTTTTTATGTTATTTTTGCTGTATAAATAATGGATCTTATGTAATAAATAAAGAAAAAAAATAAAATAATTATAATAATTATAATAATATCATTGTAGAAAAAGATAAAAATTCAAATGAAAATATGAAAGATAACAAGACACAGAAAAATATAATGAACTGGGACACGAACCCAGAATCTCTCGTCTAACCGGGACGCGCGCGTTCACCATTTCCGCCATTGCCAACTTCTGTCAAACCGTCATATATTAGTCAATTTCATGTTTAAAATTTTATAATTTACAAGATTATCTTCAACAATTGTTTTGTTGCCATTTGCGACAATTATCTTTTTCTATTTTTCTGTGTCTTGTTCTCTTTTTAGTTTAGATTTTTATTGTTATCTTCTTCTTTGATGATATATTACATTGATGGAAATAACCTTCAAAAGTTGTAAAAAAATTGTTTTTCTTATAAAAAATTGAATTATAATAATCTTTTATTGGCTAGTGCATTCCATAACTGCCAACAAAATAATTTTTACTTTTACTTCAATAATAGATTGAATTGACGAAATGCCGGCGTGCACAACGTAAATGTCCTTGATTAAATTATTTTATTTCATTTATGCATTGATTTAAAATAATATTATAGAGTAGTAGATCTTTCAGTATCGCCCTTGGGAAAGACCACCACTCTGAATAGAAACGTTCCATGATTAGTGACCAGATATATATATATTTTTTTTATATGAATACCGCACAAGAGTCCCAACTGCTCCCGTCTGAAGCTAGTGAGACTATGGCATCCCCAATTGGGGTATGTTGTGAGGCTGAGGGTATTGGAGAGGGAAAGGAGATAGGAAAGAGGATGGTGGGGAAGCACCTGGCTATTCAGATCTGGTCACCAAACACGGCTAATGCCATTTCAAGCAAAGTTTCAATTCTGCATTCAATGTGAATAAAAATATGAGACAAAAAAAAGTATTTTTTTTATATTTTTGGTTGAAAAATTAGAGAGACGATAGAAATTGACCTTTCGAATGAAGTGTTAGTAAACTTAAAAAATTGAGGTCTGCAAAAAAAATATTAGGTACTACCTTATCTCTTATCAGAATTATTTTTCTTCAAACAATTATATGTTCCAATTTTCATTCTTCAGCGCAAATTTGAACGTAGTCATTTCTATCACGAATTTATCACGCTGGAATAACTAACGTATAGACATGCGTATATTTGATGATGTGTGAGTGTGAGTGTGAGGGTGAGTGTGAGTGTGTATGGTTGTGAGTATGTGTGAGTGTGAGTGTGAGTGTATGCAAATCTTATATAATAATCCTTCGGGAAACCCTCCATTTAGTAGATTGAACGGCCATGGCGGCTAACAAGCGACTAAGTACACACGCGCTAGTTTTCTTATCAGTGCCGCACTGGGCTCAACTTGAAGCATTTACCTTCTCATAATCCAGAATCAAACAATGTAAAATAATGGCCTTCAGATCAAAATAGCTTTACATCTATGATGTAAGTACTGTGTATAGAAATTAAAGGTTAAAAAATGTTATATGATGTCTTAGT